>CAWUFW010008727.1:0-600000 GCA_963921515.1 Calotriton arnoldi | reverse complement strand
AATGGTAAAGTGCACAGAACAACAACAGAAGCAAAAATCCAGCAACAATCCAGTAAAAGTTGGAGGCACGTACGCAAAAGGTTTGGGGAAGACCACCCTAAGGCTGACAGGTCCAATACCCTGACATCTCCTCAGGCCTCACAGAGAGATACTGTCTTGCAGTTTCATGATCTCAGCTTTTGGTGTGATAATTATTAAGTTGTGCCTAATGTTACACTGCTATAGATTTTGTGAGCTTGATTAACCTCTCCATTATCCGAAACTTTGAAACACCATAGGCTTACATGTCTTCAGTAAATTGAAGGGCCAGGAGGCTATTCACAACGGTAACTTACATTTTTGAGCAATTTAAACATGTAATGTACTCTTACACTTTTGATTAACTTTGCTACTTTTATGTATTCACAAAATCTGAGTGTAAAGTTACTCAAGAGTGTAAGAGAAAATTGCACTTGTAAATTGCTCAAAAGTGTAAGTTACATTTGAGAATAGCTCTGGCAGTTTGTGAAATGTCCACAGGATCTTCAGTTTGGTGAAGACATGTAAGGTACACTTTTAGAGAAAATCTGCACTCGGATTTTGTGCACTGCTAAAGAAATTACACAAAAGTGTGAAATCAATGTGAACCAGGCCCTTAGTGTCCAGAACTATTGCTGGCCTTACCCAATTACAACATTTTATATTAAAAAACATAGGATGATTCACATATTTAGAATTTATTGAAATAAAGAGTATTCATTAGATTGTTTATCTTTTACTCTGTTTGTGTCACCTACTTTGTGGACTTCAATGCATGTAATTCTGGATTAACATAGAGAAAAATAGAAGAAAAGAGTATTAGGGAGGATGTTGACATGGACTGTTAGAAATGGGATTCCGGGTTTGCTAAGGTATGCACCAAGGCCAGACAGTAACCACCACTCTAATCAGGGTAAGCTAGATACACACTAAAAGATAACCTGTGCTCATCCAATGCCAGCTTGTCACAGAGCAGTCAGGTGTATCTAAAGAGGCAATGTGTAAAGTATTTGTGCAGGAAACACACAGAGTAACACAATATGTACACCACAAAAAGACTCCACACAGGCTTAGAAAAATAGATTATGATATTCTGAACAAAACAAGACCAAAACAACAAACATCCAATTTATAGAAGTTGAGATCCTGAATTCTAAAGCAATATAATGCAGTTAAGTGCTTAGAAGCAAGTAGCGCTAGAAAGTTATTTTAGGTCTGGCTGGACCAGGACAAAGTCAAAGTTCAAGGCCACCTCGTGGAAGTGCAAGCTGGCTACTGGACCCCTGAGAATAGTTCCTGGCAACTATCGAACATGACAACCCTGTCCCATCAGGAATCATGGAAACAGTACAGTACTTTTGACTCAGTCACTCGTGCTCACTTCGCCTCAGAGAAATACACAGAATAAACAGTGGGGACATTTTCAATAAGCATTTATTGAACCAGCGTCATTCTAGTGTAAAATAGGTGTGCTGAAACAACCATAAGACAGAAACAGATATAAATGATTATATGCACCAACAGGGTAAAAGGATGGTAGATTTCAACCATAGTGCTAAAACAATGAATATATGCAAGCATATAAATACATGGCAGTAATAATGCATACTCCTATGATGCAAACCTAACTAGATGTATCTAAGTGTACCTAGCATGTATCTCCCTAGGATGAAGCCAACCCCATTACCTGGTGTGAGAGAACGAAGGACCCCGTCTTGGTCTCGACCATGAAAGGCATCCACTCAGGGGCTCCCACGACCCCTGCCCACCACACATCTACCACAAAGCCGCCATCGCACCAGAACTACAACACACCATCAACACCACCTTAAAGACCGGCACCTTCCCCGACGACTGGAAACGCGCAGAAGTTCAGCCCCTGCTCAAGAAGCCCTCAGCCGATCCCACGGACCTCAAGAACTACCGGCCCATCTCGCTCCTCTCCTTTGCAGCGAAAGTCGATGAGAAAACTGTCCATTCAAAACTGACAAGGTTCATCGAAGACAATGCCATCCTCGACCCATCTCAATCCGGATTCCGAAGCAACCACAGCACCGAGACTGCCTTACTCTCCGCCACAGACGACAGCCACACCCTCCTCGACCAAGGCCACACCGCAGCCCTGATCCGACTCGACCTATCGGCCGCATTCAACACCGTCTCCCATCGCACACTTGTAGCCAGACTACACAATGCCGGCATACAAGCAACCGCCCTCGACTGGATTCGATCATTCCTCACTGGCAGAAGTCAAAGGATCAGACTGCCGCCCTTCCTCTCTGAACCCATGGAAATCAACTGCGGAGTCCCACAGGGGTCATCACTCAGCCCAACCCTCTTCAATATCTACATGGCCCCCCTCGCCACCATCGTCCGACAACACGGCCTCAGCATTGTATCCTACGCCGACGACACCCAGCTCATCCTCTCCCTCACCAAGGAGCCCGCCACCACCAGACTCAATTTCCAAGAAGGAATGCAGGACGTCGCAGCCTGGATGACAAACAGCTGCCTAAAGCTCAACACTGAAAAGACAGAAGTCCTAGTCCTCGGAACCACCCCATCAGCATGGGACAACACCTGCTGGCCCATAGCCCTTGGCAGCCCGCCAACCCCCACGGACCATGCCAGAAACCTAGGCATCTTACTCAACTCCTCCCTCTCCATGAACCGACAGGTCAATGCCGTCGCCTCCAGCTGCTTTAACACCCTCCGCATCCTCCGCAAGACTTTCAAATGGATCCCCCGAGTCAAGGAAGACAGTCACCCACGCACTCATCACCAGCAGGCTGCACTACGGAAACGCCCTCTACGCCGGCATAAACAAGTCTCTACTCTGCAAACTCCAGACGATACAGAACACCGCCGCCAGACTCATCCTCAGCATCCCTCAACACGAGCACATCAGCCAACACCTATGGAAGCTCCACTGGCTCCCCGTTGAGAAGAGAGTCACCTTCAAGATCCTCACCCACGCCTACAAATGCTTACACAACACCAGACCCCAATACCTCAATGACAGAGTCACCCTCCACATACCCAAAAGAAACCTCAGATCAGCCAACCTCGTCCTCGCCGAAACCCCACGCATCCGCAGAGCCAAAGCAGGGGGGAGATCCTTCTCCTACATCGTGGCCAAGACCTGGAACGAGCTCCTGATTGACATCAGGCGCACCCCCTCCCTGAACACCTTCAGGAAGACTCTCAAGACCTGGCTCTTCAGCTGAACGGAACTGCTACCCCCCCCAGCGCCTTGAGACCCTCACAGGTGAGTAGCGCGCTTACAATTCCCTTATTGATTGATTGATTGAGATGGACACCCCGCGAGGGATGTCAGAACACTGCGTGCTGGAGTGCCTGCATGCAGGAATCTGAGCGTCTCGCGTCAGTGTCTCAGCATGGAAGTCTTTCTCCTCTGCCTGCCCCAGCAAAGATGTGGTGTCGATATACCCGAAAGGTAACCTCAGGGGTTCTACCTTGCTGTGTCATGTCGGCCGAGGATGACGGAAGGGATGACCCTTATTCATAGTTATTACGCAGAAAATGGTAATCCTGCTGTGATTCTGAGAATCCTCCTGCATAATAAATGAGGCTAGTTTTCTGGGAAAACACACTGACAGATTTATGCAGCACCTTAACTAGGTAAAAGGTCAATACCAAAAACCATTATGTAGTACGATGGCAGGGAAATGTAGATGAAAGGTTAGGTGACTACTCAGGCCAAAATTGGGGAACATTACAAAACATAACTGCGTCAAAGGGCACTGTGTTGGTTTCGATCGGTACAGTGGTAACAATATGTAGATTTTGTAGCAAAACAGCTGCAGAACCCACTTCTGAGGCCCAGATCTTGGAGACAGCACCTCAGGCAAGGGTGCTTGGTGGAAGAGTCCAGCAGCACCAGCATAATTTGTGTCCCTGAGACTTCAGAAAACAGGAGGAAAGCCAGCAAGCACTTGGAGATCACTTGGAGGGAATGCAGAGTCCAGCTCTCCTTCAGCAGAGTCACAGTGCAACAAGCAGTAGGGTAACAAGTAGAAAAGCAGTCCTTCCAGAAAAGCAGTCCAGTTAAGTCCTTTAAGCAGCACAGCAGTTCTACTGACAGAGGTTCAAGATCAGAAGTTAAAGATCCAGAAGTGTCTGATTCAGGGGTCAGAGACCCAGTACGTATACCCAAAAGGGCCTTTGATGTAGGGGGTGAATTCAAAGCAGCTCTCAGAAGTGCACAAGGATCCCTTTCTACTGAGTCCTGCCTGCCAGGCTACCTGTGGAGGACAAATCGATGCTTTGTGTGTGGACGGGACACTACCCATTGAAGTGTATGTGTCAGCCCCTCCCATTCCTCCCTGCCCAGAAGACCCATCAGAATTCAGATGATTGCAGATCAGTGCTCAGAATGCAGATGAGCCTCACTTTCCTGTGTTTGTGGCTGTCTAAAGGGAATGCACAAAGTGTAGATCACACTGAACCCAGACGTGTACTGGAGACAGGCTGTCAGGCACAAAGAGCAGTAAGTGCAGAGAAATGTCCACTTTCTAAAAGTGGCATTTCTAAAAGTAAGTAGAATTTAGCAAAACCATTCCAAATATATGAAACATGAAAAAGCTACTCCTCTCTGATCAGGAATTACAGCTTTAAAAGTGTGGTTTACTTCCAGAATTTTCAAATTCATTTAATTTCTTCAGACATGTCATATGTCGACAATACTTTATTGCCAGTATACAAAAATTGTTCACATCAACGTAGCTAACGCATTTTGTCTCTTTTCCTCGAGACTTCTTCAGGGCTACAAAAAACACAAATAACTTATGCACCTTTTAAAATTATATATGTTAAACCAATTTAAAAACCACAGTGCATATTGCTCCGACATTTTAATGCCCAACAGTATGTACTTATATAAAATCAACACACGCGTATAGAAACACAACCTAGAAGTACTTTGCAAACTGAATTTGAAAATTCTGGAAGTCAACCACGCTTACTAAATAATGTCTGAACCCAGCATTTGTAATCAAATGACTTCTGATGATATTAGATACCATTCGAAAAAACAGTAGATAGTGGGTGCGGAGCTCTTTTTGTGTATAAATGTGTGGATTGTATCCACTTATGGGGACCAAAAGAGGCGGCACTCCCCTGATCAAAGCACCACTTCTTTATACTATACCCTACATTTTGATAGGTGCGGCATCGAGAGTCTAGGCCTCTTTCTGTAAATCACTAGCTTTAAAAGTGTATTAAGAAATTCCCAATGCTAACTTATGAGAGGAGTAGGCCTCACAGTTGGGGAAAACAGAATTAGCTGTTTGTCACTACCAGGACATGCAAAACATAAAAGTACACGTCCTACCTTTTACTTACATAGCACCCTGCCCTTAGCGTTACTTAGGGCCTACCTTAGGGGTGACATTAATAAAATAATGTAATGTAATAAAAGGGGAGTTTAAGGCTTGGCAGGGAATTTTAATTGCCACGTTGAAGTGGCAGTAAACTGCACACACAGGCACTGCAGTGGCAGGCCTGAGACAGGTTTGAAAGGCTACGTCTGTGGATCAGTAGCATTTGAAGTACAGGCCCTGGGTATATGGTATATCACTTTACAAGGAACTTATCAGTACAAAAAATATGCCAATCAGTAATACACCACTGTCATCAGTGGTAAAGTGCACAGAGTCCTAAGGCCAACAAAAATAATATAGCAAAAAGAGGAGGAGGAAGGCAAAAGGAAACTCTAAGTTCATTTAAAGCCTTATATCTATAGTTGATTTTAAAATACCTCATTAGCACTTTCAAAATTGGAAGCATGCAGAAAGTATATCAACAAAAGACAGTAGTGTATTTTTTGTGAGGTAGATGATTGGGACACATTCCATATTTGAAGGAGGGCATAGGGTACTAGGTTTCAACACTAGTAAGGATAGTTTCTGTCTGGAAAGTAAACAGAAAAAATGAGAAACATGTTGAAACTGATTGCAAAAACTGGTTTCAGGTAGCAGGACAGAGCTTACTTTTAATTTAATGTAATTTTAAGAAATGTCATGTTTTAGCGAAAGTGTGTTACCTAAATACATATTATGGGGTATTGGATATAGCAATAGCAATAAAGGACAATAACAGTAGCAATATTTCGGACTAATAGTGTGATCAGTACCCTATTACCAATAAAATTTAATTGTTTCCGTTTGTGAGCAGAATAAGGACGCTGATTCATTTGGATGGTACTATAACCTTCAAATGAAGAATATCCGTATATATCTAGAATACATCAGTTGTATTTGTTTCAGCCTGTCCACTGTGCATGACTATTTCTGACTGTTAATTAGTGAGTTTAATCACAAATCGCCAGTGGCGGTTATCTGTGAATGGCGAGTTTATTAAAACAATTCAATTGAAATATTTCAAATGTCTCCCTAGTCCCTGTATTTGTGTGTTTTAGTTTATTTTGTTATTTTATATTACTTTTAATTATCAATTGAGTGTCTAGTTCATTGTTCTGGAACAAAAAGTGTGGCTTGAGACCAAACCCCAACTGTTTTCTTTATTTAACATGTAAGCAAAGACCTCAGTACAACCATGGTTTTATTTATTATTGCCTGCTTTCCTGATACTGTCAGAATAATATATGACGTGTGTCTGTATGACAATCAAGTATTCTTCAACTCAGAATTTCTCACGCCTAGTCAGGCACAAGGGTACTTCTGGTCCTCCGTCCGGTAGTTTGACCGCCCATTTCTTCTCTCTTGATTGTTAGCTGCAGACTCGACACATTTAGAGGACTCGGAACCCTGATGTGCAATTGTAAAATACTCACCATAGATTAAATTAATTCATATAGGTATGCAAGTAGGTATGCGGCTGGTGCTATGGATCAATAATTTAAGCACCTACTACTGACATCAATGTGAAATTAGTAGGTTAAACATTTGAATCTCTTCAGCGCTGAAACAGAAGTCTATGGGCCAGATGTACAACCATTCACTTTTGCGAGTCACAAATTGCGTAGAATTGCGACTCTCAATTTGCAACTCACAAAAGTGAATGTACAACAGTATCTCAGACACTGATTGCGATTCCCAATGGGGTCGCAAATTGCATGTCTCATTAATATACATGAGGCAAGCGCAATTTGCGACCCCATTGGGAATGGCTAGCACTCCCAGGGATGGTGGCCTGCTGGGGTCAGCAGACCACCATGTCTGTGACTGCTTTTTAAATAAAGCAGTTTTTTTAAATAAATGCAGTCCGTTTTCCTTAAAGGGAAACGGGATGCATTTAAAAAAGAAAAACGAAACTTTTCAGTTTCATTTTTTAAGGGCAGGCAGTGGTCCCTGGGACCACTGGCTGCTGTAAAGAAATATTTTCGCACTCACTCACAGAGGGGAAGGGGTCCCCTGGGAACACCTTCCCGTTTGCGAGTGGTTTACCACCTACTTGAAGTAGGTGGTAAACTGCAAGTGTTTTGCAACCGCAAATGCGGTTGCAGAACAATAGTACATGACATTGAGACTCGCTATTAGGAAGGGACGCCCCTTCCTAATAGTGAGAGTCGCAAACACTATTTTGTGAGTCAGGGACTCGCAAAATAGCGTATGTACATGCCTGGTCCTTTTTTTGCATTCGCAAACGGGCTGATCTCCCGTTTGCGACCGCAAAAGAGGGTCGTACATCTGCCCCTATATTCAGTACAAATAATTCAGTTGGGTTAAAACAGAAAAAGAGTTATTATACACAGGCAAAATACCCAACACTATAGAATCAAGTACTATCTATCTAAAACATTGCGATGTTCACATACTTATAGAGGGTATTTTAGAACATTTGTGACATGTTTATTCACTTCCACACATGACATCCTGAAATCGTTTAATTATTTGATTATCTTTTTCAAACAGAAAATGGCTTAGATTTGGATGTATTTTTACTAAATAGGAAAAAGAGTACATAAGTAGATTATGGGCCCGATTCTGATGCGGGTTGGAAAAGCTTCCCGACCGAGGGCCTGATTCTGACGCGGTTAGGAAGGCCTCCTAACAGCATTTGCTCCTTCCAAATCGGATCGGAAACGCGTCTTCCCGACCGAGGGCCCAATTCTGATGCGGTTAGGAACAAATGTTCCCATTGAAGTCAATGGGAGTTCAACCAAATCGTATCTGGAAGCATCCGGATGCATCCTACTCCGCCGGTCGGACTTTCCCGATCCGAGTGGGTCGGACACCATTTCCCAACCGATTCGGTCGGGAAGCTTTTCCAACCCGCATCAGAATCGGCCCCTTAGTCTCTGTAATGTTGAAATATTTATCAAAATACAATATACACTGAATTTGACACTGTTTTCACTCTTTTATTTCAATCTATTTTTCAAGTGAATGTCACAACTAGGGTGCCTAGTTCAGATATCTTTTTCCATGTTAAACCTGCCCTGCAGAGTTATGCCCTTTCATGGATGCAGATATATGGCGTTTTGAAATTCAAAAGTCTTTCTACAAGTTCACTTGCAAAGCTGCAAAAGTCATACGTTTCCATGAGTAATTCGGAAAATGTTGTGAATTCCTGTTTTCACCTGTATAGGCATTTCAGTCTGCAAAATTTTACATGTTGTACAATTACAAATAGCCTTAGGCATACCTTTTTTTATCTATATAGAACACATTCATTCATTGGAAAGACTGTACCTCCTGATCCTGGCAGGAGTAAATCTCTAACAATTTCCAACATGGACAGGTGTTAGAGAAAATGTTTGAGTACACATTCAAACTTTGAGTTAATGTGTGTTCACAAACTCAATAGAGAATCAAACCTGGAATGTTGGCTCTCCACCCCTCCCTTCTGTTTGAACTATTCATACTTAATATCACATCACTGTGGGATAGTATTACATGTCAGTAAAATGATTTACGCTGGCCAGGAAATGTTTTTCGACTTCCTTGCATTTTTAAGTCTTCACTTTGTTGTCTGTAAACCCCTTACACACACAAATATATCTGCACGGATCACTGACAGAATATCGAGGAGCAAAATATCGACCTGGCAAAATATCGAGGAAAAAAATATAGAATGCCAGAATATCGAATTCCTATCTACAAACAGGTAAGTACAAAAATATTGAATCCAAAATATCGTTGTAAAAAATATAGTTAGTCAAAATATCGAATTTTTTAAATGTCTTAAAAGTAATGTAAAATTAATAAAATAATACATATAATTAACTAAAACATACTTAAAAATACTTAAATAACCTTAATATTAATAAATATTTAATGTAAGTTAAAAAAATAAACATGCATTTTTATTTTTTAATACATATATATATTAACGTAATATTAATAACAAATATTCAATATTTTTAGGGTAGGATAGCGGGAGGGTAAAATGTACTATTCCCACTCCAGTGAGTGCAACAGTAGGGAAAGCGTTGGATAGCGGGAGGGTAAAAATTACTATTCCCACTCCAGTGAGTGCAACAGTAGGGAAAGCGTTGGATAGCGTAGGGGTAAAAATTACTATTCCCACACCAGAGAATGCAACAGTTGGGAAAGTGTTAGATAGCTTAGGGGTAAAAATTACTATTCCCACTCCAGTGAGTGCAACAGTAGGGAAAGCGTTGGATAGCGGGAGGGTAAACATTACTATTCCCACTCCAGAGAGTGCAACAGTAGGGAAAGCGTTGGATAGCGTAGGGGTAAAATTACTATTCCCACTCCAGTGAGTGCAACAGTAGGGAAAGCGTTGGATAGCGGGATGGTAAAATTACTATTCCCACTCCAGAGAGTGCAACAGTAGGGAAAGCATAGGATAGCGTAGGGGTAAAAATTACTATTCCCACTCCAGAGAGTGCAACAGTAGGGAAAGCGTTGGATAGCGTAGGGGTAAAAATTACTATTCCCACTCCAGAGAGTGCAACAGTAGGGAAAGCATTGGATAGCGGGAGGGTAAAAATTACTATTCCCACTCCAGAGAGTGCAACAGTAGGGAAAGCGTTGGATAGTGTAGGGGTAAAAATTACTATTCCCACTCCAGAGAGTGCAACAGTAGGGAAAGCGTTGGATAGCGGGAGGGTAAAAATTACTATTCCCACTCCAGTGAGTGCAACAGTAGGGAAAGCGTTGGATAGCATAGGGTAAAAATTACTATTCCCACTCCAGTCAGTGCAACAGTAGGGAAAGTAATGATTTAATATTTAAATAAAAAAAAAATTATCAATACCAATAAAAAATTAATTTAAATTAATTACCAATTACAACATATTTAATAATTAATTAATTATAAATACCAATAAATATTATTTATTAAAAATTAATTACCTATTAATAATTAATTAACAACCAATTAATTTTCAAAACCAAAAATTAATAAGTAATACAAAATGTTTACCAATTAATAATTAATTAACAGTAAATTAATTATCAATACACAAAAATATTTTCAATAATTATTTAATTACAATTAAATTACTTCCCACCCTATTCCCCTATCAACCCACAACCCACTCTGAATAATAAATTAATACAATTAATATAATTATCAATTAAAAAATTAATAAAAATTAATTACCAATTAATAAAAATTAATTACCAATTAATAATTAATTAACAATGAATTATTTATCAATACCAATATATAAAATTAAATAATTACTTAATTACAATTAAATTACTTCCCACCCTATTCCCCTATAAACCCACAACCCGCTACAGAACTAAAACGCAAAATTAAATTAAAAATAATTAATAATTCCTAAAAATTAATATTTAATTTACTATAATTAAATTACTTCCCACCCTATTCCCCTATAAACCCACAGCCCGCCATGGAATTAAATTATGCAAAAATTAAATAACATAAAATTCATTACTTTAAAAAAATTAAAACATACATTACAAAAATAATACATACTTTTAACACATATACTAACACTTAAAACACTATAAAAAAATCGATATTTTTAACAACTATATTATGACTGTCGATATTATGACAATCGACATTTCTTACCTGAATTTCGATATTCTGCACCACTATATTTTGGCAATACGATATTCTGTCCATTCTATATAAAAAAAACTCGATATTTTGGCAATTCGATATTAAAAATTCGATATTATGTCTGTTCACCATCTGCACATCTGGCCCAATGGGTCTCTGTCATATGGATAAGTGATGGAGAATAGTAATTAATTTAAACATAAATGGAATATTGTCATAATAAATCATATTCCTGCTTACATATGAACATACAGTTATGTATATGCTATAGTTGACAATGTTAGATATATTATGCAAGTTTAACACTAGGTGAACAAGTGTTAAACTTGCTTAAAATAATCTAGCTGTCGTTTGCGCGCAATGGACATTACACACTAAAGCATTAGACAAACACCAGTACCCTAGTAGAACACATACACTATAATATACATTTATGTTTTATAGTGAATGGCCATAATTTGACCGTTGGCCTACCAAAAGGTTTCCATAGATTTCCTCTGCCCACATAAAATCCAGCACTGAGCTTCTCTGAGGCAATTTAAACTTTAGCAGCTAAGAACTTAATTAAAGTCTTCAAATTGAACAAGCTAATTTTGTTCTGGCAAAGTTTTAATGTGCGGCATGTCTTATGGTCAAAATAGAGATTGTGTGGCTACAACGAAAAAAGCAGCAGAAGATATTCCAGTAAGCAAGCACCACATTGCCATGAAATAATGAAAACAATGACCTTTACTGAGCCTTTTTACATATAGGGGCCGATTCCGATTCGGGCCGGAAAACGTACCGACCGACTCGGAGCCGGAATTCATTCCGACCGACACGTACCGGTGCAGCCCGACCCGCAAAGTACGATGAGAAGCGTGCAAAATCCGACCGACTCGTACGGAACACAAGCCGAACAACCGAACCGCGCGGAAAACAGCTATCCGGCCGGAAAACCACGCGAATCGAACCGACCGACACGCACCAGGAAGAATCCCGAACGAAACGTACCCGCGAACTCCGACCCGCCAAGTACAATGCAAGGCGTGGAAAACACGACCGAGTCGCACGGAGCCCAAGCCGTACGACCGACATGCATACAAAACTGCGAGCCGAAGCAACCCAATACACCGCGACCAACGAAGACGCAGCACAGAAAACAGCACAAACACAGCGTGAACGAATCGGAGAAGCTCACAGGAGACAACTGCAGGGTCCGACTCGGTCAGAAGAACGTCTCCAACATGCACAAAAAGTACTAAGGAAAAAACACACAAAAAAAGGCCAAACAAGCAATTACAAAGCCAATAAATACTGGGGGGGGAAACAGGGAACAAAGACACACCCACAACTCCACCCATATAAAGGACACAAATCCCTACCATCCTTTGCAAATTCAAATTACCTGCCAGCACTCAACACCAACAGAAAGCAACCACACACACACTAACAGCTCATCCATCACACAAGCCACACACCAGCAGCACCTCAACAAATAGCACCCTCACATACACCCAGCAAAACACACCCTCACACACCCTCACTTGCACACCAACACACACATCACTCACCATCACCACCCATCACCATGCCCCCAAAGAAGAATCAAAAGTTCCTAGATAGTGAATTGGAAGTCCTGGTAGATGAGATCCTCAGGGTAGAGCCACAGCTGTTTGGTACACTGGTCCAACAGACACCCATGTCGCAGAAAACCAAGATGTGGGAGAGGATTGTCGACAGGGTGAACGCACAATCACCATGTTTGCGCACAAAGGGAGACATCCAGAACAGGTGGTATGTCGTGCGCAGGAGGGTCAGGGAGCTGTTGAAGAAGGACTACCTCTTGAGCCAACACACCGGCAGTGGCCCTCCTGCCAAACCAGTATACCTCAGGCCCTGGGAGGAGAAGGTGCGGGCCATCCTACCACCAGTGAGCGTATATGGACTAGAAAACATCCCAGAGCCTGGTGAGTACACAACAAATGTACACAATATTGTGCGACAATACACACACATCACTGTCAAGGGAGAGTCAAACCATGCACCCTTAGCAAATCCACAGCAACCAAAACAGAATCATCCCAAAATGTGTATGTCAGTCAGATAAACACAACACATGCCATCTCATAGTGATATGTAACTGTGTCATCACATGTACAAACACAACTACAACTACAGCTAGGCAGTGGCACAAATATAACTAACAAACACATCCAGACATGTAGCCACCACTACAACACCACCTCACAGTGAAGCCCACTGAAAGGAAGGAATCCTGTGTATGCTGGGCAAGTCAGTGTAGCCAATAGCATCATGGGAGTCGTAGTCACAGATATTGCCCACCCTCACAATGCGCACATCAACACCACCATGAACCATGCTCACATCACAGGGAGTGGAAAACAACTGACAAGATGGCTGACACTGGGTACTGCTGTGGGGAGCACAAGGCCCTGCTGGGAACTGTGCACCAACCAACAGCAAGACACCACTGACTGACATCCTGAAAGATAACTTGCACTCCCTGCAATGGAAGCACGTTCCATGGTGGAAAATCTGGCTGGGTGGGAAGGAGGACTGACAGCACTGACCATAGTTACCAGCAGCTCCACTCACACACACCCCTAACACAAACTCCACACAACTCACCTGGGAGAATGCATTGCCTCACACTCTAATCAAATATCCCACAAAGAACCACAACCCTGGGTCATGCTGTGTGAAGCACAGGGACACACATGGGACTTGTAGCAAAACTAACCCCAGGATAACACTGTCAGCCATCTTGTCAGCACAGGCACACAACCCCACAGGGAAGCAGAGTCAAAAGGAAGGAAGCATGGGCATGCTGGGAAGGGAGGTGGAGGCAATAGCATGATGGGAGTGGTAGTCACAGCTCAACATCCCCCACCCGCATGGCCCAGCAAGCTCACACTAAAGCATGCACATTTACCAGGTAGTGAAAAGCCACATCAAAGATGTCTGACACTGGTGCTATGTTGTGGGGAGCACAAGGCCCTGTTGGGAACTGGGCACCAACCAACAGCAGGACACCACTGTCAGCCATCTTGCCATTGCTGTCACACTCACACACAGTGAAGTACACTCAAAAGGAAGGAAGTATGGGCATGCTGGGAAGGGGGGTGGAGGCAATAGCATGATGGAAGTGGTAGTCACAGATATTGTTCACCCTCACAACTGTCCCATCAACACCACCCTGAACCAGGCACACATCACAGGGAGTGGCAAAGAACTGACAAGATGGCTGACACTGGGTACTGCTGTGGGGAGCACAAGGCCCTGCTGGGAACTGTGCACCAACCAACAGCAGGACACCACTGACTGACATCCTGAAAGACAACTTGCACTCCCTGCAATGGAAGCACGTTCTATGGTGGGATATCTGGCTGGGTGGGAAGGAGGACTGACAGCACTGACCATAGTTACCAGCAGCTCCACTCACACACACCCCTAACACAAACTCCACACAACTCACCTGGGAGAATGCATTGCCTCACACTCTAATCAAATATCCCACAAAGAACCACAACCCTGGGTCATGCTGTGTGAAGCACAGGGACACACATGGGACTTGTAGCAAAACTAACCCCAGGATAACACTGTCAGTCATCTTGTCAGCACAGCCACACAATCTCACAGGGAAGCAGAGTCAAAAGGAAGGAAGCATGGGCATGCTGGGAAGGGGGGTGGAGGCAATAGCATGATGGGAGTGGCAGTCACAGATATTGGTCACCCCCACAACTGTCCCATCAACACCACCCTGAACCATGCGCACATCACAGGGAGTGGAAAATAACTGACAAGATGGCTGACACTGGGTACTGCTGTGGGGAGCACAAGGCCCTGCTGGGAACTGGGCACCACCAACAGCAGGACACCATTCACTGACATCCTGAGAGTCAACCTGAACCCACTGCAAGGGTGGCATGCTTCATGGTGGGATAACTGGGCTGGGGGGAGAAGGAGGGCCGGATGTCAACCAAATTCAACCAATGCAGACCATGTAAACACCCCAACATTCAAATTGAAATGCTCAAAGTATGCAGGACAATGTGCTACACCAATATCAACCTCTGACTGTGACAACTTAGGACAATGCAATGTACAGGCCCGCATCCAGAGGTACAGTCACAACTGTCAGGTGTGTCAACCATTGATGCCTGCAGAAACATAACATACATTGTGTGTGTCTCCCAAAAACAGGGGATGATGGGGACACAGCAGCAGACGGTGAGGAGTCCCTATCCCAGGATCCAGGGGAAACGGAGCTCACTGGTGTGGAACAGCCTCTGCCCTCCTCGGATGACGAAGACCTACCTGGCACCTCCGGAGTGAGTCATCATGCAGCACCAGCAGGACCACCAGCTGCACCCCCTGCACCCACCCCTCCAACGACTGACAACACACAAACCACCCCTGCCGACACAGACAGACCAAGGACCACCACCAGCACACAGACCCTTGCCCAACATGGGGCTATGGACACCAACACCACCAACAACCCCCAAGGGGGCCCAGGGTCACCTGTGCGTGCCACCTCAGGTACTGCACGTGTCGCCAGGGGTGGTGGGAGGGTGGTAGACATAGGTTGCTGCTCGCAGAGGGGTCTGGACTGCATGATGACCCACAACTGGTACGCATAGCCGATGCGTACCAGACCAGCACCGGAGAGCTCAGCCAGGTAGTGGGGATCCTCAGGGACATACGACAGCAGCAGGCTGCCCATCATGCACGCTTGGACTTACACATGTCCCGCATGGAGTCCAAGTGGGACACACTGCAAGAGATGATGGCGGTGCATAGGGACATATTACAATGCCTCCGCCAGATGAGCAGCAACATGTCAACACTTCCCTGTGTGCCCACAACATCTGGTGCTGAAACAACTGCAACTGCCACAGGGAGGGAGGATGACTCTGGCGGAGAGTCCCCTGCATCGCAGCAGCCTGCACTTGAGGGTCCCCCCCCAAAGAAGAGGGGTCGTCCGAGGAAGGGCAACTGAGAGGCCGATGGCCATGTGCAACCCCCAGGAAGCCAAAACCTGTTCTGGATAATCACCTTTGTGCGCAAATTGTTCACCCTGTTGAATGCAAAACAACTCCCCCATATGACATGGGGAGTACAAGTTGGACCAATGTATCATATGACTGTGGACTTTACTCAGGACATTTCTGCTACCAGGACTTCCAAATCATCTAGGAACTTTGGATTACAATCACAATGTACAGCACCTACCATCCTGTGCACTATACTCACACATGTATGACAATAAACACACTAATACACCATACCTGCCTCTGTTGTGATTCCAACGTGGTTTCTGTCATGGAGATGATGACCTGCGAAATTACACTGTGCATGCTAACTGCTACAGCAAGTACAACACAGGCATGTGAGTCATGGCAACGTGACACATATGAGGGAGACACACCACCAGGGCTACACAACATATACACACCAAGGCCACCTGACTCATCGCCTACACTGATGTTGCCAGGAAATACGGTGCAATGCACAGACACAACACCTATTCACAGTCTTTGTCAACTAGCCCACTGGTGCAGTAAGCAAATGTCAGTCAGATGTGTGACCACAGACAACGCACATCACAAAGTGAAGCACAGGTTTATTACACATTTGCAACATGTTGTAACCACTACAGATGCAAGGTAATCCCACCTGGCAGTGGGCACACAGTCAACAAGTGTAGAAGGAAGGAAGTCCATGGGTGTGGCGCAGATCACCTGTAGGGACACGACAGCTACCACCCTGGAAGTTTAATCACGGTGTTGGGGGATCACAGTTGACCAAACAACTCTTAAAGTACCCTGTGAAGGACAGAAATGACACACAGTCAAAAGCACTGAAGAACAGGACAGAACTGCAATACTCATGCCCAATACATGTCACAAGATACCCACCCAGAACCAAGTTAGCATGTCAACACTGTTGGGGAGTACAGACTACCTGTAAGGACACATCGCTACACGCATACAGTCATGTAGCACATGGCACACTCAAACAGCACCAGAGCACCACCAACACATATCATGCATACTCACATCATTGACATGACATCTCCGGATACTCACATTCAGCTGAAGAAGTTGGTGATGAGCTGTGTGCGGACATCACCATCATCATCATCATCACTGGCATTGTGGTCCAGGCCAGGATCCTCCACAGGTGGCGGATGTTGATCATCGTCATCCAGGATGAGAGGCAACTCCTTCCGCACAGCCAGGTTGTGTAGCATGCAGCAGACGATGACAATCTTACACACCTTTGCTGGGGCATATGGGAGGGCCCCTCCTGTCTTGTCTAGGCAGCGGAAGCGGCTCTTCAGGAGACCAAATGTCCGCTCAATGACTCTCCTGGTCCGACCATGTGCCTCATTGTAGCGCATCTGGGCTGGTGTCACAGGGTTCCTGAGGGGCGTCAGCAACCACAGTATGTTGGGGTATCCGGAGTCACCTACATATGGACAATTGCACATTAGCTGATTTGGAAAAGAGGGTGGAATACTACATCGCAGAACACACACAATGGTACAAAGTCAGTACACACCGACAAGCCAGGCACGCTGGTTCCGCATCTGTGACATCATCCTCGGGATGCGACTACTCCTCATCACGTAGGCATCATGTGCAGAACCGGGGAAACGGGCACACACGTGTGAGATGCTCATATCAGCAAGACATACCACCAGTGCATTGACCGAATGGTAATGTTTGCGGTTCCTGTATGCCTGCTCATGTGCCTGTGGTGGTATCAAAGCCACATGTGTCCCATCAATGGAGCCAATGACATGCGGCATCCTCCCCAGGGCATAGAAGTCACTCTTCACGTCAGTGAGTTGTTGAGGTCTAGGGAAATAGATGTACTGGTTCAGGTATCTCAACATAGCCTCCAAAACATCGCGGAGCACACGGCTGAACATGGTCTGTGACATTCCACCAGCAGACGCCACAGTGTGTTGAAAGGTACCGGTGGCAAAGAAGTGTAGGGCTGCCATCACCTTCACCTTGGGGGTCAGCGCTGTGGGGTATGTCCGGCCAGGTTGCAAATGTGGGGCCAAGCGCACCGTCAATTCCTCAATCAGCGGCCTGGTGAAGCGGTACCGTCGGATGCAGTCCTGTTCCACCATGGATGCAAGGTCAGGAAATGGTCTATGGACAGCTGGTGCCCTGCAGTGCATAAGTGAACAAAGAAAGAATGTCAGTCACCCCACATATGTGGCATTGACCATACACAATATCACATGATACATCATTATGAGACACAAGTACATGATGTGTGCAGTTCCGTAAGGACATGTATGGCACCTACATAGCCAACATCTAACATCACAGTTCAACAAGTGGCATCAACAAGTCCCATGTTGTGCCATGGGATATCATGAGGCCGTGTCACAGTTCCCATCTACTGCTGCCACGTTCCAAACACACCCCACAGTGACATGTGTGGACAGATGTGCCCCAGGCATCACAGCTCATCGACAGGTAGATTCCCAGGGACCCTGTATTGCCACATGGACACTGGCATGACATGATGCATCATGAATACACCACAGCAAAACAACCATGACCCCCACAGGTAGTGGTCCCTGTTGCCTCGTCAGGACAGACATGGACATCTGTGACACACACACGCACAACATCAAAGTTCATGCACAAACAACGTGGATGTGGAGACTGTCTCCCATTGTGCACATGGAATCAGAGACATTGTAAACACAACATGCACACAGACTGTGGAGGACCATCACTATTGTGCCAATGGGTCACCCTGGGACGTACATACCGTCCCACATGGGACTCAGGGGGTATGTGACATGACATACACATACACCACCATGAAATGTGACCATGCCACATGCTCAGGAATGAACAGTTGCACATCACAGTGGTCATGTGCACAACACACCAAGGATCCTGTCCCCATGAACACGTGCACAGCCTGGGAGTGGCTGCCCCGAAGTGACACCCACAGAACAACATGTTCACCACCATACACGGAATAGGTAATGCAGCCTTACATGCCTTAGGATACAGTGTGGACAGGCTGTGGTGTTGTAGGTGTGCCCCTCACTCCCTGGGAAGTATATGTGGCTGGCATATGTTCACCTGTGACAGGCATGGTGACATATGCCAGTGACTTGTCCAGGGACGTGTTGTACAGGAATGGACCGATCGGTGTGCCCTGCCGGCCCATTGCATTCAATGTGAGCGGGTACGCGTTGTATCGCGGGTACGCGTTGAACAGCAATGGACCGATCGGTGTGCCCGGCCGGCCCATTGCATTCAATGTGAGCGGGTACGCGTTGTAACGCGGGTACGCGTTGAACAGCAATGGACCAATCGGTGTGCCCGGCCGGCCCATTGCATGCAATGTGAGCGGGTACGCGTTGAACAGCAATGGACCGATCGGTGTGCCCGGCCGGCCCATTGCATTCAATTTGAGCGGGTATGCATTGTATCGCATGTACGCGTTGAACAGCAATGGACCGATCGGTGTGCCCGGCCGGCCCATTGCATTCAATGTGAGCGGGTATGCGTTGAACAGCAATGGACAGATCGGTGTGCCCGGCCGGCCCATTGAATTCAATGTGAGCGGGTACGTGTTGTATCGCGGGTACGCGTTGAACAGCAATGGACCGATCGGTGTGCCCGGCCGGCCCATTGCATTCAATGTGAGCGGGTACGCGTTGAACAGCAATGGACTGATCGGTGTGCCCGGCCGGCCCATTGCATTCAATGTGAGCGGGTAAGGGTTGAACAGCAATGGACCGATCGGTGTGCCCGGCCGGCCCATTGCATTCAATGTGAGCGGGTACGCGCTGTATCGCGGGTACGCGTTGAACAGCAATGGACCGATCGGTGTGCCCGGCCGGCCCATTGCATTCAATGTGAGCGGGTACGTGTTGAACAGCAATGGACCGATCGGTGTGCCCAGCGGGCCCATTGCATTCAATGTGAGCGGGTACGCGTTGTATCGCGGGTACGCGTTGAGCAGCAATGGACCGATCGGTGTGCCCGGCCGGCCCATTGCATTCAATGTGAGCGGGTACGCGTTGTATCGCGGGTACGCGTTGAACAGCAATGGACCGATCGGTGTGCCCGGCAGGCCCATTGCATTCAATGTGAGTGGGTACGCGTTGTAACGCGGGTACGCGTTGAACAGCAATGGACCGATCGGTGTGCCCGGCCGGCCCATTGCATTCAATGTGAGCGGTACGCGTTGAACAGCAATGGACCGATCGGTGTGCCCGGCCGGCCCATTGCATTCAATGTGAGCGGGTACGCGTTGTATCGCGGGTACGCGTTGAACAGCAATGGACCGATCGGTGTGCCCGGCCGGCCCATTGCATTCAATGTGAGCGGGTACGCGTTGTAACGCGGGTACGCGTTGAACAGCAATGGACCGATCGGTGTGCCCGGCCGGCCCATTGCATTCAATGTGAGCGGGTACGCGTTGAACAGCAATGGACCGCTCGGTGTGCCCGGCCGGCCGATTGCATTCAATGTGAGCGGGTACGTGTTGTATCGCGGGTACGCGTTGTACAGCAATGGACCGATCGGTGCGCACACATTGCCTGGGCCTGGCATGGCAACGGACACGTTTTCGAAGCTCCAACGAGTCTGATGCAGTGAATTCAGTTGGCCAGCCACAACAATGTTGCAAAATCATGGGTGTCATGAAGTTGAAGATTTGAAGGATGATGTGGGCGTGTATTAGTGCTGCTATACCATGGATTGGTCAGATTTAGAAGATGCAAACGACTTGGACCTATCACTTTGGACACATGGGACAGTATCTGCCTCTGCAGCACACATATAATGCTGGCTGTTCCCCTGAGAGCTCACTTGCCTGCACTACATGCTCCAGGACGACATCTGCCACCAACACTGCTGCTGTTTATGCATCCTCTGGCTCCTGCAATGGCACGTACTGTGGAGAGAGCCCCAGCCTTCAGCCTTGAGGAGAACCAGGCCCTGCTGGACAGCCTCCTTCCACAGTACAGCAAGCTGTATGGGAAACCAGGGGAGCAGGTGAGTGTGCGGTCCACTGCATCACTAATTGTGCATGTTGTCTGACTAGCAGGACTTTCACTGTGCACACCACTGGCTAGCATGCCCACTGAGTAGTTGTCACACCCCAAAGTGTGTAGTTACATGCACTGAACTGGTACAGTGCAGTAACAGTGCATTCCAACTAGGTTTACTTCCCATGCAATGATACCATGTAGTGACTGCTGGCAAACTGTTCATAGCCATTGTTGCACTGCCTGTGTACATCATATGCCCCTGTAATTGAGACATGTATATCCAACTGTGTGATGCAGGGATATGTTGCATGTGTAGTAATGGCCTTTTCACTTTGTCATCCTCACAGGTTGATGCCCACCAGAAGCAGGAAATCTGGCTGACCATCGCCCAGAAAGTAAGATCCGTGGGGGTCTACAGGCGCAGGATTCGCAACTGCCAAAAGAGGTGGCAGGACCTTCGTGGCTGGACCCGGAGGATCGCAAGGGTCCAGCTGAAGCTGTCGCCTCCTCGCAGGAGGGGCGGACACCGGACCCTGACCCCCACATGCTCCGGATCCTGGCGGTGGTCTTCCCTGACCTGGATGGGCAGCCGAGGGACAGACAGCAGCAAGGAGGGGGTGAGTCCATGACTGCACTGTGCACTTTGTCTGACATGCTATGTGCCCTCCTCTGGCCTGGTTAAACTTCCACAGTACATCAGTCATGTGGTCCAGGACCCATGTCCCTCATTTGTTACATGCCCACTTCTCCTCTGATACGCATATGTGTGGCCCTTATAGTCAGGAAACTGTGTCATTTGGGGACTGTGTCATTGTATTTTGCTTTGCTCAAGGTGGGGGACAGCGTTTGTTCCCGTGACTATGTTGTGTGATTCATGGGTGGGTAAATTGCCTACACAGTGCCTAAGTTCTGACATGTGATCTGCGTGTAACTTTGATATGTGGTCCGCTTGCTGCTCTGACTCACCACATGTCCCTGGGGAATGTGGCACACACCCATGCTGCTGGTGGGAACAATATTTGGGCCTCAGGAGTATGTGTATCCAGTGTGTCACACATGCTTAGCCACCTGCCTACTGTCCAGGACTCATCTCTCTTACAGGTGGAGCTGGACAGTCATGCCTACTCCAGTGCATACAATACACTCTGTACTCCCACTCCCGTGTATAATCTGGCATGTTGTGATCAGTGAAATGTACCCTCAGGTGTCTGCCTCTGTCTCATTGTGCTGTGTCTTCGTTGTCAGGACTACTGGTATGTTCATCGTTTGGGGCTCAGCATGCCATCTGAGATGTGACCATGATAGACGATACTTCTGTGACTTATAGGTGTCTGATCACTTGACTGTGCACACAGGTGTTTGCGACTGTGACTTTCAGGAAGCTGTATTTTCATTCACAGCACACTGTGAGGTGCTCATGTTCAGGGAGTTGTGTTTCATGTCCCCCATATGTCCAGTTGGTATGACGTGGTCAAATAGTAGTACAGATGATGTGGTTTCTGGGGGATGGACAGGTGCACTTGTCAGTCACATAACTTGCATTCCCCATGCCCTCGGATTGTGACACAGTGCAGACTGTTGTTGTCTGGCTGCCATGGCCATGTGACTTGAGACAGTAATGTATGACTTTGCACGCATTCCTGTGTCATTGCATTCAACTTCCTGGGACTGATCCTGCAGGGGCGGTACATGTGCAACATGCACCCCATTGTGGCATTGACTATCCGGACATGGGTGCATCATAGTGTCTGGTGCTGGTATGCATCATATGCATTTCTAATTAGAATCTGGCCATCCCTTTATCCGGACACCTGCACTGACTCAGTGGCAAGAGATGTGATGTGTGCATGTTCACATGCTTCACCGTGTTCCCTGCAATGTCCAACAACTGTGTAGGTGGTGCATGTGTCCACACTGGGGTCTTACCAGACAGATGGGTGCAAGGGCAGGAGGGGTGTGAGTCCCATGGTTGACCATCAGACTGACAATTGGCTTCCCCGAATCTGTGCGAGGACTTTAGGCAATGTTCAACTAAGGATGCCAGGGCTTGCTCTGTAATGTGCTATACTTACTGTGGTGTGTGCGGTCAGTGCAGGTGACTGATGTTTGTCTGTTTCCCTAATTGTTTGCAGATACATCCACGGCCACAGGAGGGGACAGCTCCACGGACCAGGAGGAGCAGCGGAGCCAGACTGGGTCAGCATCGGACGAGTGGTCAGAGGGACCCAGTGGCACGGAGGGCGAGGGGAGCCACACCGAGGAGTCCTCAGCACCATCCACCTCAGCTGGGGACCACAGCAGCTCAGAGGATGACTCCCTTGTGGAGGCGGGTCTCGGCAGCCACCAAAGGCCAGCTAGTCTGTCTGGCCCCGCCACCACCACCACCACCACCGCCCTCCCATCGGCTCCCATTCCTGAGGTCCGTGGAGGCTCCCGTGCTCGGGAGCGTGTCTCCTTCGTGCCAGGCACCGCAGCCCCTGCCCCTGTGTCCCCTGCTGCCCTGAGTGAGGAGTCTGTGTACCTCCTTCGGCAGCTCCATGTAGGGCAGACAGCAATGCTGAGTGTCCTCCATGCACACACCACTCTGTTGACACAGCTGGTGTCGTTCATGGAGGGCATTTCGACGGGTATGTCTGCCCTACAGAGGAGCAATAGGTCCAAGGACTCCTCCCTGACGGCAGCAGTGTCCCTCCTCCAACAGTCCCTCACCCCTCCCACCTCTGCCCCATCCACACTTCCTGCCCCCCTACCTGTCCAAAGCACATGCACACGTGCACAGTCATCCATACACACAGACACAAGCAGCACAGACACACCCAAGAGTAAGGCAAGACGTGCACACAAGCATCCTCAGGGGACTGATACCACAGACACAGGTGATGGGGAACACACACACACACAGGCATCCACATTCACTCCGCAGTCCTCCAAATCCTCTCCCTCCAAGACCCCTTCCCTTGCCTCGCCTGCTACCACACATACACAGCAGGTCTTCCTGTGTGACCTCGGCCTCTTCCCCACCATTCCTGCTGACCCAGCACACCAGGGGAAGAGGAAGTCCACCCACACAGAGAGGAGTGCCCCTCGCCCGCGGACACCCTCCCCCAGGCGCAGGCAGACACAGGAGCCCATTCGGAAGTCCCCCCGGAGCAGGAAGAGCAAGACCCCACCACCACCACCACGCAGCTCCAGCGCCCAGTCTCTCTCCTCCATCTGCCAGGCCACCACTGCACAGGTTCCCCCGCCACACCCTGCCCCAGGTTCCCCCACACACCGATACCGCATCCCCAGACTGCTTAGGCCCTCCCCCCCTGCCACTTGCTCTTCAACCCCCAACCCAGATGCTCTGCCTGTTAGTGGCACTGTTGTTGTGACCAGGTCCCCCCCCTCTGTCCTGCCCACCTCATCTGCCCACCCTTCCACTTCCTTGGAGTCATGCACTGCAGTGGAGTCCACAACCACCACGTCTGACTCGGGCACTGCAGTGGGTACCCAGTCCAATACATCAGTCAAGCCCACTGCAGTGGTTGCGGCACCCACACCAACTGACTTGTGTACCACGGTGGTGCCGGCCCCCCCTGAGTCAGACACCTCCACTGCAGTTGCCGGTGACACTCCTGCACCCACCACCCCTTCACTGCCTCACTCTGCCATCCCCTGATCCTGTCCCTGCGGTGCCTGGCCTGCCCCTTGTATGCCCCTCCAAGGGGATGTCCCCCAACCGTACCAGTGCAGGCAAGCAATATGTGACCAGTTGTCACTTCTCACCCCGTTGGTACTGTTATTTTGGACTGGCCATTGGCCTTAGTTTCTTTTGGACTTCCGTTTTTACCCTGACATTTGCTGAATAAAGCCTCTTTTTGTTTACTTTTGGGTTTTCTTTTGATGTACATGATGTGGATGAGTAGCATCCTGCATTTGCAGTTGTAATAGTGTTCACATCAGGACGATGAAGTGTTGCAGTGATGGACTCCATGTGGTCCATGGGATATGTGTCCTGTTGTATTCTGGATCTATGGCATCCTTTGCTACAGTCTGAGGGTGTAATGTTCAGCATTTGACACAGGGATGTCCTTTTTGCATTTGTAAATGAACATCTTTGTCTTACACTAATGCACATCTGGTGGGCTTAGCACTGTTCAATGTTCCTATTTCCCTGACTGTGTGCCCAGCTCCACTGGACATGCAGTTTTGCACATCAATGTCGAAGGACTCATCTGTGCATACAGTGCAACTTGCTTGACAGGTGTTTGGTGTGTGTGCAGATGACTGACGTGACACCCCCGTACCCAGGCTGATGTGAGCAGAGCCTTCTGTGTGTTGTGGTTGTTGACTCACTGACGGAGTGTTCTGCTGACATGTTTGGATCGTGCACAGACAAGGTTTGGCACAGCGGACCTTCCACAGGAGTGTTGTGCCCTCATAGCAGTGTGTAATCTGGTGACATTGCGTGGGCCTGTGTTGTGTAAGCATGTCTGTGCGTGTTCCCTTCCCTTTTCCTACACAGGCTGTGTCCCTAGGGATGTTCCTGTTTGTGATGCTTGCAGAGTTGTTCTGTGTTCATCCAGCATCTTGGACCTGGTTTCTCTGTGATGTGGGTGCATGGCAAACTAATGTTCATGAGGTTGTCATCCCAGGTTGTCTTTGTTGTCAGTGCTGGGGATGTGGGCAAACGCAGATGGGACACATTCAGGATTCCCTTGGCACTTGTTGTTTACACGAGTAATGTGATTTACAGTTTGTGTTAGCTTACAGTGATTGTGACACGTTGTGTGTGTGACTGCTGCCACTCCTCAGGGTCAGAGCTGCAATGTTGGTAGTTCTGTACGTGTGTTCTTCATGTGTCACATTGGCTTCTTCATTGGTGTGTGACTATGGCCAGGATCCCATTGATTGTGGTGGATTTCACATCATGCCCATGTACAGCATACTGTGCTGTGTGTCAGACATTGACAAGTCTTGTTGACTGGCCATATGTGATGGGTTTCTGCACCTTGGTTCCCACCACCACCCCTGGTATTGTCATGGGTGCATGTGCAATGTCACCAGTCCATGTGAGCTTCACTGCTGCACATTGGTGGAGATCAGGGTGTGTGGTGTTGAGTGTGTGCAAAAGTGAGTTGTTGCACGGCCAGACCCCTACCTCCATATTGGCCTTGGCTGGCAGACCGTGCTGATTGGTTGGAGCTTGTGTAGGTGTGATGGTAGTTAGTTGCTCAGGACACTTTGCTGGGTTTCACAGTGTGAACGACATCTGACATTGTCATCACAGTGGGATTATCATGCAGGCTAGTGTCAGCACAATATGGGGTCCCTGGGGGTAGTGCTGTGGTGGGTCTGTCTCTTGCTGTGTTAGTTGCAGTTCCTACATGCTTGTGTGACATGTGTAATTTGTGCTCCCTCTCATCTAACAATGCCTGATTGCCCACATAGGGGATTTGGATCCATGAGTTACTTTTGTGTGGCACTGTATGTGCATCTGTGTAATTGGTATTCAGGCCTCATCATGTGTTGTGTGGTTGCCTGGGGACACTGGCACCCCCCTCACCTGTTGTGTTTGTTGTGCAGTGTGGGTCTTCCTGTTTGTGCATCTGCACCACTGCATTGGCATATCTTTAGTGTGCTATTGGCTGTATGTTGTTTGGTGGGTTTGACCTGCTGTCCCTGGGACTCCTAGGTCATCAGTCAGCACAATGATCATTGTTTGTGTGTCCCATTGCTGCCATGGTATGTTATTTGTTCACCTCACATCTACAGTCTCCACAGGGTATCTACATTTGTGTGCCCATTGGTGCGAATATGTGGGTCTGCATTATGATGGTCACTTCTGTCATTGTGTCATTGATGGATGTTGACAGTGTCAGCCCCCATGGGTGATGTTTGTCTGCACATGGCCAAAGGTATGTCTTATTTGCACTGCACTGTTTGCCTCACCCAATCTATGTTGCTATGGGACACAGGCACTACTTTGCCACTATTGTGTTTGTTGTTCTGTGACCAGGAATCATCCTTGCAGTTTGGCAGTTGCAGCTTTTTTTTATGTCAACACTTACCTTTTGGTCACTGTGATGATGGGGGCTTAGACCCCATTGCCACAATGTTCAAAAGGTGCTTCAGCTATGGACCCCACACTTACCTTTTGGTCACTGCGATGATGGGGGCTTAGACCCCATTGCCACAATGTGCAAAATGTGCTTCAGCTATGGACCCCACACTTACCTTTTGGTCACTGTGATGATGGGGGCTTTGACCCCATTGCCACAATGTGCAAAATGTGCTTCAGCTATGGACCCCACACTTACCTTTTGGTCACTGTGATGATGGGGGCTTAGACCCCATTGCCACAATGTTCAAAATGTGCTTCAGATATGGACCCCACACTTACCTTTTGGTCACTGTGATGATGGGGGCTTAGACCCCATTGCCACAATGTGCAAAATGTGCTTCAGCTATGGACCCCACACTTACCTTTTGG
The DNA here is from genome assembly GCA_963921515.1 of Calotriton arnoldi. Lineage (NCBI taxonomy): Eukaryota > Metazoa > Chordata > Amphibia > Caudata > Salamandridae > Calotriton > Calotriton arnoldi. The sequence continues at coordinate 572,470 of CAWUFW010008727.1, read as the reverse complement.
TCACTGTGATGATGGGGGCTTAGACCCCATTGCCACAATGTGCAAAATGTGCTTCAGCTATGGACCCCACACTTACCTTTTGGTCACTGTAATGATGGGGTCTTAGACCCCATTGCCACAATGTGCAAAATGTGCTTCAGCTATGGACCCCAGACTTACCTTTTGGTCACTGTGATGATGGGGGCTTAGACCCCATTGCCACAATGTGCAAGATGTGCTTCAGCTATGGACCCCACACTTACCTTTTGGTCACTGTGATGATGGGGGCTTAGACCCCATTGCCACAGTGGTCATGGTCTGCTTGCATTGTGGGGGCCACACACATTTATGTGTGACACATGTGATAGGGGGTAACATTGTATGTTCAAAGTCATGTTCAGTGTTGTAGGCATTTGACACAGTCTACACACACTTGTCATGGTGTTGGGGGGTGTCTTTTTGTTGCATTCCTTATGTTGGTGTGTGCTTGTTGTGTCATGCATTAGCCATCCTGTGAGTGGGGGTGTTGTTGGTGGTAGGCATCCTGCCCCCCATGGGTAGAGGTGGTAGTAGTGACAGGCATCCAGCCCCCCATGGGTAGAGGTGGTAGTTGTGACAGGCATCTGGCACCCCCTGAGTAGGGGTGGTAGTGGTGGTGGGCATCCAGCCCCCCAGGGGTAGAGGTGGTAGTAGTGACAGGCATCTGGCACCCCCTGAGTAGGGGTGGTAGTGGTGGTGGGCATCCAGCCCCCCATGGGTAGAAGTGGTAGTAGTGGTAGGCATCTGGCACCCCCTGAGTAGGGGTGGTAGTGGTGGTGGGCATCCAGCCCCCCATGGGTAGAGGTGGTAGTAGTGACAGGCATCTGGCACCCCCTGAGTAGGGGTGGTAGTGGTGGTGGGCATCCAGCCCCCATGGGTAGAGGTGGTAGTAGTGACAGGCATCTGGCACCCCCTGAGTAGGGGTGGTAGTGGTGATGGGCATCCAGCCCCCCATGGGTAGAGGTGGTAGTAGTGACAGGCATCTGGCACCCCCTGAGTAGGGGTGGTAGTGTTGGTGGGCATACAGCCCCCCAGGGGTAGAGGTGGTAGAAGTGACGGGCATCTGGCACCCCCTGAGTAGGGGTGGTAGTGGTGGTGGGCATCCAGCCCCCCAGGGGTAGAGGTGGTAGTAGTGACAGGCATCTGGCACCCCCTGAGTAGGGGTGGTAATGGTGGTGGGCATCCAGCCCCCCAGGGGTAGAGGTGGTAGTAGTGACAGGCATCTGGCACCCCCTGAGTAGGGGTGGTAGTGGTGGTGGGCATCCAGCCCCCCATGGGTAGAGGTGGTAGTAGTGACAGGCATCTGGCACCCCCTGAGTAGGGGTGGTAGTGGTGGTGGGCATCCAGCCCCCCATGGGTAGAGGTGGTAGTAGTGACAGGCATCCAGCCCCCCATGGGTAGAGGTGGTAGTAGTGGTAGGCATCTGGCACCCCCTGAGTAGGGGTGGTACTGGTGGTGGGCATCCAGCCCCCCAGGGGTAGAGGTGGTAGTAGTGACAGGCATCCAGCCCCCATGGGTAGAGGTGGTAGTAGTGGTAGGCATCTGGCACCCCCTGAGTAGGGGTGGTAGTGGTGGTTGGCATCCAGCCCCCCATGGGTAGAGGTGGTAGTAGTGACAGGCATCCAGCCCCCCATGGGTAGAGGTGGTAGTAGTGGTAGGCATCTGGCACCCCCTGAGTAGGGGTGGTAGTGGTGGTGGGCATCCAGCCCCCAGGGGTAGAGGTGGTAGTAGTGACAGGCATCCAGCCCCCATGGGTAGAGGTGGTAGTAGTGGTAGGCATCTGGCACCCCCTGAGTAGGGGTGGTAGTGGTGGTGGTCATCCAGCCCCCAGGGGTAGAGGTGGTAGTAGTGACAGGCATCTGGCACCCCTGAGTAGGGGTGGTAGTGGTGGTGGGCATCCAGCCCCCAGGGGTACAGGTGGTAGTAGTGACAGTCATCTGGCACCCCTGAGTAGGGGTGGTAGTGGTGGTGGGCATCCAGCCCCCCATGGGTAGAGGTGGTAGTAGTGACAGGCATCTGGCACCCCTGAGTAGGGGTGGTAGTGGTGGTGGGCATCCAGCCCCCATGGGTAGAGGTGGTAGTAGTGACAGGCATCCAGCCCCCAATGGGTAGAGGTGGTAGTAGTGGTAGGCATCTGGCACTCCCTGAGTAGGGGTGGTAGTGGTGGTGGGCATCCAGCCCCCCATGGGTAGAGGTGGTAGTAGTGACAGGCATCTGGCACCCCCTGTGTAGGGGTGGTAGTGGTGGTGGGCATCCAGCCCCCCATGGGTAGAGGTGGTAGTTGTGACAGGCATCTGGTACCCCCTGAGTAGGGGTGGTAGTGGTGGTGAGCATCCAGGCCCCTATGTGTATATGTGGCATTGGTGATGGCCATCCCGCCCCTATGGTACTGCTGTTGCAAGTAATTTCTGCATCCCTCTGTGTGTGTGTGTGATATGTCGGTACGTGTAGTTTCTTTTTGTGGTTGGTGTCTGACTTACCTTCTGCGCCGTACGCGTCCGTGCCTGTTCCGGTAATAGATGTAGAATATTGGTAGGATCGGCACGATGGGATTCATGGTTGGTTCATCTCGTTCGTCTTTCTCTTTGCTTCGCTTCGTCCTCGTTGCTGGCGTGTTCGTCTCGTAGCCGTGGATCATCTTGTGGCGCGAATCGGAGCTTATGTGCGCCTCTCCCGGATGCTTTGACGTGCCGTGCGTAGCGACGGGTTCGGCGCGTACGGAAAGCACATCGTACTTGTCGGGCCGGACGGGGCTGCATTTTTGCTTCCGTGCGACTCGATTCTGCATTTCCGGATCCGCCTCGGTCGGAGAACAGGACCTGTATTGGGTGAGTACGACTGGGTCGGGATTTGGGCAGTTGTGCGCATCGTACTTGCTCGTTCGGACGTATGTGCAAATCGGTCGGGAAACAGGCATTCGCCTGGCTTTTTTCCCGGCCGAATGATATTAGGTGCGCCTCCGACCGGGATCGGAATCAACCCCATAGTGTCCTTTGATCTATACACCTGAGGTGATTGCTGAATCATCTAACAGTAGTAAGATTGGATTAATTGACCTCCAGTTTGGTCGATATGAAGGATAGCAAATTCCAAGTGGGAAAGATTCTTCTTTGTTTGGGATATCACTTAGTGGAATTTGCACTTCACTGTAGAAAAATATCATCCATTATGACAATGACTGACTGTGAGGATGCCTGGGAAACACTTTCTTCCTTGCACCCACTTAGAGAAGGTACACCACTCCAAATCCTCTTAACAAAGTCCTCCTCAGCAGAGATGTGCAAAATTCATGTAATTTGCATTTGCATAAATATGCAAAATTACTGCAAAATTATGTGAAATCCAAATCTGTCATTTTGCACTATGGTTTAGTTCTGTTGTTCGCATGCATTTGCTGCAACTTTTTACTAAACATTTCACATTCAATGTACATTTTTACCAGAAAAGATGTGTGATCACGCAAAGTGGCTCAGTGGCACAATTTTGGAAATTTGCATAATAAAGGTAATGTGAAATTCCAAAAATTACATGAATTATGCAGTGTCATTTAAATTTTGCCTAGGTCTAAAATTCACTAGCAGAAGAAAATGTCATGTTCCACAGAATGTAGGTACTACCTGGAAAGCGACTTTGTGTCTCAGATGAAAATGCTATGCTAAACATCGGTGTGTAGTCAAAAAGGATAGCATGTCCCAGTAGTCCTAGGGAGCTACGTACTTTCACAAGATTTAAAAATGGTGATGGCCTCCTTCAAAGCTTAAACTATACGTTCTTTGGGTCTATAGCATCTTGTTTTTAGGGATTGTGAGGTCTATATCTTTAATTACATCTTCATCACTCTCATATTCAGGAAAACTTATACTGGGTTGTCACTAGGCCTGGGTGAAATTGTAGGTTACGAAGTGAGATTGCAGATCTTCACATTAGGCAAAATGTGCAAAATTTCATATTACCTGATTTCACATGTAAGAGACTGGCTTGCTTTGAATTTCTCTAAATAAGAAGCATTTTCTGCTCTATCCTGTTTACTGATGGCGTCTTGAGTAATTTTGTTTCAAAAGGTACGCCCTCTCATTAAAATTCTAATGCACCTGTGGCAAATTGAATTTTACACTATGTGCATAATTTCATTACATTTTGGGAAATTCTTTGAAAACAAGCTGTTCAACAAGTTTTTCCAGCATGCCTAGTGTCTTCCCATTCATGGAAGCTCATACCTAGTTCTCTCTTGTTAGTTAAAATGACTTGATAGAAACTTAAAACAGCACAAATAAATCCTTATCATAATGCCAAATAAAGTATGTGTCTCTAACCATAGTTTGAATTATACTCGTTAGAAGTTTAGTCTAAGCTGAAATATGACACACCAAATCTGTTTGAAAGCAGGTGGTCAGAGAGTAGCTTGAATTGAGCTCTCACAATTTGTTTACAGTTGCAGCTACACCTATCATCTTTAAGACAGAGTTGTGTTAGTGCCCTGAAAAAAGAAAAAATACTTCATTGGAAATTAAATAGTTAGGGGTGTGCAAAACTCACCTAATCTGCTTTGGCATATCCACACAAAATTACTGCAAAATTACACGTAATTGCACTAATTCCATCACTAAAATTCCCCTGAATGGCCTGTTTGTGTAAACATTAATCTCAAAGATGTAATTTTGAGTTAATTTCTAATTGCTTTCATTTGTAGTCATGAGCTCAAAAATTACCAGAAGGGTCCGTTTGGGTAAATAAATCTAACTGAAATGTTTGTTGACGCCTATGTTAAAGGAAGTTCCACTCACAATACAACCAGCCACTGCTGCTCGCATTCAGATTTGTGGCTTTCCATTGAAAAATTACTTGAACAGACGGCTTGGGTAAAAATCTACCTGAAATGCTCCTCAAAAATTCAAAAATTATCTGAACTGTGCATCTTACATTAAAATTTCTCCTTGAAATTATGTGATTTGTCATAATGGCTCAATCTTGGCAATTTCATGCAAATTTCATTACATGAAATTACCAAATCATGCCAATTATGTGGTGTAGTTACAATTTCATACAGGCCTAGATATATTCCAGATTGGGGTGGGACTGGTTAATTGGACCACCAATAAAATTCATTTTATCTTCCGTGGTGACTTACATTTAATAAAAACATTTTTTGTGTTTTGAGCTTTTTTATGGTTTGAGTTTTCCTCTCAATACAGATCATCATGCCATGAAATTATTGAAATTCATAAATCTTTTACAACACAGACTTGACCCCGTTCTCGATTTCATATTCTATATTAAAAGAATTTCAACAGTAATACAAAGGTTTATGACGGCCACATTTTCACATATTGAAAACGGAGATAAGCCTCATGAAAAACAAACACATAGGCCCTAATTATGATGTCGGGTGTACGCAACCATTGCGGTAAAGGAACTGCCCAACCATGGGTCGGCGGTTCTGCATTCTCCATTAGAATGCAACCGCACATGGTGCGGTCACAAACTTCCATTTTTCAATGGAAGCTTGTGCAGCGGGCTGAAACTGCCCACAGCACAAGCTCCCATTGAAAAGAAGTTTGTACACATCCCTGCACTGTGTGTGCATGCACCTCACAGTGCCTGCCACACGGTGCAGAGATGTTGAGGCCCAAATGCGGAGGGCCAGGGTGGCCCTGCAAGAGGCCCCTAAGAAACTTTCTGACAGCTTTTTCATGTCAGAAAGCCCAACATGAAAAGGCTGCCAGAATGTGCCATCATAATCCCGATGGTGGAAACGCCGTCCTTAAGGGATTAGGGTGCAGTTCTGGCTGGCCGACGTGCTCTTTGAGCCCGTCGGAACTAAGTCAGATTCCCCGGCCAGTTTAAACTCCAACCACCGAGATCCTAATGTGGTGGTCAGAGTTTAAACCTACCATGTCGGTCGGAAAGCCTCCAACCAGCGGTCGACCGACATCGTAATTAGGCCCAAGTCATTTACTAAATCACCAGCTATGTTAAATGATGGAACAAAGATTTGCTAGATAACTTTAGCTATATGGAAAAGAAAAAAAAGTTTGTCACACTATTTTATCAGGTACAAATACAACCACACGGCTGAGAGCCATCCTGTGAGATTGTGACTGATTTTCTGCAGCCAGCTGACTAATACAATATCTGTCTCCTGATTGTTATGAACTAATGCCATTCAATTAAATTCACTTTCACCAAATGATATAATCAATTTAAGAGGAAATATACAGTTAAAAACAGCTAAGTAATGGAGAGAGGGTGAAGGGTGACAACAAATAAGAAGAGTAAATAAAAAATGAAAGGTAAGAAAGAAGGGCCTTAAGTCCTTTTTTATATAGGCCTATATAGATTAGTGTGCGCTGGGTTTAACGAGTAGGCAATTCCAGTAAGTCCTAACAATTCAGTGGGCTCTTTAAGTGTAAGGCAGGATGGGTAAAATGTGTTTTATGTTTGATTCTGTCTTCATGTTTGTAAGAAAATGGGTTATTAGTTTGGGAGGATGTAGTAGTAGTAGGTCCAAAATCATGTTAGGTCCTCCACACAAGTTCAGTAATTAATGTGGCTAAACCCCTGGTAATTATGGCACACAGCAGTTTGAAGTAAAGGAAAAGTGTGTAATGTATTTAGAACTATTAAACAATTAAAAGTCAAAACAAAACACAATACAAACCACAGCACCATTTTCTGAAAATATATGAATTTTTAAAGATCTATGGTAAAACACATCAAGAAAAAATAAAGCACGTATCAGGAGCCACAGTTCACAGTTGGCCGGGACCCAGGTATGATTTAAGGCTGACTCCGATAGACAGAAGGTTGGATGCCCCATGCGAGTAATCCTGGTTAAAGATTTTAGTTTAGTTTCTCTAATATGGAAGTTGAAATCCTCCAAACTAAGGCTGTATCCAGCGAAGGGATAACTGTTGGATGAGGTCCCACTGAAGTTATTGGCATTGAAAAGCTCCATGTGGGAAAATTAGAATTTTGCAGCAGCCAAGTTCTCTTTTCATGCCTTCGATCCATCAAAGATGTCAAGATTTCTGCTTTCACACATAGTCCGTTTTATGGAACTCAAAATCCTTCAGCTGGGTTAGCCTAAAGCTCTACCTGGCAAAGTCCTCTCAAAATCAGGCACCTTTGCTATGAGGTCCTGCTGGTGCTGTAGAGGTCTTGAAAGTCAAAAAATATTTTAAGTACCAACTTTTCAGAGTTTCTAGAGCAGCTTTTTTGGCTACTTTTAAGTTACCCAGCACCTCAGTGATAGCAGTAAGGACCAGGAACATTTTAAGGCATTGGACAAAGTGGGCAGTTGCCCAGGGACCTCAACTTCCAAGGAGCCTCCTGGTAAAGTGAGTGGGTCAGTTACAATTCCTGGCTCAATAGTGTTGCTTATTAAAACCAGTCGTTTTCTAATTTAACAGTCGAGCATGCTGAACATGCTCTTATGACCATATGTACTAAGAGTTTTTGTCAGGGCAAGTTCACAAAAAGTGACGGAAAACAGAGCAAAATTCCACAAGGGTATTTAATTTTCAAAGGCGTTTGGCTCTGAAAAGGTGCCCCTTTCTCAGCACAAATGATGTTTTGAACTGATTTCAGTCAAAGGGGCATAACTTGGGGTTAAATTAATTCAGGAGATTAACAGAAGCACCCTAAGTTTCTAAAACAAAGCCAGATTTACTAAGATAGACTGGGCTTTGTATAAAACAAATGCCTCCTTGAAGCAGGCACAAACATGGAGAAATACTTTCATTATTCCAATCATTATACACAAGGCATATGTGTTGCACTGTGTAGGGCCACCAAAATATATCATACCCAGGGCCTGCAAATTCTTAAAATGTCACAGTTTCTGGACCTGTACTCGCGCCAGCTAAGGCCACCAGCAGGGTCTAGCCCAGGTTCAGTTGTTACTGGTTAACTGGTCTCATCAGAAAAAAAGGCTTCTTGCAGTTTGTTGTGTCCCCAGTAAGGAACACAGGAGGTCAATCACCTGATCCTTGTAGTCCACTTCTCAGTCCTGGGTACAAGTGGAGCAGATCCATCATTCAGGTCTTCACACAGGTCACAGCTGCATGTTCAGTCATCTTCTGTTCTTTTGCAGGTCCTGATATGGACTCGTAAGCTGTGGGTTATGCTCCATTTATTTTAGGTTTCACTAGCCAGTGGAATTGTCTCCGTAACCAATGAGAAAAAGGATCCCTGGGGCAACCCTTCCCACTTTTGCAGCACATCTTGTTTGCCTTAATGCAAACTATCCCATTGTGCACCATTCTGAGGAAAATCCAAAATGGCAGCATCTTTCTGCCAATGGAGACTGCTGGTGTGCCAGCCAGGGGTGTGTTTAGGAAAATGAACAGTCAACTCCTTCTGAGCTACATTAACTGGTTCTGAAACTAATATCCCTTCCCACTGGGCTGGTGCCAATTTGGCTACAGATGATCAGCAGTTTTCACATGTCATAAAGGAGAAGCACTGATACTGCTAAATAGCCTACTGGAGGTTCAGTCACACAACGTTTAAAGAGTTTTAAAAAGTTACATTTCCTAAATATTTAATAAAAATCTGACTTCACCAGTCAATTGGATTTTAAATAAACATTAAAATAGTAATTGTCCCAAACAAAAGAAAGCAGAACTGTGATTTTACCTACTTGGCCCTCAAACTTTGGAATTCTTTACCAATTGAATTACACCAACAGGAATGAGAACTTCCTTTAAGAAAGGCCATTAAAACTTGGTTATTCATGAGTTAGCCTCCTCCGATTCTGTCACAGAGTGGCTAGTGCTGTTTTGGGTTTAGCACCTGTAAGCCTCTGGGTACCATGCACTTTATAAGTCTTGCAAAATAGAATAGATTTTTATTCTTGATCTAACTTTTTTTTTCATAGGACAGCTACTGCCCTATTACAGTGAAAAAACCTTTGGTAGCTAGTCACTGTGGATGAATTCCAACACTAAATTCTTTCATTTGTCAATTGTGTGGGCTACAAGGCCTACTTAGAGGTGACTTGTTTAATAGTTAAGAGTAGGGTTCTTTCCGATCAAATAGGGTTATATCACCTACAGATTTTAAAAGCATATGTCCTGCAGTGCACGCTTGACATTTACCTTTCTATGCCATTAGAGTTTTTCCTTCACCATATACTATAGGCCAGATTTAACATTTTTCCACACAATACAACACAGCAGGACAGCTTGCTGTGCTGCATGACAGGGGAGAGAGCAGAAATGTACCATATCTATCAAGATCTGGTACAGTCCTGTCCTCTGATTGTGCTGACGTGCAATCTGCTGCCTAGCACCAAAAAAGGTAAGTTCTGAGAAACTTATAGAACTGGATCACACAGATTGCTAGCTGCCCCAGATGGCTGTTCATGGAAACATACATACCAACAATTATTACCTGAGTAGCTTTTCAAATTCTTTTCAAATTCTTCCATTTCATTCAGAAAGAAGAAATTTTTCCTTTCAAAATTAGATTCCAGCCACTGTATCTTTACTCGCTCCAATACGGATGCACACATTGGTCTTGCTTTTGGCACTTTGGCACATTCATGCTCTGTCAAACGTTGCAGATGTTCTGTCCACTGTATCAGAAGTGCATTGCAGTCAATGCAGAGCACATAACAGTGGACATGACAAGTGCCACATTTTGATTGAGTACCCTGTCCTGCAAACCCTTAGTCTTTCTAGAAGTGCTCTTCAGTGAACCTAATAGAGTCTCCACCAGCATGCTTAGCCCAGTTTTCAAAGGTAAATTTGCTCACACTGTCCAAGAAATGGGCCGCAAGTGCATCCTCAGACACCCTTAACTTATGTCCACACGCTAGAAAAAGTTGTATTTAGTGCAGTAAATGTGCTGAAGTTGCATTTCGGAGCTTAATCAAACTGCCACAGTTAGGCATTAGTAAAGCTGTATGTAGGACCCTTACAATATTAGCCTCTGGGTGGAACAGTCATGAACTATTTGAGGTTTGCAAGGTTTTGAGTAAATAAAATGTGAGATCCACGCATGTCACACCACCCTGGACTTCTCAATATGTGTAGTTTTTAGAAATATTTGGGTTTGGGAGGTTTCCCTTGGTGGCTGCCGTTCACTGGCCCAAAATCCACAGCTACCCATACTGCAAAACTAGGGTTGGTTTTGAGTGGAAAAGACTGATCTGCCCTTGTTGTGTTCGTGGGCCTTTACTGTTGTGGTGCTAGGCACACCAACACAAGTGAAGTATCATATTTTTCAGGAGACAATTGGGAATGCTGGGTGATAGGAAATTTGTGGATTCCTGCTGATTCCAGAGATTTCCCTCACAAAATGTGTTTGCAGCCATAGTTTGATGTTTGCAAGGTATTTGTCATAAAAAAAGTATTGTGGGATCCACACAACCAACACGATTCTGAATCCCCTTCGTTTTCTAGTTTTTCAGAAATTCTGGTTTTGGTAAATTTCTATGGCTGACAGGTATGCCTGGGCCCAAAACCCCCAATTACTCAAATTTCCGCACTGGGCTTTTTTACTCTATGTTTTTTTTAATGCCTCTATGTTTTGATTTGGAGACTTTTGTGTCATGGGCGATATGCCCATCCTCACAATTGGAGTATCATTTTTATCAGGTGCAGCCTGTGCAGGTAAGAGCAGTGGGGCAGGGGGGCGGGGTGGGGTGGGGGTGATTCAACATAGAACGACGAGGGAAACTTAAGTTAAAAAAAACCCCTGGTTTTCTTTTTTTTTATTTAAGTTTCCCTCGTCGTCGTATGTTGAATCTCCCCCACCCAGCCCCACCCCTCTTACCTGCACGGACCATGCCTGATTTGTATTGGTAGACATGTGGGAATGCAGAGAGGTAGGAAATGTGTGGTTCCCTGCAAATTCCCTAACTTTCCTTCACAGAAATATGAGGACAATAATTTTTTTACCAAAGTTTGAGGTTTGCAAAGGCTCTCAGGAAAAATAGCTTGTGAGAGCCATGCACGTCACCTTACCCTTGCCTCCCTTGGGTGTCTAGTTTTCAGAAATGTTTGGTTTTGGTTGCGGTTTGGTGGCAGTCGAACCCAGGCTCAAAATTTACAGCTATGCACATTGCAAAAAAGGTCCAGTTTTGAGTAGAAAACTTTGATCTGTTCATGTTGCGTTTTGGGGCCATCCTGTCGTGGGCGCTAGGTCCAACCATGCAAGTGTAGTATCATTTTTATCGCGAAACATATGAGAATGCTGGATGGCTGGATATTTGTGGAACCCAATAAATTCCAGAACTTTCCCTCACAGAAATGTGAGGAAAAAATATGTTTTCAGACTGAGTTTGAGGTTTGCAATTCTTTCTGTGTTCTTCTGTGTATAAAAGCTTTGGGGGATTGTCAGAACCCCTTTCAGAGGACCACGGGGCACGCAGGGGTTACTGGGCCCAACTGTGGTGGTTGAGGCTATTTACTCATGATGTCCCACGGCCCAACCTAGTATGGATCCCGCACAACTGGACCACGTACTCATTCTGCACTTGACTCTCAGTGGTAGCTAGGGACGAGCAGTCAAGGCTCCCTCAGGGGTAGAACCAGGTCAGTGAACACGACTTGTAACTCAAAATGCAAACAGTTTTAACAATAAATCAATGTCCAACCAACTACTTGCTTTTATGAGAAAATGTATTATTTTATTTCTAACTCTACACATGCAATAAAGTACAACATTCAGAAGCAAAAACACAATCACCCTTGAGGCCGGGGCTCTTATAGTTGTCAGGCGAATCCCTGTCACACCTTCTTTCGTGTAACTTGTTCAGGGTAATTCACTGGTGTCCAGTATCAAGGAATGTAAACTTTTAGGTCGCACCCAAGAGTTCCCTTTTGACTCTTCTGGAAAGTCAAAAGTGTTAATGGTGCTACAGCATTGAATTCCCTGGGTCCCTAAAGGCCCTAGACCAAGTCTTACCCTCTCTTGCAGCACGGAAACATTTGGCATTAAAGTGGGTGCCCTGATCGCGGGCACTCGCGAGGTCTGCTCAGAGAAATCAAACTGCTCATGGTACACACAGCAGCAACGAGCAGGAAGCGGCTCACTCTCCAGAGTGGTGCAGCCAGTACCCAGCAATGCAGTAAGGCAAGCTCTTCCTGATGGGGAAATTCTGCCTTTCAGCTCCTGACTGAAGTCCTGCAAGGGTGGTTGTCCTGCTCGGCATCCTCTTGGTTCAATGGGGTCAGTCAAGGCCGATCCTTCCATGTAGCTAGTGGTGCCAGTCACAACCTCACTTCAGTCCGGAGCAACGGCCTGAAGTCTTGGATTTTTATTTATTTTATTTTTATTTATAAAGTTTTATATAGCGCGAACGTGACCCTAGAAGGGTATCAGAGCGCTTTACAAATAGTTCAATAAGTAGAAAATAGATAACCAAGAAACATAAACGCTGACATTGTCCGTTGCAAATCAAGAGTGAGACAGTGAGTTATAAACCAGGACTCAGACGGCATGTGCAAGCCCTGGATGGAGAACTGCCTCATATCAGTATCCAGAGAAAGAGTCAGTGGGTTTAGTTCAGAGACTTGTTCTTTAAAAGCAGTTTGACTTCTTTTTTGAATGAAGTGATTGAAGGGATCAGTCTGATTTCAGGGGGCAGGGAGTTCCAGATTCTAGGGGCCAATCCAGAAAAGGCTCGATTATAGGTTTTCTTTTTCCGAAATTTTTGAGGTTTCAACAGTAAGGTGCTGGTGCTTCTGGATGATCTGCCACCGCCGGACAGTTCCAGTTTGTCAGCTAGGTTCCTCGGTGTGTTGAAGTGTAGGGGTTTGTGGGTCATGCAAGCAATTTTCATCTGAATCCTTGCCTCATAAGGGAGCCAGTTTAGTGCCTTCAGATCTGGAGTGATGTGGTTGTACTTTTTCGATCCAGTGACGAGCCTTGCAGCAGAGTTAAGGGATGCCCTTAGTGGAGCCAACTTGTTTTTCGGCAGACCACATAGTGTAGCACTCCCATAGTCTAATCTGGGGATCACTAGAGCTTGCACCGCTGATTTAATGTCGTCGAAGGGGAGGAAGGGTTTTAATTTTCTTAGAATGCTCATTTGAAAGTTTGCTCCTTTGGTGGCTGAGTTGATGTGTTCCTGCATGTTGAGAATCTTGTCAAGTGATCTTGTGGAATCTACAATGTGTGGAAGGCAGTTGAAGGCTGTTAAGTGTTTCATCCAATTTTCGATGTTAAGGGATCTTTTTGGTGGGGCAATTAAGAAGAATTCAGTTTTGAGCGAGTTAAGTTTAAGGTGGTTTCTGGTTAGCCAGTTTTGGGTTTTTTGGAGAGTTGTGTTGAGTAGACGGATATCCTCAGGGGAGGAGATTTTATGGTATAGTTGGGTGTCATCTGCATACATGTGGTATTGTACATTGGAAAGTTTCAGAATTTCCGTTAGAGGCTCCATGATCAGGTTAAAGAGAGTAGGTGATAAGGTGGATAAGGTCCCTGAGGGACCCCTAAAGTGATCGGAGTGGTAGTGGACAAGGATTGGTTAACCTTAATTCTTTGAGTTCTGTTGTGTAGAAATGAGGTGAACTAATCTAGGACAACCCCTGCTAGTCCCATTCTTTGTTCAAGTAATTCAAGGAGGCTGTCATGTTTGACCGTGTCGAAGGCTGAGGATAGGTCTAGGAGGATTAGGAGGCAAGATTTGTTCTCATCTAGCATTTTAAGTGCGTCATCAACTATGTGTGTAAGGACTGTTTCCGTGCTGTGACCCTGACGGAAACCGAATTGGAATTGGTCAATTAGGTGGAACTGATCAATGTGATCGCGTAGTTGGGTATGTACGCATTTCTCAAGGAGCTTTGCCAGAGAGGGAATGGTGGAGATGGGACTGAAGTTATCTGGTTTTGTAGGATCTGCTGTGGGTTTTTTTAGAATGGGGGTTACCTGCCCTGATTTTAGGCAGTCTGGTAAAGCCCCTTGGAGTAGTGAAGCATTCACTATCTTAGTCCAGAGAGGGAGTAAAGAAGTTTTGATCTCATTGAAGATGTTAGCTGGTAGAGGGTCGCAGAAGTGGTTTGAAGGTTTAAGTGTTGTTAAGATATTAAGAATGGCATTTTCATCAAAGGTTTTGAAAGTATCCCACGACGCGTTGTTTTTGAGTTTGAGTCCTTGTAGGTCTGGGTGCTGAACGATCATATGTGGGCCTGGGCTATTCAGGGTTATCTTCGCGAGGAGCTCAATTGCTGTTTCGAGATCACTTTCAATCTTTTTAGACTTTTCAAGAAAGAAGGAGGCAAATATGTTGCAGTTTGGCAGCGGAAGGGATCCCATTGTGTAGGGATTGGGTTTTTGAGTAGACTGATGTTTGATAACTTCGAACAGTTTTCTTGGATGATTTCTGGCTTTGTCTAGTTGAACTCTGAAGAAATTTGCTTTTGAGTTTCTGTTTCTGATGTGAATATTGTATGTGTTCCTCAGTGACCGCAGGTGCTTGAGGTGTTCTAGGGACGGTGAGGATCTCCACACTTGTTCGGGTAGTCTCAAATTGCGTCTTTCTTCATTTAGGCTCCCATTGTACCATGGTTTGGAGTCTCTAGTGGACGGTCTTTTTAGCTGTAAGGGCACAATTGTATCAAGAATGGTCGTCATGGAGTAGTTGTAGTGGTTTGTAAGGTCATGGACATCTGACATGTCTGCCGGAGGAGGCAAGATGTTATTGCTGAGGGATGTCAAGTCATTAAGGTCTATGTCGCGAGTGATCCTTTTCCATTTTTTGGGTTTCATAAGTTGCGGTTTATGTGTCCTCACTGATTGGTGATGAGAAAGGTGATTTGGCCCCAAGCATCCCCCCTTGGTATACAGGGTTGCCACAGTACCTTCTGGACGAAGAATATCCAGGTGAAATCACTCACGCCATGGTGGCCCTTCCTGGCATATGGGGTCGCCGCTCAGGCGTTCACGAGTCTTGCATGCTGGTCACACATATTTTTAACCAATGGCCCCCTCTGGCATATGGGGTCACCGCAACAAGGCCGTGCTCAATACTTAACACAATCTACAGCAGTCATCTCCAGGCATATGGGAGTCATGAAAAAACCTGTCTGGGTTCTCCAAAGAACTTAGGATGGCAATTTCAACGACCACAATGACCCTAGGAAACTTAGATTTTTTTTTCAAGAGCTTATTACCCACTGAAATATGGAATTCCACTAGGACGAACGATGACGCGCCTACGTTAGGAAAAACATGGACCAAATTCGTTGAGCTAGACAATGGTCAACCAGCTGGTGCACCTCCAGACGCAGACACTGTTAGATTAACAGAATGTATTTTGATAAAATTACAGACTATAATACCTCCACGGACTATTAATTGGGATAAGTTAGCGGTTTGAAAACGAAGGCCAAATGAAGATGTTTTGTGACTATTTTACCCGATTCGAGGACGCTTTCACTGACTTTAGTGGCCAGGTGTGGCGACGGAAGCTGGGAAAAGACTGTTCGTGGATAGATTTGTCTAAGGCTTGTTAAAGGAAATACATGAGAAGTTAGTTCAGTCAGAGAGTTCTTGGGCCATTAAGACTCCTGCAGAGATCCTGCATATGTCCCAGTATTATGAGAAGCGGAAAAGGCTGAGATTGAGAGGGCGGAGAAGAAGACAAAGGATTTGAAAACAAAGGTACTCTTGCAATGAGTATTTCCCAAAAGGGGTCGTGGTATGGCTGATCATAAGGGAGGACAAAGCAAAACCAAAGGGGATGATGGACGGAGTGTTGAACATTGCAAGCACTCACCCCCAGTCAACTGATCTGGGTTTAATCCATCATCATTCTTTAGCTCACTCCGCCAGCCCAGTTCAGACATGGCCATATGCAAATCAGTCTGACCCTGTGCCTCATGGGAACAGTCCAGCCCGAACTGCCAAGCCATGTCTTCCCTGGACCGGAAACAAGCATCCTGGGACCGGTTTCTGGCTAATCAGCCGTCATCAGCCAGGCTAGCTTGAATCCAGTGGCAAAGTGAGCAAGGGACCCACGTCTGGGCATACCCTGCCAACTTAGGGCGAACAAAGCAAAACCAAAGGGGATGATGGACGGAGTGTTGGACATTGCAAGCACTCACCCCCAGGCAACTGATCTGGGTTTAATCCATCATCATTCTTTAGCTCACTCCGCCACCCTAGTTCAGACATGGCCATATGCAAATCAGTCTGACCCTGTGCCTCATGGGAACAGTCCAGCCCGAACTGCCAAGCCATGTCTTCCCTGGACCGGAAACAAGCATCCTGGGACCGGTTTCTGGATAATCAGCCGTCATCAGCCAGGCTAGCTTGAATCCAGTGGCAAAGTGAGCAAGGGACCCGCGTCTGGGCATACCCTGCCAACTTAGGGCGAACAAAGCAAAACCAAAGGGGATGATGGACGGAGTGTTGAACATTGCAAGCACTCACCCCCAGTCAACTGATCTGGGTTTAATCCATCATCATTCTTTAGCTCACTCCGCCACCCCAGTTCAGACATGGCCATATGCAAATCAGTCTGACCCTGTGCCTCATGGGAACAATCCAGCCCGAACTGCCAAGCCATGTCTTCCCTGGACCGGAAACAAGCATCCTGGGACCGGTTTCTGGCTAATCAGCCGTCATCAGCCAGGCTAGCTTGAATCCAGTGGCAAAGTGAGCAAGGGACTCACGTCTGGGCATACCCTGCCAACTTAGGGCGAACAAAGCAAAACCAAAGGGATGATGGACGAAGTGTTGAACATTGCAAGCACTCACCCCCAGTCAACTGATCTGGGTTTAATCCATCATCATTCTTTAGCTCACTCCGCCACCCCAGTTCAGACATGGCCATATGCAAATCAGTCTGACCCTGTGCCTCATGAGAACAGTCCAGCCCGAACTGCCAAGCCATGTCTTCCCTGGACCGGAAACAAGCATCCTGGGACCGGTTTCTGGCTAATCAGCCGTCATCAGCCAGGCTAGCTTGAATCCAGTGGCAAAGTGAGCAAGGGACCCACATCTGGGCATACCCTGCCAACTTAGGGCGAACAAAGCAAAACCAAAGGGGATGATGGACGGAGTGTTGAACATTGCAAGCACTCACCCCCAGTCAACTGATCTGGGTTTAATCCATCATCATTCATTAGCTCACTCCGCCAGCCCAGTTCAGACATGGCCATATGCAAATCAGTCTGACCCTGTGCCTCATGGGAACAGTCCAGCCCGAACTGCCAAGCCATGTCTTCCCTGGACCGGAAACAAGCATCCTGGGACCGGTTTCTGGCTAATCAGCCGTCATCAGCCAGGCTAGCTTGAATCCAGTGGCAAAGTGAGCAAGGGACTCACGTCTGGGCATACCCTGCCAACCGGGCGAACAAAGCAAAACCAAAGGGGATGATGGACGGAGTGTTGAACATTGCAAGCACTCACCCCCAGTCAACTGATCTGGGTTTAATCCATCATCATTCTTTAGCTCACTCCACCACCCCAGTTCAGACATGGCCATATGCAAATCAGTCTGACCATGTGCCTCCTGGGAACAGTCCAGCCCGAACTGCCAAGCCATGTCTTCCCTGGACCAGAAACAAGCATCCTGGGACCGGTTTCTGGCTAATCAGCCGTCATCAGCCAGGCTAGCTTGAATCCAGTGGCAAAGTGAGCAAGGGACCCACGTCTGGGCATACCCTGCCAACTTAGGGCGAACAAAGCAAAACCAAAGGGGATGATGGACGGAGTGTTGAACATTGCAAGCACTCACTCCCAGTCAACTGATCTGGGTTTAATCCATCATCATTCTTTAGCTCACTCCGCCACCCCAGTTCAGACATGGCCATATGCAAATCAGTCTGACCCTGTGCCTCATGGGAACAGTCCAGCCCGAACTGCCAAGCCATGTCTTCCTGGACCAGAAACAAGCATCCTGGGACCGGTTTCTGGCTAATCAGCCGTCATCAGCCAGGCTAGCTTGAATCCAGTGGCAAAGTGAGCAAGGGACCCACGTCTGGGCATTCCCTGCCAACTTAGGTATCGCTTTGTTCGCCCTAAGTTGGCAGGGTATGCCCAGACGTGGGTCCCTTGCTCACTTTGCCACTGGATTCAAGATAGCCTGGCTGATGAGGGTTTTGAACCCGAAACCGGTCCCAGGATGCTTGTTTCCGGTCCAGGGAAGACATGGCTTGGCAGTTCGGGCTGGACTGTTCCCATGAGGCACAGGGTCAGACTGATTTGCATATGGCCATGTCTGAACTGGGGTGGTGGAGTGAGCTAAAGAATGATGATGGATTAAACCCAGATCAGTTGAATGGGGTGAGTGTTTGATTTGCTCTAGCGCTCCGTCCATCATCCCCTTTGGTACCGCTTTGTTCGCCCTAAGTTGGCAGGGTATGCCCAGACGTGGGTCCCTTACTCACTTTGCCACTGGATTCAAGATAGCCTGGCTGATGAGGGTTTTGAACCCGAAACCGGTCCCAGGATGCTTGTTTCCGGTCCAGGGAAGACATGGCTTGGCAGTTCGGGCTGGACTGTTCCCATGAGTCACAGGGTCAGACTGATTTGTATATGGCCATGTCTGAACTGGGGTGGTGGAGTGAGCTAAAGAATGATGATGGACTAAACCCAGATCAGTTGAATGGGGGTGAGTGTTTGATTTGCTCTAGCGCTCCGTCCATCATCCCCTTTGGTATCGCTTTGTTCAGCCCTAAGTTGGCAGGGTATGCCCAGACGTGGGTCCCTTGCTCACTTTGCCACTGGATTCAAGATAGCCTGGCTGATGAGGGTTTTGAACCCGAAACCGGTCCCAGGATGCTTGTTTCCGGTCCAGGGAAGACATGGCTTGGCAGTTCGGGCTGGACTGTTCCCATGAGGCACAGGGTCAGACTGATTTGCATATGGCCATGTCTGAACTGGGGTGGTGGAGTGAGCTAAAGAATGATGATGGATTAAACCCAGATCAGTTGAATGGGGTGTGTGTTTGATTTGCTCTAGCGCTCCGTCCATCATCCCCTTTGGTATCGCTTTGTTCGCCCTAAGTTGGCAGGGTATGCCCAGACGTGGGTCCCTTGCTCACTTTGCCACTGGATTCAAGATAGTCTGGCTGATGAGGGTTTTGAACCCGAGACCGGTCCCAGGATGCTTGTTTCCGGTCCAGGGAAGACATGGCTTGGCAGTTCGGGCTGGACTGTTCCCATGAGTCACAGGGTCAGACTGATTTGCATATGGCCATGTCTGAACTGGGGTGGTGGAGTGAGCTAAAGAATGATGATGGACTAAACCCAGATCAGTTGAATGGGGGTGAGTGTTTGATTTGCTCTAGCGCTCCGTCCATCATCCACTTTGGTATCGCTTGTTCGCCCTAAGTTGGCAGGGTATGCCCAGACGTGGGTCCCTTGCTCACTTTGCCACTGGATTCAAGATAGCCTGGCTGATGAGGGTTTTGAACCCGAAACCGGTCCCAGGATGCTTGTTTCCGGTCCAGGGAAGACATGGCTTGGCAGTTCGGGCTGGACTGTTCCCATGAGGCACAGGGTCAGACTGATTTGCATATGGCCATGTCTGAACTGGGGTGGTGGAGTGAGCTAAAGAATGATGATGGATTAAACCCAGATCAGTTGAAAGGGGGTGAGTGTTTGATTTGCTCTAGCGCTCCGTCCATCATCCCCTTTGGTATCGCTTTGTTCACCCTAAGTTGGCAGGGTATGCCTAGACGTGGGTCCCTTGCTCACTTTGCCACTGGATTCAAGATATCCTGGCTGATGAGGGTTTTGAACCTGAAACCGGTCCCAGGATGCTTGTTTCCGGTCCAGGGAAGACATGGCTTGGCAGTTCGGGCTGGACTGTTCCCATGAGGCACAGGGTCAGACTGATTTGCATATGGCCATGTCTGAACTGGGGTGGTGGAGTGAGCTAAAAAATGATGATGGATTAAACCCAGCTCAGTTGAATGAGGGTGAGTGTTTGATTTGCTCTAGTGCTCCGTCCATCATCCCCTTTGGTATCGCTTTGTTCGCCCTAAGTTGGCAGGGTATGCCCAGACGTGGGTCCCTTGCTCACTTTGCCACTGGATTCAAGATAGCCTGACTGATGAGGGTTTTGAACCCGAAACCGGTCCCAGGATGCTTGTTTCCGGTCCAGGGAAGACATGGCTTGGCAGTTCGGGCTGGACTGTTCCCATGAGGCACAGGGTCAGACTGATTTGCATATGGCCATGTCTGAACTGGGGTGGCGGAGTGAGCTAAAGAATGATGATGGATTAAACCCAGATCAGTTGACTGGGGGTGAGTGCTTGCAATGTTCAACACTCCGTCCATCATCCCCTTTGGTTTTGCTTTGTTCGCCCTAAGTTGGCAGGGTATGCCCAGACGTGGGTCCCTTGCTCACTTTGCCACTGGATTCAAGCTAGCCTGGCTGATGACGGCTGATTAGCCAGAAACCGGTCCCAGGATGCTTGTTTCCGGTCCAGGGAAGACATGGCTTGGCAGTTCGGGCTGGACTGTTCCCATGAGGCACAGGGTCGGACTGATTTGCATATGGCCATGTCTGAACTGGGGTGGTGGAGTGAGCTAAAGAATGATGATGGATTAAACCCAGATCAGTTGAATGGGGGTGAGTGTTTGATTTGCTCTAGCGCTCCGTCCATCATCCCCTTTGGTATCGCTTTGTTCGCCCTAAGTTGGCAGGGTATGCCCAGACATGGGTCCCTTGCTCAATTTGCCACTGGATTCAAGCTAGCCTGGCTGATGACGGCTGATTAGCCAGAAACCGGTCCCAGGATGCTTGTTTCCGGTCCAGGGAAGACATGGCTTGGCAGTTCGGGCTGGACTGTTCCCATGAGGCACAGGGTCAGACTGATTTGCATATGGCCATGTCTGAACTGGGGTGGCGGAGTGAGCTAAAGAATGATGATGGATTAAACCCAGATCAGTTGACTGGGGGTGAGTGCTTGCAATGTTCAACACTCCGTCCATCATCCCCTTTGGTTTTGCTTTGTTCGCCCTAAGTTGGCAGGGTATGCCCAGACGTGGGTCCCTTGCTCACTTTGCCACTGGATTCAAGCTAGCCTGGCTGATGACGGCTGATTAGCCAGAAACCGGTCCCAGGATGCTTGTTTCCGGTCCAGGGAAGACATGGCTTGGCAGTTCGGGCTGGACTGTTCCCATGAGGCACAGGGTCAGACTGATTTGCATATGGCCATGTCTGAACTGGGGTGGTGGAGTGAGCTAAAGAATGATGATAGATTAAACCCAGATCAGTTGAATGGGGGTTAGTGTTTGATTTGCTCTAGCGCTTCGTCCATCATCCCCTTTGGTATCGCTTTGTTCGCCCTAAGTTGGCAGGGTATGCCCAGAAGTGGGTCCCAAGCTCACTTTGCCACTGGATTCAAGATAGCCTGGCTTATGAGGGTTTTGAACCCGAAACCGGTCTCAGGATGCTTGTTTCCGGTCCAGGGAAGACATGGCTTGGCAGTTTGGGCTGGGCTGTTCCCATGAGGCACAGGGTCAGACTGATTTGCATATGGCCATGTCTGAACTGGGGTGGTGGAGTGAGCTAAAGAATGATGATGGATTAAACCCAGATCAGTTGAATGGGGGTGAGTGTTTGATTTGCTCTAGCACTCCGTCCATCATCCCCTTTGGTATCGCTTTGTTTGCCCTAAGTTGGCAGGGTATGCCCAGACGTGGGTCCCTTGCTCACTTTGCCACTGGATTCAAGATAGCCTGGCTGATGAGGGTTTTGAACCCGAAACCGGTCCCAGGATGCTTGTTTCCGGTCCAGGGAAGACATGGCTTGGCAGTTCGGGCTGGACTGTTCCCATGAGGCACAGGGTCAGACTGATTTGCATATGGCCATGTCTGAACTGGGGTGGTGGAGTGAGCTAAAGAATGATGATGGATTAAACCCAGATCAGTTGAGTGGGGGTGAGTGTTTGATTTGCTCTAGCGCTCCGTCCATCATCCCCTTTGGTATTGCTTTGTTCGCCCTAAGTTGGCAGGGTATGCCCACACGTGGGTCCCTTGCTCACTTTGCCACTGGATTCAAGATAGCCTGGATGATGAGGGTTTTGAACCCGAAACCGGTCCCAGGATGCTTGTTTCCGGTCCAGGGAAGACATGGCTTGGCAGTTCGGTCTGGACTGTTCCCATGAGGCACAGGGTCAAGACTGATTTGCATATGGCTATGTCTGAACTGGGGTGGCGTGGTGAAGCAAAATAACGATGGATTAAACCCAGATCTGTGACTGGGGGTGAATGTTTGCCAATGTGCAGCATTCCGTCCATCATCTTGTGTGTTTTGCATTTCGCCCTATGTGGGAAGGGTATGCCCAGACGTGGGTCCCGTGCTCACTACGACACTGGAGTCAAGCTATCCGGGCTGATGAAGGCTGATAGCCTGAAACCGGTCCTAGGATGCTTGATTCCGGTCCAGGGAAGACATGGCTTGGCAGTTCGGTCTGGACTGTTCCCATGAGGCACAGGGTCAAGACTGATTTGCATATGGCTATGTCTGAACTGGGGTGGCGTGGTGAAGCAAAATAACGATGGATTAAACCCAGATCTGTGACTGGGGGTGAATGTTTGCCAATGTGCAGCATTCCGTCCATCATCTTGTGTGTTTTGCATTTCGCCCTATGTGGGAAGGGTATGCCCAGACGTGGGTCCCGTGCTCACTACGCCACTGGAGTCAAGCTATCCTGGCTGATGAAGGCTGATAGCCTGAAACTGGTCCTAGGATGCTTGATTCCGGTCCAGGGAAGACATGGCTTGGCAGTTCGGTCTGGACTGTTCCCATGAGGCACAGGGTCAAGACTGATTTGCATATGGCTATGTCTGAACTGGGGTGGCGTGGTGAAGCAAAATAACGATGGATTAAACCCAGATCTGTGACTGGGGGTGAATGTTTGCCAATGTGCAGCATTCCGTCCATCATCTTGTGTGTTTTGCATTTCGCCCTATGTGGGAAGGGTATGCCCAGACGTGGGTCCCGTGCTCACTACGCCACTGGAGTCAAGCTATCCTGGCTGATGAAGGCTGATAGCCTGAAACCGGTCCTAGGATGCTTGATTCCGGTCCAGGGAAGACATGGCTTGGCAGTTTGGTCTGGACTGTTCCCATGAGGCACAGGGTCAAGACTGATTTGCATATGGCTATGTCTGAACTGGGGTGGCGTGGTGAAGCAAAATAACGATGGATTAAACCCAGATCTGTGACTGGGGGTGAATGTTTGCCAATGTGCAGCATTCCGTCCATCATCTTGTGTGTTTTGCATTTCGCCCTATGTGGGAAGGGTATGCCCAGACGTGGGTCCCGTGCTCACTACGCCACTGGAGTCAAGCTATCCTGGCTGATGAAGGCTGATAGCCTGAAACCGGTCCTAGGATGCTTGATTCCGGTCCAGGGAAGACATGGCTTGGCAGTTCGGTCTGGACTGTTCCCATGAGGCACAGGGTCAAGACTGATTTGCATATGGCTATGTCTGAACTGGGGTGGCGTGGTGAAGCAAAATAACGATGGATTAAACCCAGATCTGTGACTGGGGGTGAATGTTTGCCAATGTGCAGCATTCCGTCCATCATCTTGTGTGTTTTGCATTTCGCCCTATGTGGGAAGGGTATGCCCAGACGTGGGTCCCGTGCTCACTACGCCACTGGAGTCAAGCTATCCTGGCTGATGAAGGCTGATAGCCTGAAACTGGTCCTAGGATGCTTGATTCCGGTCCAGGGAAGACATGGCTTGGCAGTTCGGTCTGGACTGTTCCCATGAGGCACAGGGTCAAGACTGATTTGCATATGGCTATGTCTGAACTGGGGTGGCGTGGTGAAGCAAAATAACGATGGATTAAACCCAGATCTGTGACTGGGGGTGAATGTTTGCCAATGTGCAGCATTCCGTCCATCATCTTGTGTGTTTTGCATTTCGCCCTATGTGGGAAGGGTATGCCCAGACGTGGGTCCCGTGCTCACTACGCCACTGGAGTCAAGCTATCCTGGCTGATGAAGGCTGATAGCCTGAAACCGGTCCTAGGATGCTTGATTCCGGTCCAGGGAAGACATGGCTTGGCAGTTCGGTCTGGACTGTTCCCATGAGGCACAGGGTCAAGACTGATTTGCATATGGCTATGTCTGAACTGGGGTGGCGTGGTGAAGCAAAATAACGATGGATTAAACCCAGATCTGTGACTGGGGGTGAATGTTTGCCAATGTGCAGCATTCCGTCCATCATCTTGTGTGTTTTGCATTTCGCCCTATGTGGGAAGGGTATGCCCAGACGTGGGTCCCGTGCTCACTACGCCACTGGAGTCAAGCTATCCTGGCTGATGAAGGCTGATAGCCTGAAACCGGTCCTAGGATGCTTGATTCCGGTCCAGGGAAGACATGGCTTGGCAGTTCGGTCTGGACTGTTCCCATGAGGCACAGGGTCAAGACTGATTTGCATATGGCTATGTCTGAACTGGGGTGGCGTGGTGAAGCAAAATAACGATGGATTAAACCCAGATCTGTGACTGGGGGTGAATGTTTGCCAATGTGCAGCATTCCGTCCATCATCTTGTGTGTTTTGCATTTCGCCCTATGTGGGAAGGGTATGCCCAGACGTGGGTCCCGTGCTCACTACGCCACTGGAGTCAAGCTATCCTGGCTGATGAAGGCTGATAGCCTGAAACCGGTCCTAGGATGCTTGATTCCGGTCCAGGGAAGACATGGCTTGGCAGTTCGGTCTGGACTGTTCCCATGAGGCACAGGGTCAAGACTGATTTGCATATGGCTATGTCTGAACTGGGGTGGCGTGGTGAAGCAAAATAACGATGGATTAAACCCAGATCTGTGACTGGGGGTGAATGTTTGCCAATGTGCAGCATTCCGTCCATCATCTTGTGTGTTTTGCATTTCGCCCTATGTGGGAAGGGTATGCCCAGACGTGGGTCCCGTGCTCACTACGCCACTGGAGTCAAGCTATCCTGGCTGATGAAGGCTGATAGCCTGAAACCGGTCCTAGGATGCTCGATTCCGGTCCAGGGAAGACATGGCTTGGCAGTTCGGTCTGGACTGTTCCCATGAGGCACAGGGTCAAGACTGATTTGCATATGGCTATGTCTGAACTGGGGTGGCGTGGTGAAGCAAAATAACGATGGATTAAACCCAGATCTGTGACTGGGGGTGAATGTTTGCCAATGTGCAGCATTCCGTCCATCATCTTGTGTGTTTTGCAATTTTAAATCTGACTCAGGTGGGGCTTCAAAAGATGCTTGAAGCTGTTAGAAATTATTGGATAGCAAACTCACTGATTATAAATATGGAGAACACCAGAATCGTTGCATTTAGGAAAACGAGTAAGCCGTTTAAATGTTCAACTGGGGAAATGGTGGTGGAAGAAGCTTGTTTTTATAACTATTTAGGGACGATCTGCCATAAAGCTCGAAACTGGAAACTCCATTTGGAGGTCCTTTAAACATGAACCAGGACAACGGTAGTTCTAAGGAAGTTTTTAAAAACCCTCTCTAGAATCAGTGTGTACAGCTTATG
This sequence comes from Calotriton arnoldi, assembly GCA_963921515.1. Taxonomy (NCBI): domain Eukaryota; kingdom Metazoa; phylum Chordata; class Amphibia; order Caudata; family Salamandridae; genus Calotriton; species Calotriton arnoldi. The sequence goes on along the minus strand of CAWUFW010008727.1, from coordinate 547,005 downwards.
GAGCAATGCTCCTCCCACGATTTTTATATGGGGTTGAAATATTATGCTTGGATTCCAGACAAGACTAGGAAAAGATCAAAGGAAAATGGTGGGTGGAATTGGGGGGAGATTCATTTCACGGAATTGTGGGGAATTACAGTGAGATTCCGCAGAATTCTGCAGAATTCCGCTAAGGGACAGAGTGGGCACCACATTGTGCAGTGCATACCCTTGGTGTCCTTATGTAAGGGCACCAAGGAGTATGCAGTGCGCTCCACTGCACTGCATAGCCTTCTGTGCCTTTACATAAGTTTGTAAGGGCACCAAGGGCTAATCACTCCAATGCCTTCCCCTCATTTCCCTTACATACTTATGTAAGGGCATCAAAGGGTATGCAGTGCACTACAGTGCAATGCATATGTTACAAGCGTCGTCAGGGCTTATGTACTGTTAATCAACTCTCGAAGATCAACATTCCCTCTAAATAGCCAAGCACTTTATATGTGTTTATACTGAAAAGTTCGCCCAGAGCTATAAAGACTCCTTCATTTCTCCGCTGTGTACAAGGCTTCGAGTGTCCAGTTTTACATTTGTTCTGTCGGTCAAACAACTGCTGTGTTTTTGGAAGACGATTATAGAAGTGGCTGTCTTGCCAAAATAGAAGGTGTACGGGGGCTAGCTGGTGTATGTGGTGAGGTGCATTTAGCTGTCCACTTTATTGACAATATTCCCAGGAATGGTGCATTGAATAAAATCTCTCTCAATATTTGGAATATCTCTAAACGTTCTTTGTCAAATGGTTCTGTATCATTTATGTCACTGTGCCTTAACCTTATTAAAGGTTTTGCTATCTAGGAAAATGTTGACTCCACTGACAACAGTGGCCAACAATTCCCAAAACATTCTCACCTGTTTGGTAGAAAGACTCATTTTCAGGCTTGCAGATACGAGTTTTTTTGATACTTTCCTCACACCTTTTTTAATACGGTGACCATGATAAACTACTTCCTTTTTACAGTACTGCATCTTTTTTTAAACAAATGTATGACCACTATCAGCTAAATGATTCAGCAAAGCAATTGTGCCAAGTTTACATTATTCTTTTTCTTTGATGTGGTCAATACATCAACGATCTACTGTACTAAAACTGAGTTACAGGGCAAGTTCAGTTTCTCTAGATCTTTTTTAAGAATTTGGCTAAAGATAGAAGGACTTTCAGTATACCCTAGTGGGATTCTACATGACATGAGAACTTTATTTTGAAATTGAAAAGCAAATAGGAGCTGGCTCTCCTCATGTAGAGGAATTGAGAAGAACATTTGACATAAGTACATGACTATATACCATTCAGCATCTGAAGGAATTTGGAACAAAATCACTGCTGCAATCTGTACCCCTGGACAAAATGGGATAACAATTTAACACATTTTTCTTAGGTCCTGCAAAATGTGTCATTTTTCATTGAGTTTCCTTATCCCAACCACGGGAGAATTACAAGGGCTACCAAGCACTTACCAAAGGATTCCTTGCTCAATCATCTTTTTAATACCTTGCTTTATTCCCTCCTCTACTTCTCTTAAAAGTTTAAATTGCTTAATTCTAGAGAAACTGGCATCAGGTTTTGTTTTAATTTTAACTGGTTCTGCACTTTTTATTAATCCTATCTCTTTATCAGAGAAATCCCTCACCTTTTCTTCGACAATATGTCTTAAAGGCAGAGGCAGGTCATCTTTTGTTAAAGATGGAAACAGTTCACACTGCTGCTCTAGATGTGCAACAGAGTATGCCGACTTTTCACATCTAGCGTGGAACTGTGCACCAATACTGGCGTACTAGGAGGATGTTTTTTTGCATCTCTCTCAGATGATTGAATCCGAACTCAGCCCGACCCCGCTGATGCCACCATTAGGCTATGTTAAGCCCCTAGCTGCAGAAGTTTGGCTTTATGCCATCATTGCTTTGTTTCTCACTAAACGGCAGGACTGTCTACATTGAGGTGGAGCCACTGTCTCAGCAGTGATGGCTTGGATACAGGACCTAATGTATTGTGACATCACTAGTGACATTAATGCTACACTGCAGCCACCTAGCTCCAGACCTAAAAATATGTGGCAGCAATTGCAGACCTATTTACTAGTTTACCCAGAGGAGGAAGAGGGATCACACTGTACCCTAGCCATGCCCAATTGGACTTCACATGAGCACACATGCACGGATACTTATTTCTGCAATGGAAACCCTGGACACCCTCCCAATGTGGTTTTGCTGCCCTCCTCTTTAATGGGGACCAATAATACTGCTAAACACCTCTCCCCATAGTTGCATCTTAGGCTCCCTATTCATTCCCTCCCATCGTCATGCCAATTGTAACTGGCGCCATCTGATTCCTCATTGTATGTGTAAACATGTCCTTTACCGACCATTGTGTATTTTTGTTATTGATAATGCATATGCTGATGCTTTTTTTGTGGCAATTCTGACTTCCCTGTATATCCCTTTGTTTCACTCCTCTCTTTCTGTTGGTATCCCTTGTTGTAAAACTCAATAAATAAAGTTTAAAAAAAATAGAAGATGGAAACAGTTGAACCCTTGAATCCTGTGATTTGATTTCTCATCTTGTGTTTCAATCACAACACAATCCAGTGTGTAGTAAATCACACAATTCATTTTGCAAAGCATCTCCCTGCCCCAGTGCACAGAATTTGAATCACACAAAATAAACTGGTGTTTATTCTTAATGTGAACAATTTTAACTCAGACATCTACTGTAACTTGATTAACAATTTGTTTATTACTGATCCCTACAACTTGGACTTCTCTTCCTGAGAGGTGTAGGTTTGGAGCTTCCATAGAACAAACTATAGAAATAGTAGCACCCGTATCAATTAAAAATGAAACAGAGTTGCCATTGACTTCACCATCAATGTATTTGCCACTCTTGTCTGACTCTAAAACTAAATCATTGCTCAAGATCAGTGGATTTTCTTGGTACAATCCACACTAAGTAGACGTCTGTCCAGTGGTAATTCACCCTGGCAAATGCACCTACTTCCATGCACTTAGGAGCAAAGTACATCAACCCAGATTAAAAACACAACCACTAAAATTAACCCTCTTGGTGCGCATGACGGAATAGTTCCGTCATGCGCCACGGAACCATTCTGTCAAGTGCACATGAGCACTAAAGTCCTCTGCTGTAAACAGGATTTCCTTTTTTGTAGCCTTGGGAGGTCTGGGAAGAGCTTCCCCAACCTCCCCATACATTTTTTTTTAGTGAAATGATGATCAGCGTGCTGAAGTCATTTCACTGAAACCAATTGGCTTGTTTCAGTTTCACTGTCTACATGCTCGTGAGGCTATCTCAGCCCCTTGAGCACATAGGCAGACGGGGGGAGGTATTGTTGGAAAGGAGAGAATCTTCCCTGGTGGATTCCTGCTTTGGGATCGCCGCAGGAGGGCGATTCCCAAGCAGGGATCCACCCACTTGACACCAGGGAGGAGGGAGCAGCCCCTTGGGCAAGGGCTTTTGCTCCCCCCCAACGTTTTTGGCACATTTCAGTCTTTCTCCCCACCCTGGGACGCAGATGGGGGCAATAACCCCGAAATTGCCCCTCTGGGGGGGAACAAAGAACAATAGGCACCAGGGATTTAACTCATTTATTTATATAGGCGTGGGGGCTGTCCCAAAAAATTCCACATTCTTTTTGCCCCCCCAGGAGGCAGATGGGGTCATGAGCCCCTCACCTGCCCCCACAGGGGCACAAAACCCACTAGGCACCAGGGATATATTTTTTATCATACTTAGGGGCTGCCCAGAATGGGCATGCCAATGCCCCCACCCCCAAAAGATATTGCTACAGTCTTTTTGCCCCCCGGAAGGCAGATGGGGGCAATAGCCCCTTATTTGCTCCCCTCGTGGGGCAGAAAGCCACTAGGCACCAGGGGATTGTTTTTTACCATACGTAGGGATTGCCCAGAATGGGCATGCCAATGCCTCCCCACCCCAAAAAAATTACCCACAGTCTTTCTGCCTCCCCTGGGAGGCAGATGGGGGCAATAGCCCTTTATCTGCCCCCGGGGGGAGAAAGCCCAATAGGCACTGGGGATATGTTTATCGGCATGTCAGGGAGAAGACCCATACGGTCGCTCCCCTTTTTTTTTTAGGCACACATTTTTGCTGTTTTAATTATATTTTTAGTCTCATCTGCCCCCAACCGGGGGCAGAAAACCACTAGACGCCAACGAACGTTTGTGTGTGAACTAGAGTCTGGCTGATGGTCTGTGTGTACTGACCTATGGCTGGCATTTTGCTGGCGCTGTGTGTGGACTTGCACTTGGCTAATGTCGTGTGTGGACTCATGCTTGATGACAGTGTGTGTAGATTGGCGCTTGCCTGGTGGTGTGCGTGGAGTGGTGCTTGGCTGGTGGTGTACGTGGACTGGAGCCGGGCTGATGATGTGCATGGATGGTGCTTGGCTGGCGGTGTGCAGGGATAGTGCTTGGCTGGTGGAGTGCATGAGTGGGGCTTGGCTGGCAGTGTGCATGGATGGTGCTGCTTGGCTGATGGTGTGCATGGATGATGCTTGGCTGGCAGTCTACGTGGATGGCTCTTGGCTGGCGGTGTGCAATGATGGCACTTGGCTGGCAGTGTGTGTGAATGCCCCTTGGCTGGTGGTGTGCATGGATGTGACTTGGCTGGTGATGTGCATGGATGGCGGTGTGTGGACTGTCGCTTGGCTGGCGGTGTGACTTGCATGGATCTCCCAGCATTTTCCTACCCAAAATCCCCTGCAAACCTCAAATTTACTTACAAAGTCATGTTTTCTTCGCATTTCTGTGTGTGAAAGTTGTAGCATCACTGCGAAGGCACAAATTTCCTACCACCCAGCATTCCCATTGGTCTCCTGAGAAATATGATACCTGACTAGAGGAGGATTGTTTTTTTTGACAAAGTTTGAGGTTTGCAAGGTATTCTGGATAACAGAACCTGGCGAGAGCCACACAAGTCACCCCATCCTGGATTTCCCTGTGTGCCTAGTTTACAAAAATGTACAGGTTTGCTAGGTTTCCCCAGGTGCTTGCTGAGCTAGGGTCCAAAATCTGCACCTAGGCACACTGCGAAAAAAGGGTCAGTTTTCACTGGAAAAATGTGAAGTGCTCACGGTGTGTTTTGGGACGTTTCCTGTCACGGGCACTAAGCCTACCCTCACAAGTGAGGTACCATTTTTATTGGGAAATATGTGGAAATGCTGGGTGGATGGAAGTTTGTGGCTAAATTACTGTGGAAAAATGTGATGTGTCCATGTTGTGTTTTGGGCCGTTTCCTGTCGCGGGCACTAGGTCTAACCACACAAGTGAGGTACCATTTTTATCGGGAGACTTAGGGGAACACAGAATTGTAGAACAAGTGCTATTACCTATTGACTTTCTATGCTTTCTGCCTTCCAAATGTAAGACAATGTGTAAAATAGAAGTCATTTTTAAAAATGTCCTCTAATTCAAATGCTAGTTGGGGTACCCACAATTTTAGAAATGTGCAAATAACTACATCTTCTAACATCTATATTTTGTTCCCATTTAGGCAACACATAGGTGTCTTTGATACCTATTTTTCACTCTTTATATTTTACCAAATCAATTGCTATATGCCCTGTACACAATGAAAACCCATTGCAAGGCGCAGCTCAGTTATTGGCTCTGGGTAACGCGGGTTCTTGGTGAACCTACAACTTCTATATATCCCTACAACCAGACGGGTCCAGCAGACGCAACAGTATAATGCGTTTGAAAATCTGCCATATTTAGAAGAAGGTACAGGTGAAAACATTGGCACAAATGGCTATTTTTTTTAACTTAGTTTCAATATTTTTTTATTTCAACTGTTAGTTTCCTAAGAAAAACCTTGAAGGATCTACACAAATGACCCCTTGCTGAATGCAGAATGTTATCTACTTTTCAGAAAATGTATATCTTTCCAGGATCCATTATTGCTTTCACACCATTTCTACCACTAACTAGAAGGAGGTTGAAAGCACAAAAAATAGGAAAGGCTATGTTCCAATAAAATGCCAAAACTGTGTAGATAATTTTGGTTTTCTGACAAAAGTCTGCCTGTTCCTAAAAGTTGGGAAGATGGTGATATTAGCACCACAAACCCTTTGTTGATACCATTTGCAGGGAAAAAAAAACACAGACACTTCCTTCTGCAGCACTTTTTCCCCATTTTCCTCCCAAACAATTTCTCAGTCTTCTCCAGGGGAATCCACAAACCTTGGGTCCCTTTAGAATCCTCAGGATGTTGGAAGAAAAGGATGTAAATTTGATGTGGATACCTTATGTGGACAAAACGTTACAGGGTCCTAAAGGTGAACTACCCCAAATAGCCCAAAATGGTCTTAGTACGGGGGAGGCCTAATAGCGAAGGGGTTAAAAAATTGTTAATTTAGAAATCCCTATCTATTTGCATGTGGCACCTCTCAGTATACACTACCTTTTTCAGACAAGTAAACCACAATATCTGGAGATCTTGGATTTCCATGAATGTAATAATCAAACCAAAACAATAATAAACAGTTCTTTATATGTAAGATTCACAAATAAGTACAATACATCTGCACAACAGTAATCAAACCACCAATTGAGCCCCAAATCAACATTGCATAACCAAATACCTCAGATACAGCATAACAATCAATCTCACTCACCCGTTCAAGAACTGCACTGCAAGTCAGACCTCACTGGGAAATCTCAACACTTGGAACGCTTGCTGAAAATCCACTATCTCTCTGGGCAGGGTATAAGAGGTAAAAAGGACGAGGGTCTTATAGCAAAAAGGTGGTGCTCTTTAATGTGAAACTATACTCTGCTACCAAGATTTGTGGGAGCAAAACTGTACCCCAATATTTGGATACCCTAAAATGTAAATCAATCGGTTGTCCTGTGGTTTATGGGATCAGAGATGGTGTTAAACCTCAATTTCATGAGGCAAAAGTGCCATACGTTAAGGCACCTCCCCAAACATCAATTAGCAGAGTAAAAACAGTTCATTACATAATGAGGTCCCCTCAATAACTGAGTTCTTGGTCAATCAAAATGTAAAGGATTTTATTACAAAAATTCAAAATAAGTGGTACAGAGTCAATGCCATGAAGGCTCTCAGATGCAAGCTAATACACAGCATGTTAAAATTATAGCATATCCTAAGTCTCAATTGGGCAACAAAATCATACGAACATTGGGCAGCATCAATAGCAACATAGAAAATCTAAGGAAAATCTCTGGCTTACCCCCACAACCTAGGGGTTCTTAAACACATTTCTTGCATAGTAAATTAAAGAAACTGCAAATTCATCATGGTGTGAGCAAACATATCATTTTTTTAGCAAATCAGAACACAAGAATAATATACATCATTACCTTAACATTGAAGCATCTTCCCATTTAAAAAAAAATCAAAAATCAACACCTTCTATTCTAATGTTGTCCAGAGAAGTTCAAGCAAATATGATACAGTAAACATTAAAAACTTTCAGCGAATGAATACACTATGGATCCCTGTGGAATGCAGTGGAATAGACCATGACAAACTTTACAAGCCATAAAGAACAGGCAAACGTTCATTGAAAGCAATGTGATCATAACAATAAAAAAATAAGCTGCTACATGTCATCTTGACTGTCTCCTACAGAGCCTGTGGAGAGATGTGTGCGGGGGGAACAGGAGTGAGTGACAAAGATGGATATCTTGTCCAAAATGGAGATTTATACAGGCATGGGACTTAACTAAAACACATTAATAACTTTACTTCTATACTTCATATAAACTTCATTTCAACTGTGACTATATTAATTCAGTTTATATACAAGATAATGTGTAAAAAATTAGGGGCCGATTCCGATCTGGGTCGGAAAGCACTCCGACCGATCCGGATCCGGATTGTTTTCCGACCGAGCTGGACCTCTGCAGTCCGACCGAACGAGTACGATGCGGCTGTATGCTGCCGGACTTGGTTCGGTCGGACTCCATTGAAGTCAATGGGAGCCGGTCGTACGACGTGTACATGGGCTCCCATTGACTCAATGGGTACGTTGCGCACAAGGGGGCCCCCTGTAGTGGGTACGCGTTGGTGCCATCCGCACCATACACGCATGTATAGGGGGACCCATGGGTCCCCCTGTGTCCGACTCGTACGGCTACGGGTGAAGGGGGGTCCGGCACGGACCCCCGAAGTCCGTGTCTGGGTGCTTTTTCATGTCGGAGGCTCCGACTTGATCCGGCTGTCCGGATCGTGCATCGTACTGGCTCGGTCATAAAACGTCTCCATTGCGCGCCACGGATCGAGTGCGAACGAGTCGGACGGAGCGGTTCGGACCCGGAAACGAGACGGTCGGCGATTTCACGTTCGCTCGCATCGTACTTGCTCGCTCGGACGACTGTACGAATCGGTCAGAAACACAGCCTCCGACTCGGATCCGGTAAAGCCGAATCCGATTCGGAGCCCTACCGACCGAGATCGGAATCAACCCCTTAGTGTATAAAAATATTAACACAAAAACAATTCCACAATACCAAGAGTACTTCTGATGTCGTCAAGCCCAGAATACATGCTGGCACACCTCAGCAAAAGATTGAATCAAGTCTGAAGCAAGAAAATATAATGCTGTTACTCTTTCCATTTGATGCAGAATTGTTCTCTGTGGCTGCTTTCATGGCTGGAACAACTTTCTCAGGTTCTGTCTTCTTCCAGATGTTTGTTAGATAGTGGAAAGTTCTAGACTCCAGAGTCAGCAAATTATAGACAAGTGAAGGAAGGTGACATCTCAAACTATCTTCTATCTCAGTATCATCTACATGCCGGCAATAAAAAATAAGAAATCAGTCTGTCAGTCTAAGTGATTATAGTGAATTGAATACATATTATAACAACCAATAGCTCTAATGTGATGTGTATCAGGCCCTAAGTGAGACCGAAAACTAAAAACAAAATCAATACTAAAAATGCATTAAATGTTTATAAACAATTAGCCTGGAAACCTTTCTCCACCACACCTATAGAGGTCTACACCAATGAAAAGGACATGTCATAGCCCATGCAAGTATCAGACCAAATTTGTGAGCACTGATGAGCCTAGAGCATTCATAACTTTTGAAAGTAATAATTGCTCAAAATTTTAGGAAAAGAGCATTAATAATACCTTAGCTTGCACATGGCCTATAGAGCTCTTATGAGAGTATCATCAAGGCTGCTAAAATTGATTAAATTATTCAAAATAATAGCCATGACCCACCAGGTTCAGAAATAATAGCAGATCCTCTCATAAGAAACTTAGTAAGATAAGCAATAATATCTGAGTCCCAAATGAGGTCTTCCCTCAAGCTGTCAAAAGTTGATTAATGTAAATTATAGACCATGGCCTACAGCCTACAACAAGCCCACAAATCAAATTGCAGAAAAAGTAAACAAAAACAAACAGTAAATTCATCCAAAATATTGGTGAGATATAAAAAAGCCCCCTATGATCCCCAAAGAATGCTTTTATCATTGGTACAAAATGTACATTATTCAGTCATCACACAAAAACTCACACACAATGCTCTCACAAAATGACAGACTAGTACGTGATTTGGCATGGAAGAAACACACACAATACACACACATGAACACTGATTTCAATATATTGTAGACGAATATATAATTTGGCAAAAGAAAAGGCATGGGGGCAACAAAAAAAATGACTGCATGTCATGGAGATCCTCACTTTTCCAGTTTCAACAAGGACATTCAACACTGCTGGGCAAAGTTTCAACAAAAATATAACCAAAATGTGGCTATTCACTTTGAAAAACCCCTAGACACCAGACACAGCAGCAGTGTAAATGTGAAAAATCGGTTTAAATAAAAAATAATACCTATGGCTTACAGACCACCAGGTCTCAGATCCCAAGCACAATAGCATGACATTTAGACACAAAACATTAGTAAAAAAATGTCTGGTCTACAAAAGGTTCCTAACCCCCCCCCCCCCAAGTGGCTCCAGGTTAATTATTTTAAACGAGGTAGGAAATGGCTGCCACTTAACCATCACACACAGACGCGCAAATTAATTTCACAAAACAGCACATTACTTTGCAAAGAAGAAAGCAACAAAGACAAAGAGAGAATGGCTGTCGGTCACCACTCCACCCCACCACCAACAACAGCATACACATTCATAAAAGAAAAAAAGACTGCCCCAATAGACCCCCAGTTTGGTATCTCCCTCTGCGGCAGAGAGTATGTAAAAAAATCTATTACAATTGAGAACAACATCTGTGACCATTTAGCAGACTACTAAACTAAATCTCAAACTGAAAAGTACACTCTTGAAAAAGCAGTACATCTGGACACAAAAAAAAAAAGAAAATATATATCCAGGCACTCGCCACCCTAAATTCATAACACAATGCAGGGCACCAGGCACCCATTGTGTTTCCCCCAACTGTGGCCTGCAATGGTCCAGCATCTCTATGTCTTCCAGCACCATATAAGTGAATGAACAAAGGAGTACAATAAGTACATAAATAAATAAACAAACAAATAAAATAAAATTATTAGAAAAAGTAAACAAAATAAATTTTAAAGAAAGATAATTTGTGGTGTCCTCCCAAAGAAATGGAAATGCTTACTAAAAACTAAAAGGGATCCTTAAGCAGAGTTTGTAGTGCAAGTCATCCTTTCCCTCCTGAGGCAAGATATAAAATGAGCAGACCCAAATAGGAAACATGGAGGAATCTGGAGGAAAAGAACATTGCATGTGTTTTCATATTAGTCTCAACTTCTAAAGAGCTATCACATTAAAAAAATACATAAAAGGATGATTTCACGTGATAGATTTATGATTTCAGGCAGCAACTCAATTTAAATTTCGCTCAATATATTGAAGCCCGGAGTGACAAAATGTTACAATTACTTACTGGTAATCTTCATTACTCCAAATACCCTTTTTCTTGTACAAATACTTGCTTCTATGAGGTGTCCAACCTTTACCCAGTTACCTAGCTGGAAGCAATCAGATGGTTAAAAAACAGCCACATCCCTCTCCAAGCCCCTCCCACCATACTGGTGATAAAGAGGGTCAGAGCCTAAAATTCTTCCTGTATACAAAAAGATTTAAAAAGAGTATTCAGGTTGTGCATTGGACATGTGGGAGGGAGGGTCATATGTATTGGTACAAGAAAACAGGTATTCGGAATAATGAAGTTTACCAGTAAGTAAATGAATCATTACCACCTCAACCCATTTTTTAGTACTACTACTTACCTCTGTGATGATATACCATAGCTGCATAAGGACAACCTGATTTCTAAGAAATTTGGCAAACTCTTGGTTCATACAAACAAATCTATTTATTGCAAACCATAAAAGCAAAAGCCAGTACTTTAGTACCAAATCCAATTTAGATTGTCTGAAAACAACTCTGAACATTCCAACCCATCCTGAATGGCAGAAGTTAAAGTTAGAAGTCTTTGACAAGGTATTGAAAGACATAAACAGCATAAATAGCAGAATGTAAAGCCACATTTAATCCTGAAACGCTTTTCTTCAAAGAAGTCACTACCTTACAATCCACAAAATCTGAAATAGCATCTTCCTCGGCCATAAAAGCAGAACGGCCTGCTAAATTAGCCAGCATAGGGTCTGGAATCTCCACATTCCCCTTTGACAAAGGATAAAGATGTGAGAGGAATATGGGGAGGTCAGCTTTTTCTGGACTCTTCATTCCCTCATTAGAAAATCCAAAATGTCCTTGTTTACAGCCAGGCATGTTGGGGGGGCAAAATTGTAACTGTTGGAATGAGCCTGAACTAGTGCTGGGTATCTCATACTCCACTGGAATATCAAGATTATCCCCAAGGTAGCTGAAAACAGTTAAAAGGTCAGAATTTTGAATAAACTTACACTTGGGAGCATTCTTAGGGACCTGATTTTCATCATCCTCATATTCAGGAGAAGGCCATGAAGAAGCAGCAGGAGGAGATGACCCGTTAACCCATGATAAAGAAGACATTGGAGAAGAAGGAGACTAGCGAGAACGGGCATTACTCCTTAATTTATGAAGAGCCTCTGACAAGGAACAATCAGGAGCTGCATCTGATCTTCAGAAAGTCCAAAACCCCCAGGAACAGCAACCAAAGTATTCTCATCCAGCTTGCACCTCTTCCTATCACCTTGATCATCTCTGGTACAATGACGCCTTTTGGCCAACCACTTCCGATGCTCCGTGATGAATGACTGGTGAAATGGCAAAGGGTATTCTATTTATAGAGAATATAAGGACCCTAGTCTGTCTAACCCAATGCCAGTACGGGAGATAAACGAAAAGTTTTCCAATAAGGCTTTTCTTATTCAAAGGAACAGAATGATACATAATTATATCAGTTATTGTTAATAAACAAATAACCGGCTTGGAACCTGGACACCCAATAATGCAATAAAGGGGGCTAGACGCAAGCCTACTCGGTAAGCATGACAGGCAACAAATAGCCAGCCAAGCTGGTGAAGAGGCGCACATCTTATTTCTGGAAAAAGCCTAGATGATCTGGAGCCACGAGGAGGATTGCAATGCAGCTGAACACGGCTCTCAAAACCACAAGGTTAGCAAGCTGGCAGCCGCGCTACCAAGGCATCAGAAGCAATGCACGTGCCCTCATTGCCCAGCTGCTCCAAGGGGACAAGCAGGCTTATCAAAACACCAGCATGCAGCGGCCAACCGCACCTTCCATACGGGGTCGAATGAAGCAGGTCACAGCCGCTCGGCCACAAAGGTAGCGTGCTGGCGGCCACAAAGGAAACGTGCTGTCAGCCACGCTAGAGAGCAGTAGTAGTGCACGCGGCTGCATAGCTAGGCTTCTCCGAGGCAGCACACTTTCCATGTGGCGGCAGATCTCCCGCCTGCATGACTTGGCTGCCCAGAAGCCATGCACTGTAGTCTACTGCTTCAGGCAAGCAAATATGGCACAGAAGTGCGTGTAGGGCCTAGAACCTCACCGCTTAATACATTTTAAATGCCCCGCCTTTCATGATAATAAATCGAAAATAAAGGGGGCTTAGACTCAACCAAATGTATTCTGATACTCCTGATACTGTGCCCTGCACCTTATCCCACTTACCAGGAGTGAAATAACGGGTGGCCTGGAACCCCGTTTCCCAAGTGGCCCTGCCTCCCAGGGCTTACCTACAAATGGTTGTCACAGGCTCCAAGGTCCATTGTGGTACTGCAGAGCAGGCGAAAGAAACAGGAAGTGTATTGGGCTGTAACCCTCTTTATCATTAGTATGGTGGGAGGCGCTTGGAAAGGTAAAGGGGGAATTTATGCTTTGTACCTTCCGATTGCTCCCAGATAGGTCATGTGGTGGCAACGTAGAGGTTAAACACCTCATATAAGTAAAGAGTGGTATGAGAAATTGGGTTGAGGAGGTAATGATGCTTACCTCTATAGAGTTCCTGTAAATCGCGCCATGCGCTCTGTAAACAACTGATTTTACACAGTCCCTGCAATACTTTTATTCTGGAGCGAGCTCCCATGTTAAGTGCGGCCAGCCTAATGGTGAAATATTGCGATTTTTGCTGCTTATGTGGAGAGTGAAATTCCCATGTTATGAGAGGTTACCTTAGTTTGTATAAATTACACACAAGCCAAATATATACATCCATACAGCATACATAAAGAATGCAGTGAGTTCTTCGTAGACGAACATGCACACTTGAATGCAATAAAACCCTTTTTCAAATACCTTTCCATGTACTTCTAATGAATGAATGCCACTAAACCAACAGAACTTTGATTTTAAACTAGGAGTGCCGCTTAATAAACCCATTTTGTACATCATTTTTCCTATTTTCTTTTTCTTTCGCAGTTTGTGCAATTTTACACTAAAACGGAAATAAATATGGACCTAGACGCATTTGCATACTTTAACATAACTGATGGTCATCTTGAATGTGATTACGATTTTATCTGCCATTCAAGGAAACCCTATCACTTGGTACTTTCTTACCAACATTAGCATGCTTATATGCATGGCTAGCTTACGTTGCATCAACTGATCACTTCAAGATAGATTACACTTCACAGTGGAAGACAGCACTTTATTTTAATTAATTAATATTATGCGTTGATGTTGCAAAGATGTTAAACTTTCGTTTCCTTTTCATATATTTTAGGGTCCCTTTACTGTACAGTAATGCATTTATGAGGAACTGGTTCTTGAATACAAAAGGAGAAGCTTAAACTGGAAATTCCTTCTTAAACTCCATGCTGCTTAAAATTCCTTTGATGTTGGATGATTGAAGGGAGTGCAGCTCTTGCGTGCCTAAAAGATTTCCCAGATGCACATTGCCATTTTAAATGTGATCGTCCTATCTTCATTAACAGAATTGTGCCCGTATGTTTTTTATTATTCGTAAGGAATTTCTGAACAGTTCTCATATCATTGTGATCTCATGAATGTTTATTAGTGTTCACATAGAGATCTGTTTTCATCATAAGAAGAGATGCTCTTGTTCTTGTTATATGAAATGCTTTATCACACTTTGATGTATTTTTGCATGACATTTCTAGATGTTACAGTGTAGCAAGAAAAGTTATTCATTTTCGAATCGCAATATAGAAATTGAAAAAACGCATATTGGTGACTGTTAGAAATGGGGGTCTCTAGTTGGCAATGGCTGGCGCCAATGTCCAAAAGGGACCCTTCTTCCTAAGTCAGGGCAAGTGGGCTACCCCCTTTGATAACCCCTGCTCAACCCTGTGGTAACGTAGCACGAGCAGTTAGGCCTATCTCAGGCAGTGTGTGAAGCATTTATGATCATGCACAATAAGGCAGTAACGACACCACAAAAGGACACAACTCAAGTAGGTATAGAAAAATAGTATCTTTATCTAAGGTTTAGCAAGAGACTCTCAAAAGCGTTTTAACCAGTCACAATGCACAAATCAGTAGGGACTTAAAAAGGCAATAACGTATTCACCAGAACGTGGCACTGACTGAGTTCAAGGCCTGGGTCTACGCGACCCGTTGCGCACCAGATACCTGCCTTTGGACGGGGACACAGCACGTAGCTTCTCGAAGAAGCGGAGACGGTGACAGGCGGACTCCCAGCGACCACAACTCTCGACTGCAGTGGTCTGCAACGTGCACTCACAATGATTCGGGCACTCTGGACAGGCGGGCTCTCAGCGGCAGCAGCAAGCGGCTGTGGCAGCCCGGGCTGGTGGTGGCGATGACTCTCGTCGTGCAGCTCCGTGGTGGGCTCACAGTGGCAGCAGCTCTCTCTTAGCTGTGGCGGCCCACAGGACGACTCACGATGATGCAAAGTTGGCAAAGGTGCGGGAACTCAGCGCCAGCAGCTCTCTCTTAGCTGCGGCGGCCCACAGGACAAATCACGATGATGCAAAGTTGGCAAAGGTGCGAGCACTCAGCGGCAGCAGCTCTCTCTTAGCTGCGGCGGCCCACAGGACAAATCACGATGATGCAAAGTTGGCAAAGGTGCGAGCACTCGGCGGCAGCAGCTCTCTTTTAGCTGCGGTGGCCCACAGGACAAATCACGATGATGCGAAGTTGGCAAAGGTGTGAGCACTCGGCGGCAGCAGCTCTCTCTTAGCTGCGGCGGCCCACAGGACAAATCACGATGATGCGAAGTTGGCAAAGGTGCGAGCACTCAGCGGCAGCAGCTCTCTCTTAGCTGCGGCGGCCCACAGGACAAATCACGAGGATGCAAAGTTGGCAAAGGTGCGGGCACTCAGCGGCAGCCGCTCTCCCTTAGCTGCGGCGGCCCACAGGACAAATCACGATGATGCACAGCTGACACAAGTGCGGGCACTCAGTGGCAACAGCTCTCTCTTAGCTGCGGCGGCCCACAGGACAAATCACGATGATGCACAGCTGACACAAGTGCGAGCACTCAGCGGCAGCAGCTCTCTCTTAGCTGCGGCGGCCCACAGGACAAATCACGAGGATGCAAAGTTGGCAAAGGTGCGGGCACTCAGCGGCAGCAGCTCTCTCTTAGCTGCGGCGGCCCACAGGACAAATCACGATGATGCACAGCTGACACAAGTGCGGGCACTCAGCGGCAACAGCTCTCTCTTAGCTGCGGCGGCCCACAGGACAAATCACGATGAGGCAAAGTCGGCAAAGGTGCGGGCACTCAGCGGCAGCAGCTCTCTCTTAGCTGCGGCCCACAGGACAAAAGATGATCTCGACCAGGCTGGCACAACGGCAGACACTCAGCGGCTACAGCTCTCTCTTAACTGCGGCGGCCCACACAGATTCAGCGAAGGTTCCGAAGGTTCAAATTAAGGCGGGCGCTCAGCGGCGGCAGCTCTCTCTTAGCTGCGGCGGCCCACACACAGAGTTAACAAGGGTTACCAGTCCGCGTTCCTCACAGTAGAACTAGAGGATCCGGATTACTCGACGGAGGCCTCACCTGCAAGTAGAATCCCTAGCACAGGAATTCAGACGGCTGACGGGGTGAAGTCTAATGTCCCTGAGACTTTAGCAGGAGGCGCTCTCAATTCAGGCCCTCGGGTAGTTTCTTCAGCAAGCTTGGTGAAAGTTTCAAAGTCCTTTCCTCTTTTCACTTGGACAGAGTCTCATCTTGACATCCAGAAGGAACACACTTGAAAAAGGTTTCAGCGCAGCGTTTTATACCTAAAAAGTATTTTGTTCTCTACAGTCACAAATCACTGAATCCAGCCAGAACCAGTTTGGTGGGGTCGGGGAGCACTTGGTTTACGAGGCGACATCCTGCCCTTTGAGAATCAGGGGGTCTGCTATCAGACGCCCAGTGGGAGGTGGAGCCATCATTCACCTTGCCAGGCACGGCCCTGCTCAGATCAAAGAGTCACCCCTCCCCATACTCTAAATGCCGATCTCTCTCTCCAGCCAGGTCTGACCCAGCTGGCCCTGCTGCTCCAAAACCAGATGGCCAATACACATGCTAGCAAAGCCTACAGGAAAGCTTAGGCAAGAAAATACCTTGTTTCTAGCCGAGGCATTTTCGAACACGGGCTATGCAAATGATCCTTACTAAAAGATGTATCTCAATGTCCTGAGCTTAAACATATCAAATTCGAATTTCCTATCAGGTTCCTGGGGGCAGGTAGGATTATGGGATGTAATACTCAGCCTTCCCATTCTGGCCTATGAGAACGGATAGCCTCACAATAGTAAACAGTGAAATGGAGGGTAACTCGCTATTAGAACATGCTACACAGACATACTTTAAAAGCTGCTTCGGTGGGTAGCGCAAATCAGCGCTGCAGGCTCACCAGCAGTATTTGGTCTACCAGCCCTGGGCACACACAGTGCACTTATACTAGGGACTGACAGGTAAACCAAACCAGCCTATTATGGTTAACCCAATTCATACAGTTATCTTTACAGAGGGAGCATTCGCGCTGTGGCACTGATTTGGCAGTGGCACAGCGCCCAGAGCATCTAAATCCAGCCAACATAAAAGATAGGAAGCGAAAAGAGAAAGGGAGACCCGTGCCAATGATGCCAGGTCTAACAGTGACCTTTGAGAAAAGGCCCTTTTTGTCCGACCACCCCACCTTTTGCACCCCCTTTTTACTAGGATTATTGCTGGTTTACTGACTCTGAACACTGGGGCATCGATGCCCAGTGTCAAGTGTATGCTCTTGGACCCCTAAAGTGTTTGGGCAATTGGCTAATACCTGATTGGCATGCTTAACTTACCTATAGGTCCCTAATATATTGTACTTTAGGTACCCAAAGCCTGTAAGTTTAATGTAATTAGTGAACTTGTTGGAAATGGCCCTATTTACAGGGTTATCCCCAAACTTTTTGCTTCTTCCTCCTATTTTTTCCTGACCTGTGTTTGTTGGCTACAGGACTTTGGGCACTTTACCACTGCTGATCAGTGCTAAAGTGCAACTGCTCTCTGTGTAAATTGATATTGTGATTGATTCTCCCTGATTGGCATATTTGTTTTACCAGTAGTTCCCTAGTATAGTGCACTGAGTGTGCTAGGTAAATCAAATGCTACTAGTGGGCTTGCAGCACTGATTGTGCCACCCACATGAGTAGCCCTGAAAAGAGGTATCAGGCCTGCCCCCACAGTGCCTGTGCGCAGTTTGCTAACTGCCATGTCGACTTGGCAAGTCCATCCACTTGCCAGGCCCTACCCTTCCCTTCTCTTACATATAAGACACCCCTATGGTAGGCCCAAGGTACCCCCCTGGGCAGGGTGCAGTGTATGTGAAAGGTAGGACATGTACTGGTGTGTGTAACATGTCCTGATAGTGAAATACTGCCAATTTCGTTTTTCACTATTGAAAGGCTATCTTGCCCCATAGGACAGAATGGGGAATGCTTTGTAACATTTTACAAACATATCTTCCCATAGGGATAAGATGGAAAAATGGAGTTCGGTATCCCTGAACTCACGATTTAATAACACATCTTTTAGTAAAGATGGTTTTTAAATTGTGTTTTTGAAAATACCACTTTTAGAAAGTGGCTATTTTCTTGTTCAACCATCCTGTGTGCCTCTGCCTGTTTGTGGATTGACTGTCTGGCTTTGGAGTGACAGGGGCTGGGGAGGTGCAGTGGCTCCAGGAGTCTGGATGAGTCAGCACTAGGCTGAATAGGCCTGATCTGCATTGAGTGGTGGGAGGAGTAGCACCTGTACCTGAATAGGGCTGTGCCTGCCTTCCACAATGCTGGCTCCGACCCCCTGTGGTGTGTCTGGAGCCAAGGCTCACACTGACAATGGATGTTGTTGTGCACTTGCAGAGTGCCCCCCAGAACTGGTTTGAACTGAGCTCAGAGCCCCTTGCACAAAGAGAACAAAGACATTTTGGGGTATAAGTATCAGACCCAAAACCCCAGACTTTTAGATCATTCCTGGAATTCAAGAGGAACCTTTGCCAAGGAGAAGAGCTGGAAAGAATGAGGAGAAGTACTGCCCTTGCTGTGTGTCTGGGGTTGGCCTGCAGTTGCTGTTTCTGCCAAGGAAAGGAGAAGGACTTTGCTGTGTGCTGTGTCCCCTGCTTGAAGGAGAGCTCCAAGGGTCTGAAGTGAGCTGGCCTCCTGTTCTGAAGTCCCAGGGACACAAAGACTTCACCCCCAGCTCCCCTGAACTCTGCTGATGTGAGTTATGACCTGCCAAGAGGTGCTTGTGGCAGTTTTGGGCCTCTGGAGGTTGTTGCTTCTGTTTGGGAGCTGGAAGAAAGAAGAAACTAAAAAGAACTACAGAAATCGACGCATCGAGGGATCAGGCTGAAGAGGACCGGCACAGCGCCGCTTGGCGGATTTTCACGCTTTGTTCCTGTGCGGCAAGTTCGTCTGACTCATCACCTGCGGACCGGAACGTCACAAAGAATCGACGCATCACTCCCCATACAGACCGGATTCGACGCAACCCTCCCTCTGTGTGCAGCGGGATTGTCGCATCGCCTCCCCAAGGTCTCAGGAGTGTTACATCTCTTTGTTTTCCGACGCTGCGGCTGTTTGACTTTGGAACTTTGACCCATCTACAGGTACTTTGGTGAAAAGTCACGCATCCATAGTTTTCTATGGTACAAGTTCTTGAAACCTTTTGAAAGTCATATTTTTAACTGTGTATGTTGGATTGTTTAGTTTAGATAAAGATGTTTTATTTTTCTACACTAGTGTGGTGTCCTTTTGTGGTGTTTTCACTGTGTTACTGTGTGTGTTGGTAAAAATACTTTACACATTGCCTTTGGGATAAGCCTGTCTGCTCGTGCCAAGCTACCAAGGGGGTGAGCAGGGGTTATCTAAAGTGTGTATCCCCCTTATCCTGACTAGAAGCAAGGGTCCCTATTTGGACAAAGGTACCTACCTCTGCCAACTAGAGACCCGCATTTCTAACAGAACTACAGCGCTAAAAGTGCCACTACAGTGAAAAAGTGAAAAGATGACTCTATGCTTGTCACTGCAGACTAGCATGGCAGTTTTAAAATTGCAAATTCAACCTGGCCTAATAAACTCTTAGCCAGCCCTAAACCTTTCTTTTTTAACACCTATAAGTCACCCCTCAGCTAAGCCCAAAGTACCCATAGTGCAGGGTCATTGTATTTGAAAAGTAGGACATGGGTATTTTAGTTTTAGATGTCCTGTCAGTGAAAAAACTCCAAAGTTAGTTTACAATATGGCAAGGTTGGCTCTCTCACAGAAAAGCACTGGGTTACATTATGACACTTTATAATGTATACATTCAGATGGAATAGTTAAAACCATGGTTCAAGGACTTAAATGAATAGTAATTTAAAAACAAAACTGATGGTAAAGTCGGAATCGAAATTACTATTTTGAATATGCCTCTTTTAGCACTTTGCTCACTTGCTCACTTTGCCACTGGATTCAAGCTAGCCTGGCTGATGAAGGGTGTTACCCATAAACCGGTCCCAGGATGCTTGTTTCCGGTTCAGGGGGAACCTGGCTTGGCAGTTCGGGCTGATACCAAAGGGGATGATGGACGGAGTGCTTGAGCTAATCAAACACTCACCCCCAGTCAACTGATCTGGGTTTAATCCATCATCATTCTTTAGCTCACTCCACCACCCCAGTTCAGACATGGCCATATGCAAATCAGTCTGACCGTGTGCCTCATGGGAACAGTCCAGCCCGAACTGCCAAGCCATGTCTTCCCTGGACCGGAAACAAGCATCCTGGGACTGGTTTCTGGCTATTCAGCCGTCATCAGCCAGGCTAGCTTGAATCCCCGGTGCCCTATGACTACGTAGGTTCACCGCGACCTCGCAGAGCTTCACTCAGCTTGCCGGCATTGTCCGCAACTGTTCGGTTTATCCCTGATCCCACAGCCGTCCGTTTTCCCTCCTGCATCAGCCATCGAGCCGGCGCACGGCTCTTATTCCCAATTTCGGGGTCGCGGTGACTATAACCCATTCAGCGGCCTGCCGTCCGGCACGCCCATCCACCATACAGCCTCCCGGCCGGGAGCTGCTACCTCCTATAACCAGGTTGGATGCCCGCGTCCCCCACAAACTCCCGTATACTTCCCGTCTCCTGTCTGCTCCTGGCGGACCCCACCGCCAGCACCTCGCCCTGGCTCCCTACATCGCGGCTCTCACACTTGCCGCACTACTGGCAACTTCTCAGGCACCTGCTCTATCTATTAGTCCTGATGAGATCCCGATACTCTCTGCGGGATTGAAACGTCGTCGACACATACATTCTCAACTCTATACCACTATTTATATTGTTTGTGGAGTATGAGATGTAACCTCAACTGTGACTTTTGTTTATTTATATTCACGCATACTGAAAAGTCACTTTTTTAAGTCACTTGCCTGGGGTAAGGAAATCGGCTGATTTCCCTCTGCCTTGCCACGGTTGCTCACCCTTATTTTTCACGTGTTATTATTCCCCTGTTTCATAGACTCTTGCATTAAATACCTATCTTTAAACTATAACCATTGTTAATTCCAATTTTTATTATGAAATTGTGAAATTGTAATTCTGCATTCAAAATTGTGTGGGACCCTTGTTCTGTAAAGCTTGAATCCAGTGGCAAAGTGAGCAAGGGACCCACGTCTGGGCATACCCTGCCAACTTAGGGCGAACAAAGCGATACCAATGGGGATGATGGACTGTTCCTATGAGGCACAGGGTCAAGACTGATTTGCATATAGCTGGGTCTGAACTGAGGTGGCGAAATGAGCTAAAGAATGATGATGGATTCAACCCAGGTCTGTGACTGGGGGTGAGTGTCTGAAAAGTTTCAGCGCTCCGTCCATCATCTCCTTGTGTTTGCTTTGTTCGCCCTAAGTTGGCAGAGTATGCCCAGACGTGGGTCCCGTGCTCACTTTGCCACTGGATTCAAACTAGCCTGGCTGATGAAGGGTGTTACCCAGAAACCGGTCCCAGGATGCTTGTTTCCGGTTCAGGGAAGACCTGGCTTAGCAGTTTCGGGCTGGACTGTTCACATGAGGCACAGGATCAAGACTGATTTGCATAGCTGGGTCTGAACTGAGGTGGCGAAGTGAGCTAAAGAATGATGATGGATTCAACCCAGATCAGTGACTGGGGGTGACTGTCTGAAAAGTTTCAGCGCTCCGTCCTTCATCTCCTTGTGTTTGCTTTTAGAAAGTTGGCATTTTTCTGCCTAAAGCCTCATGTAGATCTTTCAGAGATAATCCCCTGGTGCTACCTGGTAGCCTTCTGGGAGGTGTCAATTACTCTGAGTAAAGGGAACAGAAGGGCCTTGGCTGGGAAGAGGTGTGACATCCTCCTAGCAGGATGGCCTGGGGGATGTGCCCACCACCTGGACCAGCTTCAAAAGGGTAGTCCTTGTCACAGGCAGATGTAACTCACACTTAGGCCTGCCCCTACCATTGTTTAAGTAGCAATTTTGGCACCAAGGCCAGTGGGGTAACCAGGTGTGTCTATGGCTCTGATTGAGGTTTTGAGGATTCTGACATTTTGGATTTGGGCAGAGACATACATTGTGGGATTGTTTAATGCCAAACCCACAGGAAGTGATGGAAGAGTGGGTAGGGTTGTACCGAGGAATTTAACATCTATTTGTCAGGATGACTCCCACCCCCACAAGCTGGTTCCAGGCATAAAAGTGGCACCCCTGGCTACCTTCCTCAGAACACTGCTGGATCTGCGGAAAACACAGGAAGGACTGAGCCTGCTGTTTTACCTGTGGGGAGAACTCCCAGGGGCTGGACCATCTCCAACTTGTACCCAGGACAGAAGAGTGGTCTTCAAGTGCTAGTTAGCTAGCCTCCTAGCTAGCTTCCTGTTAAGCTGCAGGAATACAAAAGCTGCAAGAAGCCTGCAACAAAGAAGAGCTCAGCTGGCCATTTCCAACTGGATTTGCCTTGGATCCTGCTGGTGCATTTGGGAGATTGAGGCCTAACTCACCAAGTGGTGACCAAAAAATATGTCCTGGATGCTTGGCTTGTGTTACAATGCACTCTCCCCCTTCCAGATTGCAAAAGAGGACAATTAGAAACTTTTTCTGAACTTTTCGTACAAGAACCAGAGGTTCCCACAGGGCCACTGCCAAACCGACGCCACTTTCAACGCATTGCTGGGTGAATTCAACTTGCGGGGTTGCCGCTTGTAAAAGCAGCTATACTTCCAGAATTTTTTTAAAGTCCCAACGTGGAGGAATTCACTGGGACCATTGCAGAGCAGCACCCAGATTTCATTGAACCCTCCACCAGACTCAGTTGGCAGCTGTTGGAAACTGGGTTATTAGTAGTGGCAAATATGCATCTACCACTGGCAATAAGTCCACTAGCAGTCTGGGGCTCAGAATAGGTCTTAGAAAATTATTCCTCTGCTCAACCCTTTGTAGCTTGGCTGCGAGCAGGCAGGCATAACTTTAACCCCTTGGCCGCGGCGGTAATTTCGCCGCGGCGCTGGGGGGGTGAGCGCCATGCTCGTGACGGAACCACGCCGTCATGAGTCACGGGCGAGCTGTGCTCATGACGGCGTGGTTCCGTCATGACCCCGCCCACTCGCTAATTCGCCCGCACAGGCGGGGAATCAGTACCGCGTGGGCCGAGCGGCCACAGCATGACGGAACCACGCCGTCATGAGCACACGCTGCCCGTGGCTCATGACGGCGTGGTTCCGTCATGCGCAGGGAAGGGGTTAAAGATAGGTATGAAAATCATTTAAAAACACCAATTCAGTAAATACTTAAGACACAACACATAATAAAAAATCCAACACCAATTTATAAAACTAGGAAATATTTTTATCTTTAAAATGATACCACAACAAAAAAATCAAATGTAGGGAACCGGAGATATGAATTTTTAAACATTTAGCACTATATAGCACATAGAATCCTATAGCACCTATTGGGACATCTGGTCGTGCTAGACCAGGACAAAGTCAAAGATTCAGGCCGATCGCAATGGAGCCCTGCACGGCTACCCCTCGCTGTAGGTCTCGGTCAAAGTTTATACCTTCTGACTTCGAACTTTTCCGGAGCTTTTCTTCCCGGGGTCCCTCGGAGCTCTCAGCCAGTCCGGATTTGGTGAGGGTTCAACGGCTCGCCTTGCCATGAGCTCCTGGTCAAACTTATGGAAGTCAGACCTAAGGAGCTTTCCAGCGGGATGAACCAGAGATCCAGGCCTGCTCGTGGTTGAAGGTAGACGGCTTGACTCTCGCGGTTGGTTCCTGTCACCTTTTCTACATTCAGACTTAGAAACTTTTACGAAGCTTTTTCTTGCAGGGTCCCTTGATGCTCTTCACCAGGCCGGATTCGTTGAGGGTTCGCCGGCTTGGGTTTCCACCAACTCCCAGCCAAACTCTGGAAGTCGGACCTCAGGAGCTTTACATTGGGACATCCTTGACGGCAGTCTGGCTCGCGGTTGAGAGTCTCCGGCTTAACTGGCCAAGGTGAGTCGGTCCTCTGATGGAGCTTTTTTCCAAAGTTACTCCAAACTTCTTCAAACTTCTGGAACTTCTCCCGGAAGTTCCTTTGAGGGTTCCAAAGTGTCCAAAACATACTCCAATGGTCTGGAAGCTCCAAGATGGTCCTTGAAAGTTTGAGACTTCATTTCTCACAATCCACTTGGACAAAACCCTTACAAATCCACTGGTAGTACTCCAGGCTGGGGATTCATGGTGGTGGTGGTCCAGGGGAGCTGTGTTAACCTGTAGCTTGCAGGGAGTCCACTCTTTAGTCCTTTTGAAGCAGGTTTGATCTACAGGGCTGTAGTTGCAGATTGTGCAGCAGGCGCAATCCGTTAGAGTGCAGGGCCTGGTTGGTGCAAATCTAAATTCCAGCATGGACCCTTCTTCTTCCTTAAGTTTCAAGCAGCAGATCTGAGAGGCTCTGCCCCTCTCAGATACTTATTCCAAGTTCACTGGGTCAAGCAGGAGGGCACTCGTGTCCAATGAGGTGCAGGGCAACACCCCAGAGTATGACCATATCCTCCAAAGTGTGGCACTATAGTCTCCCAGAGAGCACTATTTCTCCAGAATTCAACATGGCTGTGTTTTCAGCAGAGAGACAAGAGCTGGCTAAGCTAACCTTTGGGATGGTTCCTCTCCATACTGTCCCTCCCCCTTGCATCTGCTCATTCCTTCCTTTATTCTTCCATCTGACTGGGTTCAAAGAGTAGGTGTGCAAATGAAAATGGCTTCTCCTGACTGTCTCATCCTTCTATTGAAGATTATTGTTTACGACCTCGCCCTGCTCTGACATTCCAATGTAGCAGAACATTGCTGTCTCACAATGGCTATCTAACCCCAGGGGCTACTTATCACCTCATCAAAGCAGCCTGGCTAATCCACCTAACTCTGACTAATCAGGACAGACCACTGGAAGGCTGAATTTAGGCTTACAGAAAAGAAAGTCTTTTAACTTCTTGTCTGTACATTTTAGGATAGATTCAACAATATCATATTGTTGGATATATCAAAACCATTCTAGGAAGTCCTTGAATGATATTTTTATGATGCCCTTGACGTTAGTTATTATTTAATAACTTATTGGCATGTTAACCTATGTGGATGGGAATTTTCAATGGGGAAAATGACTTGGGCAATTTATCCAACATCAGGACTTATAAAACATCTTCTATAAGGCGCCTGCCTATATCTACAGGACCCCATACCCCTGGGATACCTAGGGGAGATTTTAGGGGTTCTGAATATGTAAAGATATTGCAGATCCTCACTCCACAGTGCTCCTAGCACAAAAGTCAATTTTGGGAAGCACTTTACTACAATGTGGGGAGTGAAATGTGCAATTTCACTCAACCCAAGGCATATGAAACCTATTTTATAAGGTTCCTCCTTATAAATACCTGACCCCCCACCACTGAGACACCTAGAGGAGACATAATATGCCAAAACATTGTTGTATATTAATTTTTAAGTGCCCCCAACAACAAAGTCGAGTTTGGGCATAATTTGCAGTTTAAAAGCAGTCCTGCAACACAGGGCTGCTTTTAAACTGACATCAGGCCTCAACATTGCACACATGCAAGTGCAGTAAAGGCTGCTGTCCTCTTAACTGCCATGCCCTATTATATACTAGGGACTTAAAGGTGGTATTGATCCCCCTGCCCTATTATGTACTAGGGCCTTATAGGGGAAATCATGCCAATCATAGGGGTGCCCTAACCCACAGTTAACCCTTGTATATGTAGGTGTTTTCACTGTATGTGCAATGGCAGTGGCAGTGAGGTAAAAACATAAGCATGAGCCAGTGGACCTTTAAATCATTCAATCTTGTCCAGACTCGAACAAAATGGCATACCAGGGAAGGCTCAAATCAACAATCTCGGTGGCACACAAGAGGCAAGAATAAGAACAAAGCTCAGACTAATAAGTTGGAATGTGGCAGGGCTCAAATCGACTTTAGCCAATAAAGAAGCCATGGATTTGCTCAAAACAGGAGATATCCTATGCCTACAGGAAACATGGACGGCAACACCGAATTCCATTAATGGCTTCCAGGCAATTCACACATTGGCCAATAAGAAAAACATCTTTGGAAGACCGATCAGTGGGGTTTCAATCTTTGTAAAATTAAACCTGCAAGTACGAATTGAGGAATGGCCTACGCGTTCCCCTGACGTCCAGATCGCCACTATAAAGGGAATTGGATTAGAGGGCATTCCAACCACAATCGCAGTAATTAACCTCTATATTAATCCAAACAAAAAGGTAAAAATAGCAAACATAAGGATGATCACTGGACTGATCAGAGAATACCTCTATGAGAGCACCGGGCACGAATGTATCATTACCGGGGACTTCAACATGAGAGACCTGTGCCATCCGGAATGATGCCAAGGAGATAATGGACGGAACAACACGGAAGCCTGCATTAACAAATTTAACCTGGAGTCCGTGAACCAAGTAGGGCAGCCAAATACGAAACAACAACCTACATTCAAAAACATCTCCACGTTAGACTACATCTTTCTGAGCAAGAACCTACTGAAGAGGTGTGAAGAATACAAGGTGTTACACACTACTGCTAGCGATCACCACCCAATATCCATCCTTGTCAATATAAGCACCATGATGCATGCAGAACACCTAACTGCTGGTAAAAAGCTTTATTCAAACAATGATACAGCACCGATAAAACGAATCAAATGGGGACCCATAAGCCAAGCTAGATACAACAAGTGGAAACAGGTCGTATACATAACCGGCCCTCAGAAAAGTTGGCCAGAAATCATATCCTTGCTATCTAGTGCACTGATTGCAGGAAGGCAACCCACATATAAAGGAAAACGTAGCAGAAATGGGCCAGCCAACCTTATTGACTTCAAAGCATTAGAGAGAGCAAAAATCGGTGCCGTCTGGCAGAGCTACAGTATAGGAGAGAAAAGTGCCCACGGACGGAAACACTTTTGAAAACAGCTAGAAGACTGCACAAACAAACTGTATGGCAGTTGAAACAAACCATCATAGATGATAAATGGAAACACATCTATGCTCTGCTGGCTCCCAATAAGAACAGGGAATTTTGGAGTTATGTTAATGGCCTAAGTGGTGGAAGCCATATCCATAATGCCGTACCTGCCAACAATTGGACAGCCCACACAACAAGGCTATATGTCGAACAAGACAAACCCACGGCAAAAACCATGGAGGCAGAAGGCAATTACCCCGACGAGAATGAGACTGAGGACCTTGCCCCTACAGAAAAAGACATTTTAACCACCCTCAAGGGAATCAGGAAGGACGGGGCTCCCGGGCCTAATGGGCTACCAGGCAGCGTCTCCAATGAAGATCGAGACTTCTGGGCCCCCCACATGCATTGCCTATTTAACCACTGCTATAACACCTCAGGAGTACGGACTCGTGGAAAGGTTCCATCTTGCAACCCATCTACAAAAAAGGAGATGCTTCACAGCCGGAGAACTATAGACTGATCGCATTATTAGACGTCGACGGGAAGGCATATGCAAAAGTGCTCTTGAAAGAGTTAGAGGTATGGATAATAAATAATAAATTCATACCGCAATACCAGACAGGATTTCGGCCGAATTCATCGACAATGGATAATGCCATTGCACTATCATATCTGGCAACAAAGGCCACAGAGGTCGCCACCCCTCCACTATATGCATGCTTTGTCGACTATAGCGCCGCTTTCGATGGCATCAACCGTAACATACTGTGGGCAAAACTTTCAAAGTGGGGTATACCGAGGAAACTCCTGGCGGCCATCATGTCACTCCATACCGGCACTTGGGTCTGCACCAAGCTCACACAGACATATGCAACAACAAAGATCTACACGAACAAGGGGCTAAAACAGGGTTGTGTGATCGCACCCACACTGTTTAACTTATATACTGCGGACCTGGGAGACGCACTTCTAAAAACCAACATCTTTCCACCCAAACTGGGCCATCTCAGACTACCAATTATGCAGTATGTGGATGACCTTGTCCTATTGGACCAAACTAGAGTAGGCATGAAAAGGGCATTGGAGACACTACACCTTTATAATACGGAAAACAAACTCCAAGCCAATGCAACTAAAACTAAGGTGCTGGTCTTTGGCCATAAACCCAAAAAATCACTACTGGGCTGGCATCTCGGCCCGCTAAGAATTACCACTGCCAATAAGTATACTTATCTGGGAGTACAATTCTCAGACACCGGTAGAACAACACTACAGGCCAAAGCACTGGAGTAACCCTGGGCGTAGTTCGCATAGTCACGCTACGCGAAGCTACGCGAAGACGCTAAAGCGCTACGCGAGCTACGCGTAGCTACGCGAACGTGCGTATTTGCTT
This sequence comes from Calotriton arnoldi, assembly GCA_963921515.1. Taxonomy (NCBI): domain Eukaryota; kingdom Metazoa; phylum Chordata; class Amphibia; order Caudata; family Salamandridae; genus Calotriton; species Calotriton arnoldi. The sequence goes on along the minus strand of CAWUFW010008727.1, from coordinate 518,236 downwards.
GTCGCGCCCGTTCCCGATGCGTTTTTCTTCTTCGGGAACGTGTTATGCGTGTTTGGGATGCTGTTTGCATGCTCGGGGATTGTATCTCGCGAACTTGTCCATGCGGTCGCCTATGGGCGCGGCCATCTTGTTTTTCACTTGTCCCGCCTGTTCGCAATGCCTTATTTCCTGTTCCGGGTCGCGTATAGCGTGCTCGCGATGCGCATTTCATGTTCGGGAACGCGTCGTACGTGTTTGCGATGCTTTTTGCGTGCTCGGGGAGAAATATCGCGCAAATTTCCCACGCGGTCGCGATAGGCGCGGCCATCTTGTTTTTCACTCTATGCTATGGTTCTGGGCCTGCTTTTCTATCCTCCCTCAATCTTTGCAATCCTTAGTTTTTTACACTGTTTTTCAATTTTTTAAAATGTATTATCTATCTCTCTCTGTGCCTAAGTCTATATTTTGCATTTATTTCTACTTTTTACTGTGTTTTTTTTACTTTTCTACTGTTTTATATTACTTCCTTCTTTAAGCTCCTACTTCTTCCCCTAACTTTATTTTTTCCTTCTCTCTTTTCTTTTCCGTCTCCTCCCACACACCCCAGAACCATGGCGAAGGGTAGCAGCACTACCGGCTCCAAGGGCAAGGCGCGTGTGCCCAAGAGCCGCCTGCCTTGCAGCAGACTGCGCCCTGCAGGGGTGCAAGCCCGGCAGCTTTTTAGCGAGGCGGAGGTGGCCGCCCTTGTTTTTTTTGTGCAGCGCCACCTCCCCTTGACCTTGGCAGCAGGCGGCAGGCCAGGCTCCGGGTACCCTACCCAGGAGCGTCACCGCCGGTGGGCGAAGGTGCGCCGGGCAGTGTTTCGCTGCTCAGGGGTCCGGCGCACCCATAACCAGCTGGCCCACCGGTGGTCAGACATCCTGGACCGGGAGCAGGACCTGTTGGACCTGCTAGGTGTCGAGGTCGTGGGGCTTGGTGAGTAGCTAATATATATAGTAGTATAAGTATTGTGTATAATTTGTTTACAAATAACAAGAATACTGCTACTTACATTGCAGGTAAATTACATTTCAAAATCTTCTGTGATTGTAGGACACAGGTGCTCGGCGCTACTCTTACTTGTTTGCAACTTTGCGCTCGCTTGGGCTGATTATTATGTAAGAGTTTACTTTAGAGAACTTAAGTTAGGTAATGCTATTGCTAGAGAGACTCAAGTCCTTCCTTTGTCCTCCTGTCAAATAGTGGTGGATGGATTGATACTAGGTTTAGTTAGTATTAGTTGATAATTTTTTAGCGGTCTGCCTGACGCATCCTCTGCTTACCCCAGTCCTTAGTAGAACCTTTTGTAGTTTGTTTAGTGAGTGGTAGGCTTAGCAGTGTCAGTCAGTAGCAGAACATCAGATGCAACCAACCAACAATTTGGTGTATGCACAAATGTATGCATGTGTCCTCCATCTCATCTATGCATTTTTGAGGGCTAAAAAAAATGGAAATGCAGACTTAGTGAACAATTGGCCCGTCTGGAACAGGTGGGCTAGGTCAGGTGGTACTTAGGCTTAGTTAGTGTTCTGGATTCGAATCAATCAGAATGGAACACTGGATTAGTGTTCATAAATAAGTAGACGGTCTGTGAATCCCACAAGCCAGTAGTCGATCGGATTAGATAGGTCAATTTTATTGCAATTATTGTTTCCTAAAACGTTTTTAGAGCGTTTTTTAAAATAATTTATTTGTTTCACAGCAATCATTAATGTTTGTCTCTTTCTTTATTATATCTTACATGATCACTGATCTGCAGCACCCAGGGGCAAGAAGACGGGGTCCGAGTCGGCGGGACAACCAGAGGACCGCTCCTCTACCGAGGGCCCTGCTGCTGGCCCCAGTAAGTCCTCCAGTGGTTAATATTAACAATTATATTTCCCTAACTTTTACTGCACCTTATTTTTTCTGAACTATTAATTCTGGTTCCACTTCCTAATTCTATTTTTTACAAAAGCTTCTTTGATCTTGACTTGACTATTTGTTTCTAAATTCTGGTTATCCCTGCCTCTAAGTTCTAACTGCCTCTGCTATGACTCTCTGTACTACTACTATTAGTCTGTCTGTAGCTAAGCTTGCCCAGTTTGCCACTCTTTATTTTACGGTTTTGAATAAAACTCAGATTGACCAATAGCTCTAGCCACTGAGTCCAGTCCTTTGGGTTGTCCTCTTCTAGTCTTCTTAATCTTGAGGCTTTGATAATTACCACAAACAAAATGCCCAACCAGATATTTGACTATTTTTGATAGGATATAGTACATACTACTACTGTTGTGGGGATTCTGCACAGCCACATACAGAACTATGCACAAGAAAATAGGATGTTGGTGATGGGAGGTTGGACCTTCCTCACACCTCAGTCAGAAGTGAACCCACAATCCCCTGACCGACTAGCTATAGTGTCTCATTAGGTCCCTGAACCCCCACCCGAAGATACCCAATGATTACACAACCCAGAACATAACACCCTTTCGCTCACTCACTCGTGTAAGTCCACCACCACACCAAATACCACAGAGTCTATGTGTAAGTTCAAAAGGTTTATTTTCAACTAACAAGCTCTGTACGTTGTTCTATAAAATTCAGTGTACTACAGCCAGCTCCAACAGCAAAATGCATAAGATTAAAACAATAAACATTGTTACAAGTGCATGATAGAAGACAAAAGATCTGTGCGAATTCTTGGAGACCCCTCACCGTAGAACGGAGAAGTACTGGTTACATGCATCATTCATAAGCTCTGCAAATCTCTGGTTCGTAGAAGGGAATCTTCTGCCTGTTATGAGAAAAATGGTGCGCGTTAGATAGTATAATGCAAGCATTTCTCAGTCATGCCAAAAAGTGTAACATGTTACTTATGGCTAAGCAATACGGACTAACCGAACTCCATAACAAAGTGGCTTGTTTTTCGACCTCTTGTACGCAACACTCAGACAGTAGCTGTATGAGCTCATGTGGGCTCAAAAAGGCGTCTTACTGCACAACAAGCTGCGAGGTAACATGCGCAAAAGACATGAAGCGAAAAATGGTTGCATGGCTCAGGCTAACTTTGCAAAGAGTAGAGTAGACTATAATAATGACCCTAGGTACCATAACACTACTAGTGTCTACTGACTCTACTCTAGTACCCGATTTGGACTAGTGATGTATGTTGTATATGTATGTATTAACTTTTTTTTCAATCTTGCTAGTGAAAACGAATAAATAGGGGGAGGTGTACAGGCATCTAAAAATGTGTAATGCTTTTTCTAGGCATACTACCGACCACCAGTGCCGGCAGGGCCAGCGGTGATGGCGATGCGGCCATTCTGGAGGGGACAGGAGATGCGGCACCTGCAGGAGCTACAGGGGGTGAGCCAGCAGCAGTAGCGGGCGGTGGTAAGTTATATTCATTACTTATTGACATTGCACTAGCTGGAAGGGTGTTCACTTCACTCACTGTACTGTTGAGACTTATTAAGTATGAAGTTGTAGTGAACATTATACAACTGTTGAAGAAGACACCCTTTACTTAGCATTAGCAATGCATTAGCAATAGCATTAGCAGCGTGAGTTGAGTAACCAATGGCCTCTTCTATCTGACTCCAACTCAGCTGTGAAAGTTTTATGGAGAAGACTAAAAGTCAGATCAGATGACCTTGATGGATGTGTTGAACAAAAAGGGAAAGAAGGGTGTAAGGAGGAAGGACGGGCGAGATGTAATATGACTGGCAGAGAAGGATACGTTGGAAGCATGCATAGGTGGCTGATAGGAATCAGTGGCATGTGTTGTTGAAGGATGGGTGGAAGGTGAAAGAAGAATGGATGCCTGCCTGGGTGAGCGACACAGTATGGGTGGATACTGGGGATAGCAAGAATCATCAGCGGTGTTTGGGTGAAACTCAAAGCCAAGGCAAGCAAGGAAGGAGTGGACGCATGGGTGGTTGTTGGTGAAACAAACTAAGGTTTGTGGAGAGATTAAGAAGAATGATAGACATTTACTTAGAATGGATGGATGCCTGTATGTATTCATCATAGACAGCATAGGTGGAGACTGTCACGGGATGCAGAGTCTTAGTTTGAAGGGAATGTAAAAGAAACCACGCCACAGTAGCAAAGCCGAGGGGAATACAAGTTGTATTTTCAGAATACAGTTGACTCACAGTAGTTTGCAAACACATCATATATATTGTGTATAGTTAGTTATCAAGCGCCTTCCTCCGACTCCGAGGACCACTCCCTACCTATGTTAATTTATTTTCGAATGTGTCAGCCAGCCTGCAAAGGGTGGCCTATCTGTTGGTTACACAGTCAATCAAAACAAAGTACCTTATGCAGTAGCGGTCGGCGGTGGGAGTGCTGCCGGGCGGTGATGTGGGGAGGGGGAGGGGCAGGGTGGGGGGTAGTAAACAATGGATTACGGCCAAATACAGGTAACTAAACATAAAAATAAATAAAGCGAATTTCATTGTGCGCACTGCACCGCCAAATGCGATGCAGTGCGCGCAACGAAATTAGTTTTATTTATTTATATGTTTACTTACCTGTAATTGGCCGTAATCCATAGTTTACTACCCCCCACCCTGCCCCTCCCCACGTCACCGCCCGGCAGCACTCCCACCACCGACCGCTACTGACCTTATGTCGTCGTCCCATATATAAGCAATGATCATTGGATCAGATATATAATCTGCCTTTTTGTAGTAGCCAGGGCACTGTGAAAGTGAAATTGAGCAATTGCCCTTCATGTAACAGAGAGAGTATGGCCAGTGCCACCCATAATAGAAAAATACGAGCTTCCCCACCTGCAGACAGTAGTAAATAAAACGAACGTGAGTCTGCGTCATGACTCGTATGTTTGTCTTGGGTGCAAGCTTAGCTGACTGAGCTGGCATGCCGGCTACAACCAGGTTATGTAATTTCGCTAAACTAGAGATAAGAAGAAGACTGGTGTACTGTGTACTGGAGTCCATAGTGCTAGTATAATACCTGAAACTCCCACAAATGTTAGAGGCCGAGGAAGTGGGAGGATAGATTATTACCACAAATGTTATGTACTGTACTTCTTGCTAGTGCTACTGTGCCACTATGTGTTGAATTAATTTTGTGTTACTGTTTTGCTAAGAGTATTGGTTACAACAATATTCTTTTTCTTTCTTGATATAGATCCTCCTTCCCAAGAAAAACCATCACGGAAGGAGTTGGCAGCCAGGGCCCGGCGCCGGAAACTGGAGGCCATCTGCGAAGAGTACCGGCGGCTGGTGGCTCAGGCGGAGGAGGAGGAGGAGGCGGCAGCAGCTGCAGCCTCCTCCGATGCCCCAGGCCCCAGCCAGGCCCCACCTCCAGTGGTATGGCACCACGGTCAGGCAGCCGCCCACCGCTGCAATTCATTAACAGCCAGCACTGCTACCCCCACCCTGGATGCCACTGCAGGGCATTTCGCCGCCAGATGCTCCTCCGGATTTCACGCCTAGAGGAGCAACTAGAGGAGCGGGTCAAGATCCTGGTGGACAAACACCTGAAAGACCGCTGAATATAAGAACTATAGGACCCCGTTGGATTGCCCCTTTTTTATTCCTTTTGTTGGTGGGTGGGAATTGGGCGTTGGGGTTTATGGACATTGTTTGGACTTTTTCGTTTTGGACATTGGTTGGGGTTAGGGAGAGGGGTGGGTCAGGTGTGGGATAGTTTATTTTTGTTAGGGTAATAAAATATATTTATACTTAAACATACGATGTTAATGTTTTGTGGGGGGGTTACTGTTTTACAAATTTACGTCACATGGTTTCCTTGCTGCTGCAGGGCCGCAGCCAGTGTTTGATTTAAATAATCTACCGATTATGTAACACAAACAGATAGATGCGGTACCCCTCACTGAGTTATTTGTCCTACTAGTACTGCCAGTCTCTAGTCTCCTCCTAGTCCATTATACCTCCCACCAAACTTATCTTACCTGTGATTGATGTTGATTAAGTTCGGCACAGCGATGGCTGCATGGTTTCACAAGAGAATGGAGAAGATGCCATGGTTGTGGTGCTAGTAGTAGACACTGGCAGTAGCATTTGCAAAAAAAATTAAAAAGAGACAGTCACTTGCCTGAGAGAGACTGTGGGAGGAGTAGTAGAACGAAGTAAAGTACAATACAGAAGAAGACTGCCAAACAAACAATATTGCAACTGCTAATTTAAAATAAAACATAATGGTGGCGGGGACAGCCTAGTACAAGAAATTACAAACTGTAGTTGTGTCGAGTAAATCACTTAACTTAACACAATCGTAATTCGTAACCTTTACTGCTGTGTGGTAGGATGTTGATGATGAATCCAATCAATTCCGGCAATTAATTATGATGTATTAGGTCCCTTTGGAAAAAAAATTGGCTTGCAGATAGACTGAGCATGGGTGGGCAAGCAGAAGAAGATCCTCGCCGTGCCTTGAAATTGAATTAGTGTTGCTTTCACCACATCTGCCCCAGCAAGAGTGTGATCAATTGGTGTACATTTAATGTAGTCACATCACACCTCAATATAAATCACAGCCCGGGGGAAGAGGGTTAGGGTTTGATGAATGGATGGGAAGAGGGTTTGGGGAAAGGTTTGACAAAGAAAAACAGTACTCATGGACACAACAAAAGCAAAGCACAATCTTGGCAGACGACCATGATCTTATCCAATAAATCTATAAAGGGAGAAAAAGGAAATGCATGCATGATGATGAAGATAACTTGATGGTTAATGAGTAGTACTTACTAACCACTACTAGACAATTAGACAGTACAGGGCAGCATTATATTCTATGCAATTTGCCTTGCCTGTATGCCCTCAGAGAGACCCAAATTACATGTTGTACCGGGCTTACTTTTAAAGATAGCAAAGAAAATTAAAAATAGTTGTAGGGATCAATTAGCAAACAAACAACAACACAACACACAGTCGTAATGATTGAAGAGAAAAAAGGAATCAAATTAATTAAAAGACGAATGATGAATGATACTAAAGTTATTGTATTATCCTGGTCAAATTGTGGAGTTGAATCTCGTCATTCCTCTTGGTCCTATCTTCCATGGACGCTCTGGACATCAATCTTGGGTGCCACTGCCTGCCTGATGCGGATTGGTAAGGTAAGTGTGAGTTGTTTCTCCCAGTATAGCACAGGGTAAAGGCCGGCCTGTAAGTGTAGATGGAAAAACAAAAGGGGTATTGAAAAATCAATGAATAAAAAAAAAGCATCAATTACGGTGGAGTCCAAGAAGAGAAGAGAGAACACTTTCAGACTGAGGCGGCTTGTATACATCGTGTCTATTCTGTTTACAGCAGGAGGACAGAACAGGCCCACAGCACCAGCCCGTGACCCAACCTCCATTTACCTTAAATTTTGACAGAGCCAGACAAAAGGCATATACAGCAACCTAGCATTTGCAAAATTAAGTGACTAAATCAATGCGCCGCAGTCAGTCATATGACTACACTCGACTCCACCACTACATGGACATGTAGGTCTGCTGTGTTTACTTTCTTGTTGAATTGTTGTGTTTACCTTTTATGCCACTTCATGAAACGCAGTTATTCCATCAATCATCTCCGATCCAAGTGACTGACTGCGTGCAAAGGTAGTATGGTCATCATCATGGTGTGGTACGTGTTGTCCAACTCCAACTCAGTCTGTAGTGACTAGTCTCCGATTAAGTCCATATTCCATATTAAAAAATTGCAACGGATATTGGCCTGCACCTGCAGTAGTAGGAGTACAATTTGGTTATTAAACAACAAGAAGGGAAACATTGACTGTCACTTGAGTCACTTTCACTTCGTAGATTAACTAGTAGAGTTCGACTTCATGCACAACATCAACACAACAAACAACAGCAATCGCTCAGAGTCAGCAAGCATCCAATGCATGCCATCATTACCTGTCTTGCTCTTCTCTTTGGCTGTCAGATCATCAGATGCCTAGTTCTGACAGGTGTGTGTTTTTTTTAAACGAGGCAGTGGCCTCATTATTACTCCACATTCATTTTGAGTGTTGGTAGTCGCTGTTTCGGTTTGCGTCTTATTCATCTGTGGCACTTTGTCGCAGTTTAAGTTGGTTCACATGGTCAGCGCTGTGATGGGCCGTGGCCTGGGTAGCGGTCATTGCTGGTCAATTGAGTTTGCAGAAATGTCAGCAAGTTTCTTTGAAGAGTCTTGTCTTTCTCTGCCAAGTACCTTCTGTCCTGACAGTGATGAGCTTTGGATGCCTGCCGAGGATGTAGCCTTCTGACAGTGATGGGTTTACTTTTGGATGCCTGCCCAAGTTCTGACAGTGAAGAGTTGTGGATGCCTGCAGAGGCGATAGCCTTCGGCCAGTGATGAGTTTCGGCTCGGAAACAAAATGGAGGATAGCTATAGTCATGTTTCACTTCTTATGGAGGGACTGTTAGAGGCAACATTTCTTGTACTCCAATGTCTGGCTTGATGGAAATGTAATTAGGGCGAGTCAGGAAGATGGAGCAGGACTCTGAGGAGTGGACAGTTAAATGCACAGACGTGCAACTCCAATAGGGAATTAAAAAGAGAAGACGGTGGTGATGGATTTGTTGTGATTTGATTTGAACCAGCAAGACAGATACACAGACAAATAAAGGAAGGAAGAAAGTAACAATTTGAAAGCCTAGTTGTCAGGGAAGAGGAGCTCGTCCTCAAACTCTGGTGGTTCGGACAGAAGTAGGTCCTGTAACCCACTACTTACGTCATCGAAGTCGCTCTCCTCTTCCTGCTGTGATTCACGTATTTTGTAATCCGGTGGTATAAAGTGCTGATTCATTTTGATCATGGTTAACCTCTCCACGCTTTTGGGCGAGAGACTGGTCCTTTTCAAAGTTACAATGGCACCAGCAGCACTGAAAATAAGCTCAGAAGAGACACTTGCGACAGGGGAAGCCATATACTTTATGGCCAGCCTGCTGAGCACTGTCCATTGGCTTCTTTTCCCATACCAATACACCAATGGGTTTCGATCCATGAAGACCTCTGTTGGGTCATCCAGATAGGCCTGGACCGTCCGCTCAATACTCAGGGGTGCTCCGATGTGCTCGGATTGTTTTGCCTTTGCATCAGCACTGGACTTACCATACCCCTGCCGTAGAAACCAATCAGTTGCCGATTGTACTGTGGATGATCCTGTTCTTGCTGTTGTTGATGTTATTGGTAGTGTTGGTGTCGGTGACTGCTGGGAGGCAAACGCACTGCCCTCAGGCTCCGAAGTAGAACTTGACTCTGGATGCCCTGTAGTACTTGTTATGGCCTGGGGTGGGGGGCCTGTAATTACCAGACGTTCGTTTTCAAAGTCAATGGCTAGCTGAGCTATCGAAGTTTTGTACTTTGCAACATCCACTTCTGAAAAAGGAATTACGGCCTTACTGTTCAGAAATACTTTGTACCGTGGATCCAAAATTGTGGCAGTAATGTAATGTGGATCTGGCACAATTTTATTTTTAATCCTTGTATTTTCAGATAAGCGAACGGCTAAGGACTCCGCCAAATGATATGCGTCTTGTTTGTCATCCACACCTGCGTACGTTTCAGACACCTCCTTCAGCTGTTGCTATAGCATGTGCAACAATGGGATAGCTTGGCCCATAGTACAGTCCTCCCTGCTGACTTCACGTGTGAAGATCTCAAAAGGAAGTAGCATCTCTGTCAGGCATTTAACGAGGTCCCATTGACCCATCTCAATGGTCATGCCTCTCACAGTAGGATCCCCTAATCTTTGCATGACATAAGCATTGAGTGGTATGTACTGCTCAAACAGACGATCAAGCATGTAATAAGTTGAGTTCCAACGTGTTGCCACCTCCTGGATGAGTGCTTTGACTGGCATTTTATGCTCACGTTGAATGACCCTCAGCTGCTTCCGGGCTTTAAAAGAATGGCTGAAATGTGTGCATATTCTTCTGCAGGTGGCCAGTAAGTTGCTGACTTTGTATTCATTTTTCAGAAAGTCTTGAACAACAATGTTAATGCAGTGTGCCAAACACGGGACCCTGAAATAGCCACCATCGCCCATGGCCTTAACTACATTACTGCCATTGTCCGTGGCAACAAAACCAATCTTAAGCCCTCTTGGGCGCAGCCACTCAAAGACCTTGCTGTTAAACTCTTCCAAAATGTTTGCAGCAGTATGAGATTTCTCCATGGCAAACATGGCTACAGTTGCATGTTTGCGAGTGGCATGAAAAATGTCAGCAGCATCAACACCAGCAGATATCTGTTCTCTAACCCCCGCAAAAGAGATCCAGTGTGCAGTGATGCACATGTAATCAGTGGCTTGGCAACAGATCCACATGTCTGTTGTCAGGTGGATACTGTGAACAGCACTCTGCTTCAAGGCTTTTCCAAGCAATTCCAGCACGTCGTGATGTAGTGCTGGAACAGCAACTCTGGCAAAATAGTAGCGGCTGGGAATATGCCATTTTGGGCAGATGGCTGTCACAAATTCCCGAAAACCCACCCCTTCAACAAAAGAAAAAGGGAGAAGGTCCAGTGCTAACATTTTAGCCACCTTCGCATTGTACAAACGTGCTATTGGGTGGTTGCGTTCGTACTGCCCCTCCCCCCAAACATGCTGATAATGGTAGGCTGCATGGTTTTCCTTTCTCTTAGGCTCAACAACGCACTTTTTTCATTGCGGTACTCCTTGCTGTCTCAGGCTGACTCTTACTCTTGTGCCACTGAGATGTTGCTGAAGATGTGGGCGACGATAACACTGCACTGCTGGGGACAGGGCTACTTTGTGTAGCACTACCAGAGAGAATGTCTCCCTGTCCTTTCTCTTCCACCGTGATCGGATCTTCTACTCGTTTATCCCCACCAACACCAATGGTTACAGTTTTTATGCCGCGAAGGTGGTCCTCCCAGCTGATCAAGTGGTGTTTTTTCAGATGGGTTATTTGGCCTCCGGTACCATAGTTTGTACCAAGCTTACCCCGACTAACAGAGGTATTACAAATGGAGCATATAGCAATGTTCTCCTCCTTCTCGCTAACCGTAAAGAAGTCCCAAACTGGGGAGCTTAACTTTTGCCTCCTGCTGGAGGTGCCACTTCCAATGCCGGATGAACTGGAGGGTGTGTGTTGAATTTGACTCTGTGCTGTACCACTACCTACTTCTACTGAGGTGGTGGTTGTGCTTGATGTAGGTCGCTGCCGGGCCTTTGCTAATGCAAATATGGAAGCTGTAGGTCGTGTTGGTGTTACCTGTGGAGGTATGCGTGCTACATCCCTCGCAGCGATTTTGGATAGGGTAATAATGTTGGTCTCCATCTCCTCGGGGCCAGAGTGATGTTCGTGATGACTGGCTCATCATCATCATCCTGCTGTTCTACATCGACCTCCATAAGTGTAAGGCTTTCTGGAACCTTCCTTTTCCCTAGCTTGGTCTTGGGACGTGTCTCCCTCTCAGACTCAGTTTGTGGCTTCCAAGTGGCATCTAGATCATCATAAGGGGGGCTTGGCGAAGAACTTGATGGACTAACCCTCCTTTTCCTTGCTGGAGATTTGGAAGACAATGGATCTTCTGAATGAATGGCTTCTTCTTCTACCTCTGCATGAGGCTCAATTTCCTGAACTGCCCCTACTTCGGGAGGAACAACAACTACTATTGCGGGCGGTGGTTGCGGCTGTTGTTGTTGTTGACCACTTATCTGCTGTGTTTCCTCCTGCGTTGATTGGGTACTACTTTGAGATAGCGATAAGTTTATCTCAGGCTCAGCATCACTGCTTTCCACCATTAGGCTGGCTACCTCTTCCACACTCATGTGCTTGGGCCTGGGTTGATGGGTTGGGCCCACTGATGCGGAGGTGCTGCCCCCAGCTTGCCCCCCGGACACCGCTGCTGCAGGCGTAATTTTTTTTTCTCCCAAAAAAGGTATTGGGCGGCACACCAGACTTAAGTGTCACTTCCTTCTTCTGTTCCTTCTTCTCAATAGCAACTTTCTTGGTACTGGAGGACCTGGTACCTGCTTTCTTTGGGCCCATCTTCTTCAGATGTCAGCAGCACTCAGTTGCACAAGTTGCAGAGATGTCTGGTCAGGTCACACGTCACGTCGTGCACAGCAGCAGGATGTCTGTCTGGCAGTACAACGGGCAATGATGACACACCTCCTCCTCAGTCTTTTGTGCACCTAAAAGCAAAAAAGCCAGAAGAACATCAGTCAAACGATAGCACAAATCAAACTAACATAATATATAACTTAGTGTGTGGTTGTCTCAATTATAAAATTTTAGAAACTCAGTGAACGACAACAGTGTAGCCATTTATGAGATTTTGACAACAAGGCCAGGGCTTTCCTGGTGTACTGTGTAGTGTGTACACTCAGGAAGAATAAGAATAGCAAAGAACAAAAACAAAAATGTAGTGGAGCCTGTTTGGCCTAAATTTGTGCATCACGTGGGATGGATGCAGCATCAGGGAGCTGCAGCTGGCAATGGGGATGGATTTGGAAGCAGTAAGACAAGAGGAACAATGGAAAGACACGCAGGCCTATGTGGCAAAAACAGCACACTACTAACTACCACCACAAAATGGCCCCCAGCCACATGGTCACTCACAGGCACAAGGCACGGCAAACAATGAACTCAAGCAGACCTATATGGCCAGACAAAGGATGCCTGATAAACAACACACACAGCTTTAATGCAAAAACTAAAATCCACATGGCTAAAAACAGGTTGGAAAGTTACACAACAACCACAACAACAACACATACACACGCAAAAAAGGCATTTATTTAACACACCCAAAAAGTGAAATAGACCCCCCCAAAAAAAACACATTTTGCAATTCAATCCAATGCCATCCATGCCCTAAATGATGTTAAAATTCAACAGACAACACAGAAACAGTTTTTATGCACCCATGATGACTACCTCTGGGCCTACTGGCAGACTAGGCCGCAAGCTTGGAGGCCTATGGCAAAAGCACAGTGGCTGGTCCCACAAAATGGCCGCCACCACATGGCCAGGCCACCCACAACAACAAGAAAAGGAAGACAAGACAGACAATGCAGGCCTATGGCAAAAGCACAATGCCTGGCTTCACAAAATGGCCACCACCCACATGGCCAGGCCACCCACAATAACAAGAAAGTGAAGAGAAGACAAAGGACAGGACCAGGAAGTTGGAGACTCTGGGGAACTTCCTTCCTCTTTAAAAAAATTGTAGAAAAAAGAAAAATGACTCCTTGCTCACAAAACTACATCTAAATGACAACCTGAGGAGTTTTTTGAGCAAAATGAACAAAATCATCATTTTCGAGAAGGTTTTATGCTGCTGGAGAGATATTCTTCGCCAGATTGTAAATTCTGCGTGTTCGGCATCGCGATCGTCACAAAAAGTCGTTATCGCGCGTGCGAAAACGCATATTGAGCGCGCGAAGAAGAAAAAAAGTGTAAGTCTGCATTGTCGCGCAGTGCGGAGTTGCCAAAAGTCCGCGAGCTGAACACCCAGGGTTACCTACTGGCTGAAAAGGCCTATTTATTTAACACACACCAAAAATCTGAAATACCACCCCAAAAACCACATTTTGCAATTCAATCCAATGCCATCCATGCCCTAAATGATGTTAAAATTCAACAGACAACACAGAAACAGTTTTTATGCACCCATGATGACTACCTCTGGGCCTACTGGCAGACTAGGCCACAAGCTTAAGCCTATGGCAAAAGCAAGCACACTGCCTTGCTCCACAAAATGGCCGCCACCCACATGGACAGGCCACCCACAAATAATACCAAGAAAGTGAAGACAGACAATCAATGCAGGCCTATGGCAAAAGCACACGGCCTGGATGGCTCCACAAAATGGCTGCTAGCCACCCACAACAAAAAGAAATGGAAGACAGACAATGCAAGCCTATGGCAAAAGCACACTGCCTGCCTTTACAAAATGGCCGCCACCCACATGGCCAGTCCACAACAACAACAAGCATAAGCCAAGGGGAACAAAGAAAAGACATGCAGGCCTATATGGAAAAAGCAGCACACTACTAAACTACCACCACAAAATGTCCCCAAGCCACATGGTCACTCACAGTCACAACAGGCCATGGAAAACAATGAACTCAAGCAGGCCTATAATATGACCAGACAAAGGAGGCCTGCTAAACAACACAGCTTTAATACAAAAATGCAAAAATGAAAATCCACAGGGCTACGAAAGGTTGGAAAGTTACACAACAAGCACACACACACATCCAACAAAGGTATTTATTTATTAACACCCACCCAAAAAGTGAAATACACCCCAAAAACCACATTTAGCAATTCAATCCAATGCCATCCATGCCCTACATGATGTTTAAATTCAACAGACACCACAGAAACATGCACCCATGGGTACCTCTGGGCCTACTGGCTGAAATTCCAATCAAAGAAAAACAACTAGGCCCCTACTGAAACTACAGGCCACCCAGGCCACAACAATAAATTTTAAAAACGATGAAAATCCCCAAAAAATGTAGGTACAAACAAGCCCCAATCAAACAAACGAGTACACCAATTCTCCAACTTACTTGTAAAATCTCAAATCCAAAAGTCCTCAAATCCAATCCAATGATATGATGCAGCAGACAGACACAAAAAGTGATCCTCCCAGCTCCAAATCCAAATGAAAGTGAACAGCACATGGACAAAGCACTGGGATGAGCCTGCTGGACAGGAACAGGAAGTTTGAGACTCAGGGGCACTTCTTTCCTCTTTAAAAAAAAAAGTAAAAAAAGAAAAAGGACTCCTTGCACAAAAAACTACAGCCAAATCACAATCTGAGGAGTTTTTTGGAGCAAAATAATCATTTTCGAGAAGGTTTTATGATGCTCGAGAGATATTCTTCGCCAGATTGTAGTTTCTTCGTGTTCGGGATCGCGATCTTACCAACACTGCCGCCGGAAGTCAGATCGCGCGTCCGAATGACGTGTTCGCGTTCGCACACACTCGCGGGATCGTGCGGCCGGATTCCAAATCTCGTGGCGCCCGCGAACGGATAGGAAATCGCGTCGGCGAATGCAGAATCATGGTAGGTCGTTACCGCGCGCACGAGAACGCATATTGAGCACGCGAAGAAGAAAAACAGCTACGCTACGCCGCAAATTGCGTAGTGCTCGGTAACTTCGCGCTCTACGCGAATCACGAAGTTACCGAAACTACGCAAACTCCGCAAGCATAGCGTAGCGTAGTTCACCGCCCAGGGTTACACTGGAGGCAAAAGCGGCCAAGGTCACACATGCCCTAGGTAGATTACATCATAAGCTTTTAAGCCATTCAACGGAGGGCATTCGATGAGTAATGCAAGCTAAGTTAATTCCAACATTGAGCTATGGCCATCTTGCTTTCCCTGGCTTGCTGACCGACAAATTGGAGCGCTTGCACATCATGGCCTTCAGAAAGGTTTGCAAGCTTCCATATTCGACAAGGCGCACACTGATTTGTCTAGAATTCAATATCACAGCAATGGACATAGAATGTAAAAAAGATATAGTAAAATTCCATCATCATGTGATTAAGGCAAGTCCTGGTACTATCAGGGAAGCACTACAAATAGTCTTCGCCGACAACACTAGTCATTGGGCAAGGTACCTCGTGACAGCCAATAAGTCACTGGGTCTGCCAGCTGATCTTCTAACGGACACTCAATTAACAGCGTCCGGCCTAAAAAATCTGCTAAAGAAGCAGGGAAAGATCACTTCAAGACAACAGGATCTCGAACGGATCAGATCCATTCGAGGCGCAGAGGGCCTTGTCTACTCACACGAAGCTATCCCATGTCAACCATACCTGAAAGCAGGATTGGGCAGGCAAGCCCTACAGAATGTATTGAGGACCAGGCTCCTAACATTACCAATACAGGATTACAGGGCACACTGGAAAAATACACCATCAGGAAGCAGTGGATGTTGTTTGTGCCAATATCATAAAGAATCTTCAGAGCACGTCATCTGCTGCTGTCCAGTCTTGTTAAGCCCGTGGCGCCTATATCTAAGAACTATGTTCATCCAAAATGGAGTAAGATCATGCAAGGAGGCTCTAATGTTTATCTACACCAATGCAGTGCTGATGGAGCTTGCACGAATTGGGAAGTTCAATGCGGTAGCTGGAATGACTCTACGCTCAACGCAAGAACAGAAGATAACAGCAAAATAATATACGAGCCACACATCACCAACTGTGGTAGCAGCCTTGGTATTACGACTCTGTACCTTCGCTTTTGCACTATTACTCAACTATTATCACTGCACAGCTCGCCCATCTTGGACTCTGCATCTTGTCTTACTTCTTAGATGTACTCATAAAAATGCATTTATCTATGATGTAAATGTCATCATATTGCACGTTTGCACGCCTACGCTCCCATGCCTTTCAGTCTCGCTCCTTTTTTATGCTGTATCTTGCCCTCTCTTTGTTTTTACAATTTTTTTAGACTTTTTAACCAATCAAATGCTTTCTTTTATGACGTAACATGTATTGTATTTGTAAATGATTTTAGGTAATCATACAATAAAGAATTAACTAACTAACAGTGGACCTTTAATTCAAAACGCTGAAAAGAAAGCATGGACTGAACATGCATCGAACGACCTACAACCCAATTGCCAAGGTACATTTGGAGAGTTCCCTTTCTAGAAATGTAACAACCTTAATTCTATACTCTGGTTAGAAATATGCTTGAATATATGCACATAGAGGCCCAATGTTTTTCCATTAGTAATATTCAAAGCACACCAAACAAAGGGGATATGCATATACGCATCAATGCATCAAGGGCATGTGCTGTCTGGAGTATATAAAAGTAAGTTCTTGCTTTGCTAAAATAAATGTGAAAGCTTTGCTGAACTGACCCTTTATGACTTTTGCTGTGATGTCTTCCCCACTGATTTCAACAGTGTGTGTGTCCACTGGAGGTATTCCATGATTTTTTTGTGGTAACCAGCTGAGCACAATTAGCAGCATGTTCTAGGTTGAAGACATTGGCTGTTATATTTGTCTTTTAGTAGGGAAACAGCATACCGATCATTCTCTCTAAGATTTGTGCGGTCTCAAATAAATGGGACCAAGACTATTTGCCATGGTGTTGCACTGTGTGCTGTGTATGTAGCAAGCTAATTTTGTGCGATGTGACCTGGAAACTGTGCCTGGTGAACGATGTCCTGTGATTGCAGCTGCCTTTGGACTTTCTTGAGGACATTTTAATTTGCCAGAAACAGAGACCCATACATGTCAGTGTGGGTTAGTACATTATTGAATTAGATCCTATCAGCCTAACAGACACACAGTAGCCATACAAGAGCTATCTCATTACATCTACTTTATGCTATGTACAGCCTAGCAATCAAGGAAACTTGGATCTGAGAATCTGATCTTTTCTCACATAGAGGGGCAAAGTTGTGATTTTTTTTCTGCTCTGAGCAGCAACCAATTTTGCTGCACTGTGTTCTGAAAGGGAGAAAAGGCAGCACAGATCCATAGCTCCTAAGATTAGCGGGCTGATGCCGACATCCCCTGCTCAGTCACACTAAGAGGCTGTCTAGCATGTGTCACACCCTCAGAGAGGTCAATGAATACTGTCTAGCATGGGAATTGCACTGAATATCCTTCTAGTTCAGCTTTGTTTGTCTAGACAATCATATAAGGATCCCAAGCACTGGATGTGGGCTGTGCACTTCAACACACATGCAATTCTAGTTTGTTTTGAGAAATGAAAACATTTCTCATTGTTAGGATATGCTTCAAGGAGGCATATTTTTTTCAATGGAAAGCCCAGTTTGGCTCTCTTAGTAGACTGTTCTTTGCATCAAAGCGTATGGGTGTTTGAGCTGATCCACCCAGTAACATGTCAGAAAAGACCCCATGGCACAAAGTTAAGTAGGACAATGTAACGTATTGTGAATTAGAGATGATGGGACACTTTTGGTTTCTGATGGACTCCGCAGAACAGTGACGTAAGTGCGTGGGTGATCGAATTCATGATGTAGAATGTACAGTTAATGGTTACACACTGAGGAATAAAGACATGTAATACCAAGCTCCATGTGTGGTGTGATCATTTACATGTGCCTGGGCTGGGGAGGAAGCTACAACTGGTGATGAGATAGAGTATCATGTAAACCTTGCAACCCAAAAAACACAAGATTGCTCTCCCGGGGAGTTTTCTGTGGTCCAGAAAACTGCTTGTGCATGCCACGTGTGTCTCAGTTCAAGTGAAAATCAACGGTTGGCATGTGTCGAGTCAAAAAGCCACTCCAGCTAGTGCAAGACCTGTGAAGAAAGTGAAGGCCTTACAGAATGTTTGCTTGCCATTGGCTAGAAATTTTCTAGTAAAGTTGAGACTAGAGATACTGCTCCACAACATAACGCAGAGCCGTCATTCATACAGTACGACAACCCTAAAGGCAGCGACAACCAGGTACAGAGAAGCGCCAATGGCAGTGATCGCCGAGTGCAAGGAAGCATTAAAAGCGCAAACATTTCTAACACAAAAAAATTAGGTACAATGCAAAGAGGTGAGAGTGGTGAAGACACCGTGCCAGAAACAAAACCGCTACTTACTGCCATAGTGCAAGAGTGCCTGCATTGTGGGGAATTATTGTTTATGTGCAGGAAGGTATCCCTTCCTGCACATAAACAATCATGCATTTTGTTTTGCTGTTTCTAAGTGTGCTGCACATAGAAAAAACGAAATGGATGCCAAAAAATTCCAGATACGTTCCAACCATGCCCACAAGGCTAAACAGCAATATCAGTTGAGGTAAGCAGAAACAGAACAATGTCGATTGTCATCAAATTCCCTGTCTAAAAGTTTATCACCGTCATTTTCAAGTGACGGTGAGGAAGATGGGTGTGCAATGTCAAGGTTGACTGCTGGACGACATGAGCATGTAGGTTTAACTTCTTGCAATCAAGAATGCCGCTCAAAGCTAGATCGACAAGTGAAAGTGTGAAACTCATTTGGACACTGTCCGAAAATTACACTGAAAGTGAATGGGTGCTCCATAGCTTTTCTCATATCATAGACAGCGGCATGACAATAAACATGCCAGTGGAAAAGAACAATTAACTGTCTCCGATGCCCTGTTTAACCCTGTCGAAAACCAAAGTGTCTATGTGGGTTGCTTCGATGCTACTGCAAAGTCAAGGTTCATTCATAGCAACTTTGAAGCATAAAAAGACGAAAGTACAAGCACCAATTCATGTCCTGTAAGGCACTTGATTTAGCGCATGTTTACTCTGTTTCAGTACTTCTGCTGACATGGGGCTGATTTCTGTAAGCTACAATGTCAATGCCGATCACGAAATTGTGAATCAGTTTCCATTGTTGTTTCATGGACTAGGAAGACTTAAGACAATGAAGTGCAATTTCACATAAATAAGAACATCCGTCCTGCTGCTTAATGACATTGTCAAATTCATTTCATTTTCAAGAGGCTGTTGAGAAAGAACTTGAGACACTATTAAAGCATAACATCATTCAGAGATCCACTGGTGAGACGCCATGGGTATCACCTATAGTGGTTGTGCCAAAGAAGGATAGTGTCAGAGCCATGCTCATCTCCGTTGATATGCACCAAATGAACAAGACGATTGAATGAGATTGACATTGAGGTCCGCACATTGCTGACATGATTATGCAGCTGAATGGAGCTAAAGTCTTTTCCTGCCTTGATTTGAACAAAGGGTATCACCAACTCGAACAGGAAGAACATTTGCAGGCACATTACTACCTTTTCGACTCATGGTGGTTAATTTAGATGTAAAATGCTATATTTTGTAGTGTCATCAGCTGCAGAACTCTTTGAGGATGTCATTTGTCGCATAATACAGCGAGTCACAAATGCTTTCAATTACAGTGATGTCATACTAGATTTTGAAGCCACACGAAAGGAACATGATAAAGCCCTTACACAAGTGTGACGTATACTTTCAGATGCAGGTCTCACTTTAAATGCAGCAAAGTGTGAGTTCAATAAAACCAAATTCAAGTTCTTTAGTCATATTTTTTCTGATGGGGGAATGACTCCAGAAATCAAATAAAGTACATTTCTTGTCATCCACTTATCCCCCAAAAGATTTAACTATGCTGCGATCTTTCCTGGTATGGCTAGTTACTATTCAAGGTATATACGTGACTTTGCCACTGTAAGTGTGCCATTGAGAGACTTAACAAAGCGAAATGTTCCATTTCGATGGTCAAGTGAATGTGAACAAAGCTTCAAGAAAATCAAGCATGCAATTGAGAACCCCACTGAAAAAGCATACTTTGATCCAAAGTTGCAGGCAGAAGTTATTGTGATGCAAACCCAGTGGGGTTGGGTTCCATCCTTGCTCAGCACACTGGACATCCCAATGCTCCAAGACACATTGTGGCTTATGCTAGCCATAGTTTGTCATCGACTGTACATGCCTATTCACAACCTGAAAAATAAAGTCTCACTGTGGTGTGGGCTTGTGAGCATTTTCCTGTGTTTCACAGTTGTCACCGACCACCAAGCATTGATCACCATTTTTGGCAACCCTAAAGCCAAAATGCCCCTTTGCTTTGAGAGGTGGTGGTTGCGATTGCAGGAGTATGATTATAAGATTGTGCATTGTCCAATAAAAGATCAAAACCTTGCAGTCTACTTCTCATGTGTACCAATACAGTGTCATGGCACTACTTTTAAAGTGGCTGATGTTTATGTTAATTTTATCGCGAAATCCAATATCCCTGCTGCCATATCAGTGTCACGAGCACTGACAGAAATTTGTTAATACTCAAAGACATTATTACACATCAATCGTGGCAAAAACATTCTCGACCTGTTCACGATAACCTTAAATACCAGAAATTCAGAAATGTGTAGGAAGAACTGTTGGTTACCCTGGAAGGCATCATTTTACAAGGGTCGAGAATTCTCATACCAGAGTCTGAGACAACAAGTAACTGGCCCATGAAGGACATCGGGAGTTGCTGCTTCTAAATGAGCTCTATAGGACCAAGTGTAGTACCCTCATCTCGATGAGAGAACTGAAAAGGAGTTATGGTCATGTCATTTGTGAAACTGCTTGTCATCCAAAGCAACCTGCATCCATTAAATATGTCTGATCTTCCAAAGCTTGGGAGAAGGTTGCAATTGATTTATTTGGACTCCTTGACAATAGACATCATCTACTAGCAACTGTTGATGAATATTCCCATTTTCCCCATGTAGAAGATCTGTCGTCAACTACTCATGATAGTGTCATTGAGATATTAGAATGTATTTTTGCAACATGGGGTGTTCCTTGGATTTGAAATCTGACAATGGCTGCCTTTCAATAGTCGTGAATTGAAAGATTTTCTCACTCATCTAAATGTCAAGCATCAGAAAAGCACACCTCTCTGGCCACAGGCAAATGGTGTTGTCTAAAGATTTATGAGCATCCCCAGAAGACAATTCAGCGTGCTGCACTGGAAAGGCTTGAACTCAAATCAGTTCTTCAGTCTACACTTCATACATACCTGTCAACTCCCCATTCCACCATGGATAAAGGCCCTGCCACCTTAATGTTTGGAGGAGCCATAGGAGCCAAATTGCCACAATGAACCACTGAAAGATCTATTGATATTGATAAACTTCGCACCACTGATTCGTCTCATGAACACAAAATGAAGACCTATGCGGACATGTGGTTCAAAAGAGGAGAGTACGTTTTTTGGGGATTTTTAAAAAAAGTTTTATTGAGCAGAATTTCAAAAACAGAAACATTTGACTCTTCAATCATGATTACAAATCACAGAATGTGAGTAAACATAGAAAATATTTTTAAAAAAAAGAAAAAAATAGCCTTCAGAGAAAGACTTGTTGAACCCATTAATAAATGCAGGATATCTAAAAAGACATTTTAAACCTCAATATATGCAGGATATCTAAAAAGCAAAAATTAATTAGTAAGGTTTCCGAAAAGTGCATAAAAAGACTAATGGTTAAAAATATTCATTACTGCTGTTCCTTTCAAATATATTAAAGTGCATAAAAAAAGTTTATAAAGTGCATATGAAGTAGAATAATATTCATTATGACAATTCCCTTCGAATATAATAAAGTGCTTCATGCAGAAACAGAATAGTGTCAAAAATTACCCTATCACTCTATTAAAAAACACTTCAACAATAAAGTGCAGGAACCAACAGTAATGTTTTCAATTACCCTGGATTAGATCAGCTCAGGCATAATAAAGAAGAACTATGGCCCCGCCCTCAAGGACATAAACAATTACATAAGGTTCATTACCTACAGTTCCTTATAAATATAATAAAGTGTGTGAGCAAAACCAAATAGTGACCAAAAGTCACATCAACTATAAAGTGCATAAGCCAGTAATTATATTTTCCATCTCACTAGATTGAGTTCATCCTTCGATCTGTAACATAATAAAAAAAACTGCTACGGCCCTTTACCTAAAAGACCTTAAAGAGATCACAAAGTATGCTGCACCCCCAAGCCCTGGTTTTCAATCAAGTCAAAATACTTCTAGGAGGCATTACATTGATTTAAGCCCCGACTCTCTTTGCATAGTCTTCCTCAAATTGCTTTGTTCTGATCATTTTATTCAACCATTCTAGATAGACATGAACCTTACAGGTTTGCCACATTTGCAAGATCAGAGAGTGAGCTATAATAAAAACAATTGACACAAACCTCTGCCCTAATTTTGCTAAAATAGAGAATTTCCCCTTTTTAAAATGACCAAAGAGTACCAAGGCAGGATCGAAATCAATAGTTACCCGCATGGCAGAACTTAAAACTGTAGACAACCAAATCCAAAAGGGCTTTAACATAGGGCAGGAATAAATAATGTGTAGACAGCCCCCTTCACCCTGGTGCTTACAACGAAAACAATTATCCAGTGCTGGGTACATTTTATTCAAGGCTGCGGGAGTATAATATGCCATTCATTGAGAGAGGAATGACATCATCTTAAAGTTTGCCGCTCTGAACAACTTATGTCCTAAAAGCGATATGGTTTGCCAATCTCCCTCTGAAAAACGGCAATGTGTTGTTACACTGATTTTTTCTAAAATATTCTTAATAATATTGGATTGCCCCTCTAAACTCCGTATTAACCAATACTAATTCCCTATCCCAACCATCCTAGACATAAAAAAGGCTTGAAGTACTGAGTGAATATCTAGACTAGGATCTAAGTGTTGAGCCCTTGGAAAAAAATAAAAATCTGATGATAACCAAGAAAAAGTTGCGGCCCGTCTTCTCCACACCAAGCAGAAATCTAGAGCCATGTCATTCATCTACCTTGAAGAAGAAAATGCCCCAGCTCCCTGAACCCAGAATGGCCTCAAAGACTAACTTTAGCTGGGGACATAGTTAAACCTAAATGCCCTAATTCCTGAAGTGTGAGAAACATCCAGCCTGAGGAAAAATTATGAGAACGATATATACTCAGGAGCCTAACACTTAAATCTAATAAAACCTTACATTGAGTTTCTATTGGAAATTTCGGAACCTTAATAACAACTGGCAGTTGAGTGGTGACATTCTGCATCATTTTATCAAGAAAAAAGTAATCAATCATGCATCTGCCATCCAGAACCCTTGCGCACAAATCTAGAAGGGCCACCTGATAATAACTCTGAACATGGGGAAAGGCCAACCCATCTTGTAAGGTATCCAGAATATTTAACCCTGGGCGCTTTGTTGTTCCAGATGAACCACCTAAAAAGCACATCCAAATCAGCAAAGTAGCTGCTGTTCACTTTAATGGGGACATTAGAAAAAACAGCAGCAAAAGAACAGGCATCTTATTAAGAGCAAATTTGCCGACCAAAGTCAAAGGAATCAAAGTCCATTTATCAAGCAGCCCTTTAATTTTATAAAACATTGGCAGATAATTTAATTAAAATATCTTGGAATATTCTTGGGTGACATAAACCACAAGATAATGAACCAGTGACTGGTCTTGGGCTTGTGTATGTAAAGGGACAGGAGAGCATCAACAGAAGAATTAAAAAGCAAAACTTTTGTTTTTATTGGATTGATCTTATATTCCCCAATAACCTTAAAATGATCACATTTCTCTAAAACTCACAAAATATTGCAGTTTGATGGTTTCAAATAAAGAATAACATTGTCCACAAACATTTTTAGCTTTGTCATACCTGAAAGAGGGGCCTCAATTGCCTGGGAATCCCTAATCCTGATTTCAAGAGGCTCTATAAAAAATGGAAATAAAATAGGGGAGAGGGGGCATCCCTGTCGGGTCCCCCTATTTATCGCCACAGTGCCTGCTAGATGGGAGTTAACAGAAATGTGGGCATTAGCCCCATGATAGAAAATCTTTTCAGGCCGAAGAATAACGCATCCCAGTTAACCAGATCAAAGGCTTTTTCCCATCGACCATGAAAACTACAGCCTTTGTCAGGTTAACTGAGAAGAAATCAATTGCCTAAAGCAAAAAGGTTGTATTCACAGCCATCTACCGGCCTGCCACAAATCCTGTATGATCCCTGTGATTTAAAACCTGAGCAAGTGGAGCGATACAAATTGCCGATAGTTTCATGAAAAGTTTATAGTCAGCACTGAACAAACTAATAGGCCTGTAAGAGTTTACATCTTCAGAATCCTTACCCTTTTTAAAAAAAAAAAACTGACTATAGTTGCTTTCTAAAAATAAGATGAAACTTCACCCCGTCTTTAATATCATTGAATATTTTGATCAGGAAAAGTAATAATTCAAAAGCAAAAGTTTTATCAAATTAATCTGGAAAGCAATCATTAACACAGGCTTTGCAATTAGGCATTCTGGCTAAAGCTTCTTTTACCTTCTTGAGTGAAAAAGCGGTCATAAATTGGTACACCTGATTTTTTCCCAGAGATTGTATTCTAATAGCCTGAAAATATTGAGCTATACTTGAGTGAGAAGTGGAATAGCTGGTTTCATATACAAGCTTATAATGCTCTACAAAGAGCTGAGAAACTCGATCCTTATCTACCACTAGATCCCCTGAAACAGCCTTTTTTAATTTCCTATCAAATGCAGCCTCTTGTTATACACGGGCTGATAATGCTAAGTACCTCCCAATCTGCTGGCTTTCTTCGTATAATTGCTGATGAAAAGGCCTTGAGATAGTAATTTGTTGCGTCACAAAACAAATCCCTCAAATTCTGCTTGGCCTGTCTCACCTTGGAAAGGCAGGACACCTCAACCCCCCAAGTGGCGGTCTGAACAGAATGCACATCCCCAGCCCCTGTCACTCGAAAGCCAGACAGTCAATAAACAACCTAGCAGAGGCACACTGGATGGTTAGGCAAGAAAATACATACTTTCTAAAAGTGGTATTTTCAAACCCAGAATGTAAAAATCACCCTCACTAAAAGATGCATCTTAACATTCTGAGTTCAGGCATATCAAACTTTATTTTCCTATCTTGTTCCCTGGGCAGTAATACTCATAAGATGTTATGAGCAAACTCCCCATTCTAAAGGGACAGATAGCCTTACAATAGTGAAAAACAAAATTGGCAGTATTTCACTATCAGGACATGCCACACACATCAGGGCATGTCCTACCTTTCACATACACTGTACCCTGCTCACAGGGGTACCTTGGGCCTACCTTAGGGGTGAGTAACATGTAAGAAAAGGGAAGGTTAGGGCCTGGCAAGTGGGTGTACTTGCCAGGTCGACATGGCAGTACCCAACTGTGCACAGACACTGCAGTGGCAGATCTGAGTAATATTTGCAGGCTGCTTATGTGGGTGGCACAATCAGTGCTGCAAGCCTACTAGCAGCATTTGATTTACAGGCCCTGGGCACACACGGTGCACTGTACTAGGGACTGACTAGTAAATCAAATAGGCCAATCATGGAATCACCAATCCATAACAACAATTTAAAGGGAGCACTTACACTTTGGCACTGAACGGCAGTGGCAAATTGCCCAAATCATCTAGACCTGCAAAAATGTCCAACACACAGCAAAACACAGGAGGCAAAGGCAAAATACAAGGGAAACCCGTGCCAATGATGCCAGATCTAACAATGATCTACAGCCATTTGCAGCTGAGCAGTTCTTTGTCGGCGCTCCCTATGTTGATTTTCCTGATAGGCAATAATGCGTCCTCTAGCTGAGGCCTTAAAAGCTTCTCATATGGAAAACCAGTACACTGTACCCTTATTTTGTTGAAAAAATTCCTGGATAAATTCTCTCATATCAATGAACCATTGTTGATCCGATAATAAGGAGCGGCCCAGCTGCCACCTTGGCCTATAATTTCGAGTTGCCTCAATCTCTATCATAATTGAAATAAGTGAATGGTCAGAGAAGGAATTGGCCCAAATATCCCACCCTGCCCTTGTAATCAAATGAGAAAGTAAAAATAAATCAAAACTAGAGGCAGTATTGTACCGCCCTGAAAAGCAGGTGGTCTGACCTCCATGGATCTACTAAATGGAAATCCTGCCTAAGGGTATCAATGTCCTTTTTAGTTTGAGATTTTAAATTCTTTTTTGTTTTATTGAAGGTATCCTTGGCAAGCTCCTGGATGTAATTAAAATCCCCCCCAAAATAATGGGCACAGCTGCCCCTAGCACAATCTTATAAATCTGCTCCAATGGTTCAGGCTCATCCATCAGTGGGGCATAATAGTTTACTAGATTAAGGGGGAACCCATTAATGATAGCTTTTACCCACAGCCAATGACACTGTGGATTCCTTATCACATCGCAAAGATCCCAGTCCAAACCTCTGCCTAAATAAATCACAGCTCCTCTTACTGCAAGACTAGCTGAGGCAAACAAAACATGTGAATATTGGCTGTGTATATGAACTTTCGGCAAATTAACCTTGATATGAGTCTCTTGTAAAAATAATATTTCAGCCATCTCATCAATGCCCCAGACTTGTGTCTATTAGCCATACCATTGCACAATAAAATTCTAACATTGTGGCCCATTTTTCAACAATTTATCTAAGAACATCTATATAGAACGTCTCAATCTTACCCAGTGAGGACTCTAAGCAAGCTGCTTGAGTCTTGATGTACAACCCCCTAGCCTTTTCCACTAGGAATTCATTAAAAACTGCTATTTTTTATATTTGTAGCTACCCCCAAACCTCCCCCGACTTGCAATCCCCCAGTGACCCCTGAAAAAAATATATCATAGGGAGACCACGCAAGAAAACTCCACCCCAAATGAGGAGGGAAGTGCCCACCATGCCCCTCCCAATGTGCACCTACATAAGCAGGGTGCCATGACACTGCACTCTTTGCACCCTCATCCCTAAACACTGTCACCGATCAGGGAAAAGAAACTACATCTCTGCATATCCACTGCCAGCTACTTAGATCCCTATATCTGCTGAAAACACAATTAGGTCTTATTAGAACTCTGCTGCAAAGGCTCCTGTGCCTCTGTGATATTACAAAACAGATGGAATTGCCCCTTTACCAGAACCTTCATTTTAGATTGCTGTGCAATTATTGCTCGTGCACACTGTACTTTAAATAAATTAAGCATTTTAACAAAATCCTTCCGCTTCTGGCTGCAGAGGCAGACAAATCAGAAAAATTTGGCAAAGGGGTACATCAGGCATAGAAAACTGCAGCTGAGCAATAGAATACTCGATTTTGGAAAGCCTGGCATGTAGGGCAGCTGTCTCCAACGCTTGAAAGACCTTCAGCCCCCTAATCTCATCCAAGATAAGATTGAGCATATTTTTAACCTCTAATTGCACAGTGGGGCTTACAATATCTTGCAGTGGCTTAACTAATTCTGACAGCTCAGCCCCCCCGGCTCTGTTGCCAATCCATTCGATTGAGAAGCACTAGATACAGCCTCCTGAGGAGCCATGAAGATAATTGGAGAATATGATTATGATTAGCCATTAAAGCAATAGCGGGTGCTTGAAAAAGAGGGGAAGAAGCAATTGCCTGTGTATCCTCCAATACAACGACCCCAGTGCCAACTTAATTTTTTGGGAACAAAGGATGGGGCATATTAGCAAGACCGGCGATAAAATTATCGCTGTTTTAGCGGCAGGAAACTGCCGCTAAAACAGCGATAATGGGCTTGATAATATGCGTTATAGAATTCCAATAGAAGCCCAGGTTAGATGTCCTGCACATCTAACCTGGGCTTCTATTGGAATTCTATAACGCATATTAGCAAGCCCATTATCGCCGTTTTAGTGGCAGTTTCCAGCCGCTAAAACAGCGATAATTTTATCGCCGGTCTTGCTAATATGCCCCGTTATTCCTTAACTGTGCAGGAGCCCGGACCCAGGTTTAATTCAGACACCATAGCGGTTGCGGCTATATCTCCCTCAACCATCTGCTTGGGAATGAGGGCCCCAGTATCCAAAGAATTTTTGCCAGCCTGCAAGGAAGCAATACCTGTTGCTTCAAGAACAGAATGTTCAGTGGCATCTGGAGATGTTGAATTATGATCAAAGTTTCCTATGTCTGTAGCTATCATCATCTCTTTTTGTAACAAGGAGGTACCGTTAGCCCACGCTGCTGCCTGACCTCCACGTTTTTTTACCCTCTGTGCCAAGGCTGAAGTCTCCAAATTGGTGGCAACGCCTGATGCCTTGGAATGCTTTTGCATCGGCAACAATCTCCACTTTAAAGGATGTCACAGAAAAATCAATGGAGTAAAGGGACTTTAAAAGGCCACCAACTACCTGAACCGAACCAGTGACCCCCAGCCGGGTGGAGTCCCTAGTGCCTCTGAATAACCAAGTTTAAAGAGAGAGCACTTACCCTCCCGGTGAAAAACCTGGCAATTCAGGCGAGTCTCCAGGAACAGCCCTCAGCTGCCAGCTCCAGCCTGGCTCTCAATATAATCTTCTGTGCATCCATAAAAACAGCAGAGGTCAGTGGAAAAATACAATGCCTCAGGCTACTGAGGCTACCAATGGTGGATGTACAGGCTTAAAAAAAGCAGAGCAAACTACTACTGCTGCCTGCTTTTTGGTCATGCTCAGCATGTCCAAGCTTTGGGTCTGACCGCGGACCTTCAGAATCCAGGCTGTGGTCTAAAAAGCACTGTATAATGCAAACTACAGCGTTACCAGCTTCAAACATGACATTTATCAAAGGGAAGCCGCACTACTGCCACTACTGGCCTCTCGGCGTCCCGACCCAGAAGCCTCAATACTACATCACTACATGGAAATAGTATCCTGCCATCCTGATGGCAACAAGAGGGAAGGGCGGTGCGTACTCAGCCATGGATCAGCTGGGATCCACCCGAGGAGACTGAGTTATTTTTAGGCAGGAATGGAAACGCAAGTCTGATGCTCCTTTTGATGCTAACCCACTGAGGACTCTGACTAGTAAAGGACACATGGTCCCTGCTCACAGTCCTGGATCAATCAATCAGCATTTGCAGAGCACAGCACTGTCACCCCTGGGGGTATCTGGGTGCTGAGGAAACGGCGGGAAGAGGGAAGAAAATAGCAGAAAAGGCAAAGCAGATAGAAAAATGAGTGAGTAAAAAAGGCAAAACAGAGAGCAGAAAAACTAGTATAAAAAGCAAAACAAAGGGCAGAAAAATGAGCAGACAGACAAAACAGAGCAGAAGAGGGCAAAACAGAGGGCAAAAAAATAAGCAGAAAAGCCAAACAGAGGGCAGAAAAAGGCAAATCAGAGGGCAGAAAAGGCAAAACAAAGCAGAAGAGGGCAAAACAGAGGGCAGAAAAATTAACAGAAAAGGCAAAACAGACAGCACAAAAACAAGCAGAAAAAGGCAAAACAGAGGGCAGAAAAATGAGCAGAAAAGGCAAAACAAAGCAAGAAATGAGCAGAGGACACACAAACAGAGGGCATTAGGTCGACAGGCAGCAGAGGGTAGCAGATTGTGGGCAAGCTGGACAGGAGAACTGTCACAGGGGGATCTGGCACAAGGTCCTGGAAAGTCCATTACCCAAGATCCCTCGCATTTCAAACACCTGCCTCAACATTCACCAACTCCAGATGCCAGAAGTGAGACTTATCCACCTGAGAATCCGGAGAGCCCAATGACTGCACCAATGCCTCTGCCACCAGTGCCAGTCATGGACACTTTTTTGGTATCTCTGCAGCCTCACATGAATGGAACAGGGCAATTGATTTGAGCACCAAAATGACTTTTTGAAGAATTGTGATGTGTATATGTATTATTTGTACTTTTTATTTGACAAAGGGGGAGATGTAGTGTCTTGTGAGTTGGAGATGATTGGACCCTTTTGGTTGCTGACGGACTCCATAGAACAGTGAAGTAAGTGCGTGGGTGTGGGTGATAGACTTTATGATGTAGAATGTTCAATTAATGGTTACACGCTGAGGAATAAAGACATGTAATACCAAGGTCCGTGTTTGGCATGATTAGTTGCATGTACCCATGCTGGGAAGGACGCTACAGACAACAAGGTATTTGCTCTGAAAAAGGCACCTTTCCAGTGAAAAATACCTTTTTCACTGGAAAGTAAATCCAATGCATCGCTTTGCATCACTTTGCATCAATATGCAAAGGTAAGGCATAGTGTGACGATTTCAAAGCTTTAGACGGAAGTCATAGAAGATGCAGCTGCAGAATGGAGAAGAGTTTCCAATTTAAAGAAAGCCTGGTTTTTGGTAAGCTGTGACTTCTCTCGAGTGCCCCCAAAGCAGTATTAAACTAGAAACATATCCAGTATTTCATATTTCCTTTAATTTTCAAGAAACAACTGTACAGGCACGCCAGGATTAGGACTCTGTATGCCAATGTTTGCCCCAAGACCAGGGTAATGCCCAGAACTCTAAAAGAAGCATTAGGCCTGAACTGGAAGTTGGGACTGCACTGCCCTATCTGGCGAGAGGAGCAGATCCCCCTCACCAAAAGTGAGAAAGTGCAGCAAACAACTGCTTGAAGCCTGCATGGATGCTGTCTTGAAGACATGCGTATCTCACAAGCCATGAGAACCTTTTCCTCAGCTGCAAAGAAATTATTGTGACCAGAGGTTGCAGAACATGTGAAGAGCATCCCTGTACTTTAAGTCAGTTGAATCTCTATTTGTCCCTGACCTGCATTGTGATACTCCCTGATACTGTTTGAGACAAAATTTGCCTTTGCCTCTCCAAGAAGGACACAAGTTTCTTTACTTTTCACTGTGTTCTACCAGGGTAATAACTTATTGGATGTGGATGGATATCTACATTCCAGCACTACTTCTATTATGATTGTAACACCTATGGTTCTTTTATTATAACTGAGTTATAGTAATGCCTAAACAATGATCACAAATCCCAGTTCACCATCTCTATCCTGAAATTGAATGTGTTTATTGGCTGCTCCCAGTCCTCTGGGTGCCCTGTTAAGTGAAATATTTTCAGAGATAGACTGGTTTTCACTTTAGGATCTTGACGTTTTGGTACCTAAACCAAGTGTTTGGGGTGCTAGAACAACATCAGCATGTGTATTTTCCCTACATCTTCCTTGTTATTGTGATGGGTTGGACCTCTTTTTGGTTATGTACTGTTGTCAGAAAATAAAATCCCTCCCACAGTGCAGCTATGTCATGTCCACATTTTTTAGGGTTTTCTGCTTGGCAAGAGTTTATGGAGGAAAGTCCTCACCCACCCTAAGGTGTCATGCTTCATGAGAGGACCTCTACTCACACCACTGTCTGATGCAGAGTGCAGAAGGGTTTGTAGTGAAGCACTACCAATGAAGAGGCAGGAGACATTCCTAGCTTCAGTCTTAGATTTATTGGCCACAGCGTCTGCAGTCTGGCAGCAACTGACCCAAGAACCACACTCCAACTCAAAAACTACAACACATTCCACATTCTAGAGAAACACTTCTGGTATGTGGAATGCGTAAGCAAAGACATCACCACAATATCTCCCTTCTTTATACATGGTACAAAAATAGTAATAAAGCACATCAGTATGAAAACAAAGAACAATAAATAACAACAGGATTAAACGATGAGCAAATACAACATAATGCCAACATAAGAACATTGGAAGAAAAAGAAACTGAATAAATCCACAAGGAAAATCCAGAGAGCAAATTACTAATCACGAAACCTGATGGGCTTGGTAATAGTGCGAGCACTTCTCCTCTGTCCAGGAGACAGAGTAACACCAGAAGAAAACTTGGCATGAACCTTATCACCAGATGAAACTGCAGGTTCTACAGGTGTGGTCAAGGAATTGCGAACATTAACCTTCGCAACCCTGCCCTTGTTCCACCATTCATTCCCTTCCATACAAACAGCATTCCTGGTGACAACTTCCAATTTTACAGGTGCTCTGAACTTTGATTTACCTCTCGCAACATGAGTGGGATCATTCAAACGTACCCAATCTCCAACACAAAAATCTGACCTAATGGGTCCCACCCTGTGCAGAGCATTGTACTGTTTTTTTCTACACCAACCATTCGATCACTTTTGGCATGACACTTCCTCAACCATGCAGGGCATAACCTAGAAGCAGATACACGCCCTCGCATGATTTCAAAAGGAGACAAACCAGAGACTGCGTAAGGACAAGACCTATGTGACCACAACATGTCTTCCACAGCTTGGCACAATTCAACCTTGTTCTGCACAGCCCACTGTATGCATTCAACCAGGTTGCGGTTCATTTTTTCCACAGGTCCGTTTGCTTGGGGATGATACAGAGCAATGCGCTTGTGTCTAATGGAATTGCTGTCCAGAAAATCTTTCATTTCCCTTGACACAAACTGGACTCCAATATCAGAGATAATCTCTTTAGGACAAACTTCTCTTAAAGACAAGTTTTAAAAAAAATTGACAACAGAGGAAGTGTTGGGTTCCTCCACAAACTTCACCTCCCACCATTTGCTATAGTAATCAACAACTACAATGGCGAATTTGAATTTTCCTGGCAATATACAGAATGGACCGATTAAATCAATAGCTAGTTTTGAACACACACACTCAGGCAAACTTACAGGTTGAAGTGGAACAGCTTCAATTTTTAGACCTTTATCACTGGTGGTGCACATAACACAAGCGCGTACACTAGCTAAAATGGCAGCATCCATACCAGGCCACCAATAATTGTCTTTGATCTTCCTTTTGGTGATAGTCTGACTTAAATGGCCTTCATGGCCACATTGAATAATACGATCTCTCAGACCAACTGGGGGTACAAACCTGTCACCCCGTACCAGAATACCTTATTTTTTATGGAAAGTTCATCGGCAACCTTGAAATAGGCCTGTAAACCATAAGGCAAAGCTTTCTCCTTTGGCCAACCACCCATAAAATATTTCCTGACACATTCTAGTTCTTCATTCTTCGCAGACTCATCAACCCACTCCTGTTCAGTGAAAGAAGTGTCATGACAAACATCAATACTGGCGATCAAACACTCTTCGTCATCTTCATCCATATTTACTGGATAGTCTGGAATGTTAATGGGGGACCGGGATAGGTAGTCCGCCCTTGTATTTTTCCCATCTGAGATGTATTCAACACTGAAGTTTTACTGCAAAAGTTATTAACTTAATCTAGCCAACCTTGGTGTATTATCTTTAATGACAGAACCACCAAGGATACTGACTAACGTTCCTACACACCAGTCTTTAAAGTGTGTCTGAGCCAACTCCGCTATGCGCTCACAAAAACAGTTCAAAACAGCCTCCAACATGCGCAGCTTTTCGTAGTTTGATATGCGTGTCTCAGGTCAGGTACACTTTCACGTTTCTGTAGACCAGTTTTTAAAGTGTGTCTCAGCCAACTCCACTGCGTGCTAAAAAAACCCCAGTTCAATACAGCCTCCAACACGTGCAGCTTTTCGTAGTATGATGCGTGTGTGTAACCTTAGACACACTCTCATGCCTCCCAATGTCTGTGGCACTCGCCGTCGACTCAGCACTTCTCAAACCTCGGCCACATAACTATCTCACTTAAAATCAATTCAAACTGTCAAACATTGGCTTGAATGTTTCGTTGTCATTCTCTGTGATGCTTCACATAAGCTCGTATTCCGCCTGAAATATGGACTAGACTGCTTCTGTAGTACGTGGGTTCTTCGCTGTGGCCAAGCATCTTGCAAAATTGTAGTGATGCACTACCAATGAAGAGGCAGGAGGCTTCCTAGCTTCAGTCTTAGATTTATTGGCCACAGCGTCCGCAGTCCAGCAGCAACTGACCCAAGAACCACACTCCAACTCAAAACCCACAACACATTCCAGAGGAACAGTTCTGGAATGTGGAAGCAAAGACATCACCACAGGGTTGCAGAATGTGAAAGGAAAATTACTGTTTAAAACTACGTCCTAGTGGACTACGAACCTAAGGTCATATTTACCAGCCCCAATGTGTCGCTCGTGCACCACGCAATGTGGTAGAAGAACAATGCAACTCAAAAATGAGATTTAAAAAGCCACGCAAGGCCACCTTTTGTGGCCCTGAGTGGCTTTATAAATCTTGAGTAAAGCAACGCAGAGCAAATTGCTGCGTTGCTTTAATCTGCACCCGGGAGACATTCCATGGACATTGCATGGGTTTTCCCATGCAACTCCCATGGTTTTTGATGCATTTCCCAGATTTACCAGAACTTGCAAACCTGGGAATGCGCCAAAAGATACACCTCCCCAGGTGAGGCATAACGAGGAGAAATATCTTTATTTTTCCTTGTTCCTTGCTCTTTCTATGTGTCCTGCATCCTGCAGCACACATAGAAAGATGAATTTGCCTCTTAGGATTGTTTATGTGCAGGAAGGTATACCTTCTTGCACAAAAACAATCCTGTATGCCAATTGAGGGACAAGGACAGGAATGCGTCTTATTCTTTTAAACACGGCACATTCCTGCACTTTCCCTGTAACGCAGCGCAGCAAGGTGACCTAATGAGTGCACTTTAAAGTTCACAGCTACTATGAAGAAGTGCCATGAGACTTGAGAATCCTGGATGTATATTTTGACCTAGAGCATAAAAAGGATAGATGAATCAAAACAACATGGCACCTTTTGATGATTTTTAAAAATGTATTGCTAGCTGAGCACCTTTTGGAGTTTTCCATCCAAATGTGCAAATTTGCATTAGTACTTTGCTGATACCAGGTCTGGTGACCAAGTGCTTGACCTCAGCATCACAGGTTCAAATTCTGGCAGATCCACTCAGCATTTCATCCTTCTGAGATCAAAAAATGAATACCACTCAGTTGGGTGCCAGTAAAATTCTGGTATTAAGCACCACGAGGCCCCAAGGAGTCAAAGTACACTTTACAAATTACCATGCTATGTTACGATACAGCATTTGGTCATAGTAGTGGACGACTGCATTGCCAAGAATGTGAACCAGAAGTTACTGGTTGTGTGAATGCTCTTCGAACCAGAAATATTAAATTAGCTCTCTGGGATCACAAAGATACACGTGTGGGGAATTGTTTCATCCCTGGAGCTCCAAACTGCTCTGCATCCAAGTCAGTCAAGAAAAATGATGACCTTTTGGACTGTGGAGACAGGTCCCACAGGAGGGATCAACGTAAGTGTACTGTAAATAGCTGAGGAATCCACAATGCCAATCTAAAGATTAATCTTGACAAGGAACTTGAGATAGCTCTCTGAGGTGGCCATGGCAGAAGGCCCCAAGTTTCTTTCTCCGTTATCAAGAAATTCTCACTCTGTCTAACAATGTGCTCATGGAAGGCAAGAGAATGACTGTCTTAAAGGGCTTTGGAGCCAAACCATTATTCACAAAAAGTCACATAAATGCTGCCTGATTAATATACATGAGAACAATTGGTTTTGTGACTCATTGCAAATGAGTTTGAATGCAGAGAGGGAGGCCTTCCGTGCTTTCACATTTACATAATACCACCTTTTTAATGTTTCCCCTGTCCCTTGAAGTAACAAGGGTGACTTTCAAAACCTAAAGTGGACTTTCTTTGAATAGTATTGGGCAGAGCTCTTCTTCCACTGTCTGTAACCTCTAATGTCAAATGCTCACATTCACAAGATGGTAGCTCTCTGTTTTAGGGAGTGGAAATGTGATCAATGCTTTGAAACTGAAATTAGAACCACAAACAATGGATACATTCCTTTGTGATTTGGAAGGAGAAGGGGTAGCCCCGTTCATGTACCCTGAACATTCAGAATTGCGCAGTGTCTAAAAGTATACTTTGTGAGTCAGAAAGACATTTCCAACTTGTAAAGTACCATGTCTAAACTGCAACCCTGTGTTGTGTGGTTGCAAACATGTGATTTTGTGTATCCCAGGATTTTCTTTTACAATAAAACACTTAAGTATATTTAGATCAAAATGCGACTATGGAAGAAGGCATTGAAAAAACGCCCCAGATGTCACTGGTAAGATGAATTTTGCAGGTACAAAATCTATCTTTCCCCACTTTGAGCTTGCAATGCCAAAAATGAAGGCTTCATTGTAAACTCATCATATTCAGCCTAATGGCGCCTTTAAAGGCTACAGTGTGCTGCCTTGCCCCAGTAAAGAATTTTGGTTTCCATTTTTGTGACAAGTAGAAGGAAATGATGACTTGCGGAACTGTTGGAGTTAGCGGACCTGCAGTTTATAATGGTCATCCTGAAAAAGCACATATGATGTAGTCACCTAAGCAAATAAGCATTTTATGACTTTTAAACTTTCAAATTCATATCTCCTGACCCCTTTATCAGATTTTAACCGTTGTTGTGTAATTTACATATTTCACTTTCTTTCTTGTACTAAATGGGTTAGGAAATGTTACTTTTGGGTTGAATGTAATGTTGTGTTTATGCTGCTTAAAGTTGGTGTACTTTGTCAGACATAAATATCACATAGAACACCCATGTGGATTCAAACTGATAGAAGTTGCTGGTCAGCTGAGAGATGTGACCTTGTTTTCTAAGAGGCTGCAAGTTTGAGCATGTTTAGCTGATGTGGGTTTATTTTCTGTGCATTTATAGAGCGGTCTCTGGGGCCTCTGAAGAGACCAAGGATCAAAACCACAAGTTTGATGCTCCTCCATTTGGGTGACAGATGCATTGGTGATTTAAAGTTTTGGAACACCTATTTGGGCACCATTTTATTCATTGTATTGCTCATGGTACAGTCAATCCTCTGTAGATAAGTTTAACACCACACTGATTTTTGTATCCTTGACCAATTTACATGAAACCCTTAGGGGCATATTATCAAGAAACGGCGTTAAAATTATCGCTGCTTTAGTGGCAGAAAACTGCCGCTAAAGCGGCGATAATGGACTTGATAATATGCCCTTGAGAATTCCAATAGAAGCCCATGTGACACCAGAACATGGGCTTCTATTGGAATTCCATAGGGCATATTATCAAGCCCATTATCGCCGCTTTAGCGGCAGTTTTCTGCCGCTAAAGCGGCGATAATTTTAAGGCCGTTTCTTGATAATATGCCCCTTACTTACCTTCATGGACTATAATGGAACATCACCAGCACACACAACACCTCATTGGAACGTGGAGTTTCACTTTGCAACAAGCACAGTGTACCAGTTTTGATGTTTTTGAACAAATGTAAAAAAAACAGGTGGAACAGAACACCACACCAAGATCTGTGTGGGCGGGCCATAATCAAATGTCTCATTACACACACATGCACTACCTCACTGTAACATTGACAACTTTACTTTGCACCTTATTACTTTGCACCATTGTATGTGTTCCTAAAATGGTTAAAGAACACACAACACATGTCCCGAGTTTGGCGTGGGAGAAAGCCATGCCTAACCAGACCATAAACATATATTCTCATGATACACAGAACACATCATTGAAACATAAGGCATTTCACGTTGCACCAAAACAACTTTATGCCATTATTCATTTTCATGAGCAGTACACAAACAACACAGAGAAAGGACATTCTACATACACTCAAGGTTGCAGTGGGGAAAGCCCATGCCTTGGCCCACCGCAGTTAACATGTCCACTGATACACACACATCTCACTTGAACAAACGGACCAAAGCACTTCGAACCATTCTTGGTGTTAACAGAGAATGGATGAAGAATGCAACTAAGGAATACACACCATACACCAAAGGTTGACGTGAGGAAAGCCCACACGTTGGTGTAGTATAGTCACACACAAAACCTCGCTGTGACATAAGTCGATTTACTTTGCACCAAACCATTTTGCACCACTTCTCTTATTTACAAACTGGTCCAAAAATAATGCAAAGTTTGTTACAATAAAACACACATAACAATATCACAAAAATACAAAAATATCTAGCTATTTTTATAAAACTGTTGGTTCCTGTTCAATTATTTTCAAATAACTGCAAATCGAGGACAGATTCGAGATATGACCAATGTTGTACATTGAAGAATTCACTTCCATTGTTAGTTTCTCCACATTGAACTTTATTTTCAGCACGTTAAATAGCAGGACATTATACCATATTAACGTCCCCATGCCAAGTACCCATTGCCTGACCTTTGTTATGTTGTCTTTAGACTTTCTACTCAGACGTTTTTTGTGACTCAGCATTCAAAGTGGGAAAGCACTACAACAGCCATGGGTGTAGTTCTGAATGTACAGGGATGGTGGTGCTACTGCTCACTCGATCAAGTTCAGGGCAATAGTTGGTGAGGGCCTTCTTTTAATGCTAGGGCCCAGATTTATAAAGGCTTTGGTCCGACACGAGGTTGATGCAAAGCTAAGTGGTGCAAAGCGGTGCATGTCATTTGCTACCTAGAGCAAAGGTTTTGTGAGACGGAAATGTGAACTTTTGACAGTGCAAAAACTGTTTTGTTTCACGTTTTGCCAAGGGGCTTTTTTTACTGGGGCAAATCAATTCACAAATCCATAGATTCTGATGCAAAGCCCAATCTACTAAAATAGGCAGAGTAGGCTTTGCATCAAACAATTATGACTACTTCAAGCAAGAGCTAACAAGACGTGTTTATTTCTACATAATAGCCACATTTTTCATGTGTGCTGTAGTATACAACACACATCCATGCATAGGAATTCAAACAGGAAGGTAACGCTCAGGTACAAAGCTTGTGCCAGACAGCCCATGTACTCACGGTAGCACCATGGCGCGAGGCTCATGGCACGTGTGTCACGCAGGACAGCCTGTTTGTGTGTCAGCCCAGGGAATGACCCCAAAAGCATGCAAATCATTGTAGATACAGCACTGGTTCGTATTTTCTCCCTTGTGCAATGCAGAACAGCCAATTGGGATGCTGATCCGCATGAAAAATTAGTACATCTAGACATTGATGCGATTGATGCACTGATATTTTTCTCCAACAGCAATTTTGGTGCACAACAAAATGTACACGTTTCACTGTTCAAAGTTAGTCAGCTAGGATTTGAGAGAGGAGGCATATATACCTTTTCTCTCCATTTGGGCTCTGCGCAGTGTAATTAATATATTGAGACATCTTGTGCCTACCTTCACATCCACTTCTGTTATTTTAATATTCTGGCGCTTTCAAAATCATATGGGAGAATTGTGTGCAAAAGCACCAAAGGCATGAACGTCTGAGACTTTTTTAGAGTTCTCTTAGATGAAAGCAGAATGCCATTTTGCCACTGCTCTTAAAAAGAACACTGTGTGCTGCACCTTTTATAGTTCGGATTTAGCTTAATGACCTGTTTATAGCATATAGTGTGATGCAATATGTCGCAAAAATTAGGAGACTTTTCATGCCTATACTTTAAACAAACTACTACATGCATGTGAACATTTAGGTGATTAAAAGCAAAATAAGACAAACTCATCGGCCAAAAATAAAGTGAGGAAGGAAATGAAGTGAACAGAGTTTGCAAGTACACAGAGCCATATTCATTTTTGAGGTAGACAATTATTCCCATGAAGGAGATTAGAAGAACTGTGGCAATGGAAGATGTACAGTTCTAAGGTGTTGAGACAGAAGCATTTATAAGGATAGTAGTATATACGCAGGCATAATGTAACAGACCATTCTACCAGTGAATCAGACACAACGTTCAGCTACAGAAACTGTGCTGACATGTCATGTTCATGCCTCAGAGTGATTCTTTTGCTGGGTCCACTGGGGCTCTACTCAAATTGATGAAGCTTGAAGAATGGATCTTTTTACAGAGTAAGCTTTTTTCTACCTGACATTTTGCATCAGCAAAGTCTGTAAACACTGAAATGTCAAAATATTTGAAAAGAAAAATGGTTTTTGATAGGTCAGCAAATAGAAATAAAATTGTGAATGCAATAAATAACCAGGAGAAAAATACTTTCGGCTATCTGAGTTAAGAATGGCCAAATATAATGTCTGAAATAAACCTGTATTTTTACAAAACAGTCTAATAGTATTCAGATCTGCTTAATTTTTTTTTCTATCTTTGTCTCCTTCCTCACGCTTTCAATTCATGGATATTTGAGAGTCCCTTTATATGACTACACAAACATGTTTTTTTGCTAGAACATATTACACTATTACTTTTCACATGTTCTGTTTCTCTAGAACACAATATTCACGAACTATTGTAGATTTTCTTATATTGTGTATCTCAAAACCTAATTAATACTACTTAACTTACATTTGAATGCCAAGGCACAGATCTATTACTCCATTTATACTGCAATAATATATAAAAAGAGCTGCTACCATATATATATTGAGGGATTACTGAACACTCGTCACGCTCGTTTTTTTTTTAAAAGTACAAAAAGTACATCCACACTGTCCGATATTTGCTAGCCATCTCATTTTCTCTAGCCTCCATTTGAATTTTGACCTTTTTGGTTTAACTCTTTTTATTACTTTTATAGCAGGGTAATACAACATCAAGCCACCTACATTCGCAGGCCTGTGGGCGAGAGGAAATACCATTAGTCAATAGAAGAGGAAGCATATAAACAAAAGGATGAGAAAAGGGAACTGACAGAGAGAAGGCATGTTCTACAAGGTCATCTTTTTACCTTAGAGAAGTTAACATGAGTGGCAGAAAGATTGGGTAGAGAATAGTCAGAGGGCAAGTCACTCACCCGAACTGACAAATTGAGTGAGGAGAAGGAGCCCCAAGTAGATAGGACAGGCCAGTTCCATAAATTAGTTTGCTAAGAGTCGAATACTAGTACTCCATGGGGCATATTCACAAGGAGCCATCGCCGAATTAACGGCACTTTATCGCAGCCAAAGTCGTGATAAATTTACCTCCCCATTCACAATCCGGTGTTAACAGCCCACAGCACCAGTTTAACCGCAATAGCAGCCCCAAAAAACATCGCCACAGAGGACCCCCGCAAATATCGCTAATGAGATGCAGAGTAGGCGTTCCCGTGCCAAAAGCCGAGAACACAGCACACCTCAACATTCACAACGACCAGCCACATCAGCGATAAAAACACAAAACAGGCGATAAGGCGCGTTAGCACCAGGAATTTACACCTGCTCTGACCTGGTGTAAAGTCGGACGGCAGCCAGCACCACAAAAGGGAGCACAGCCCAGGGCCACATCCAAAGGGCAACAGATGCCATGGAGCCACCCATCATGCGGTCCGGACACCCAAGAGGGCCACAACACCCACCTCCACCACCCCAGGACGCCAACCCACACCCGGAACCCCCCCCCCGGACCACCACAGACGCAGCGCGGACAAAGACAGCGGAACCCCAGGAAACGTACAAGCCGCACAGACCCAACATCTGACAATGTCACTGTCCACTACAGGCTGAAAGGGACAACCATCCTACGCATCCTGACCATCATCGCCTAACAGGCCTATGGCACCAACACAGCGGACAACCAACATCCCACCCCACACAAAGCTGATGGCTTGGCTGCACCTGTTGGCCCCTGGAACCCCCCAACCAACACCCGCCAGAGTCGGAGGAGTCTCACAGCCAGCCACATCCAAGTCACCCACACCTGTCCTGGACATCACCATCACCCTGGTACCCCAGTCCCCATACGTACAACACAATGCGCCGGATCCGCTGGAGACCAAGCACGGACCATACGCCCAAGCAGGATGCACACACATGTTGGGGGCAATACGCAGCACACATGTACTACCTGTGCCCCCTGGTGACACAGCACACAATCACCGCAACAGGAAGCACACGTCTCACATCAATGTGCAGGCAACAACAGAACACCGTGGAACCCCCAACAATGTCGCCTTCAAATACACAGCCAGTGTGCATGATACCTTCATCCTCCGACAGTCCATCATCAACCAGTGTTCCCAGAATGGCAACAAGGGAAATGCACAGCCCCTTGGCAATATACAAATGAACACCCCACACACCTCAACTCCACAACCATGCAACTCACAACTCTGGCAATGCACACATCACAAAATCACATACAACAGGCACAACAACATGCCCACCCACCAAACATGACAGAACAACTTACAATGTTCACATGGGCAAGCCCTGAACATGAGCCAGCAACGGCATGGCACCTCAGCCACATAATAGCCGAATGTGGGGAGAGGTGGCAACCAGGCATATGTGAAGGATGCAGTAGAACCATGATTGGGAAAGTACACAATGCCATGGGTGGCGGAGATGTGCTGGACACACCGCAGTATGCAGAACACACCCCTATCCATGGCGACAAACACCGCTGGTGTATGGAGTGTAGTGGACAGTGGACGCCACCATGTCACCCCAGCCAGTGGGGGACCTCGCGGAAATGTTGCCTGTTACGCCCCCCCCTAAGCATCACCTGAGTGGGATGGCCCGGCGTACGCCACGCCAGCGTAGGGGTGTGAATAAAAAGCACGTAGGCCTGGGCGTGGTCCTCTTCCGGAAAGACCCACGTCTCTGCCAGGGCAGCGCCTCCCACCCCACCACGATGCCGATCTCGTAAGCGGAGTTGCCTGCGATGCTGTGCACCTGCCGGACCCCGGCACGCTGGACCATGAACCCGTCAGGCCCGCCCCTGCTCAGTCAGGCCACACTGATCACCTGCCGACACCGGCGTGTGTCAAGGAGGGCCCACCACTTGTCGGCGCAAGCTCCAAGCCCGAGGCCGGCGACCTTGGCAGCCACCTCAGACCATCACTGCCTCCACGACACAGGCCTGCTTTATTCCTTTCTCGTTGACGTACTCCACTGCCGCCTTACGCCTACTCTTCGGACCAGTAGGTCCCATATGTGAAACTGTGTCCTGAGTCATGAATGGCAGTGACCCCAAATCCGGGCCAGCGGCCACAGCACCAGACTCCCCCGATCAGTGAGGCATAGTTCCATATGGGCATCTTGCGACATGTGGTGCCACTAACCCTGTTCAACGCCAGCCGGCTACACGTGGTGCCACTAACCCTGTTCAACGTCAGCCGGCTACACGTGGTGCCACTGAACCTGAACTACTCAGGCCGGTGGGGCCATCCAAACTATGCCTGCGACACTCGGTGAATGGGCCGTGCTGACCGCTGCCTCAGGCCTACACCACGGTCAGGTAGGTCACACATTTGGAACTGAGTCTTGATTACACCATGGCAGGGAACATTATTTAAGGCAGAGAACAATTCACTATACACCCTTCGATGTGGTGGCAACAAGTCTGTGCATGGCATCACAACAACACGTGTTTGTGGGCCTACGCGGACTACTGCCCTCGGCCTACGCTGCCCATGAGTGGGATCACAGATTTGGAACTGAACATCGGTGATTCAAAAGGCAGAATACATTTCATCGCACGCACGGAGAGGCGTAAGAGGATGACGCGTTGCAGTCCGGAGGGAACAGGATCATCGTTACGGAGGTGATTGCACACTACCGACAACTGCCACTGTGTCACTAACTCTGTGCCTCGCGAGCCAACGACACGTGTCTGTGGGCCACTGCTGTCCGCTGCCTCCGGCCTACACTGCGGTCCAGTAGGTCACAGAGCCTTGATTTGGCAATGTTGGAGTTCACATCTGTGTACCGGCATCATCGCA
Source organism: Calotriton arnoldi (assembly GCA_963921515.1). Taxonomy (NCBI): domain Eukaryota; kingdom Metazoa; phylum Chordata; class Amphibia; order Caudata; family Salamandridae; genus Calotriton; species Calotriton arnoldi. Next base: position 474,370 of record CAWUFW010008727.1, on the reverse strand, counting down.
GACTGCATCCCCTCTCAGCACCTGTGCCACTGAGTGTGTTCCCCGACATTCATGGACACTCACTGGTCGTACATTGGTGGCGTTTGAGTCTATGAAACAGGGGCTGGTTTTCATCCTCATGTATCTGATACTGAATTGTTGGTGAAAACGAGGGTTGCGCTTTCCACTCCTCCATTTGCTGCTTCCAGGTAACATCAGACCTTCCGCATCATGCCCTGGAGGACACCTTCCACTGTCCCCCGCAACCCTCCGCAACATACACCTCGGACATTGATGGGGACCCGCTCAGTTTGCATGGCCCATCTGACTGCACCGCAGGTCACCGTCCCGTGGCTGGGTGCCTGTGCCGGCCGCAGTGCATCCGGGGCCACTAACTCTGTGCTGCTCAGGCCTGGGACCCCTTCTTCTGAGACAATGAATGGCCTCTGTAGCGATGGTCTTGGGGTCATCAACGCCATGTGTCTGTGGCCCTGCGCTGTCCGCATCCTCCGGCCTCACCTGCGGGCCACCAGCGCCCACACATAGCATGGAGTGTTGACCGGCCCGGACATCGCATCACCGCAGGAGGCACATGCCACCACGGCAAGGACCACCTCCAACCGCCATCTGCCCGAGTCGAAACGGTGGTCCTGACAGACCTACGGGGTTGCTCAGACCTGTTGTGGATGCCATCATCGGCCTGATACCCTGCTCAGCACTCCAGGTGCCAGTGACTCAGTGCACCGCAAGCCATTGTCCATTACTGATTGAGTTTTGTGCTGTTGTGAGGTTGCGCAGCAATGTCACCTCATGCAGTGGGGGACACCTGGGACAATGATGAGGAAGATGTGTCAAGTGTGGGGAGGGGAGAAGGCACAGACAATGGGAAGGCAGGAGGCAACAGCCCCAAGGCAGGAATGCAGACTGGTGGTGGTAGTCAAGCTACACACCCGGATCTATTACTGGGTATTGCGCTGTGGACTGCGGATGCAACTGTCACCTCAGGCAGTGTGGGAGACCTGGGACGTTGATGAGGAAGTTGATGCAGGTGTACCACACCCCACTGCATCTGCATCAGGACTAACACAAAGGGACACAATCCTAGCAATTTCATCACATGAGCGCGCTCTCCTCTAGTGCCCCTACCTCAGTGCACTGCAACTCACAGATACTGACTGAATATTGGGTGACCTCTGTCCTTACTCCGGATCCCTCCATGTTGCTTTGCAGTTGACTCTGTTATGCTGGTGTTTTCTGTTTCCATTACACTGGTGTCCACTGTTCAGGTTGTTGCCAGCACCAAGCACTTCGTGTGGGCTGGCTTATACTCTCCCCACACACATCCAGCACAGGCGTCACTGTACATGTGGCCCTGCCAATAAAGGGGCCGAGCGCACGTGCCCGTAGCCAGTTCAACATGATATGTGCATGTGTCCCTGTGGTCTTGTTGTATGCATGGGGGCCCTGGGCCCTACAACATTATATTGTGCTGTGTACAGCGGACGCAGACATGTCACCGCAGGAAGCGGGCTAGAACCTGGACATGTAGCTTTGTCGTCACCCACTCAATTCGTAAGGGGAGTGGACTGTGCCGTCGTACGCAGAGCCAACGTAGGTGTGTGATTGATATGTGCGTGCCCCTGGGCGTGGTTCTGTACTGAGTATGTTCATCTGCATGTGTCTCTATGGCAGTGTGGGTCTCCTTTGTGGGGTGTAGGTGGTCCCTGAGGGGTACTGGACACCCACGTATGTGTTCTAGTTCGCATTCCATGGGTTCGGCAACACCCGCACCTGTTGGGCCACCTCTTTTTGGCATTCTGACACCTGGCATTGGGGTGCCATGTGTGGGTCGGTGAAGTGTTGTGAGCCAGCCGTGATTGCGGGTGCTTCATGCTGTGTGGTCTGTTGCAAGGGCTGGGTTCTCCTCTGAGTAGCTTGTCTGCCCTGGTCCTGGTGGTGGGTTGTGTGGGATGTCCATGGGCTGTTGTAGGGCGTCGGTGTCGGAGGTGTGGTGTTCGTCTCCGGCATCACTGATGGGTTGTCTGTACTGACCTGCTGGAGGTGTTGTTTGTCCCTCTGCATTGTGAAGGGGAGGTGCATGTTGGCATTGTGTTGGCACCTTGTTCTTGTCAACATGCAGACTGTGTGACAATGTACATTGTGACTGTTTGGGCGGTGGTGGCTATTTGAGTTGGGACAGTGGACATTTGGCCTACATGGCTGATGTGGGGTTGTAGCTGTAGATATGCATCTAACAGTTCCCTGCTCTGTCCAATGTGATTGTTCTGTTTCTGCGCCTGGGTGGGCCCAGTTGTGTCCCCTGTTCTGCAGTGTGGGTATTGCACTTTGTGCCACATTGTCATGGTATGTGCTGTGATTGCTATGTGTGTGTGCTGCAGTGTGCCACGGGGATGGGGGACATGTCCCTGGGTAATTGTGGGTGTGCAGTGTGCTACACCTCGTTGTGCATGTGTGCCATTGTGCCCATCACCCCCGTCCCCCCAGTCCCTGTTGGATCCTCACCCTGTTGTTGTTGTGTCGGGTCCTGTCAAGCTGTGTCCGTACTCCCACCTCCTTGCACCGTCTCCACACTGTTGACTGTGGCCTGGGTTTCCTCCAGCTCCTCCTGTGGCGCTGGACTGCCACCTCCTGTCGCCGTTGCTGCCTTCCTGTTGGTAGCGGGTTTGTGCCTGGTTTAGGTTGTCACGTCCTGGCGGCGCCTCTTGGCCTCCGGGATTGGCCTCCTGGGCCCTCCGACTGCATTCCAGGTGGTCTGCTTGTGGGTCAGTTGCTGGTAGTGTTCTGTGCCTCCGTGGCGCTGGTCTTGTTTTTCTGCGGGCTGCACCCCGTCTTCCTCTCCCTTTTCTCCTTGGCCTTCCCCGACCCCGTTGTTCCTTGCTGGTGGTCTGTGGGGGTTGTGGGGTTCGCGTTGTCCTCTGCGCTGGGTCAGGGTGCATCCATGTTGCTACGTGCTTTGGCTTGTTTCTGGTGTGTTGTTTCTGTGGTTTTTATGGTGCAATTTCCCGCCAGACGCGTGGGATTTGCAGGCCTGTGGCTAGTTTTCGCTACTTTTTGTACCGCGATTGGCCTCATTGCATGATTTCTCGCCGTTCGCGTTTCGCGTTTTCTCGGCGTGGCGTTGATTTTCACTCTGACATTTGACGCGTTATCTGGTGACTTTCGCATGCTACCGCCTTGTTGTGAATTCCACGATGGCACGGGGTTATTTTCCCCAGATAGGCTGCGATATTGAAAGTTGCGTTACGCTACTCTTGCGGTAGTTATCACACGTTCTTGTGAATATACCCCCATATTTTATCAAATCGGGGGAGGGTATGTGTGACCATTGGCATTATCTTCTCCATACTCAGGAGTTCCCACAGTTTATGAATCTAATCCAGTTTGTCTGGACAGCATCAGTACCCGAGCAGGATAACTGCACCTGCTTAGCTGTTCCAATTGCCCAAGGTGTGAATTCAAAGGATAAATCAATGTGTTCGGGAGTCCTAGAAATATATAACTGGGAAATGTAGGCAATTCTGTGTTATGAATTTCATCAAATGCGGATAGGACCTCGGTCCAAAAATGCAGAATGACATAGCAGGTGCGTAAGGGTGCCCACTTGGCCGCATTGGTGCCAACAAAGAGGATTACCACCAGGTTTTCATTGGGTTGGAGTGTAGTACGAGTAGTGGGCTATCTTTAGGAATGTCTCCTTGCCTGCCGTGCTGCAAGCCGAAGCCCTGGCCCTGTGTACTATATCATGCCATTCCTTAGATATGAACTCATGCTCGCATTCTGCTTCCCACCCACGCTATGCCGGTGTTTTAGAGGAAGATATAGGACTGAGAAGGAAAGCGTAAATGTCTGAAAGAATGAGTTTATCTGATGTACACGTAATCAGCCATTTCTCGAACTTTGTAAGTGGTCGACTGTCATGGGGTCGAATATTGGGCTGTAGAATCCAGCTTCGAAGAGCAAGGTATTCCTAAGAAGTATTAGGGATTAAGTGTGAGTAAAGTCGGGGGAAGTCGATTATTCCATCCATATCAAAAAAATCTCCCACTCTATTTCAATTTCCCTCTTGCCACTTAAGATAAACGCCTCCCTTTGCTGCCAGAGGGAAGTCAGGTTTTTTATGAATGGAGTTAGGGGCGAGATACGCAAAGAAACGTAGTGTGTCTCTTGCACCTTATCCCACACTCCCACTGTGGCTCTAGTGACCAGTTATAAATAAGCTCCCGGCAGGCAAAGTCTCTTGGAGAGCCATGGCACCTTCCAAATGTGGATCCCTGTGACTGACTGATTGATGAAACACCAGTGTTTCTCTGAGCTGGTGCTGTACCATTCTACCATAAAGCGCAGCTGCTTTGCATGGTAATTCCTATCCAAATGCAGAATTCCCAGCACCCCGTCAGCTTGGTGCAAATACCCCTGTTTTCGAGTCATGCGAGCCTTCTTCTCCCCCAAATAAATGTGTTTATAAGATGTTTTAATTTACTTAAGATCTGTGTAGGATGTTGTAAAGGCAAAGTTTGCATGACATAAAGAATTCTAGGGAGCAAGGTCATCTTAACAGCCGCCAGTCTGCTCAGCCATCAAGGGCGTAGTAAACCCCCCCGCTATATAAGCTTAAGCGGGGGTGCCTGGGACAGAATAAATTGCTTTATGGCCCTTCATAATTTTCAACTCTGGCTCGCAGGTCATTCCAAGACAGAAGGAGAAGCAAATAAATACTGGAAGAATACATTACAGTGGCACAACTCTCAGCTGGTGGGGCAAAGAAACTTAAAATGGTGAAGTTTTTAAACTGAGAAAGAAAACATAAGGAGGAGTCAAATGCATTGAGACAGCACGAAGGAAGGAAAGAGGACTGCAAATAAGGAAAAAGCAAAGGAAAGCTAAAAGGAAGCAGGATGGAACCTAGGTACAAATAAAGAACAAAAGGAAGGAAAACGTATTGAAAGTGAAAAAGGAAGGATGAAGAAAGGAAAGAACTAAGGGCCTGATTACGATGAAGGGGGGACCGCCATCGACAGCCCATTGGTGGTGGTCCCACCCCATCGCAATCTTGTTTTCCGCCCACCAAATTAGGATGGGTGGCGGATGGAGCCTGTCAGACCATCGGAGGAAACATTGATCCCTAGAATGGTGGCGGTGCCTGCAAGGCACCGCCGTAGGAATTATGATGTCCCTCCCCGCCAACCGTTTCATGGCGGTTTACCCGTAGTGGGCCCCCTTTTCCCCCCTGGCCCTCAGTTTTGGGTCTGGTGCCCCCCTCAATATCCCTGCACCATGTGGCAGGCACTGCATGGTGCCTGCCACATAGTGCAGGGTTATGTGTAATTTCCATTTTTGTACTGCGGCGGGTGCTGCAGACCGCAGCACCCGCTACAATACAAAATATTGACATTGTGACCGCCGCGGTCGCATCCTAATTCAACCAGCGGGACCGCCGACCATCCTAATGAGTCCCTAAGTTTGGAAAGAATAGTAGCAAGAAGAAAAGCAGGAAGGAATAAAGAAAGAAAAAAGAAATAAGGAAAGCCGAAAAGTAGAATTCAATAATGGAAAGAAGAAATAAAAAATGGATGAAAGGGGATATAAGGAAATATGAGGAAGAAAGATTTCTGGCTGGAAAGATAATCAAAAGATGGATGGAAAGAAGGGGCAAAGGAAGTACAGGAGGATGGTAAGAAGGGACAAAAGAGAATGAGAGAATGACAAGAAGAAAGGGAAGAAAGAGGGAAGATGGAAAATAGGGAAGAAAATTAAACAGGAATATAAAGGACAGAAAGGGAGAGCTAGAAAGAAGCACAGATGATATGAAAAGAATGGGCAGAAGAAAAGAAGGAATGAAAGGAGAATGGAAAACGAGGAAAGAAAGAAAAATAGATAATAGAAAAAAGAAAGATTGAGAGAAAAGGGGGAAAATGAAAGAAGTCAGTACTGGTAAATGTGCCATTTTGGACAAATTCCTTTAAAAGAAGCTGTAAATGGATCATTTTGAAGCCTTTCTGCAAATTTTCCTCAGGGATACAGGCCTTAATATGAAGTGTCAGGTTGGCTCACTTTGCTTGGACATTTCGTGTCTCTGAAAGTGGGGGGTATTTCATTTTTCTTGCTACTCCCTTGCCAGCTATGACAGTGTGTACCATTTCTAGGAAGAAAGCCCTGAACAAACATTAAGGAGGAGGGTGCAATAATTTTCTTGGGCTGTGCAGCCGGTTGTGGGAAATATTTAAAGTCCCAATTATTGACCGCCTTGGGGACCTGGGGAGTCACAAAGCAGACCTGATCCTCCCTGGGGATGGTCAAACTAAGGGCCATGGTTTTCTGTAAAGTGATCTTGAAACCAGATGCTCTCCCAAAGTACTCCATTTCCCATAGAAAAGGAGGTACAGAGGTGAAAGGTTGAGTAAGTGTAAGCATGAAATCTCCCATAATAATGCCCGCTATGGAGACGTGTTGGCGGATCCTTCCGGCAAAGGGCTCCATATAAAGACCAAATGGGACAATGGGCATCCCTGTTGGGTGCCATGTGACACTTGCAGTAGTTGGGACAGTATCCCAGTATCCCATTGACTATAACTCTATCTAGCACTGGAATCTCTACCCCATCCCAAATCTAACAGTTACCAATTGGGGGTAAGACCAGTAAACCCAGTCAAAAACCTTGTCGGCTTTGACTGACAGAAGAAGGACGGATGTTTGGGATCATTGTGTTTTGTCAAGGAGGTGACATAAGTGATTGGTGCTGTCACTGCAGCCCCTCTCAGTAATGAACACAGATTGGTCAGGGTCAATGAGTCCCTGCATGTATGGTGCTAGATGAGATGCAAGAATGCTAGTGAAGAACTTTATGTCCACATTCAACAAAAAGATGGGACAGTAGGAGGCACAGTACGCCAGATCCTTGTCCGGTTTGGGAAGAACCACAATTGTGGCCATCTGCATAGAAGCGGTGAGGGCCAAAGAATCACTAAAGGAATTATAAAGGCTTCCAAAAACAGAGTGAGGATGGCTGCATAGGCCTTGTAGAATTCAGAAGTGTAACCATCTTCAACGGGGCTTTACCAGAGGGCAATTTTTGAATAGCTAAAAGAACCACCTCTGGGGGTATTTCTTTATCTAGCACGGATGCTTCCCTTTGAGGGATTTGGGTCACAAGGGCAGTTGAGACATAGGCTGCCACATCATCGTCATTGAGTGTCTCTGCAGTGTATAAGATGGAGTAAAATCACTTAAATTCTTCATCGATCTGATCATCACCTCACACTTGGGTCCCCAACGAACCTACAATCTCAGAAACCCGTTGTTGAAGGGTTTGAGCCCAAAGCCGCTGCGCAAGTAGCCGGCCTGCTTTATTGCTCCCAGTGTAGTATCTCTGTCTAGTGCACAAAAGTGCATATTTTTCCATATCCATATCTAACGCACTAAGGGGCATATTCTCAAGGATCTATCGCCGAGTTAACTGCACATTATCGCAGCCAAAGTCACGATAAAATTATCGCCCCATTCACAAGCTGGTGCAATCAGCCGATATCACCAGTTTTCCTGCAATAGCAGCCGCAAAAAACATCGCCACAGATGAGCCCGGCAACTATTGCTAATGAGATGCAGAGTAGGCGTTCCCCGCGACAACACCACAACGGAACATTCCCAACGACCAGCCAGATCGGCGATGAGAACACAAAACAGGCGATACGGCGCGTTAGCAGCAGGAAATTAACACCTGCTCTGACCTGGTGCAAAGTCGGACGACAACCTTCACCAGAAAAGGGAGCCCAGCCAACAGCCACACCTAAAGAACAACAGATGCCATGCAGCTACTCATCATGCAGCTCGGAGCCCCAACAGGGCCACAACACCCACCGCCACCACACCCAGGTCTGCCATCACACCCGGACCCCCCCGGACCACCACGGAGGCAGCGCAGACAAAGACAGCGGACCTTCAGGAAAAGCACCAGCCTCACAGACTTGACACCAGAGAATGTCATTGCCCACTAAAGACTCAAAAGGTCAACCATCCTCCGCCTCCTGACCATCATTGCCCACAGGCTGACGGTACCAACACAGCGGACAACCAACATCCCACCTCATACAAAGCTGCTGGCCGTGCTGCACCTGTTGGCCTCTGGGACATTCCAACCAACAACCGCCAGAGTCGGAGGAGTCTCACAGCCAGCCCTATCCAAGTTCCTCAAACCTGTCCTGGATGCCATCATCAGCTTGGTACCCCAGTACCTATACTTCCCCCACACTGCGTAGGAACAGCTGGAGACCAAGCAAGGCTTCTACGCCATAGCAGGCTTCCCGCACGTGTTGGGGGCAATTGACTGCACACATGTCCTACTTGTGCCCCCTGCCGAAACTGCACACAATTACAGCAACAGAAAGCATACGCATTCCATCATTGTGCAGGCAATAGTGGACCTCCGGGGACTCTTCACCAATGTCGTCGCCAACTACCCAGGCAGTGTGCATGATTCATACATCTTCCGACAGTCCATCATCAACCGGCGCCCCCAGGATGGCACCTACAGAAATGCAGTGCTCGTCCGTAAGTACCAAATGAACACACCACACACCTCAACTCCACAATCATGCAACTCACAACCCTGGGAATGCACACGTTACAAACACACATACAACATGCCCACTCACCATACACAACAGCACAACGTACTGCGGAAACCTGGGCTAGCCATGTACATGAGCCATCAACGGCATGGCACCTCAGCCACACAATAGCAGTATGTGGGGAGAGGTGGGAACCAGGCATGTGCGAAGGAGGCAAGTGACCCATGAATGAGAATGCACACAATGTCAAGTGTGACGTGGAAGTACTGGACAGACTGCAGTATGCAGACCACAGACATATCCATGTCGACATATACTGCTGGTGGTGGTAGTGTTGTGGACAGTGGACGCAACCATGTCACCCCAGCCAGTGGGGAAGGTCTCGGAAATGTAGCTTGTGACGTCCCCCCCTGTAAGCGGGTGCCGAGTGGGCAGGCCCAGCGTACGCCAGGCCAGCGTAGGGGTGTGAATAAAAAGCACGTAGCTCTGGGTGGGGTTCTCTTCCAGAATGCCCAATGTGTCTGCCAAGGTGGTGCCTCCCACCCCGCCACGAGGCCGACGCCGTCGCTGTGAGCGGTGTGGCCGCGATCCTGTGCGTCTGCCGCAGCCCGGGCCGCTGGTCCCCGAACCAGTCCCGTCTGCCCCTGCGCATCCAGGCCTCACTGCTCACCTGCCGACACCGGCGTGTCTCCAAGAGGGCCCACCACGTGCCGGTGCTCGCACAAAGCCAGAGGCCCTCGACTTTGGTAGCCTCCTCAGACCATCACGGCCTCCGCGGGCAAGGCTCGCAGTACTCCTTTGTCGTTGACGTACTCCACCGGCATACACAGTGGACAAGTAGGTCACACATTTGGAACTGAGCCTTGATTACACAATGGCAGAGCACACATGTTAATGCAGAGTTTAAATCCGTATACTCCCTTCGATGTGGTGCCACCAACTCTGTGCATAGCATTCCGACCACACGTGTCTGTGGGCCCTTGCTGAACGCTGCCTCCGGCCCACACTGCAGTCCAGCAGGCCTCACACCAATCCAATACAGTCCGTATCAGGCAGGACACGTCATTGTCGCTTGCTAAACACCCGCTCAGCTCTGGTGCCTCCACCTCCGTCAACCAGGAATCTTCTCCACATGCCATTTCAACGCCGTGTGTTAGAGATCCAGGATGAGCTGGCTGCACAGCGGTTGCCCCGCGCTGACTGCTTCCTCCGGCACCCACTGCGGTCGAGTAGGACACACAATTGGAACTGAGTCTTAATTTGTTCATTGCAGACTTCATATCATTGTACAGGCCTCATCGCAGACTGCATCCCCTTCCGGCTCTGGTGCCACTGACTCTGTGCCACGGGAGTCATGGAAACTCTCTGGTTGAACTATGGTGGCATCTGAGTCTATGGCCTGGGGGTTGTCTTCATCATCATGTAGCTGATACTGACATCGTGGGAAAAAGGAGACTGTAGCATTCAACTCCTCCATATTGCCTGTTTCTGCTTGCTTCTGCCCTCTGCTTCATGCCCTGGATGGACACCTTCCACTGTCCCCCGTAACACTCTGCAACACTCTCCTTGGACATCAACGTGGGCCCGCTCAGCTCTCGTGGCCCTACCTCAGTGCATTGCAAGTCACCGTCCCGTGGCGGTGTGCCTGTGCCGGCCGCTGTGCATCCGGGGCCACCAACTATGTGCAGCTCAAGTCATGGAACCTTGCTGTTTGTACTTTGAACTTCTGATTGTCTGATCACTGTTGTAGTTGTTGCCAGCACCAACCAACCCCTGAGGGGTGGCTTACACTATCCAACACCCATCCAGCACAGGCGTCACTTGACGTGTGACCCTGGCAATAAAAGGTGCCGGGAGCACGTGCCCGTAGCCAGTTCCACGGATAATCTCAGTGTGTCCGTGTGGTCATTATGTATGCATGAGGGCCCCGGGCCATACCACATTACGTTGTGCTGTGTACAGCGGGCGCAACCCTGTCACCTCAGGCAGTGGGGTAGACCTGGGACATGTAGCTGTGTCGGACCCCCCTGTGAGCGTGAGGGAGTGGACCTGCGTACGGCAGTACGACGTAGGGGTGTGGTCATTCAACACGTGGCTCTGGGCGTGGTTAAGTTTAGGCCTTGCCAGGGAAGTAACCAATGCGTGTGTCTCAGGTGTAGTGTCGGCGCCACACGTCACGCAATATTCAATGTTGCCATGTAGCATGCACCCGGAGTACGGGCTCGGCCGAGGGGTAAATGAGGGTGCGCATGCCCGCTTGGGGTCAGGGATCAGACATGCCAACTGTTGTGTGTGTCGCTATTTCCGCAGCATAAGCCAAAGGTCTACCCTCGACCGCATGGCGAGTTCAGCCAGGCATGAACTCTACATCTGTGTCCGCCCAGTCCTTACCATTGGCCTACACACACGTGTCCGTCCACCTTCAGCGCACGACATCACTGTGTCGTTGTCAGGCTTGTGGACATGCGCAGACAGGCATGACAATAGTGTGCCGTAGGGGTGCAAGTGATGCAACCGCGCTGCGCACTCTAGTGAACATGCTCGGGGGAGGGAGGAGCGGCATTGAGGCTACGTAATACACATTGATGCCGCTCAATTGCAACAAGCAGTACATGTCATGCAGGAATCACAAAGTCACACATATCACACACCAATGAACCAGTGAGCCTGCCAACACATCATGCCGAACCAACTATTGACTCATGTCTCTCTGCACTGTCACAGGTGACCAAGGATATGCACTCTGCGCTTGGATGATGACACCCCTCCGAGCCCCGAACACACAGGCCCAGAAGCAGTACAATGTGGCCCACAAATGCACCAGGGGCATCGTGGAACGCACATTTGGCGTGTTGAAGTCACGTTTCAGGTGCCTGGACGTCACAGGTGGAAGGCTCCTGTACAGCCCAGACATCGTGTGCAAGATGATCGTTGCATGTTGTGTGTTGCACAACATATGTGTACGCAGCAAGGCACCATGGATACAAGTACCACATGCACCGGACGATGATGATGGAGATGAGGCAGGTGGACCACACCCCACTGCAGCCGAAGATGGAATAGCCCGTAGGAACACCATCATTGACAATTTCTTCACATGAGCACGTCACATTGTGGCAGTCCTTGGCAGTAATGGGACAGTACAAAATGACCACAGGCACAGCATGTGCAAATAAATGCATTCGAAGAACACTATTCCGGAGTGCATGTCTCTCATCTGTATAGGCACATCACTCAGACAAGTGTGAGCGCAACATGTATTGCTGACAATTTTGTGATTTGTTCATGTATGGTGGGTGTGTCACCTCTGTGCAGAGAGGCTGTTTAGGGTGTCACGTATTCGAACTGCCAGTTCTGTGTGTCGCAGTTAGTAGGGAATCCCACTCTTCGGCATTTCACGTGTCTAGATTCATTCCATTTTGGCTGCCATTTGTGTCCTGCAGGTGACAACATGGTTTCTTTTGGGGTCAGATATGTACCACCATGATGCAGGGATGCCGCCTGTGACTCAGGTCCCACAACATGGGCAACATGTACGTAAGCGGGAGTCACTGCCCCTACATTCGTCCACGCTTTCATAATTGATTGATCATGGTCATGACACGTCTGTGTGCAGGAGGGGTTGCTTGTCCCTCTGCAATGTGAGGGGGAGATGCGGTTTCACTGTGTGTTACATGCATGTTTCAGCATTTGCACAGTTTACATGCAGACTGCATGTCAATGTACATTGTGACTGTGAGGAGATGCCTATTTGATGCGGGACCATGCTCATTTGTTCTACGTTACGGATGTGGGGTTGTGCTCGCACATTGTCATCTCACTGTTTTTTTACTCTGCTTTTATTGTGCATTTTTCCGCATGACGCGTGGGAACTGCATCGCGATTGGCCTCATCGCTACTATTTTCGCGTTCGTGTTTCGTGTTTTTTCTGCGTCGCGTTAGTTTTAACACGTTCATTTGACGCGTTATCGTTGGACTATCGCATGGGGCCGCCGTGTTGTGAATTCCACGTTAACACGGAGTTGTTTTCCCGTGATAGACTGCGATGTGAAGAGTTGCGTTAAACTAATTTTGCGGTAGTTATCAAACGTTCTTGAGAATATGCCCCTAAGTTGTTTACGGGATGCCATAAGTTGGTGCTTCACTTTAATAGAGCCCGTTCATAGACGTACCCCTTCCAATTCCTTAATTTCCCCTTCCAATTGTTTGCATTTGTCCCGCCTATCTCTATTAAGCCTAGATGATATGGCAATAAAGTGACCTCACACCACAGCCTTTAAAGTATTCCACACTAGCACAATAGGCGTAGCAGTCATATCATTGATATCAAAAAAGGCCAGAATGACTTCCGCCATTTTGAAAATATTAGAGTCCTATGTGAGTAATTTGTGATTCAAGCCACAGATGTTCTGTCGAATTGCCCTTCAGGGTAACCACAATGTGAAAGTGATAGGCAAGTGGTCCAATAGGGCTGCTACCTCAATGTCAGCTGACATAGTAGCTGAAGTAAGATGAGGGGAGGTCAGGAAGCGGTTTATCCAAGCATAATTCTGGAGTGCGGCAGAAAAGAATGTGAATTTTCTTGGGTTTGGGTTGAGTTGTTGCCATACATCTGTTAACCCCATGTCTAATAACTATTTCTGTGTTGCCTCTGAAAGAGCGCCTGAGTACCCCACTTGCTGAGTAAATCTGTCTAATTATGCGTTCCTCACCACATTAAAATCCCCCCCCTATTAGTATGTCTTCACCTGGTGATGACACCACCCTCCCTAGTACGTTTTTAAGAAAGATTTCCTGATGTTCATTTGGTGCATAAACAAAAGCTATCATGAAGGAGTACCCCCTTCCCTCTAGCTGACGTGAGAGCAACATACCAGGCAGCTCTGCCTGAGTTTTTACCACCTTTACCAAAAAGTGTGAGGCTAGCAATATAACCACTCTCACCTTCTTCCAGGGTCCGGAGAAGAAAAACTGTTGATCAAACCAGCGGGAGCAGAGGCGTTTCCTGTTGAAGCGAAGCAGGTGTGTTTCTTGTAAGAAGCATATGTCACGGGGCATGGTCTGGCCACGAACGAAGATAGCCGCTTGATCTCAGAGCTCCGTGTGAAGATGGGTCCCGGATGGCGGCAGCGGCATTCAAAGCATGGCGTGGGCCCTGTAACCTGCCTCCTCACCACACTCGCTGAGCGAGGCATCTGGCTCTTGCACTCCAGCTGCCACCAAAGGCTCTGTGGCAGCAGCAACTCCTCCCGCCCAGGCCCGCATCGAATTGGGCGTGCTGGGCCTAGGGACTGGAGGGAGGCTGCGTCCCACAGTACAGCGGCACGCCCAAACCATGCAGCCCCCGACGGTGACCTCTGCCCCGGCCGGCACCTGATTCCTGGCAGCGGCACTCGCAACACAGCGGGGCTCAGTGACCTGTCTCCCACAATGCTCACTGCATGAGGCATCTGGCTCCTGCGGCCTGGCTGCCACCGCCATCCCTACGGATGTCTGGCTTGTGAAAGCGAATTACATCCCAAAAGAGTCCAAAAGTATCCAAGACAAGGATTTCTGTGTGCCATGAGAAGGCCCAGAATGTCTTGAATGGTGAATACATATTGGGTAGTTGCAGGACCATTCACAATGTTCTGTATCAGAGGCACAATCTCCTTGTCCCAAACTGCAGTGTGAGAAATCCAAATGGTGGCTGGAAGTGGACACATGTATCATTTGGCAAATCAACTGCTTATGTGTGCAGTAAATGCACAGTTTTATAAACTGTAGTTATGGGGTGCCGGCTGAATGTAACCTTTCCTACTTTGGACCATGCATGTAACCTACAGTAATGTTACAATAAAGAACATGGATTAAAACCCTTTTTCACTAAGATCATACAGAACAACGCCTAAAACTAGGCTTGGGTGAAATTTAAAATTAAATAGTTGGCAGGGTATGCCCAGACGTGGGTCCCTAGCTCAACTTTGCCCTGGATTCAAGCTAGCCTGGCTGCTGAGGGGTGTCACCCCGAAACCGGTCCCAGGATGCTTGTTTCCAGTCCAGGGAAGACCTGGCTTGGCATTTCGGGCTGGACTGTTCCCATGAGGCACAGGGTCAAGACTGATTTGCATATGGCTGGGTCTGATCCGGGGTGGCGAAGTGAGCTAAAGAATGATGATGGATTAAACCCAGATCTGTGACTGGGGTGAGTGTCTGAAAAGTTTCAGCGCTCCATCCATCATCTCCTTGTGTTTGATTTGTTCGCCCTAAATTGGCAGGGTATGACCAGACATGGGTCCCTTGCTCACTTTGCCACTGGATTCAAGCTAGCCTGGCTGATGAGGGGTTTAACCCCGAAACCGGTTCCAGGATGCTTGTTTCTGGTCTAGGAAAGACCTGGCTTGGCATTTTGGGCTGGACTGTTCCCATGAGGCACAGGGTCAAGACTGATTTGCATATGGCTGGGTTTGAACTGGGGGGGCGAAGTGAGATAAAGTAAGATGATGGATTCACCTCAGATCTGTGACTGGGGGTGAGTGTCTGAAAAGTTTCAGCGCTCTGTCCATCATCTCTTTGTGTTTGCTTCGTTTGCCCTAAGTTGCAGGGTATGCCAAGACGTGGGTTCTTTCCTCACTTTTCCACTGGATTCAAGCTAGCCTGGCTGCTGAGGGGTGTTACACCGAAACCAGTCCCAGGATGCTTGTTTCCGGTTGAGGGAAGACCTGGCTTGGCATTTCGGGCTGAACTGTCACCATGAGGCAAAGGGTCAAGACTGATTTGTATATGGCTTGGTCTGAACTGGGGTGGCGAAGTGAGCCAAAGAATGATGATGGATTAAACCCAGATCTGTGACTGGGGGTGAGTGGCTGAAAAGTTTCAGCACCTCCATCCATCATTTCCTTGTGTTTGCTTTGAAATGTAAATTATGCCAGGGTAACTTGTGTAATTTTATGCAAAATTTCTGAAATTGCATCATTGTGCCACTTCACGCAATGATGTGCCATTCAGAATAAAAATTTAGCAGCTGCTGTTCACAGTGGTTTTGGTAACTGAGTACTCGCAACAAAAATTGACATGAGGATGCATTTCCTGCTAACATATGTTACAAAATGCCAGATTTTTATTTCACACAATTTTGTGCAATTTTGCTGAAATTTCATGTAATTTCGCAAAAGCAAATTATGTGAATTCTGCACACCCTTAGTTAAAACCATTGTTTAGATAATGCAATATGAAAGGATCAATGGATTGATTAGATTCAGAGTTTTTATATTGTTTTATACACGTATCCAAGTTAATATGCTCAGTCTGCCTGGGCTCAACTTCAATGTTTTTTAAGAGTCCATCTATTTCTAGGTCTCCCCTTGTCATTCCCATCTGTTTCTCTCTGTAATTGTGAGAACCAGTGACTTCACTTCAAGACCCCTTCCCTAAATATGTCTAGAAAAGGGGGGGAAATAGAGTTTCCATGTCATTTCAGCCAGTGACTCACCTTTTCAGAACCCAATTTTCAGCTTATGAACATCATTAACCTTTTGGAACCTAAAAGCTGCATAAGATCAGATGCAGAAGCGTGCTTCGGAATTGGATTTTTTAATAATTGCTGGGAGCTACTGGGCTCAACCAGAGTGAAGTCTCAGGAAGGAGGGTGCATTTTCTCATAGAAAGGAAAAATCTTCCCTGACATTTTTCTTTCTTGAATGGATCGAGCCAACATCTTTGACTGAAAGTCTAGCCCTAGTATAGGAAGCAAATAGTACTGCTGCACAAAATGGATGGAGTGAGCTTCAGAATTTTAGTTTGCTTATTGGATTATCCTCAACTGCAAACTGGCCCTATCTTTTGAATCAATTCACTTCCAACAGAGAGCTAGAACCTGAAAAGACAGAACACCTTCCATGCTACCAGATTGAATATTTCCTGGTTGCCTGACAAATAACTATTTTCAGGGGATTGGTTCCAGTTTTGACTTCAGGACAGAGATGCCGCTCCAAAGACAAAAAGTTTCTACCTTCATGCTGACCCGATGAACAAATGATAGAAAGCTTCTGTCAGTGAAACTGGTTGTCCGCTGTTGAACTTTGCAGTTATGACTGGAGAGTGTAGGGCATCCCTGAAGCAACAGAAGATAAAGTGTCTGGAAAAAGCCAATGGATTGGTCAGAAATAGGCATGTCTACAGTCTGCTTCTGAAAACGTCAAATGCTTTGCCTCAGGAGTACAAGGAATCTTATGACAAAGGGAGATGGGACGCATATAATGAAGTCCCAGTGACTAATTTGAACTACACCTTTTACAGTCGACCTGAACAGGAAATGTGGGAAGCTTCCTGCAACTCAAGACCGTGCACTGGTGAGGAATTTGCCATAATGATTTGGACATATAATAGCAACAATATTTACTGTGGAGGTTGGTAATCCTGCTTCAAGTGAGCAGAACTTATACTGCTTAAACATGGTACTCAAAAACATGTTTCTAAAAAAAAATCATATGATGACATCCGACCTACTTTAGAGTTTGGAAGGTGAGCTACCACTCCTTCACCATGGCAAAATATAGAAGACTGTCAGGTTCGCTATTGAACATCTGTCATATTGAGAGTATTGCCCGGCAACTCTGCCATGTGCAATAGCAGAGTTAAAGCCTGCAGCTATCTTATGTTCTTCGTCTATCGGTAGACATAACACTGCCAAGGTTGGCGTGGCAGTCCACTGTCCACCATGTTTAGAGTAATCTGAAGCCATGATGTGATGTTAAAGCTGTTGTGACAGAGGATACCAATTGCAGAAATGAGCATGGTTGGCGAATATCCAGCAAATTTTGACAGAAAATCCAACTAGGCTCAATTGCAAAACAATTAACAAATCACCAACATTTGCTGCCTCTCCTACAAATCTGCCCAAAGCAAACCATTTACCACTATTAGTACAAATCCTTGCTTCACACAGACAAATCCAACCACAGCTGCCAGAAGAGCGTGTGAGGTTAGAGACATGGCTCCAGCTACAACTATCGGTCAACATAGGTAAATGTGAGCCAGATATGTTGAGAGAGAATATGATGTGACTAATGTGTAGTGCTCACAGGATGGCATCAGAAGAGTAGGAACAACTTACATCGGACATTTTGTCCCCTCTCACTGTTCCCACCAACATAATATGGGAGCAGGTGGCGTGTCCCTGAGAACCCTCAGCCTCATGGTTTGGGAGAAGATACTTTTGGAGAGATTGTGGACATTGAAGGAGGGGTGAACAATGGTACACACTAAGTAAACAAATTAGCTCTTTATAGTCCAAACATCCATATGTGGACCCTTTCATGGTGTCCAAACATTTCCCACATATGTGGTCACGCTAGGTGATCATTGCTGGTAATCCAAGGGCAATGTTCAGTCACATCTCACTAAGACCTTCTTCTAAAACAAAATATATGAAACTATTACAATTTCCATAGATTGCCACAGCACTAGTGCCACTTGACCAATTAGCACAGCAGGACCACAAGAAAAATTGTCCATATATAATCTTAACAAATGTCAATGCCCTTGTGTGAATGAGCATGCCCCTCACAGTAACAGTCCCGTTTGGAAGTGAAGGGGGCATATACAGACATTTTTAAATATATAAGCTCACTGTATCAGTGTGGAGTTACCTATAAATCAGATGAATAGGGCCGTATATTATACTTTGAGTTTTAAAAAATGTTGGCGAAGAAAAACCAGCACAACAGTGATTAAAAACTACAACTATTATAATGCAGCTTAAGAACTGAACTTGTAAAGGAGCGTACTAACTACATATTCAGAAAGACGAATTACTAGTAGTTGTGCAGATGTTAAGCTATAACATGTTAGGCACAACTGTTTGGATCTACAACCTGATATCGGTTCATACTTGCATACTTTTTTTTTTAAACTGTTTTTTATTAACATAGTTGTATGCAGCATATAGACAGCCAAGAATCAGCAATGCATAGATACAAGTCAGACATCTATAAACAATAGTAGCAGAACATTACATAACATTAACCTTCTGTCCATTACAATGAGCTGATGTTTCTCCGGTATATCTGTATCGACAGCCAACTTTAATGATTCAACCCTGGTTAGGATACGAAGGGCACAGGGCCACCCCCTAACTAAAGGAATGAGGGAAAGGGAGGGTAAAGGGGCGAGGTGTTTCATCCCTCGTCGACTCCTGGACCGTGCCTCATAACGGAGTTTTCTGTATCTTCCCCCTCTACAGTGAGCCCATAAAATTGTATCCAAGGAGTCCAGATCTTACAAAACTTTTGGGGGCATCCTCTCGCCTGGTAGGTCACTTTTTCCGCTACCATGTAGAGATCCATATGTGCCCTCCACTCAGTAAGCATGGGCGGGTCTGGGACTCCCCATTGGCGAGCAATATTTCTCTTGGCCACTACGAGTCCTAAGTTGTATAGAAGAAGTTGGTAGCGCGGCAGGTCTATTTCAGTAGGAATGCCCAATAGGGCATATTTCGGTTCCAGCTCTAGGTGCGTCCCTAGGACTTTATTTAGTTCCCCTGCTACCCGACTCCAGTATCGTTGGATCTTCCTACACTCCCAAAGCGTGTGTATATACGTGCCTAGTTTTGTTTTGCATCGCAGGCACTGAGGTGTCTGCGCCCTACCCATGTTAGACGCACCCGGTCGAAGTACACCCTATGAAGGACCCTGATTTGTATTAGACGCAACCGTTGTTTGATTGCCACCTCTCTCGGGTGCATCAGGGCCGCCTCCCTATCTATATCTTCCAGAGGTCCCGTAACAGCTTCCCACCTTGCCCTGAGCGCTCCTAATTTATCTGGCATATTGTTTATCAACGTTTTGTAGGTCCAAGAGATAGTCTTCAGAGAGAGTTCTTCCTGCAGTAGTCTACCTTCGAGAGGGGCAAACTCGGGTAGCTCCGCCGTATCTATCTCTTCTACCCGCCATGCATGTTGCAGGCTGAGATATGAATATCTCTGGGTGTCCGACAGTTGATATGTATTTTGCAGCTTTTCAAAGGAAGCTAGAGTACCGCCCTCTACAACGTCACCTACTTTAGTGATCCCAATTAAATCCCATTGTCTAAGGTCGCGGAATTTACCAAGATCCGGCAATTTTGCACCCTCCCAAAGAGGGGTTTCTCTGGTAATCCGTTTGGCCCATCCCATCTGCCTTTCTGCACCCCTCTAGGCCTCGATAACTCTCTGTGTGGCTGGTAAAAGTTGGCATACCCCCTTACCTGCATATATGTAATGAAGATACGTATGTTCTTTAAACTGTAACCGTTCAAGGGCATAAGTGGGGTGCTCTCCCGCCACATGACCCCATTCATTAACCACTATCAAGGTGGCGCCCCTGTAATATGCCCGTACGTCTCGTAAAGCGAGCCCCCCATTATATTGGTTTCGCTGCAACGTCTGTAATGCAATTCGTGGATGTCTACCATCCCACAATAACGTGCGTAAGTCCGCGTCAATCGTGGCAAAGATATCTTCGGGTATTCTGCAGAATGTATTTTGCAGCACGTATAATAATTTCGGAAGCGTGATCATTTTATATAATGCAGCTCTACCCATTATAGTTAGCGGTAGTCGCCTCCATCTCTCAACATCTCCATGAAACTCCACAGTTACCCTTCTGACATTGTGGATAAGGTTGTCCGTATCGTTGTTAGTAACATACAGACCCAGATATCTGAACCCATCTTGGGCCACCTGAAAACCTCTTGGGATCCGGCTCTAGTCTATAGGCTCTCCTACTGAGTACAGTCTGGATTTGTCCCAATTAATACTGTAGCCCGCGTGTTGACCATATTCCTGAAAAGCGTTGAGTATTAGCGGGAGTGACCTATCTGGGTTTGTGACATACAGGAGGATATCGTCTGCATAAAGCGATATAAGCTCATCCGAAAGGGCGCCCTCGTTATCCTTAAATCCGGTGATCTCTGGGTGAGCCCTGATCATGCAGGCCAATGGCTCCAGGACTGGTGCAAACAGCAGCAGGGATAGGGGACAGCCCTGCCGGGTACCCCTTTGGACCTGGAAAGCCTCCGAAGATGTCCCGTTAACTCGGACCCTGGCCACAGGGTTAGTATAAAGTAGGTCCACCCAAGATATAAAGACCGGGCCGAAACCGAACTTCAGCAGGGTTTGCCTCAGAAATGGCCAGTGCACCGTGTCGAAGGCCTTCTCTGCATCTAAGGAAAGAAATGCATGTGTAGTGGGTCTGCTCTTTACTGTATCCATCCAGTTAGCTAGCCTACGGAGATTGAGTCTCATGGCCCATCGCGGCATAAAGCTGGATTGGTCCCAATGAATAAGGGATGATATTACTGTCAGGAGACGTGTCGCTAACACTGTGGCCAGTATCTTTGTTTCCACATTCAATAAAGATATGGGTCTATAAGATCCACATTCCGTTGGAGGTTTACCAGATTTATGGATCACCACCACCGTAGCCTGCCGCAAATCTAGCGTGAGTGTCTTTTCCTCTAGGGATGTCCGGAACATATTCAGGAGGTGTGGGGCCAGGAGATTATTAGCGTTGCGTTTAAAAAATTCTGCGGGGAGTCCATTCGGGCCAGAAACTTTCCCCGTTTTTTGTCTACTAATTGCATCACGTACTTCATCTATGGTCAAATCTCCCTCTAGGAGCTTCTTCTCGTCTGGGGACAGAGTGGGGGTGACCACCATTTTTAAATAGGAGTCTATTTGGGTAGCGTCCGACAGTGGTCTGGCTCTATATAGCTCCGTATAGTATCGGGCAAAAGCATTTGCTATATTAGGGGATGTAGTGTGCACCCCGCCTTCATCCTGTATGGAATTCACCCATCTCGCCTCGCCCTCCCGTCTACTCAGCCAAGCGAGCAGCTTTCCCGCCCTGTCTCCCGACTCATACAGTCGGTGTTGTGTGGCCAATAATTGGGCTTTCGCCTCCTGTGTGATTAAGCTTTTGTATTCTCTCCAGGTTACTTCTATCTGTCTCAGTGTGCCGTGGTCTACATCTGCATCTATATGCTTTTCTAGATCTAAAAGTCTCTGCTCTAGGGTTTCAATATCCTGAGTCTGTTTCTTTTTTTTGTGTGCTGTTATATTTTGCGCCCTATTCCGTATCACTGCTTTATATGCCTCCGATAAAGTTACTGCCGAGGATACCGTGCCCTCATTTTCTCGAAAGTAGAGTTCCGAGTCTATGTAGATCTCGTGGGCAATTTTTTTGTCATGCAGGGCCCAGGCTTGCAGCCTCCATTCTCCCGGACTCCCCACCTTCCTCCCCCCCACCATCAGCCATAGAGGAGAGTGATCGGAAATGCCCCTTGCCAGGTATTCCGCTTTTTCAATCCTCTCCAACTCTTCCGATGGGCAAAATAAGTAATCCAACCTGGAGAAGACCCTGTGTGCGCCCGAGAAGTATGAGTATACTCGGTCTGTCGGATGTTGGCGCCTCCAGAGATCGGTCAGTCCCAATGTAGTTTGGAAGCATTCAAGCTGGGTAGGAGAACGTGTTCCAGTTCTAGCCTGCATATGGTCTAAGTGCGGATTTATTACATCGTTAAAATCACCTCCAATGATATGTGTAGAGGGGCCTGAGTCCAGGAGTATTTGCGCTATTTTGTCCAGTGTGTGTTGTTGCAGATTTGGAGGGGCATATACACAAATCAGCGTCAGTTCTCTCCGACCCCATGTTCCCTGTACCGCCACGAACGTCTCACTGGAATCTGCCCATGTTTTGGTTATGTGGAAGGGGGGTGATTTTCTAATCAGTATCGCCACTCCCCTTGAACCCGTTGAAAAGCCTGCATGTACCAGTGTATTGTACCTACCCCTCCCTAGAAAAGAGCAGTGAGAGCCCATTAGATGTGTCTCTTGTAGGAAAACGATATCTGGCTTGAGTCTCTGAATGTATTTACTCACTAGTCCTCTCTTAATCCTATTTCCTAGTCCATTGACATTCCATGTCAATATCGAATAGGTTCCTTCGCCCATTGCTTGTATCTAAACTTTTCCTGGATGATCTGCTGTGTCGCAGTCGGTGTCTGCTTTCTTGTTAGATTATTTTTTTTGCCTTTAGCAAGCTGTGTTTCTGATCTATCTATATCCGTGTATTGTGCATACTTTGTGAAAACTAACCCCAACTCAATTTGCAGGGTTCGCTGCAGTTGTACAGCCCCCCATCCCTCCCCATGCTCTTCCTCCACCCGCCCATTCCCCAACTAGTCAACATGACAACTATAGCTCAGGCGAAGCTTGAGAGGTCTGTCTCCACCCCCTCCCTCAACCCCTAGTTAAAATCTAAACAAAACTCGTATGTTCAAATCAAAGTCTATTCTCTTAGTGGGCGTAACTTACAGTGTCTATGTCCACTTAGCTAGTGTCGCATAGTCTCTCGGCAGCTGCCCAGCCCCAGTATTTCAGCCTTCACCACCACTTTTTGATAATTGCTGCTGGTGGGTGGGTAGATCTTCCAGTTGGTGAATTTTCTGTAGAACCGGATGTTCGCTGTCCGGATCTGAGGAGTATTCTCGGTCCGAGGGGTCGGAGGTCGTCTGGTCTCGGGACTTGCCGCAGTGCTGACTGTCATTTTCTCGTGGTTGTTCTCCATCAGAGTCAGATATCTGGGTCTTTCGGTTTACGAGTCTTCTGGCTTGAGACGGTGTTTTAGGATAAGTCCTACGTGGAGCCGTCAGCTTGCGCCGTCTCCTCTCTCTCCGTGCCCCGGAGCCTGTGTTTTTTGATCGGCCTGAGTTCAGGGTTTCTGTCGGTTCTTCTCTTCACCTCGCTGGTGGTCGCTCCTCAAGCCAGGTCCACGCCTCCTCTGGAGTTTGAAAGAACTGTGAGGCTCCTTGAAATATAACCTTGAGCTTCACGGAAATAGCAGCATATACTGCATCTTGAGACTCCTCAACTTGGCCTTGACAGAGTCGAAGGTTCTACGCTGTTTCTGTACTTCCCGGGAGTAATTTGGAAACACCATTATCCGCGTGTTCCCATATTGAACGTCCCCTTTCAGTCGTGTATCTCTCAAAATCTGATCTCTGTCTTGAAAATTAAGGAAGCGTGCGATCAGCGGTCTCGGCGGGGCCTCAGGGGGTGGTTGAAAGCTAGGCATCCTATGCGCCCTCTCAATTATGAAACAGGTTGAAAATTGTGTGGTTGGGAGTGTGTCTTTAATCCATGACATCAGAAACTGCCCTGGGTCTTTCCC
Organism: Calotriton arnoldi; assembly: GCA_963921515.1. NCBI lineage: Eukaryota > Metazoa > Chordata > Amphibia > Caudata > Salamandridae > Calotriton > Calotriton arnoldi. The sequence continues at coordinate 450,618 of CAWUFW010008727.1, read as the reverse complement.
TGCCGAGCGCTCGGGAAATCCAACAAATCGTAAATTATTTCTGCAGCCCCTATTTTCTGCATCATTCACTCTCCATGCCACTTCCTTTAGTGATGCGGCCATCTGGGTAACTTCAATCCTCATGGTATGGGATACGTCTTCTACTTCCGATATACGTGTTTCCACTTGGGTGACTTGTTCCGAGACATTGCGCAAGTTTTGACGCAATAGGGACACCTCTGTGCGCACCTCCGCCATTTTCCCCTCTAGGGCTTCTATGGAAGCTTGAATGGCCTGCAGTATGGCCACGCTATCCGGCATGACTGCACCGTCTCCCTCCAGCCCCTGCGGTTTATGAATCACTTTTGCGTATTTGTCAAGCTTGCCTTGTCTCGTGGGCCTCTGGTCCTTGTCCCGCATCATGGCTATCCCCACCACGAGGGCACTAGGTTGGTCTCGGCACGATTCAAGAGAGGCACTCCTCTGCAGCTGAGCTAAGTTTTTCTTATCCTTGGAAAGGACACTGTGTCAGAATAGTCACAACGATACCCCTATGCCACCTACCGGTGTGCGTTCCAGGTTTTCCCTGAATGTCTTCCAGGCCTCACCACGGGGCACTTGTCAGCCCGGGGAGAATCACCGCAAAGTTCCAATATTACTTCAGGGGTATAACCCCTTTTATTATCGTGTGCAGTCATCCGTGAGTGAGTTCCACCCTCTGTCATGCACAGGTTATTCTCTCAGGCCCAGCGTGCAACCAAATCACCACAGTATCCCCACAGCGAGCTCACTTCTCGACCTCCTGGGCACTGCACGCCTCCTACCGATGCTGCGCTACAACCATTTGTGGACAGGGCCTCCTTTTCCCGGGTCACTGGAATTATGATGGCTGCCCCCAGCACCTTTTCTCTGCAAATGGCGTCCCCCTCTTCTCCTGTATAACTACTCTCACACAAGATAGTGTCTCAAGCCTGATGAAGGAGCCACACCTGGATAATCTTGCTCCCAAATCAGGGGGGGTGCCTCTCTCAAACACTGCGCAGGGTGGAGGCAATTATCTCCAAGGCCCTCAGTCCTGCCGAATTTGCAGCCCCAAGCCGGTCCTTCACGGGTCCTTTACACTCCCTTTCGGGTGCCACCCCACTCACCACACCTCCGCCTCTGCGTTTCAGCCCAGGCCCTTGACACCTCGGTGTTCTGCGTATGGGGCGAAGCGTCCATCACTCTGCTGCAACCGGAGCCAAAGCGCCCAATCAAGTCCTGTTGTCACGGCCGGTAAGTGCAGCGGCTTCCTTGACCCCCCTCCGTCACCGCCGCCAGACTCCGGTCTTCATATCCAGTATTTGCAGGCACAGCCGTAGGCGGCGGGGGGAAGGGCGGACGAGAGACAAGAGGGGATTCGGGTGAGGCCCTATCGCCGATCACCAGGGTCTAGGTCTCCGGGTCTCTCCGCCAGTGAGCGCTCACCTTTCCCACCGTCTCAGTGCCCCTGGCATTGCATGCCTTCCGCCACGCAGGAAAGCAGCCTCGCAAAGGGTCAGGTACCCTCAACTTGCCGTCCCTCCGTACAGCAATGCTTTCATTTACAGCTCACCGCCTATCCTCTCGCGGCCCCCAGGAGAATTCTCCACACTGCGTCAGGGCTCTCTCCGGGCCAACCGCCGTGTCCAGCAGCAAAGAAGAGACGGCAGGGGGCAGAGGGGAGGGCACAGTCCACTACCCCAGCTCCTCACCACCGTCAGTCCTCGAGCGTCTCCCGGCGGGTCGCCGCCATCTTGCCTCCGTGGGATTCGATTCGTTTCAGGACAACGTCTCAGGGATTGAAGTGTCCGTCGAATAATTCCACCAGCCTCCTTATGCTGACGCTATATGCATACAATTACAGCTTGCCTCCGGGGCTGTCAGTGGGTTTCGAAGGTCAGGATACAGTTCAGGATTTGTATCGGGCCGCCGGAGCCTCCGAGAAACACAGCTACTCGGCCATGTTGCTGGCCACGCCCCCCATACTTACATACTTGTATAGCTTTGACACTTAGCAAAGGTAACATAACTGTAAAGAATGATTACAAGCAGGACTCAACATGCAAGATAGTAGAAGAAAATCATGCACAAATAAAAATCATTATTCAACTTGTGCACTACTCAGATGCTGTTTAACCTTGACGTTATTCAGTGCATCAGATGACAACGTCTGACCACACAGCACTGTCAGCATGCATATTGAAAGGACTGTTATGTTCTCTCACGATAACATTTGTGCAATTGTAACACTGAAGGACTTCGATGCATGTTTAAAACCAATCTCTGCAACCAAAGAATGCCATGTACATACAAATATAAATAAAACAATCATCACCTTGATAATAAGAAAAATATACAAGCGAAATAACATACATACACAAGCCCACACCTTCCTCATTCATATCTGTTACAACTGTACTCCTTTCGGGTTCCTTTGTCATACAACACACCAATACAAGTGCCTCAGTTCTATAACCATCATATAATTTCCCCTAACACTTAACAAAAATGCCCTGATTATTTATACTATATCTTGAAGCATTTTATTTAAAACAGTTTTATTTTTGAATTATCTTTTAAACCTGAATGCCACACACTCTCATATTTCCACCTCAAAATACATCAAACGTATATGGACGATCCTACTGGATTGTTCCCGCTATTGTGGAGTTCATGATGGCAAAAAGCACCCTTCAACTGTCCACATGCTGTCCAGACTACAACTGCAGCACAGTGGCATTGCATCAGGTACAGCAGTTTAAAAATTCCTCAACTAAAACAAACGTAAAAATAAATCACCCATGTATGAATGGATCATATTGAAGTGAGATGCTCCCTGCAGATGTAGTAATAATTAAACAGCAAGTTATGTGAAACGTTACCAATGTGTAGACATGGCTGCCAACATGGCGTAATGCTAAAGATCAGATCATAGAGTAGCTGAGACAGGAGGAAGTTCCCGAAGTAGCATTGCTCATGGGTATTGCGAAGAAGAGGTAGGACGTTTGGATGGTGTTAGTGGAAAACAATGAGCACGTTGTATCTCCTTGTCCCAGTCCCAGGAGTGTAGTTCCGGGAAGGCTCCTTTAAGGAGCGTGATCATAAAAGTCCTGGGATCGTTTCCTTCCGCACCCTCCGGAATACCAAGAATGCGTAGATTATTACATCATAATCTATTCTCTTGCTCCTCGACTTTCAGCATTAGATCTTTAACTATGCCATCATGTTCATCTCCTTGTGTCTTCAAAGTAACAACATCCTTCTCAAGGTTTTCAGTGCGTACTTCGACTGAGGCCATTCTGTCTGCAATTTTGACACACATTCTGCCCACTTTCCTTATGGTGCCTTGTAATTACTGCGTGGCGAGGCGTGAACTTCGGTTGTCTAGTTTGACCTCCTCTTGAAAGCTCTTAATTGACTGTAGCACTACTGCAAGAGTAGGTTCACTCTTGGTATTGGCGACTCCATCCCCTGTACTTCCTGTAAGTGTGGTTGCCCCCTGAGCACACCGTTGGATCGGTCAGAGTTGATAATTGTGAGGCAGAGTAGTCCCATCTAAGATCCACCGTGCTCCCTTGATCGGGGGTCTCACACTTCTTGTGCCGACTAGCTTTTTTCCTCAGGGATTTTTTTTGTGCACAGGCTTTCATGGAGAATTCTGAGTCTGTGCTGCTGTTCCAGTTATGGCTCCCTCCTACACTGGCAGCGGATGCGCTTGCGTCTGAAATTTCTGATTCATCCGTTAATGAATAAAACTTATCTATGTTATCTGGCGTTTTTGGTTGGGGGCCCAGAGTCTTTTCGTTTTCACTGAAGATAGCCACATCCTTGTTTATTGTTCCAGATCTCCCAGCAGCATTATCATCAGGATTTTGTGGGTCATCTAAGGAACTAGAGGTTGGAGATTTAAGACTAATCTCTTCGTGAGTCATTCCAAGGCTGGTAGCTGGAGTTGATTGAAAAATAGGAGCAGTAGTTATCTCCAATGCGGCTTCAGGGGGAACAGCAACATTAACAGCAACAGTTTGATCAATCGGGCCCTCTCCCCCAGCCGCTTCGACCGTCAACACATTGTGCATTTTTCCATTAATCGGGCCAAATATATTGGAGATAAGTGGCTGGCCGATGTGAGCATTCTGGGCGGGCTGGCCAATATCAGTACCTTTGGTGATTTTCATTTGTGTTTTTTTCTGTTTGACAGCCGTTCGTTTTTATCTATGGAATCAGCTTTTTCAATCTGCTCCCTTTTTTTTATCCCACGCGTGTCAGGGCGTTTCTGGCGATTTTCGACTATTGAGGGATTAGGTTGCGATAGTTCATTACCCACGGGGGCTGTCAGATGCATGCTTCTGCCTTTAAGCGGTTTCGCCCCCCGCCCCGCCATTCTTACTTATTTAACTTCTGTGTACTGGCAACAATGTATCCTTTGCGCCCAGGTTGCGGACCGGGGGCCGCTGCAGCTCCTGTGTGTCAAGGTTGTTTCCCTCGAGGTCGGCAGGGTTCTGGGGATAGCCGATAGTATCCTCTCCAGAGAGCGCGTCACAGGGGAATCCCGCCGCAGGGCAGCAAGAGTCAAGGATGCAGGAGCGGAACGAGCCGACACCGCCGATAACCAGGGAGAATGCTTCACCGCTGCATGAATCTCAACCCGCTCTTTTTGCCCAGCGATTGTCACCACGATTTGCCAGTACTGAAGCTGATCCATCTATCAAGCTTTTACGAATGTTTTAAGGTGATTATGGTAGCAAATTCAGGGGCTTTAAACATCTTTTGAGGATCGGACCGGCGGAGCTGTGCAGAAGCGGCGGCTACTCAGACGCCATCTTGCCCCCCAGAATGTCACTTTTAGTGACGTTCTCTAGCTAAGTAATTCAATGGGAAAAAGAAGGGATGTAAAAGAAGGTGTAAATATAAAAAGTGAAGTAAGAAAGTGTCTTATAATGAAGGATAAGGTAAGAAATTATTTATTGAGAGTGTGTAATAGCTGCTGCAGCGCTGGAGGGGAGATACGTTATTTATTTAAAGGCTGATTTGTCTGTCTGATCACGTTTTTTTCTCTGAATTTGACCTGCACGATTTGCTTCATGTTTTGTTTCATTTTAAATATAATTACATAGTGGGAGTTCTTGATGTAAGTGTTTTCTTTTTGCAAAGAATGAGAATTTCAATTTGTGATGAATGTTTGTTACCGAAAAAACATGGACAGGTCAGCGATTAATGGGGTCAGAAGAGAGAGGGACACACAGTGTAGTTTAACCTGGTACTTGTGTAAAGCACTCAAAAGAGTTTGCGCTTATAAAACCGCATCAAAAAAGACAAGAAGAAGATTTGCCTTTGATGTCAGCGCTGCCATTAAAGTGCCTATTTTAATTTTTTGGCTTGCAGCTGGCAACCTTTTACCTCTTGTGAGTGCTTGCATTTTAAGCTATTTGCCTTTTTAGTTGCTGTAGTTTGTATATGCATGCTGCAAAATATATTTTGCTCAAGCTGCTCTTTCCTCACTCATCAAATACATGTGCACGGGTGGATTCGTCATGCCATTGTTTCTCTCTCTATCCTGACACTTCTATTATGAACCCACTACGACTGATTCCAAGACACACCTGCTTAGTCGAAGCTTCCTTTGTCCTACAGACTTGCCATGTTATTTTGGGAAGCAGACAGCGTGTTTGTATCATAATTAAATTTAGTCTTCTTTGTTTTTGGCAAAATATTTTGCCGCTCAGTTTAAGTTACTGTTTGTGAGGGACATGTCTACTCACTTTTTTAAAAATAGTCGTCTCTCCAGTGTAAGCTGCAAAGACTTCAGTCCTTCTTCAGTGTGAACAGGGACTTGGGCAACCAGTGTTGGGACAGCGACCTTTCAACACGGCGCTTCTCTGTGAGAATGAACGGCATTCGCGCCCTCCTTGCAGACAGGCGAGGGGACAGAGAGAATGGAGGTGTGGGGCAATTGTCACAAGATGGCACTCGAGTGACTGGGAGCGGAGAGAGAAACGGAGCGACATAGGAGATGGAGGTGGAGCTGTCCCGTTACAAGCATGTTTATGAAATGCTCAATAAATAATTTTGCCCTTTTTTTCGCCGCATATTCCTTTATACAGGATAACAACAGTGAGGTCCAGCATGCACCTAATTATACCCATGGGGTACAGCGATTGGTTCAACCGACTCAATGACACTTACTTTCGCTTTCACAGAGGTCCATGGGAGGCGGCATGAGCAGGAAATGTGCAAGTTAAAACTGCGCTCATGAAAAGAGCTCCTAAAGGAAAAATAGATGAGATAAGTTTGAAAGTCATTCTATCGGTAAGCAGATCGGGGGTGCTAGTCACTTTGTCTCGGTGCACAAATCAATCGGAGCTCACATCGCTGATTGTAGCCATGAGCGAGAGACCTCCGGCGCTTGTAAACCAAGAAGCAGGATTGGGGCACAAGTCAGCACAGAGCGCAGAACGGCCTCCGCAACAGAATATGATAAACCTTTAAAGTTAGCATGAACAACTGCATAATGCGAACGCTGCGCATCCCCAAACAGCTTAAATAAATAAAATAGGCTGCGGGTCCAAGCACCCTGGCTGAGAGGGAGTGGCGAAGAGTGACTCAGAGGAAGTACCTTAAACAAAACCAGGCACAGCCTCCTCCTGCAGGACTACCAAAAGAAACCATTAGTGAAATCGCCATGGGAGGAAGGAGCCACACAAAGGAGGGGCAATTGCTGTATTAGACCATTAAGAAACCAGCATTTCTGAATGCTGCAGCAAACAGCCAATAGCAATGGGTGGGTTTGCCAAAGCTACACAGAGAGATACAAAAGACCTAAAAAAAGAATATTGGATGGCTTCAGCGTGAGCAGCATATGTCCTGCCCTAGCCGAAACAGAAGATGAAGCACCATATTACAGGGGAAAACAATTACATTGTGTATTCCATCAAACATCCATTCTTGCATAGGGATGCAGAAGACAAGAGATATTGAACGGCTGAAGCAGAGAGGGGTAAAGAAAAGAGGTACGAGAAAGAGAGGGTAATGTTATTGAGTCAGAGGAGGAGAAAGGAATAGATATCAGAGTTGTTTTAATAATCTGGAAGGCATACTCTTTGGCTTCACTTAAGTAACAGCATCTAACACATAGAAGCCAGATAATTCTTTGACAGTCTCAAGAGTTCAATTTAGTACCAACGCTGGAATTATCATTTGTCTGTGGAAACATTGCTTTGGCTAAAACCCTGAACTCCACTGTCTAATGTCTAAACTCAAAGATCTTTTATGCAAATTAGCTTTCTCTTCCCTACCACAGAGTGCACATTCATCCACAAGACGGTCTCTGCTTCTTCCCACCATAAATCAAAAGCTTCTGCCCACTATTGACATAGAGTGATCTGCTACTTCTCACCTTTCGCTCACCCAACAGTTAAAAAAAGACTTTTTAGAAGCCACAGCTTTGACTTAATCAATGTTTGAATTCTTTAATTCTTCTGTAAGAGGACTGGCCTGGCAGTTTGGGCTGAACCGTTCCTATCAGATCAGGACCAAAACTGATCTGCATATGACTGATTTCTTTCTAGAGTGGTGTAATTGGTGAAATATGATGGCCTGGACTTTGACGCAAGTGATTATGAGTGGCGAAGATTATCTCAAGCATTCCTCCTGTTACTTTGTTACTTGTTGCAGTAGTACTCCAAGTGTGACCGGTATGCCCAGACATGGGTCATGTGCTCACTCTATGACAGGACCTGAGCTACATCTTACAGAAGAGGCCAAAACTCGTCTGGGGCTGCCTGTGTTCCCCTCTGGAGGGAACCTGCCATGGCAGTTCATGTTGCAATGCTCCTATTGGAGTAGGATTGTTAGAAATGGGGGTCTCTAGTTGGCAAAGGTAGGTACCTTTGTCCAAATAGGGACCCTTGCTTCTAGTCAGGGTAAGGGGGATACACTTCTAAAATAACCCCTGCTCACCCCCTTGGTAGATTGGCACGAGCAGACAGCCTTATCTCAGAGGCAGTGTGTAAAGCATTTGTGACCACATACAGTAATACAGTGAAAAGACTACAAATGGACACCACACCAGTTTAGAAAAATAAGTCATCTTTATCTAAACCAAACAAGACCAAACAACAAAAATCCACAATACAGTAATAAAAATATGACTTTCAAATGGTAGAAATAGTTCAGTTCAAAGCAAATTGCAGATGCGATACTTTTCACACAAAGTACCTTGGACGCGTCACGCACACAAACAAAAAGGGTTGCAGGGAAGGTGATGCGTTGGTTTCTTACACTCAGGGAAAGTGATGCGTTCGTTCCTTGCTCCGGGGGAGGTGATGCGTTGGTTCCTTACTGCTGCGTAGGGGAGCTGATGCATCGGTTCCTTACCGGAGAGGAGGTGATGCGTCGGTTTCTTATTGCGTGGGGAGGTGATGCATCAGTTTCCTACTGCATCTCCCAACGATGCGACAGACTTGGCGCCTCGATATGATGCGACGATCTGTGATGATGGGTGGGTTCTTGCAGCCGCACAGCAAGCCTTGCGTCGGAATCGGTGCAGTGATCTTGGACTTCAAAGATTGTGCTCTCGATGCGGTGTGCAGCGATTTCTTGAGCCGCGGGCAGACGCTACAATGATTTCTTCGACAATGCATCAGAAACAGGTGCGGATGCGTCGTGCTTCTCGTAAAGCATTACTTTTCTCAGCTCCCAGCGGCAAACAGCCTCCATAAGTCCAAAACAACAGCAGGCACCTCTTAGCAGGTCAGAACTCCCAGCAAGGAAGTTCAGGGGAGCTGGTGGTGAAGTCTTTGTGTTCCTGAGACTTCAGAACAGGAGGCAAGCTCAGTTTCAAGCCCTTGGAGATCTTCCTCAAGCAAGGGAAACAGCAAAGTCCTTTCTCCCTTCCTTGGCAGCAAGTAGCCACTGCAGGCCAACACAGACAGCAAACAGCACAGGGGCAATATTCCTCCTCAGCTTCTCCGGCTCTTCTCCTTGGCAAAGGGGCCTCTTAATTCCCAGGAGTGATCATTGAAGTCTTTTCTATCCCTGAGACTTCCAACAGGAGGCAAACTCTACTTCAAGCCCTTGGAGAAAACTCTAACAGCAGGATGAAGAAAGCACAGTCCAGTCCTTTCCCTACCCAAGACAGAAGCAACCACTGCAGGCCAACCCCAACAGCACACAGCACAGGGGCAGTACTCCTCCTCCAGCTTTCCCGGTCATTCTTCTTGGCAGGTTCCTTAGTTCAGCAGTGATCTAAAAGTCTGGGGTCTGGGGCCCTCTTTTTATACAGTAAATATCTTTGTTCTCTCCTGGCCCAGGGCTCTGAGCCCAGTCCAAACCAGTTCTGGGGGGCACTTTGCAAGTGCACAACAACCGCCATTGTCAGTGTGAGCCCTGGCTCCAGACACACCACAGGGGGGCGGAGCCATCATTGTGGAAGGCAGGCACAGCCCTATTCAGGTGCAGGTGCTACTCATCCGACCACTCCAATTACAGACCAGGCCTATTCAGCATAGTGCTGACTCATCCAGACTTTCTGGAGCCACTGCACATCCCCAGCCCCTGTCACTCCAAAGCCAGACAGTCAATACACATCCTAGCAGAGGCACACTGGATGGTTAAGCAAGAAAATACCTACTTTCTAAAAGTGGTATTTTCAATCACAAAATGTAAAAATCACCCTCACTAAAAGATGCATTTTAACATTCTGAGTTCAGGCATACTAAACTTTTTTCCCCTATCTGGTTCCCAGGGGCAGTTATGCTTATAAGATGTTATAAACAAACTCCCCATTCTATCCTATGGGAACAGATAGCCTTACAATTGTGAAAAACAAAAATGGCAATATTTCACTGACAGGACATGCCACACAGACCAGGGCATGTCCTCCCTTTCATATACACTTCACCCTGCCCACAGGGGTACCTTTGGCCTACCTTATGGGTGACTAACAGGTAAGAAAAGGGAAGGTTAGGACCTGGCAAGTGGGCGCACTTGCCAAGTCGACATGGCAGTATTAGACTGCACAAAGGCACTGCAATGGCAGGTCTGAGTTACATTTACAGGCTGCTTATGTGGGTGGCACAACCAGTGCTGCAGGCCCACTAGCAGCATTTGATTTACAGGCCCTGGGCACACACAGTGCACTGTACTAGGGACTAACTAGTAAATCAAATAAGCCAATTATGGAAACACCAATTCATAACAACAATTTACAGGGAGAGCATATGCACTTTAGCACTGATCAGCAGTGGTAAAGTGCCCAGAGTCATAAAACCAACAAAAACAGGTCAGAAACAGAAGACCAAAGAGCAAAAAGTCTAGGGATAAACCCGCTGAAAAAGCCCGGTCTAACAAGGACCAAGACTACATTGCACGTGGCCGTTCTATAGCTAGAGTGGGATAATGGGTAAAAATTCAGGCTCTAGAATGTGACCTGAGTGATTGCCAATGGCTGAGGTGATTTGAAAAATTCATCCCGTGACTTTGCAGTTTGTTGCAGTAGAGATCATAAATCCGGCCGGCATGCTCATACGCGGTCCGTCGCTCACTGAGCCACCGGTCTCAAGCTATCCTTCACGGATGAGGCCTAAATAGTCAGAAAATAGTCTGGGGTTGTTTACGATCCGCTCTGTAGGCAGTCGTGGCACTTGGACTGAACTGTTCCTGTTGCAGCAGGATCCACATTGATTTGTATGTGGTAGGTCTCTCTCTAGAGAGACATAGTGGGACAAAACTAATGGACTGGAATGAAGCCCCAAACCATCTCCAGTGGCTGAGATTATTTCAAGTAGTCCACCCATCACTTTGTTGTGTGCTTCAAGGAGCTTGATTCGGGAAGTAATGTTTTTCGTGATATGCAAATGATCTCCTCTCCCTTCAAATGGATTATTATACCAGTGGAAGAATGAAACTGACATATAATTCAGTGCATCTCCAGCTTCCAGGCATAAGCTTATTATTTCGCTTTTGAATTTACCTATATAAATGGAGCGCTGCCCGTGCCGCCTTTTGTATATCTTGCGTTTTTCTTTCATCAAGGAGTTACTGCAGTACAATGCCTGCCCTTTCCTATCCAGAAGGAAACTTACAAATTCCCGGAATTGAAAGTGTAATTCCTGATTAAATGTTCTGCTCTAGAATAGAGGCTATCGCTGTGGAAGCCCCGTGGGACAGACACTTACAAATCGCCACCCTTTAGGTTTGCGGGAATACACTTCACGCATCCCCAATGCCAGTCTGTGAGGCAAGAATTAATTCATGTTCACAGCGTTGGCCAGTCATTGCAGTGCCCTTCAGTGCAACGATGCTCCAACTACTCTCATGGGATGCAGAAGGCAAATGAAATTGGAAAGCGGTTTTCATTTTGTGCAAGATCCAATTTTACTATTGAAAATCTGATTAAGGATGTTGGCCTAATATGGTTTCAATTCCACAATGCGAGTGCCAGCAATTGCTTCTCGATCAAGGGAGTCCATGTAGTAAAGGAATGAAAAAGATGTCATTGGTCCAAATGTCGTCCTAAAGGCAGACAGCCTCAATTAAGCTACTTGCAGGACAGTGTACAATCTGTGCTTAATGTGTTGCCTGTGATGTGCATGTGCAAAATTACAACATGCATTTCGAATATGTGGTGTAACGGCCAGAGATGCCGACTTTGGAGCTGGGGAACCAGGTTCGAGTCTCCTCGTGGGCTCAGCATCCTATGATTCTTGGCAAATCACTTAATCTCCCCGTGCCTACTAAAAAAAAAAGAATGTGTCCTTGTGTAACATAATTGATGCTCATGTAAAGCTCTCCAATACCTTTGGGTCGAGTTCGTGCTATATAAAACTTCGAAAAAAAATTCTAGGATACCAAAAGTGTGTTCCGAGTAACTGGAAATAAGGTATGATCAGCAAGCAAGGTGGCTCAGTGAGATAAAAGATCTTCATTTGCATCTCGTGTGATCTGTAGTTCACATACTTTAATCCTGGCAATTCCAACACAAGAGTTCACTTCTGAGGTCGGTGATTTGGATACAATCAAATACCCTACTAGTAGCTCCTGTCATTTACAGAGCTTAGAAAACAAAAAAGCTGACATGAAGCACTATATCAAATAAAGTCATTATGAGTGCTAAGGTGATCATTGTACAGCTTTATTTTTATCTGTCTGTACACAGCGGGTATTTCTAGTATTTAAGCAATCATTTTTTTTACTATTTTCCTCCTAATTTCAATTACAGAAGAATTGAGTCTTCTATGCAAGTTTACTTGTGAACATGCCAGAAAACTCGGAATCTACCACTTGAAATACCTCTAACGTCTTCAACCCCTTACATGCTTCAAAGTTTCTTAGGAGTATTTCACGAGCACTAATTATTTGTAGCTGGCGTTACAGATATTTAGAAATGCAGTTCGATTAGACTCTTCAATTTGAAGACGAAAGCAAAAACCGCAGTGCCATAATTAGCATATGACTGCCTTTTGTTCAATCAGTGCTAATTCATTTACATCTTTTATCCAACTGTAGACTAAAAAAGACAATATTGTGGCCTTTAGCAGAGTGTTTGCAGCAGGACCCAACGCATATCTCATGAGGCCACTGCCACTTGTACCACCAACAGCAGTGGCCCGTGCAGGTAAGAGCGGTGGGCCTGGTCTGGGGGTATTTGACAGACGATCACGAGGAAAATTAATTATTTATTTAATTTTCCCTCGGGCCGTCTGTCGAATACCCCCCCCCCTCACCCGGCCCCACCCCTCTTACCTGCATGGGCCGCAGCTGACCACCAACTCCCCTATCAGCACTGCCAAATGCTATTATACTCCTTCATGTGTGGCCAAGTGAACTGTTCCAGGTCACACAAAATTGTAAGACTATCTTGGAAACACTTGTGTCATATATGTTTTTACTGTACATTCACTTGAAGAACGATCTGTGAATCTGCTTGTGCTTTCTTGTCACTCTCATTTTGCTGCTTTTTATTCAATGCCTTGCCTTCCTTTTCTCGTTTTGTTCCTTCCACAGATTTGGATTATTTACCATCCTTGTGACTGGATGACTAGTATACTCTCCTGGTTCACATAAGAGAACTACCTGTTCTTTTTCTTTGGGCACGCCATGACACTGCATGTGCTTTCTTTCTCCCTCATCTCTGCTGCTTCTCCCTCACATTGTTGCATGTTAGCACCCCTACATATTTGCACCCATCCCTTTCAACTCATTCATAAAAATCATGGAAACACGTATATGTTTGCCAGGGTTTGACTAAAGGACATTTTATCATGTTGCTTTCGATTAATCTCCTGTGTTCCACATGCTGCTTAAAGGTTCAGGCCTAGAGGTGTGGATCTTGACAATAACAAGCTACACAGTCCCTATGCCAGTAAAACTTGTGGTAGGGGTTAGTCCCAGTGGTATCCGTTTTGAAAAATGGGTTCATTCTATCGAACCAGAAGTCCGAAAATCGTAGGCCCTAACCCATTGATATAGAAATCAGGGGTGAGAAAGGACAGAGCTGGTAGAAATGAATAAGAAGAAAGTTCTTTACCCTGATGGGTCAGTGTTTTAATAGTGATCCAAGGTAATCTGTAAAACCAAGACCGCAATGACCATGACGATGACCCAGCGCAACTAAAGTTTAGAGACTCTAACCCTGCCCATTTCTTCTATGAGCTCGCTTGAGCTTTAACTTATAAGACTGTAACGTTGCTACTCCACATAGCAATCCTGATTGTAATTTACTTCTACGCCTTGAAAAATCCCCAGGCCTTATTGCCACAGGGGTGCGAAACACGTGTTGGCTGTCCTACCTTTGTTTTTTACTCTGGCTTAACAGGAAAACTTGGAGCAAAATAAAAATAGTCTGAAAAGACAACACTTTTACCAGTCTTGACTTTGGATCTACAGATTACCTTGGATCAATTATATTAAAAGACTGACCCATTGGGGCAAAGAACTTTCCTCTTATTCATTTCTACCATCTTTGTCCTTTCTTACCACAGTCCCTAAGGCCCCTCAATTTCCTAGGAGCAAGCACTAATAATGGGAAGCTTGGGACACAGTAACTGTTTTCTGTGGTCCTAATCAGACTCCTCAAAATCACATCAAATTGTATTTATTGTTAAGTTATTAAAACATTCACAAAATGAAAATAGCTCAATCAAATAGTATAAAGAACAGGACTGAAATCAAATATTTAATTAATTAAGTGAGGTAGATATGTTGTCAATCAGTTGCGTGCATCGATCCCTTAACATTTTCGATTTCAATTACCACTAGGTCTAAACATTTTACTAACTTGCTAATCAACTAAGGGCCCGATTCAGAAAGGTAACCTTTCACTTTTATGTAAGTTTACTCTTTTTCGCTATTCACAAACAAATGATTTCATAGTAAGTTTACAACTGCGAAGTCTCTCCAGTCAGGGCGAAGAACTCCTCACATAAAAAGATAGGCCTGTCCTAATTGGTTCCATATTTTCATAGTCTCTGTTTTTTGTCCTTAGACACAAAATGGTTAATGGGAGCAAAAGTTACCTCATCCAATTGGAGTTGTTGTGTTGTAAGTAGTTGCTCATGCAGCCATTGTGTGCATTCCACATTCCAGGTTGGAATGTGAGTGCTGTCTTCACTGCGGTTTCTGCGGCTAGTTGGGGAGAAAGGGACGGTACATTTCTGCTAATTTTTCTTAGGTGTTCCTACTTTTGCTTGAAGAGGGTGAAGAGTGACACTGATTGTGCTTGCTGGGATTCTTGCACATTACTTATGCTGCTCGCACAGATTTTTATCCCTTCTGGTTTGCTTTAGAGTGAAGTAGTCCCTCTTTCAACTTTCTCACCAATATGTGTGCACAAAGGTTTTTTTTGGCTCCTCCACAATCGTTCTGGCCTGCAGGGGGTGTTCCATGTATGAAGTGGGCTGAATGGAAAGCTTTTTTTCCAAACTATATCGAAAAATGTCAGCTGAACAGAAGAAAAGTATTTTTTTCATTGTGTGAGCCTTGAAGGATTAAAAGTGTTTGACCAAATGACTAAGGAGGTAGGAGGGGAGGGGGCAGAAATGACTTTGATTGTGCTAGTGCTGATTTTAACCAATATTTTTCTCCCAAAGTTTGTATTGGTAATGTGAGGTACACATTTTTTCACAGGAAGCAGAAAAACGCAGAAAATATTGATATTTACGTTGCTACACTAAGAACTTTATCCTTGGACTGTAAGTTTGGGTTCTTGCAAGAAGATTTAATTAGAGATCAAGTTGTAATGCACGTAAAAGATGCATCTATACAGGAGAGATTGCGGGTCAATGGGGACGCCAATTTACAACACATTTTGGCTATTGTCAGGAAAGCTTAAATGTCCATTAGAAGTGCTAATGATTTACAATCTGATTCTAGTACCAAACATGAATTTGTGAGAAAGGTGAATAGTGAAGGCCAAACAAAAAAAGGGGGGGGGGACAGAGAATGGATTACAAGCTACAGCAAACACAGAGGGAGAGGCAAAAGGAACGGTCAAAAGAAGTTCTGAGGTGTTTTCGGTGTGATTGCAAATTACATTTAGCCAACAGCAAGTAACGTCCATCTTTAAAGCAGAAATGTTCTAATTGTGGAATGCTGGGTCATTTCTTGAAGGTTTGTAGCGGAAAAAAGAAGCAAAGGGTGGAGTGAGTGGATGATGGTGATATTAGCAATGAAGAAACATACGCTTGTGACAGACAAGGGAATGAAAGATTAGTCTTTAAAATTAAAGATGGTGAGTAAAACATAATTTGAATGTGGATAATGCTATTATTAAAAAGAAACCTTTATGCGACATGAGTATTGGTGGGGTGGATACACACATCTCCGTATTCTATTAATAATGAAAATCTTTGGAGATCCAAATTTGCAGAGAAACTGGGCAGTGTGCTTGAGGAGCTGGATATCTCCCCCCCGGAGGGACATTCTGGTGAGAGAATCGATATGTGAGGTTTTTGCAATTTGGTGTTTAGGTTTAAAAACCCAGAGAAGATTGGAAAGCTATATGTAGCTAGGAAAGGACCTTCCGTTCTGGGGTGATTTGATCAAGGCGAACTTGGATGGTTGCTGAACACTAATAGTCCTGAACCGGTCATGGTACTAGGTGATAGTGAGAATAAGGGAAATGCTATGCTGGAAAGGTTTCCCAGGGATTTCAGTGACAAGATTAGAAGACTAACCGGTTTTGAACACAATATTGTGTTGAAAAAGAATGCATGTCCCAAAGTAGTAGAAAGGGAATTGTACAGTTTGGTTGTGAGGGATTTTATTGAGAAGATAGGGTCCTCTGAATGGGTTTCCCCAGTTGTGATTGTCTGTTGGGCCAGAGGAAATATCCATTTATGTATAGATATACAATACCTAAATAGTAATATCCTTATAGATTAATTTCCGTTACTTCACATATCAGAGATGTGGGCTTCTGCTAAGGGGGCAATTTTTTTTTCTCTAAAATAGACCTCTCCGCAGCATACCATCAAATTGTGCTGCAGGAGAGTTGCAGGAGTTACACTGCTTTTATCACTTCTGTGGGGTGCTACCAACATAATAGAATGCCTTTTGGATTTGCATCGGTGGCTGCCACATTCCAAAGATTAATGTATTCGTTATTTGGTAAGTTACCCAACGTCCAGTGTTTTCAGGACGACATGCTGATTTACAGGAATGACAAAGCAAAACATGACCATGTGTTGGAATGTGTGCTGAGAATTCTGGACACAAGGGGTTTAACTATGCAAATTTGCAGTGGAATCTGTGATATATTTAGGTAATGTACTGTGTATGGATGGTATGAAACCTAAACCAGAATTGGTGGAGGCAATACAATTGGCACCTGCACCTAAAAATAAAGATGATATGAGGTATTTTCTAGGTCTTACAGAATTTTATGCCAAGTACGTTAGAAATGTTTCTTGTATAGTTTTTCAAATTAGACAACTTCTCAAAAACAAGTGTAAATTTAATTGGTGCACTGAGTGTGAGAGAGATTTTGAAGGTGTCAAAACTGCCATTATGAAAGCTACTGCTTTGTCTGGGGTTGATCATAATCTCATCAGTGCTATCACTACTGATGCCAGCTTTAAGGGTTTGGGTGCAGACTTATCCCAGAAACTGGAGACAGGAGGTGAAACTATCATTGCTTGTGATTCTAGAGCTCTCACTGATGCTGAGGAAAAATATTCAGTCATCGAGAGAGATACTTTAGCTTGCGTGTGGGCTCTAGAGCATTTTAGAGTTTTTTTGTGGGGCAAGCAATGTGAATTGAGAAGTGATCATAAAAATTTAGTCATACGGGGGGGCGTGGCTTGACGCCCAAGGAGCATGGCGGCGACCGAGTGAGGCTCCTCGGTGCGGCGCGGAGATTTCGCGCTATTCAGCAACTTACCGGCAATTGAAACAGCAACGGGAGCGTCGGAAATCACCCCGCTCAAGATGTGACCATGTACGTTCCTACTTTCTACTCCAAAGCTCTGTTTCCAGCGTGGGCATTTTCGGACTCAGTGCGGTAGGGCTGCGGCTGCCATTTTGTTCTATTAAGCTCCGTATTACTCTCTTCAGCGCTGGGAATCTTTTTCATCACCTGTGCATTAAGCTGCCGCCCATATGCATTATAAGTGACTTTATTTTTGCTCACAACCTTGGCGCTTACTGTTTGAAATCTGGAATCCTGCTCTATATGGAGGTTATTTTGGTCGCTGAGGCAATGTGATTGCGGCCGCCATTTTGTAAGCGTGAGTAATTCTTCAACTGAAACGCTGCGATTTTTTCTCTGAGGCATATCTGATGCGTTATGTATTTTCAATATTGGATGCTTTTGGCATAGCTCCAATCTAGTGCCTGTCAATGTCAAAATGGCTATGTTTGATCGCCTATACGTTTTCCTTTTTTAGCGTATTTTCTCACATGGCACTCCTCTGCTGAGGGTTGGTAAATTGGATGGCAGACATTTCAGTCCTTGCATAGTCTTTACAACCCTAAGGGCTCCTGCATACGCACTTGCATACACATTTGCATTTCCAAATAAGGCACCCATAGCACAGTGCATTCTTTTTCATACCAGCCTACGCTAAAAATTAAAAAATTACCTACTTTTTGATAAAGACAGGCTCTGTTCTACTGAATTCCTTTTGTGGGTGCTGCAATTTCAATGTCATTTACATCATCCTTGTCTATTTTCTTTTTTGTGTTACATGGGCAGACTAAGGAGACCTGACCCTCTTTCTTCGAGACCAATTCAATCTTTTATTAAAAACTCTAGGATTTTCACAGAATTCTCTAGGATGGAGGACTCTGTGTTATCCTTGGCTAAAGGTCCCAATTCAGTGACCTCAGCTACCACGACGATGGGGAAGGCTAATATAAAATGTCAAAAAAAAAGATCCTCCATCCCCACCAAAGTCCACCTCCCCTGTTTCAATGGAGTTACTGTTGGAAGAGATACGGGCCCTCCGACCCTTTATGGAAGAAACGAGCAGCAAGCTGCAGTTCCTTACTGACAATTGGTCTCAAATGGATCAAAGACTAACGGCAGTTGAACATAACGTGGCTTCCTTTGGGCCCACTGAGACTAAAGTCACGGCACTCCAGTCCCAGGTCTCCACACTCCAAAAGCAGATCGAGGATCTTGAAAATCGCAATAGGAGGAATAATCTGCGTATTTATGGTCTTTCGGAGGGGACTGAAGGTTCGGATTCCCTCACCTTCTTCAAATCCTTTCTCCCCAAGCTGCTTCACATGCCTGAGGATACTGTTCTCAACATTCAGCGTGCACACAGGCTTGGTCGCCCTCCATCGAGTGCTTCAGCTTCTCAAAGACCGAGAGGAGTCATCTTATATTTTCTTGAATATACTGACTTATTAAAGGTTCTTGCGGCTGTCAGAGCATCTCAACGCATCACAGGGTCTGGCTCGACCCTGTTTTTTTCACAGGACTATGCTAAAGCCACGGCAAACAGCCCGCTACGGCCTCTTTCATCCATGTCTCTTCAAAATCACATACAGGAATAGAACGACAACTTACGAAGACCCGCTGAAACTACAAAGCTTCATAAACTCTTGCAGGGCAGAGACTGTGGACTATGCAGAAGCCTCCTCTTCGCACTTTGCTTGATTCTACTTATCTTTTACACTGCTTCTTGTTTCTTTGACATCTATGTTCTCTCTGTTTCTGCATTGGTTTCATAACTCATAGTGGTTCAATTTGTTGCTATGTTTTGCTATTCTTTTTTTGCATATTTTTAATCGGTTCAATGTATACCTCACTATAATATGTCTTACCATTTGTTCTTTTCCCCCACTTAGTTCTTTTAGAAATGTTGACGTTCACTCCTCGCAAACGCTCTGTCATACATGGCGTGATTTCCCCCCCGCCCTCCGTTCCGTCGAGCTTGGTCGCGCCATTTGTTCCATGTGGTGTCACCCCCCCGTCCTCATTCCTGTTCGACATTGTAGGTATGTCTTTTTCCTACATTTTTTTTCTCCTCTCCTTTCCCCTGTCTCTTTCACCTTTTTTTTACATTTCTTTTTCAGGTGTCTTTTTCACTTTTTCATCCTATTTTTTACCTCTCCTCTTGATTACTCCTGTATTCTTACAATGGAAATTTCCTCTATTCTCTCTCTTATGCTATCTGGTTGATTCTTCAATTTCTTGGTACTCACTTTGCTATGTTTTGTGCTGTTTATTGAGCGATATGGATTGGTATTTTTTGCTTTTTTCCTTAAATGTTTTATGTCCTTGAAATTAGTTTCATGGAACGTTAGGGGTCTTAACTCTCCTATTAAAAGGCAGAAAATCCTGTCACACTTAGCCAAATTAGAAGTTGATATAGCGTGTCTACAGGAATCACATTTAACAGCTGAAGAATCTATTAAGTTAAAAAGGTTGGGTTGGAGAATTTTTTTCTCCAGGCGATGGTAAGCGCAATGGAGTCATGATCCTATGTCGCAAATCACTTTCTGTTAAGCTTCTATCTCAGGACGCTGATAAAGATGGGAGATGGTTATGTATCAAATTGCTGATTGGGAATGCTCCAGTTTCTTTACTTAATGTATACGCACCTACTGGAGTGGACTCCTCTTTTTGGACCTCCATGGCCCAACAAACCACACAATGTATTGATGACAATTTTATTTTAATGGGGGATTTTAACTAGGTTTTCAACCCATTTATAGACCGTAATTCAAATGTTTCTTTCACTCCAAATAAGGCCCATAAAATTTTTGTTCAAATCATTAAACAACACAAACTTATCGATGCTTGGAGACTTTGTAATCCAACAGCAAGAGAATATTCATACTATTCTCCGGCTCATCATACTCAATCACGCATCGATTACTTTTTTGTTTCTCATAATATCTCCCAGGCCCTACTAAATGCAGATATTGGCTCCATTCTACTCTCTGATCACGCTCCCATATCCATCCATCTAGATATTATTCAGAAGCCCAACACCTCTAGAAGATGGCATTTTAACAACGCTCTTCTTTTAGACCCAGTGTTTACCTCCTCTTTTGCTTCCTTCTTTAATGAGTATTTTTTATTTAACCAGAGCGAAAATGTATCCTTTTCTACTGTTTGGGACACTTTTAAAGCATCTGCCAGAGATTTTATTATTAGTTATGTATCCAGGAAGCGTAAAAATGCCCGTAAATTGACCAATGACCTCTTGAATAAGATAAAGGTACTGGAGCATTCTTATTACTCATCTAAATCAAAAGATTGTTTATCTGCACTTATAAAAGCCAAGCTTCAGTTTAAGAAAGAATCTACTGATAATGCATCATTATATCTATTAAAATCTAGCACTAAGTTTTATGGTGGACAAAATAAGGCGGGGAAGATCTTAGCCAACTACCTTAAGGTAAAACACAACAAACTTAACATTGATTCTATCTTTGATGACCACTCAGTATTGAAATTTAAAGATACTGAGATTTTAAACGAATTTTTACTTTTTTACAAATCACTTTATACCTCAGAAAGCCCTCCCTCAAAACATCTTATTTCCCAATTTTTCACCAACATTCAACATCCTTCAAGCACCACTCTTGACTTTTCACCCTTGGAATTTAACTTATCACAAAAAGAACTCCTTGCTGCCCTCCAAGCTCTCAAAAAGGATAAAGCACCTGGCCCGGATGGCTTCACTGTCAAATTGTTTTTGCACTTCTCTAAATTTTTCCTCCTCAAACTACATCACCTTCTGGACTCCTTTTTTCAATCAGGTACCTCTTCTGGATCTTTTTCAGAAGCATTAATTTGCCTCATTCCCAAGGAGGGTAAGGACTTACAATATTGTAAAAACTATAGACCTATCTCATTAGTTAACATTGATTACAAAGTATTTTCAAAAGCTCTAGCTATTCGTTTGGAATCTCATTTACCGAAACTGTTAGGAAGGGAACAATCTGGCTTTGTTAAGGGTCGCCTCATTACGGATAACACTCACCTATTTTTCGACATTTTATCCAAGTCATCTCACCTACATCATTCATTGGCAGCAATAGCATTAGATGCGGAAAAGGCGTTTGACAGAGTTGAGTGGCCTTACCTGTTCCACACTCTTAAGTGGTTTGGTTTCGGACCCAAATTCATATCTTTAGTTTCCCTCCTCTACTCAAACCCACGTGCAGCTGTGTGCGCTAATGGTGCTTCTTCCCCTTTTTTTGATTTGGGCAGGGGTGTTCGCTAAGGTTGTCCTTTATCCCCTTTTCTTTTCAATCTAGCTCTTGAACCCTTCTTATCCAGAATACGCCAAAACCAGGAAATACATGGCTTTGACGCGAAAAACTCTCAAATAAAACTAGCAGCTTATTCTGATGATATTTTATTATTTATTTCCGAACCACAAACTTCTGTTCCTGCCTTTTAAGGGAAGTTCAGTCCTTCTCCTCTGTCTCTGCCTATAAATTAAACAAAGATAAATGTGAAATATTACTGCTTACTAAATTCACTCTTAGGGATGATTTTGTCACTTCAAATTTCACATGGAGTCCTAATCACATTAAATATTTAGGCCTACATTTCACTCCATCCATCTCTGACACGATATCTCTGTGTATGAACAAGTGTATTCAAAGAATATCAGAGTTAACTACCAAATGGCACCCCCTTTATCTTTCCTGGTTGGGTCGTTTAGATACTATAAAGATGATGCTAACTCCCATAATACTCTACACTATTTCTAACATCCCAGTCCCATTCCTGCAAAATTGTTTAAGAAGATTAACTCTATACTCTCCTCCTTTTTGTGGAATAATAAAAAACCTTGTATGTCCCTATCAAAACTAATGCGCCCCAAATCGGAGGGAGGGGTCAATTTTCCCAATTTTCCCACGTACCAGAGGTCCTTTCTCCTTCGTCAGTCTTCATATTGGTTGACTGATTCCCTAGATGATTGCCCGTTATGGACCACACTGGAGAGCCTTTTTCTATCCCCTTTCTCTTTTCAAGAATACCTCTCTTTCTCTCGCAAACCTCAATCCCTATCTACCCCTATACTTTAATACACATGTAAAATTTTAGATCCTATCTCTTCCTCAATTCCTACAGACTTTGAATCATTTCTGAACTCCACAATTTGGCATAATAAACTACTTTTGATACGTAATAGGCCTTTTTATTGGAGATCGTGGAGACAGAAGGGGTTAATTTGGGTTCACCAATTATTTGCACAGAAGGACATTTTGTCTTTTCCCCTGATTAGTAGGCTCTTCAACTTACCTGTGTCTTTCCAACCCAAATTTGACCTCTTGAAACAGACCCTACTTAATGTTTGTGCTCAATTTACATCCACTAGCACTTCTACCCCTGCTCCAATTAATTGTTTACACACCTTACTCTCCTCTAATCCTAAGGCTTCTATTATTTATAATCACTTACGATCTACTTCTACAATTAGAGAGAAAACAAAGGTGGAACTTGCCTGGGAGCATGACTTACAAGTTTGTTGGTCAATACCCTTATGGAACAAAATTTGGACTAAGCTCAGAAAATCTTCTAGGGCAGCAAACACAACACAAACTCTCTTTTTCATATACAATAAACTTCTGCTTTGTCCGGCTATTTTAAATAAAAGGTATCCTACCTCATCGGATGCGTGTTGGACGTGTTCAACTCCGCCTGCAGACCTTTATCATTTGTTATTTGTTTGCTCACATGTCTGTAATTTTTGGAGAAATGTTTGGTCTCAAATCAATTTAATTTTTGGCACTAGCTTCCCCTTTTCTATTACTCATGTGTTTTTGGGAAGTTTATCCCCATATGGACGAATAATTTTTCTAATGTTAAGATCATTGATCTGTTGTTGGCAGTTGCATTTCAACAAATCACAAAAAATTGGAAAGACTTTACCAAAATATCATATCAAGCGTGGTGGTATGCTGTCTGCCATAATCACAGGCTGGATACCTCCTTTGTTTACCCTATTCAATTGGCTACGAAATGTTTAAATCTTTGGTCACCTGTTACGCTATTTATTGATGCTAGCGCTAAAAGGTATTATACGCTAAGCCCTGATCAACAAGAAGTTCTTCAACCCCCATGACCTTCCTAATTGTTCCTCTGCATTCTTATGTATGAAATGTATTTCATCTTTTTTTTTTTCTTTTTTCTTTTTCTTTTTACCAATCCAAGTACTTCTAAGTTTGAGAGTTACTCTGTATTAGGTGATTATTCATTGTTCTACTGTATTATATTTTGACACCTTTTGATCTTTCAATAAACTTACTTTTGAACTGTAAAATTGTAGTCATACTATCTACCACAGATGGTATGATTAAAGCTTCACTGCATATTGGGAGGATGTCTATGAGACTCTAAGATCTCATTCACAAAACATTTTATGTGCCTGGTAAAGATAATGTATCAGCTGATTTTTTATTAAGAATGCCATTGCAAATGAAGGAAAATACATGTAGTGAGTGGACGGGAAGACTATCATATCGCTTTGGTGCATGAAGTCACTCCTTTCATTTAAAAGACGACCTGGGACGAAGAATATACTAAGGATAAGAGGATACAGAATGTCCTGGGATACATTAGAGATGAGTGGCCTGCCAAAAGATCTTTAAGTTCTGATTTGAGATGTTTCTGGGAAGTCCTTAATCTTAATGAGCTATCCCAGGTCAATGGTATTTTATAGAGGGGTGATATAGCAGTGTTTCTTATCTAGTTAAGTAAGTCTATCACTATGCAATGCCATGAAGGTCATGGCAGAATTGTAAAGACTAATCAATTGGTCAAAAATAGGTTTTTGTCGCCAGGGTTAGTTGTGTTTGTAGAATGCTATGTTATGTTAAATTAACTTATTTAGCACATGAATACCCGAAGGTGTCTTGGTGCTGGCTACTGAGTGGCAAGAAGGAAACAAATGATATGGAATTGAATACCCAGGTCTTGAGATATTTTCTGAAAGTCAAAAGATTTGTGGAGAATTTGATGGAAATGGAAGTTTGTTACAGGCAGTGGAAGCACCCACCACAAAGCTGCAGCCTCCCTAGGATGCACATTTGAATTTAGGCACAGTCACAAATTTGCCTGCTGAAGATCTTAGTGACCTGTTGGGAATATACCAATTGAAACTGTTTTCCAAGAATGCAGGACCTTGACCATGTAAGGCAGTGAAGGCAATACAGAGAGCCTTGAAGGTAACTCTATGCCTGATAGGCATTTGGTGAAGCTTCTACAGATGTTTGGACACCGATTGATATTTTGGGATTTTAAGAAGAAGATGAGCTGCAGCATTCTGTAAAGTTTGCAGCTTGTTGAGAACCGAATGATGTGCTTTGAGGTAAAGAGCATTACAGTAATCAAGTCTGGAAACTGCAAGAGAGGTGACTACTGATTTCTGAAGCTCCAGTGAAATAAAAGGACAAAGCTTTTTTATCAACTTGAGAGTGTAAAAGACTTTGGGAGAAAACGCATTTACTTGGTCAGTACAGGAGAGTTTGTCATTTATCAGGACACCCAGATTGCGGGTTTTGCTAACTGGAGTGGGAAGAGGGCCTAGTTCTTGTGGCCACAAAGCAGGAGTCCAAAATGAAGGATGGGCACCAAATAGCAGGACCTCGGTCTTGCCCGAATTCAGCTGAAGGCCGTTTTCAGAAATGCAGGTACTGACAGCCTGCATACAGTTGCAGAAGCTGGTTCCCAAATTAAGCCCCTCACTGCCCAGAGAGATTACAGTTTGGCTGTCATCAACATAGGATGTAAGGGCAAAGCCAAAAGAACGTGTGGTCAGAAACTGCATTATTTTTGTCAATGCTGACAAATCATTGAAAACTTTAAGGTCAAACATGAGTCAGCCTTGTATTCTTAGGAAACCATGGGAGACCATTGCAGTGGATATCATGGGCCCTGTAGGCAGAGAGCCCAAGTATGATATTTGCACTACAGATGTTTTCTCTAGGTGGCTGGCTATTAAGACAGTTGATAAGGTGGACACGGACACTGTCCTGCATTTTTTGGATGGTATTTTTACAGAGTAGGGTATTCTCACTCAAGTGATTACGGATAATGGGGTACAGTTCCTGTCAGTAAAATCAAACAACTATTTTAATAGAGTGGGCATAAAACATCGCACTACATCCCTGTAGAATCCAAGTGGAAATGGCATGATTGAGCGCTTCAATAGAGTGCTCAAGGGTGCCATTCAGTCTGCTATTGTTGGAAATGATAATTGAGAGTGGCAAATATGCAAACCTGCATGGATGTATCGCACTACGATTGATGAGATGATGGGGTGCACCCCTTTCGAAATTATAAGAGGAAGGGTTGCTAGAACAAACAAGAATCCTTTATGTATAGTGGAGGATTCTGCCATCAACATGGATTTGGATGTGGGGAGGCGGAGGATAAAGGACACTCACAACATATATAAGTCCAATTATGACCGTAGGAGAGGTTCCGTTGGAGAGAAGTATCATGGTAGGAATGTCTGTTAAGGTTAAGAAGCCTTGGAGAGTAAAGAAAGGAGAAAGTCAATTTTGGGACCATTTGATGTGGTGGAAGTAAGTTTAAAAAAATGTTGTGAGTTTGAGTGATGCAAAGGTTTGGAATCTGAAACGTATCACTATTCTTAGGTTGAGATAAATATATATATTCTAAAACCCCCTTCAATGTGATTTATGATTTTGGTAGTGACACAGAGTCTCAATTTGGGGACAAGGAAGGAGAGAAGGATTTGAGCGTCCATTTTGAACAAAGGGAGTTGTTGCAAAATTCCGTCGGGGATGTTGAGAGCCTTTGCATGGAGAATAGTGACGATGTAAGTGATGGGGGGGGAAGGATCAGAAGGAAACCTGTGTGGATGTCTGATTATGCTGTGTAACATACCATTTCACATTGCGTGAAATGTTACTATGCTGTTTTTTATTGTGGGGTTGATATTTCTTGCTCATTAAGTGCATGCATCTCATATTTGTACTTCTTATGCACTTGTATGATTATTGTTATGATATAATTCTGGTTATCAGGTGTATATTGTGTTGTTTTAAAAAGAAAAGGGGAAGATATGTTGTGCTGTAAGTAGTTGCTCATGGAGTAATTGCCATAATGTGCATTCCACATTCCAGGTTGGAATTTGAGTGCAGTCTTCACAGCAGTTACTGCGACGAAGTGGGAAGAGCAGGACGGCACATGTCTGCGGGTGGTGCTATCGCAGAATAAACATAATTAAAGTACATCCTTGTATGTTTCTTACTTTACAGGAGTTCTTTACTCTGTGAGTTTTACTCTGTGTATTAAACCAACGAAAGTACACTTTCTGAGTAACATTTTATTTTCATGTCAAGGAAAATCTGGTGAGTGGCTTTGATTGGGGGTGACAGCAAAACTTCCTATGGAGCCAATATATGAAAAAAACAATTTTTTTGACCCCCCTTTAATTTTGTGCCCTTTGCCGAACTACATAAAATCTGGCATGTTAAGCCTTAGCTAATTATACTAAGCATGTGCAATATTTTGTGCATATCTGTCCATGGGAGTCAACGTTAAGGGCAAATTGAAAATGCCTTCTCAAAATTAAAAAGTGTGCAGCTGAACTATAACTACACAGTGAAAACTGCCATATTCAATTAAAAACCCACAGTCACAGTGCAATTATGGTTATGAAGTAAAACTGAACTATTGAAATGCATAGGTTATGGTTAGAACCACAATCCATAACTCGCACAGCAACTATGTACTCCAAAACTTGAATCACAAATGCAATACACATGCCTTCACCCTTAAAGTGACAGATGAATTTACAAATGTCTTAAATAATCTTTCAGATAAAATTACATGTCATACTCCCTTAACACCATGAAAAGGAGGCCTATGAGTGTCGCATTATGTAGTTTTTATCAGTTTGAGCATGTATCATTACTTATTTACTTAGGGTTAATACAGATTTTAATTATTTATGCAACTGTTGTGAGGCCACAAGCATTGCATTTAGTTTGCAAGTTATGGTTTGCATGTCCACTGTGTGATTTTGTTATACTATATTGAAATAGATGAGATAGATGATGCTACAATATTTCTCTATATTCAGTGCAACAATTAACTCCAAGAGAAATTATGAGGAAAGGCGAATTAAAAGAGAATAACTACTGAGTGGTACCCTAGTTTGGCAAGGATTGTCTTTTTCTGAGTTGTGTTGCCTCTGTGTAATGAGTCCCTATAATAGTGAGGAGATATTTTAGTAGGTGATTAATAAGAGTATTAAGTTAATTCTTTATAGTTGTTAACATATAGCAATTCGTAGATTCACCACTGCTACAGCTAACATTCACTCTGAAGCTACATACATATGTGGCTCAAGTATCTGAAAAACAATAATATCCTTTACTCAAGCAGCATAAATTCATGACCCAAAGTATATCCAAATGTGGGGCATATTCTCAAGGAACTATCGCCGAGTTAACGGCACTTTATCTCAGCCAAAGTCGCGATAAAATCATCGCCCCATTCACAAGCTGGTGCAAACAGCCGATATCACCCTGCGATAGCACCCGCAAAAAACATCGCCACAGATGAGCCCGGCAACTAACGCTAATGATATGCAGAGTAGGCATTCCCGTGCAAAAAGCCGTGACAACACCACTCCACAACATTCTCAACGACCAGCCCGATCGACGATAAGATCAGAAAACATGCGCTAAGGTGCGTTAGCAGCAGGAAATTAACTCCTGCTCTTACCTGGTGTAAACTCGGACGCCAACCTGCACCAGACAAGGGAGCACAGCCCATAGCCACACATGAAGAACAACAGATGCCATGGAGCCACTCACCATGCATCCCGGAGCCCCAAGAGGGCAACAACACCCACGGCCACCACACCCAGGACCCCACCCCCCGGGGCCCCACTCCGGGCACCTCCCACCCACACCCGGACAAAGATATGTCACATCAACGTCACAAAATCATAAACAAAACAATGTGCCTGATGTCACACAATTACAACACCTAACATACATGTGTCGTCAGAAAAATGAGAATCATACATTCATCTTAGACTTAGCAAATAAATTGTTTCATTCAGAATAAACACAAAATAACTATTTTGAAGAGTCATGGCAGGTCCTCTCAGGACAACCTGTAAGTCACAGCCTGCAAAACAAAATTCCAGATAAGAAGGTGTATCATGCGCTCATCAAAGGACAGAGAGAGCGAGCGAAAGTGAGAGAGAGAGAGAGATAGAGATAGAGAGAGTGAGAGGGAGAGGGAGAGGGAGTGAGAAAGAGAAAGAGAAAGAGAGAGATTGTACAAGGAGCGCAAGGCCAATCGGGCTCTTGGCTCATACATGCCAACTGGTGTGTGTGTATCGCTATTAGTGCACACTAAGTCAAAGGCCTGGCATCAATAGCAATGCGAAGGCCACATCACATTTCAAAAATGCAAGCAGTAGTCAGACCAACATCAGGAATGAAAGCTCCTTTGTCTCAATACACAAGGCTGAAGGACATCTGAACCCCCGACCTTGGTCCTGAATGCGGCTGGCACTCCCTGCGAGAGATACCATACCAGATCGTGACGACTCCCACACCACGAACTGCGAATGAAAGACCAACGTGTCCACACCCCACACACACTTGTTCCTGCTTGAGGCACACCTGCTTGGGATGCCCCTGACACATTAGTAAAAAACAACCCATACGCCCAAATGTTGCACACAAATACGACTCATTGCTCCGAGCAGTGGCATATCATCCACATAACTGCCACCTGTCAGAAGAGTGCCGGTGCTACGAGACCAACAAAGGCAATGGCTGGCAATCCCGGGCACATGTACAACCCCTGTCACATGGAACTGTACAGTGCACGAATGCTGCATCTGTTGGGATCACTGCCACTGGCAGTGTTGCGCATCAGTTACCGTCTGAGTTTCCGCCTTGCGTACGTCACCTGCGTCCAGCCCTGGTTCCACTGTCGATCATGCACATTCGAGTGGCCCATGGATGTCTGCCTATCCAACACAACAGCAGCTGAACTGGATTATGACGGAGTGTAACCGTGATACCCGTGCATGGGATGCCTTGATATTTGGCGTATGTGCAGGCAGTTGGGCATGGGAGATTGCACAACTCCTCGTGTGCAGTGACCACATTGAGGCGCTCCCCTATTGGGCTGTGTTGTGAATTGGTGAAACGGCGTGGACGGAGCACAGCTGCCCGGAGCAGGTAATGGATTGGCTCGCCCTCGTGTACCTTGACCTCGACAACGATGTACTCTTGGAACAGATTGCCTTTGAAGCAGCACTCGCATACATGGACAAGTAACTACGTTCCTGCAGCCACAACTGATTGTCACCCACAGCACAGGTCCCCACACCTTGTAGCATCTTGGAGGAATGGTCACATATCCCACCACAAAAGTGGACATGTCTGCCTTCGCCTGGACTCAGAATGCATGTGCGTGGACCTACGCGTGTGTACACACACCTGTGCAAGGTGATGCAGTCCCATGGGCGGAGCTGCACAGCGTCGCCTGGCAACGTTCCAAAATCAGAGAAACTGCTGGGGGGAGAGTACACACATGGCAATGTAGTACGACATGTGACCTTGTAGGATCCTTTCACCTGCTCACTGTCAGCAGAGCACACAGTCAGCGCAGTCCGGTGCTACAGCACTATGTAGATCCCCTGGGCTTTGAGTCGTGTCCCCTGACACGGGCCAATGAGCAGACGCAAAACATCACATGACTCATCCAGCAAGGCAAGGTGGGTTGAGACCGTTGACATCCGTGATGATTGGTGTACATTTCAGCCACCCCATTACTTGCACCTCGACATGTTCCTAAGCTGACTGTAAGTGTCTTAAACATTGGTCTGCATGTTATGGCCCTTGCCTTGCACGTACTGACATGCACATGCTAATAAAGTCTATGCAACTTCACCTGTGTATAACTGTGATGAGTGTTCATTATAATGACAGATCTTGTGCCTACATGTGCATTGTCCGTACACAGGGAGGGATTGACTGACACTTGTGATTTGGGGGTGAGTCCCTATTGACAGCTCCACCTCTGTGAGCCAGACATTGTGGCTGGGATAGTTGCCGGCAGACCTGTGCTCTTACGTGTCCCCAGCAATGTGCGTATGGTGTCCAACTTCTTGCCATGTAGATCAAGGTCATCCATCAAAACAGACTGTGTCCACACAGATGTGTGTGAGTAGGCATGCGAAGAGACGTTCTGTTGTCACATGTGATGGGGACACCACTTCAGGACTGCTACCGAATTTGACATTTCCACACACAGCCCTAGTTAATACATGGACGTGAGGCTATGTTGGGGGGCAACAAGATTGTTGTTACTGTGCAATGAGGCCACAGCTAGTTCACACCTTCACAGTCATCTAAGTGGCCATGTGGGTCAGGGTCAAACATGCGCATTGTTGACATTTACCAGGGTGTACCTTTTAGTGCAATCAATGTCCCTACATTCATCCAAACATTTATACATGAGTGAATATAGACATGACACATCTGTGTGATTTGGAATGTTTTATTCACATTCTGGGGTGTGTCGGAGCTGGAGCAGTACATGGCCACTTCAAGCCCACATGACATGGTTGCCCAGTGGTGGGCCAACCAGAGTCCTTGTGGCAAGGCAAAGTTAATCTGAAGAGGAAGAGTTCAGTCCGCCGCCGGATTGCTGTGTCATTGGTACCAGAGCAGATATGGCAGTCCATGTCGGGGTCCATGTGAAGGTCGCAGAGTGTTTCGGGGGACAGAGTGAGGTGTTGTTCCAGGGCATGATGCAGAGAGCACAACCAGTCAGGGACAGGCCATATGGCGGGGACGTATGCTACTACCTCCTTCCTCACACAGTCATTACCCTCCACATCTTACTCCTCTGAGACGTCTTCTGTGTCAGGTGTGTGTGGTGGTGTTATGGCTGCATCACTGTGTGCCACTGACACATCAGGGTGCGAAGGGGATAGGGCTGCCTCACTGTGTGCCACTGACACGTCAGGGGGTGGAGATGTGTGTGTCGAGGTTCCTGCAGCAGTCATCTGGAACAGGCTCAGTGGCAGCAATGGCAAGATGAGAATCTGCAAGGCATAGAAGATCGCAGCTACATCTCGCTGGTGTTCAGCAGTGGCAGCCATACTTCCAGTATGCATCGGCTCCATGGTCTCCATTGTCCTCCGCATCTGTGCCAACTCTGTGCTGTCATCTCTGGAGCCTGTCTGCCTAGACAGTTCTTGTATCCGAGTAATGGACCCAGCGATGTCAGCCAAGGATTGTTGGTGAGCATGGTGCGGACAGTGGGTATCCGTTAGGGACTGTAGGTGCTCCCTGATGGGACTCAGGCACCCACGTATGGCATCGAGTTTGGCTGCCATGAGCTCGAAACCCAGCCACAGCTGATCTGCCATCTTCTCCTGGCACCCTAACACACAGCGTTTGAAATCCATGTGTTGGTCGTGGGGGTCCTGGGAGGCAGCCATGGTGGTGTGTGCTTCCTGCTGTGTGGTCTGTGCAGGGTGTGGGCTCACCGCGATGCAGCTGGGCTGCCCTGCTCCTGGAGGTGGGGTGCGGAGGCTGTCCACGAGCCGTTGGAGTGTGTCTGGGCAAATGGGCAGGGTGTCCTCTTCATCATCACTGAAGAGATGTGTGGTCTGCTCTGCAGGAGGTGTTGATTGTCCCTCTGCAACGTAAAGGGGAGATGCAGGTTAACAGTGTGTTCCATGTATGTTGACGCATTGTAGATGTTTACATTCAGACTGCATGACGATGTACATTGTGACTGTTTTGGTGAAGCTGGCTATTTGATGGGAGTCAGTGGACATTTCGACTACATGATGGATGTGTGGTTGTACTCGTACATTATCATCTCACAGTGTCATGCATTGCCAGATGTGATTGGCCAATTTCTACGCATGAGCGGCACCAGTTGTGTCCTCTGTCCTGTGGTGTAGGGGTTGCACTCTATCCCACATTGTCGTCAATGTTGATGTACTGTGATTGCTATGTGTGTGTGCTGCATTGTTGGCGATTCGCCCCTTCAGCTCTGCATTGGCGGACCCTTATCCCTTTGAGTCGGTGTGCATTTGACTTTTGTGCCTTTCGGGTGCTGGGATGTTTGCGACTTGGGTCATTTGTGCTACTGGAGATATTTGGTACTCTTGTGCATTGTTTGTCTGCAGATGTGTTTTTGACATCATGGGTCGTAGGTGCACGTGGATGTGTCAGAGTGTGACCTGCTCCTTTACGGATGTGGTCTACACTCAGCAACCT
Source organism: Calotriton arnoldi (assembly GCA_963921515.1). NCBI lineage: Eukaryota > Metazoa > Chordata > Amphibia > Caudata > Salamandridae > Calotriton > Calotriton arnoldi. Next base: position 417,897 of record CAWUFW010008727.1, on the reverse strand, counting down.
CAGTGTCGTCTCGTGCATCATGTCATGTATTGTGACTTCAGCCATACTATATGTCATGCAGTGTCACTTGCATTGTCAGTGTGGCTCACAGAGCTGCTGCTTTTCTGGATTCAGCACATGTGCATGGGTAGGTTGTGGCATTGGTGATATGGAGGGGGGCCCATTTGTGCACATTGTGGACGGGGCCAACTTGGTGTTTCTATGTGTGCTGCAGTGTGCCAAGGGTATCAGGAACATGTTCCACACTCATTGTGGGTGTGCAGTGTGCTGCACATGATTGTGCATGTGTGCCATTGTGCCCATCTGCCCCCGTCCCCCCAGTCCCTGGTCGTTACTCACCCTGTTGCTGTTGGGTCAGGTCATATCGGGCTGTGTCCAGACCCCCAACTCCTTGCACCGTCTCCACACTGATGACTGTGGCCACCATTTCCTCCAGCTCATCCAGCTCCTCCTGTGGTGCAGGACTCCCACCTCCAGTCGTCTTTGCTGCCTTCATGTTGGCAGCGAGTTTCTGTTTGGTTTGGCTGTGCACTTCATGCCAGTGCCTCTTGACCTCCTCCATTGACCTCCTCGACACTCCGACTGCATTCACTTTGGTGACGATGGACTGCCATATTTCCGTTTTTGTTGCCAATGACGCAGTGGAGGTGACGTACAGTTGTTGGTAGTGTTCTATCACCTCCGTGACGGTGATCCGGTCTTCCTGAGGACTGAACCCCGTCTTCCTCTTCCTCTTCTCCTTGCCCTTCCCCGAACACGGGGTTCCTGGCTGGTCCTCCTTGGGGCTTGTGGGGTTCGGGTTGTCCTCTGCACTCGGTCCTGGTGCATCCATGGTGCTACGCAGTTTAATTTGGATTTGGTGTGTTTTTTTGGTTGCTTTTATAGTGCATTTTTCCACATGACGCGTGAGAATTGCAGGCCTGTGGATGGTTGTCGCTGATTTTTGTATCGCGATTTGGGGCATCGCAGGTTTTTTCGCGTTCGTGTTTCGCATTTTTTCTGCATCGCGTCAGTTTTTGGGCGGTCATTTGGCGCGTTATCCTGCTACTATTGCATGGTGTCTCCGGGTTGGGAATGCCTCGTTAACACGGTGTTATTTTCCCACAATAGACTGCGATGTGAAGGGTTGCGTTAAGCAACTTTTGTGGTAGTTATCACACGTTCTTGAGAATATGCCCCTAAGTGTGTTAATATGGTACCCAAAGCCACAAAAGCAATCTCAGAGTAGAAGAGGAGTGATTTTTTCCTCACAGAATCCCAGTAATACTGAAACTATGATCTGGCCTGCCATAAGACATATTGCAGCACAGCCCTAGACTGTCCTTAACTGCTGTTAGAAAATTAAGACTTTCTGAAATATTACGTTCCCAAAACATAAAACAAGTAATTGAAGACAAGGAGTAACTGGATGCAGGGTTCTTGAGGATCCAGAATAACTTCTTCTGTAAAAATCCATTGGAGATGGAGATTCCATACAGAGCAATTGAGAGACACTGACAAGATGGTGAGCACTTCTATATATACTGAAATCTAAACATGGCCATCACACAAGGAGTCTCATGAAATCTTGCTAGACTACCACTTCTCTCAAGATTACAACCAGCATTGTGGATGCAGAATAAGACCTACTGCTAACATATGGTGTATAAAACAGTGTCCTTTCCGTTGGTGCAGAAAACAAACTGTTGAATTTATAAGTAATCAATGTTCTCTCTTCCTAATATCTTCCATCAACAAGTAGAAGAAAAAGAGATATGTAACATGTGCTGTACAATAACTGGTAAATTCATCTGCCCATGTTAGCCCTTTTAACATCCTCTTTTATGTGTAGTGGCTAAAGTCTTTACAATGCTGGTGCAGAAACAGCCATGGCTTGCTACCCTAACTATAACATATGCATTTATGTGTTTTTGGGTTTTATATCAGTTAAATAACTGCACTTTTAATTGTGATTTATTTCTGATTTTTTTTTTAAAGCATACTATAGAGTAATATACCCAAAGCTACCCATAATTTCACTTTAACATCTTTAACTTTCTATGAATTTTTGATCATATACCAGTTTCAACTATTCCTTGCACTTAACCTCCCTTCTATAGCCAATGCCCACTGTGCATGGTCTTTGGTCATGTTCAGCAGGTGTTGACCACATTGTAAGTTTTCCTCAGCTTTTTTCCACAGTGGGACATCACGAGAATTTGAGAATGCTTGTGGGAATTCACAACTCACATTCTTACACCCCTAATGCCTGAAAGGGTAATGATCACCTTTTTCCAAGTCCTCTATTTCAAAGCACTTCAGTGATTTACATATTACACGTTGCAAGTTACTTAAATAAATGAAAATCAGTTTATTTAGATAAATATATTTAATATAATGGAACCCTGTGATTGGCATCTTGGTGGTCTCAGCATTTAGTACCCTGATTTATTTTGTCACCAGAAACTCTTTATGGCCATCATACAGATGTATCCTCACACTGTCCTCACAAACATACATTGAACATTGAAGATAGGGTGGCTGGTCCATGTTTTTTATTCTCTGGGTCTCTCGAGATATCTTGGTACTGACATGTTCAGTGATCCTATAGAACAAATTCAAAATCAACCATCTTTGTTATTGATCCTCTCACTTGAAGCTGCAGTGCTCCCAATCTAATCCTGGAAGACTTAAATGACAGGATCCATGTGCAACTAAACACATTCGAACTTGGTGTCAAAGCCCATGATGTTTTGCTCTGCAGTGATTCTTTATCATACTCAAAAAATTGCATCCTGAGAAACATGCCATTAGGAAGGTGCCATGCCTCCAAGGCAGCTTCTCATTTAAAACAAGAAAGAATAAGCCATAATTTACTCAGCAGTATTCATTGATGACAATATCAAATAATGTGCATATTGTGATGAATTTGTGCTATGCAAGCCCAATATTCAAACATTTATTGCTTTCTGCATCTCTTTACCTCTACCAGACACCCGCTGACACACTAACACCCTAGATTTTCAGATGGACTGTCTCTTATCCAAGGTCATAATGCGGTTCTTTTGGTCTGAATTATTGACAAACTTGCTATGATAATGCATTCTTCAATTGAATCAGCTCCCTACTCTTGTTATCATACAACAGCATGTTAAATTCATGTGCCAACTCTGCTGAGCAATTGTTCTTTTTGCATTTGTCACCACGAGTGGGACAGGTATGCCCAAACGTGGGTCCCGTGCTCTCCATGCCACTGGAGTCAAGCTATCCTGGCTGATGAGGGGTGAAACCCCGAAACCGGTCCTAGGATGCTTGTTTCCAGTCCAGGGAGGACCTTGTCTGGCAGTTCGGGCTGGACTGTTCCCATTGGGTGCAGGGTCAAGACTGATTTGCATTAGGCTGGGTCCAAACTAGAATGGCATGGTGAGCAAAAAAACGATGGATTTCAACCCAGATCTTTGTACTGGGGTGAATGTATGACATTGTTCTGCATTCTGTCCATCAATTGTTCTTTTTGCATTTGTCACCCCGAGTGGGATGGGTATGCCCAGAGGTGAGTCCCGTGCTCTCCATGCCACTGGAGTCAAGCTATCCTTGCTGATGAGGGGTGAAACCCCAAAACCAGTCCTATGATGCTTGATTCCAGTCCAGGGAGGACCTTGCCTGGCAGTTTGGGCTGGACTGTTCCCATTGGGTGCAGGGTCAAGACTGATTTGCATATGGCTGGGTCCAAACTGGCATGGCATGGTGAGCAAAAAAACGATGGATTTAGGCCCAGATCTCTGTACTGGGGTGAATGTATGACATTGTTCGGCATTCTGTCCATCAATTGTTCTTTTTGCATTGGTCACCCCGAGTGGGACGGGTATGCCAAGACTTGGGTCCCATGCTCTCCATGCCACTGGAGTCAAGCTATACTGGCTGATGAGGGGTGAAACACCGAAACCGGACCTTGGATGCTTGTTTCCAGTCCAGGGAGGACCTGGCCGGGCAGTTTGGGCTGCACTGTTCCCATTGGGTGCAGGGTCAAGACTGATTTGCATATGGCTGGGTCCAAACTGGCATGGCATGGTGAGCAAAAAAACGATGGATTTAGGCCCAGATCTCTGTACTGGGGTGAATGTATGACATTGTTCTGCATTCTGTCTATCAATTGTTCTTTTTGCCTTTGTCACACCGAGTGGGACAGGTATGCCCAGACGTGGGTCCTGTGCTCTCCATCCCACTGGAGTCAAGCTATCCTGGCTGATGAGGGGTGAAACCCCGAAACCGGACCTAGAATGCTTGTATCCAGTCCAGGGAGGACCTGGTCTGGCAGTTCGGGCTGGACTGTTCCTATTAGCGCAGGGTCAACACTCATTTGCATACGGCTGGGTCCAAACTGGAATGGCATGGTGAGCAAAAAGACAATGGATTTAGGCCCAGATCTCTGTACTGGGGTGAATGTATGACATTGTTCTGCATTCTGTCCATCAATTGTTCTTTTTGCATTTGTCCCCCCGAGTGGGACGGGTATGCCCAGACATGGGTCCCGTGCTCTCCATGCCACTGGAGTCAAGCTATCCTGGCTGATGAGGGGTGAAACCCCAAAACCGGTCCTAGGATGCTTGTTTCCAGGCTATGGAGGACCTGGCCTGGCAGTTCGGGCTGGACTGTTCCCATTGGGGGCAGGGTCAAGACTGATTTGCCTATGGCTGTGTCCAAACTGGAATGGCATGGTGAGCAAAAAAACTATGGATTTAGGCCCAGATCTCTGTACTGGGGTGAATGTATGACATTGTTCAGCATTCTGTCTATCAACTGTTCTTTTTGCCTTTGTCACACAGAGTGGGACGGGTATGCCCAGACTTGGGTCCCGTGCTTTCCATGCCACTGGAGTCAAGCTATCCTGGCTGATGAGGGGTGAAACCCAGAAACTGGTCCTGGGATGCTTGTTTCCAGTCCAGGGAGGACCTGGCCTGGCAGTTCAGGCTGGACTGTTCCCATTGGGCGCAGGGTCAAGACTGATTTGCATATGGCTGGGTCCAAACTGAAATGGCATGGTGAGCAAAAAAATGATGGATTTAGGCCCAGATCTCTGTACTGGTGTAAATGTATGAAATTGTTCTGCATTCTGTTCATCAATTGTTCTTTTTGCATTTGTCACCCCGAGTGGGATGGGTATGCCCAGACGTGGGTCCCGTGCTCTCCATGCTACTGGAGTCAAGCTATCCTGGCTGATGAGGGGTGAAACCCCACAACCGGTCCTAGGATGCTTGTTTCCAGTCCAGGGAGGACCTGGCCTGGCAGTTCGGGCTGGACTGTTCCCATTGGGTGTAGGGTCAATACTGATTTGCAGATGGCTGTGTCCAAACTGGAATGGCATGGTGAGCAAAAAAATGATCGATTTAGGACCAGATCTCTGTACTGGGGTGAATGTATGACATTGTTCTGCATTCTGTCCATCAATTGTTCTTTTTACATTTGTCACCTTGAGTGGGACGGGTATGCCCAGACATGGGTACCATGCTCTCCATGCCACTGGAGTCAAGCTATCCTGGCTGATGAGGGGTGAAACCCCGAAACCGGTCCTAGGATGCTTGTTTCCAGTCCAGGGAGGACCTGGCCTGGCAGTTCGGGCTAGACTGTTCCCATTGGGTGCAGGGTCAAGACTGATTTGCATATGGCTGGGTCCAAACTGGAATTGGATGGTGAGCAAAAAACGATGGATTTAGGCCCAGATCTCTGTACTGGGGTGAATGTATGACATTGTTCTGCATTCTGTCCAATTGTTCTCTTTGAGTATTTATAAGCATATTATGTAGGGACATACTTGTATCCTTGTCATATAATACTGAATCGGATGGGCAGACTGAATGCATTAATCATGCAATTAAGCAATGGCAAGTTGGCTGAGGAGGTGATCTGCTTCTTCTTCACTTGTTTAGCTTGCAATAGTAAGACACCTAATTGAATAATATCGGCTTTACAAACTTTGAGTACAGCAATGTACCTCTCTCTTCTGCCATTTGGATTCAGCTTTATACATGTATGTTTCTTAAAATTCAAATGTTGCCTGAAATTCACTTATTTAATTTTATTTCTGACTGCTTTAACTTCAAACTGTCCGTGACGATGCTCAGAAATATCTTGTGATCGTAATAGAGGTGTAGCAAAATGTGAATTGTTATAGGCCTTCCAAGACGTCCAATCAGAAGGTCACAAGATATAGCCAACTACTCGGCACACCTGTTCATGTACCTGCTTAATTGTTTACTTTCATAATGATGACATCTGATATTTATTTTAGTACCTAATTCGGTGTGTTTCTTTGACCGCTCGTAAATTCCCATTTACAAAAACCTTTACAGGCAGATGGGCTTTTTGAAGTTTTGTTCTTTCTTAGTTTTTGTTGGACTTACCTATGTGTAACTTTTATAAGTATTACCTCTCTACTAGTAATTTTTAATCTGTTGTTCATGTTATTACATCATTTCTGAAGTTAGGAAACCTTCGGTTACGGTACCTTTGCTTAAGAGAAAGAGTTATGGTTTATGGAGACACTGGTAATGGTTTGGGATTTGTTTACTACAGTTCTGGGGCTGTACTATGTTGTAGCCTGTCCTCTCATTATGGGCACTACCTTGTTTCCCTATATTCTTGGTATAATGTAGTGCCTGTTTCACAGAAGGAGTAGAATGTGTATTTTGGATTCGTGTGGTCATGGCATTAAGGCAAACTACTGAGCTTTGCCCAGTCTGGCACTTGGTTGCACTGATTATGAAGTGTGCACTTTCAGTGCTAGAAAGAACTCTCTGAGGTTATCCACATAATCTCTCTAGTCTAGTGTTGCTGAGTACAAATACGACTTTCAAATCGGAAAAAAAGAAAACATTTAAGGCATAATTTACCATTTTCTGGAAGTTGTTCATTGATTCCAAGAAACATGACTGAAACATGGAGCCTGACTTTTGTGTAAGTGTAAGGGCATTCTGGGGTATATTTACAAGGGGATAGTGCCACCAAAACATCACTTGTAGTGACGATCTAGTGGCGGTATGCCCTTCTCCATATTTAAAAAGTGGCACTAAGCCACTTTGAGTGGCTTAAAGGCATCTTGTAAATACAACCCTTTTAAACGTATCATTTTGCGTGAAAGGGGCGGGCAATTGGTGTTGCTGTGGGCATTCCACCGCAACACCCATTGCATTTTGACTCTGTCCCAGATTTACAAGGATGTGTAAATATGAAGCAGCGCCAAAAACTAATGCCATGCAATGGCAGGATTTAGAATAGCGCAACGAGGAGAAATACTTACATTTCTCCTCGTTTTTAGGTCTCGCAGACCTGCGATTCAGCGTGCATGCGCTGCTCGCTCTGCGAGGCTTTTTGTAATCGAGCAGATTTCCGAAGTGGAGTAGAAGCCCCGCCCATTGTTTTTATTGGCTGGCGTCAATTCTTTATGCTAAACGCTGGGCTCCGATTTAAAATGAGGCTTGTTTGTTCCCGTCCTGTCTCCTTTTGGGACGGCCCATCCGGACTCGATCGTGTACTGGCGGCGTTACACGGTGTCCTTTATAACTCCGTACGCACTATGTTTTTCCAGTCAGTCCCTTGTTGTCTCCCGACCACCAGTTTCTGACCCTCGCTGCTCGATTACTTGCGTCATGGCCAACTGCAGAACGCTCGCTCCCTGTGCTATAGCTGCCTCCCCCTCCCTCCTGCGTGTTTCAATTACTGTGTGAAATGCTTTTTTTTTTATTTAACCTGCGCTTTCAGTTTCATGGCGAGCACAGCTTTATTTATATGCGGCTCGCCGTATTTACTTTAAATTTTTTTTTTTTATAAAGCACCCCATGGCGCGCTTTCACTTAAATATGCTCCTGCCCCCCCCCGCATCCAACGCTGCACGTACTCCTCGTTCTCGGATTGGAAACTTGTGTTTTTTTGCCTCCTTTGTGCTCTCGCTCGCTCAGCGCTTCGCCCCCCGGTTCTGGTGCTGATACCGGGGCCCGGCACTTCAGTTCTGTCCCAAGGATCTCGGTTCGGGTCCTGGGTGTCGACCCCAGTGGACCCTCCAGGCGCCCAGGACCGCTGGATCTTTCCGTACTCTTGGACCCTCCCGCACCCTTGGATCTCCCGGGGAAACCAGTGGATTACCCCAATCGGGCCTCGGATTTCCCGAAGTGTCGGATCCAACAGGCCGGTGGGATCAGCGGGCCTTGATGGGGCTGCAGCTGCCTTAGGGTGGGATGGAGAAGACCCAGCATGTAAGGGTAAGTGTCCGACCCGCCCGCCTGTAGCCTCCATTATCATCATTAACCTTTATCTGAACTAAGACCCCCCCCACCACCAAGGGATCCACCCCCTTCCCCACCGCCTGCATGCACGCTCCACCTCCCTTAGGCCCCCCAACTTCCCCCACGCATCACTTCCACCCCTAATGTCCACGATGGACGCTTCTATTTACCCATGAACCCATTACCGCGATTGGGCCCCATAAAGAACCCAAGACCGCGCAACATGTCCTAGTCTCCCCCCACCTCAACGCCCCCACCATTTCCATACATTACAGCCGCTGGAACTGTGTTCATACTGTGGGCTGAGATGTGCTGATTTTGTACACCTCGAATAGTAACCAGTGATTGCAGCACCCAGAAAGTAAACCCTAAGCACGAGGGTGCCTGTGTACCCTGGCTCGAGCTTCTCCTATTAGCAGAGATGAAAGCAGAGTCTTGCAGTCTGTGGTTTGGAGGGGGGAAGCCTGTGTGTTGTAAGGCGGGGGTGGGTCTTGCAGTGGGGTTAACGGAACAGGGGCAGTGGGGCCCGTGGGAGTAGAAATGTTACCAGCAGCTGGAAATTATTACATGCAGTGCCTTTAAGGGGGGGCTCCTGGGGTCGAGGAGCTGCATGCTTTGGTTGGGGTGGTGGTCTCGCTCTATGTAGTCACTAACGCTTTTTATCCCGGACTGGGCTTTTCAATGACTCCCTGATGCATTCTGGGTGTTGCAGGCTTGGTTTTAATTCCACTGATTTTTCAACAACAATACTTTGTGTAGAAATGACATTCAGGTAAAAGGGCCGCAGCAGACACACAGGGTCTGTGATGAACATGGCGTGAGTTAGGTGGTCACCTAAGGTGAGGGGCTGTGATGGTACCAGGTGGGCGTAAGGTGGGTTGGTAATCTGCAGATTATCCCCACCCAACTGTACTGCAGCACTGTACACCCTGCGCTATGCACCCCAAGTCTGTACAGCCCACCCAGCCGCCATGGACCTACCATCATCTGCACCTCTCATACACTTCATCTGTCTTCGTGGACCACTTGCCATCACCTGCGCAGCTACTACAACCCCCATTACGCGTCTACCACCATGGAGCCTTCATCATACATCTATCATACAGTGGAACACTCTTTACACACCTCTACCACCTTGGAACCTACATCACACACCTCTACTCTTACTAAGAATGGTCCAACTCTGCCAGACACACATTTGCCTTTTTTGCCTGGCATGCTCAGTGTGTTTTAGTAGTCACTACAGTGTGGGATGGAAATTGGGCAGGACGTTGAGGCCGCTATGATTGAAACAGCGTAAGCTGTAATTCAATTAATGTTGTGTTGTAGCATTTATATAGAGCTTCATAAGTCTATGTGGGGGCACAAAAGCACACATTCTGAAAGGTAGCACGCAACACGGAGGGGGGGGGCATGGCTGACAGAGTATTGTAATTGTTGTGATCCTATGTCATTTCTGAGTGACCTGAGAGGTGCGCTTGTCTTAGGATGCAACGCCAAGCAGAATGATGGAGAAAGAGATGTGCGGGATAGGTGCTCAGATTATATTTAGGCCTACAGCATATACACAAATACACAGCACTATTCGAGGCAGTTGGGTACTATGTGTGTGTACACTAAAAAAAACTAAAAAACATTTGCAATGCAATAGGTCTTACATTTGCGAGAGTTTGAGCTATGGGCATTGTAAATGACAATGCCTTTTTTATTTGTGTTTTAAAAAACCTGTAAGCAGTGCGTAAATACGCACTTTGTACTTCTAGTCCTTGCTTAGAAGAAGCAGGGCTGGCAGCAAAAGAGGCATAGTTACTGCCAGCCCTGCTTCTCATAAGCAAGGACTATAAGTACAAAGTGGTTGTTTACGTGCCGCTTGTAGGTTTTCAAAAGACATAAATAAAAGGCTTTGTGATTTACAATGCCAATAGCTCAAACTATCGCAAATGCGAGACCTATTGCATTGCAAATGCTTGTTGCTTTTTCTATGTGTGCTGCATCAAAATGCCATTAATGATTGTTTGTTGTGCAGGAAAGTGTCCCTTCCTTCACACAATCTATCCTTAAATAATGATGATTTGCTACTTCTATGTGTGGTGCAGAATGCAGCAAACATAGAAGTAACAAATTGCCATTATTGGTTTTTTTTGTGGAGGAAGGGACACCATACTGCATATAAAAAATCATTCCCCGCAGTGCAGGCACCTTTGCACTATTGTGCAAGGGTGCCTGCATTGGTTCTAGGCCAACACAGGGGTGTGCCGTATTGTTGTAAATGCTGCGCATCCCTGCATTTTGGAAATTTCGGAGCCCGGCGCTGCCAAATTTGGTGCAGCTCCGCATTTCCTCGTAATTATGCCCTTCTGTGTGTAAACAGTGGACTGCATCAAATACATTGATCATGTACATCTCAGATTTTAGCAGATGTACCTTACTTGCTTTCTCTGAAAATCCATTTATTTCTCATCACAAGATTTCAAGATATTTACTTAGCACTTCTCGTCCACAGAGGCCGTCATGCAAATAAAGCGGTTGAGGGGGAACAGTACATTAGGGGCCAGATGTACGACCTTGTAAATTGCGCCTCGCAATTTGCGCTCGATTGCGAGTCGCAAATTGCGAGGCGCAATTTACAATGTACTACAGTGTCAGAGACACTGATTGCGATTCCCAATGGGGGTCGCAAAATGCAAGGCTCCTGAATATTAATGAGCCACTCGCATTTTGCGACCCCATTTGGAATGGCTGGTCCTCCCAGGGATGTTGGCCTGCTGGGCTCAGCAGACCACCATGTCTGGGACTGCTTTTCAATAAAGCAGGTTTTTTTTTAAATGCCTTCAAGGAAAACGGGTTGCATTTAAAAAAAATGAAACGTTTTTGTTTCATTTTTTAAGGGCAGGCTTTGGTCCCTGGGACCACTGCCTGCCCCTAAAAAATATTTCCCCCTGCATTTGCAAAGGGAAGGGGTCCCCTGGCGAGTGCATTACCACCCTCTTGAAGAGGGTGGTATTTTGCGAGTGTTTTGCGACCTCAATTGCATGATTTATTTATTTTGTGTAGCATGCTATTTCACAGCATGCCCTGCCAGTGTAATAAGTGGCACTTCTGGTCCGACCTGTAAAGAAAAATGTAACATCAGGTCATATATTGTGTTCTGGCTCCACATATAGTGCCTTGCCATTAATGTGAGCCATTATGTAGCTGCTCATAGTGTGGCATGCACAGTTTTCTTGTGCTTGTATCCTGTCACGAAACTACTGCATAACGTGACCGTGTGAAATTCATGCAACTCATCATAGGCACAAAACTGCAGAGGTCCCACAATTCATGCCACATTGGTGCATCCCATATTACATCTCACAAAACTCGGAAGAAGGATTCTTTGATAAAGTAAATTCTGCAGTATTCATAATTAATTGTTTGTGCTCACAGTGTCCTGTCTTGATAATGAAACAGGTTTCTAGACCTGAGATATAATGGAAGAGGATGCAGAACCATCGATCTCATCACTCCCACCACATGCATCTGCATGTGGAAGTGAAATCCCCCCTTTACTGTAGATTCATAGTTTTTCTATATATAGATCGGGCACATCGTTCTCTTTGTTCACAAAGTCATTTGCACTTGTAAGTCCTAATTGCTCAAGCAAAATACTTTCTTTCAGAGTGTAAATTCATAAAACAAGTATTTCCACTTAACATCTGTTTACTCAAATGTATTATTACCCCAGTAACGTATAACATCATGTAGGAGAAAGTCCAGCCTCATTGGTTGAAAGTGGGCATTCTGGGGCAGAATTCCCTGGTAAATCTGTCCATACCCACAAATATTTGCATGTGTGTATAGTAATCAACAAGGGTAAGCTGGAAATTGTCAGAGATTTACTCTTGTCAATGACAAGCATAAATATGTTTCAAAACTGAGAATGGAAAGGAAACACTCTAAAAATGCTTTGGTATTGGGTAGAATATGTAAGGGGTTTCAAATATTTTCTATTTGAGAACTGTAAAAGCAGTTAGCAAACAGAAATGCACTGTCAGTGCATATTTACACATGCACAATTACAATAGAGTAACTGGTTTTGATTTTATGTACTTGTAGAAGTTTTTTTAATATTCAATTTTGGGTGACAAAATATTTATGCAAAATAATAATTTTGATGTTGCACTTAAAACAACACAATTATATGGTTTAGAAGTGTGATTAATAATGTAGTATAGTTATGCCACATTTTCATGCAAGACACCATTTTATTTAAATGGTTGCAGTTTCTGGTGTTCTGCTCATCTTGCTCCTGCTCATTTCCCCCTCCCAATCAGTGACCCACTACAAGTCTTCCCTCCCTACAGTTTCAGTGGAGCACACAGTGCTATGATGTAGATGGCAACTGTCCTTAGAAAGAGTGAGTTGTGAATAAAACGTTCAACCGTGTTCTCTATGCATCATTTTGAAGGACTTCTGTTAGAAGCTCCCATGTAGGACTGCAGAAGAACATTTTGTATTAAGTCTTTGTTTGAGAAATGTTTCATATTATAAATCTTGTAAACTTATTTTGATCTAGAACTCAGTTATTGAGTAATCCCAATTTCTATTTGATTTCTACTCTGCTAACTAATAGTTCTATGTTTAAGAGGGTGGTGTCTCTTGCCACAAGATCAACAAGTATGAGCAGAGTCGAACTGCCTGAGGTAAGAAAGGGGGTGTCTAAATGATTGGGGTTGAGTAAATTATTGGGGTTCATCTCCCACATTCTTATTGCTCACTGAAAGTTCTGATTGTTGCTAATTTCTTAGACTACTCCTACAATTATTTGAGAAATCCTAAAATTGAAGAAATAACCCTCAAAACTAGGCATAAACCTCCAATCGGAGATTTTCTAATTTCTACAGAAGAATATTTTGCATGAGTCTTTGTTTGTGAAATGTTTCATATTGTATATTACATCTCCAGAGTGCAGTTGCTGAGGAAGCAAATAGAAGAATGTCCCATCCCCTAAGAAATGGATTAGTGCTGAGGTGTTTAGCTTCTGCAAATTTGCCTATAATTTATCCAATACGAGCTAACCATGATTATGTTGTGCAGCATCTATAGTTTTGCTAATTGTTTATCCGTAAATTATGTAGAGAAACCACTGGTTTTGAAGTTTCGGGCAACTTCTCCTTTTCCTACCGAGACTCTGTCCAGTTTAATTGAAACTTTCTTTTCTTCCCTAGAAAACTGAGTTTGATACTTGAAATCAGGAGCAATTTAACTGGTTAAATAGGGATTATTGCCCTGTTTTCTGATTTTTTCCTGGCATTTATTGCATTTACCTGTTTCACTTATATTAAGAATTTTGTAATAAATCTTTTCAACTTATTTTTGAATTGTAACTCAGTTATTGTGTGGTCCACGTTTCTATTTGATTTCTACTATGCTATCTAATAGTTTGATGTTGTAGAAGGTGTTGCCCCTTGTCCTTAGATAAACGAATACTAGCAGAGCCGAACTGCCTGATTGTTAGACTTGGCATCTTTTGGCGTGTTTCCCCTGACTTTTTGCTTTCTGACCTCCTGGTTTTTGACTCTGTTTTTGCTGGTGTAATGATTCTGCGCACTTTCCTCACTGCTGTCCAGTGGGAAAGTGCAAGTGCTCCTGTACAAAATGTGTTATGGATTGGTATTTCCATGATTGGCCTATTTGATCTATGTGTCAGTCCCTAGTAAAGTGCACTGAGAGTGCCAGGGCCTATAGATCAAATGCTGTTGGTGGGCTGCAGCACTGGATTGTGCCACCCACGCAAACAGCCCGTAAAGTGTAACTCTGGCCTACCATTGCAGAGCCTGTGCGCAGCCTGGGGCTGCCATGTCGACTTGGCAAGTGCACACACTTGCAAGTCCCTAAACCTTCCCTTTCCTACATGTTAGTCACCCCTAAGGTAGGCCCAAGGTACCCCTGTGGGCAGGGTGCATTGTATGTGAAAGATAGGACATGCCCTGATGTGTGTGGCATGTCCTGATAGTGAATTACTGCCTATTTCGTTTTTCACTATTGCAAGGCTACCTGTTCCCCATAGGCCAGAATGGGCAGTTTTGATTATTACAGCTTATAATCCTAACTGACCCAGGGAACATGGTAGAAATTCGAGTTTAGTATGCCTGGACTCAGAATGATAAAATGCATCTTTTAGTAAAGTTGGTTTTAACATTCTGTGTTTGAAAATACCACTTTTAGAAAGTGGGTATTTTCTTGTCTAACCATCCAAGCCTGCCTCTGCTAGGTTGTGTATTCCTTGTCTGGAGTGTGAGTGACAGGGGCTGGGGGATGCCAGGAGACAGGGTGAGTCAGCACAGGGCTGAATAGCAAGATCTACATGTAGATGGGTGGGAGGAGATGCACCTGGGACCTGAATAGGGCTGGGCCTTCCCTCCACAATGCTGGCTCCACCTCCTGTGGTGCGTCTGATGTCCCTGGCCTGCACTGTGAAAGGAAAGAAGGAGACTTGTCAACAAAGTGCTCCAGGACTGACCAGAACTGGTTTGGACTAGGCAAAGGCCTCTCTGCCTTCAGAGAACAAAGAGAAATTGAGGATAAAAAGGGGGAGCCAAACCCCAGAAAATTAGAACTCTTTTGGATCAAGAAGACTGCCAAGAAGAAGAGCTGGAGAAGCCGTGAGGAGGAACTACCACTTTGCTGTGTGCTTTGTTGTGTTGGCCTGCAGTGGCTGCTTCTGTCTTGGGCAGTGAAAGGACTGGAACTGAACTTTCTGCAATCTACTTTGTGAGTGTCTCCAAGGGCTTGAGGTAGAGCTTGCCCCCTGTTCAAGAAGTCTCAGGAACAGCAAAGACTTCAAGTTCTTCTGCCCTCAGCACTGGGGACTGTGTGTTTTGTGCTGCAACAGAAGAAAAGCAACTCGACGACGTCGACGCCGCCGCTGCCGACTCCGTGTCCCGACGGCACCGCAGAGGGCACCGCCGCAATGCCGCACTGCGACCCTGGTCTCACCAACGCCGCCACCAAGCCGCTGCTCGCACCGCGACCTGTGGGCACCGCACTCCGCACCGCCTCGCTTCACGACGACGCCGTGGCCTTCCCGACGACGCCGCTCCACGCCTGACTCGACGCCGCTGCTTGCACCGTGGTTCGGGGGCACCGCTCGTAAGTTACACGACACACCGCCCTCATCCCGCACCGCAGCCTTGGCCCACTGACGCCGGTGCCATCGACTCCAGTTCGTCAGCCGACGACAGCGCTGCAGCTACGACGACGCCGCTGCTGCACCGTGACCTGCCAGCACCATGACGAGCACCGCCTTCATCTCATACCGCGACCCTGGTCTCACCGATGACGCCATCCGACGCCGCCACCGAGCCGCTGCTCGCACCGTGACCTGAGAGCACCGCACGCCGCACCGCTGCACTTCGCACCGCAGCACCCGACGCCGGCCGACGCCAGCGCTCCTGACTTCAACAGAGGAGATCGATCTGCAACGTGTGTGACTTCGAGGGCCCCGACGATGCCGCACCGACCTCCGGAACCGACGCCTGCGGACGCCGTGTTTTCGGAAGCTCACCGCGAGGTCATCGACGCCCTGCATTTCTGAAAGGTACTGTTTGCGGGTCTTCCCGACACCGTAGCTGACCCGCGACGCCACGGTCAGCCAGAACTGTTTGGATTGTTTTGTTCACGATGCCGTGATAGCCCTGGACAGAGCTATCGACATCAAGGAACTGTTTTTAAAGACATTTTGAGAAATAACTATTTCTGAAGTACTGTACAGTGGATTTTTATCGTATTTGGTCTTGTTTAAAGTATATAAAAATATTGGATATTTTTCTAAACTGGTGTGGTGTCCGTTTGTAGTGCTTACATTGTATTACTGTTGGTTTGGTGCAAATGCTTTACACACTGCCTCTAGAATAAGCCTGACTGCTCGTGCCAAGCTACCAAGGGGGTGAGCAGGGGTTATTTTAGCAGTGTAAGTCCCTTATCCTGACTAGGAAGAAGGGTCCCTACTTGGACAAAGGTGCAAGCCCTTGCCAACTAGAGACCCCCATTTCTAACATTGGTTGTCAGCGGTGAGGATAGGACTTGTGTTTGCACTTGACTTACAGTGATTGGTGTGCACTACTACCATATCGCAGACCATTACGTACCACTTACAGGTTCTTTTTCATTTTGGCCTATTTTTGATCTTGCCAGTTTGAACTTGCTACTTTAACATGCCTGAAACTGTAGTATCATCAGTTGCATCAGTAGAAATTGCCTTTGAGGAGGATCGATTGGAAGCCTACAATGTCAAGGAGTTAAAATCGATTTGCAAGAACCTGAAAGTCTAGGTCAGAGGCCTCACCAAGAAGGAGGAGCTACAAAAGGCGCTGAGGGCCTGGGTAGCAGCCAGACATGCCAGTGGGCATTCTGGTGATCTCAATGGAGAGGTGGAGGAGCCTGTTCATAAGGTGGATGTGCTTTTGGGATGGGGGGAACCCTCCAGGCCAGGCAGCAGTAGTTTGTCCCCAGAGGAGCTGGAGGACAGGCGGGAAGTAAGGAGGTTTGAATTGGAGAAACTCAGAATAGAAAGTGAGAGGGAAGACAAGAGAATAGCCATGGAGGAAAAGAAGATGATGTTAGATCATGAGAAAGTGATTAAGGAGCTGGAGCTAAAGAGTAGAACCGGCTCAGATGGTGGCAGCAATTCTTCAGCACACACAGACAGGGTTGTACACATCCCCAAGAATGTAGGTAAAGAGTACAAAAAGGGTGATGACATTCAAAGGTGGTTTCAAGGGTACGAGGCGTCTATTCATATGAATGGGGTCCCTGAGAGGAACTGGGGAGTGGGGTTGTGGCCTCTCTTTCCAGAGGAAGCTAGGGATACTCTGATAGCTTTGGGTAAGGGGCAGGACCTCACCTATGCTGACATGAAAGACGCTCTCCTCACTAGATATGGGCTCACACCTGAAAAGTACAGGGATCAGTTTAGGTCCAGTAAAAAGTCTGAGGCCAACACTTGGTTGGAATGTGTAGATATGTTCTGTAGGTCGCTGGATGGTTGGGTGAAGGGCAGTAATGTAACAGATTTTCAGGGGCTCTACAATTTGATTGCATGGGAGCACTTGTCTAGTCTATGTTTTGCAGATCTGCGCCAGCACCTAGTTGATAGTAAGCTAACTGACCCCAGGAAGCTTGCTATGGAGGCAGACCGCTGGGTGAGTACCCGGGTCCACAAGAAAGTGTTTGGGGAGACTCAGCCAAAGGTGGGCAGGGTCCCCAGCAGAAAGGCGGGGGGGACAAGGGTAAAGCACAGGAGTTCTCTAAAGGGCCCCAAACTAGTACCCAGGGTAAAGGTTCCCATCCCCCAGGTGATAAGAAGACAGGGGTGTCTACAGGAAAGCCTGCTGAGACCGGCCCCCGCAAGTGTTATGCATGTGACCAGGTGGGTCACATGAAGGGGGACCCCAAGTGCCCAAAGGGGACACAGCCACCCACCGGTGGACAGTCCAAAGTGTTGGCCAGTGTAGCACTTGGGGAGGAGGGGTGCCCACAGGAGGGTGGGGATCCCGCAGAAATGACCCTTGTCTCACTAGGGGACAGTGAGATGGTCCCAGGAAACCAGGTGCCCCCTAACACAAAGAAATATAGCACCTGGGTGACCATTAATGGGAAAAGGGTAGAGGCTCTCAGAGATACTGGAGCCAGTGTGACCTCAGTCCGGTGTCACCTGGTCTCTGAGAAGCAGGTAGTCCCAGGGGCCTTCCACCAAGTAGTTGCTGTGGACAACTCTGAGCGCATGTGTATGGTGGCGCAGGTTCCCTTTGAATGGGGGGGTCTCAGGTCCCTTGAGGGTGGTTGTGAGCCCTACCATGCCTGTAGATTGTCTGCTAGGTAACGACCTGGAGCAGTCCTTATGGAAGGATGTTGAGCTCAGGTCTCACTTGGAGATGCTTGGATTGCCAGAGTGGGCATGCATGTCTACTCGGTCAATGGCAGCCAGAAAGGGTGATCAAGAGGACTTGGAGCCTGGAACAATGGCCCAAGTCCCTGCCAAGAGGAAGGGCAGGGGCGCGGGAAACCGGCCCCTGAAGTTCCCACGGACCGGGAGGAGGCGGACCTCGAGGGGACGCCCCGGTGCCTACAGGGGAGCAGGTAGCCGAACTGGGAGACATCTCTGAGCTGACCCATTGGCAGCAAGAAGGGGGTCCCACCAGGGAGGAGTTCTGCAGGGAGCAGAACGAGTGCCCTACTCTGGAGGGTCTGCGGCGGCAGGCTGCAGACCAGGCAGCTGGTAATCAGTCCGGGTCACATCTGATCTACTGGGAGAATGGTCTCCTATACAGTGAGCCTAAGGTTGCTGAGCCTGGGTCAGCCCCTGTGCTGGTGGTACCCCAGCGCTTCAGGACCTTCCTACTGGGTCTGGCTCATGACGTGCCTTTGGCAGGACATTTGGGGCAGGACAAGACCTTTGACCGGCTTGTCACCCACTTTTTTTGGCCCCAAATGCGAAGGCAGTCAGATGCACACTGTAGGTCTTGCCAAACTTGCCAGGCAAGTGGTAAGAGTGGGAGGAAGGTCAAAGCTCCTCTCCAACCTTTTCCTGTTGTTGGAACACCCTTTGAAAGGGTAGGGATGGATATTGTGGGGCCACTGGATCCCAAGACAGCCATGGGCAACAGGTACATCCTGATCTTGGTGGACCATGCCACCCGGTACCCTGAGGCAATCCCTCTCCGTACAACGACGGCGCCAGTGGTGGGCCGGGCGTTAATGGGGATCTTTTCCCGTGTTGGCTTCCCCAGAGAGGTGGTTTCTGACAGGGGGACCAATTTCATATCCAAGTATATGACATCCCTGTGGAAGGAGTGTGGTGTAACCTACAAGTTCACCACTCCTTACCACCCACAAGGAAACGGTCTGGTGGAGAGATTCAACCAGACCTTGAAAGGCATGATCAAGGGTCTAACAGAACCCATGAGGTGTAAGTGGGACGTCCTCTTGCCATGCCTACACTTTGCATACAGGGAGGTGCCTCAGAAGTCTCTTGGGTACAGCCCCTTTGAGCTCCTGTATGGCCACCCTGTCAGAGGACCTCTGAGTTCGGTAAAGGAAGGCTGGGAGGCAGCTCCCAGGAAAACTCCCCAGGATGTGTTTAGTTACATGCTGGCCTTTAGAAACCAAACTGCCCGCTTCAGGAAACTCGCTCAGGCGAACCTAGAAGCAAGCCAGGAAGAAATGAAGAGGTGGTATGACCAGAATGCCACTCTGGTCGAATTTCAACCTGGGCAAAAAGTGTGGGTCATGGCCCCAGTGGAACCTTGTGCCTTGCAGGACAAGTGGACTGGGCCATATGAGGTGGTGGAGCGCAAAAGTGACGTCACCTACCTGGTGGATTTGCAGGCTCCAAGGACCCCTTTGAGGGTCCTTCACGTGAACCGCCTCAAGCCCCACTTCGAGAGGTCCGAAGTGAGTATGCTCTTGGCGACAGATGATGGGGTGGAAGAGGAGAGTGAGCCTCTCCCTGACCTCCTGTCTACCAAGGAGCATGATGGGTCAGTGGAAGGTGTGATCCTCTCCCCTACACTGACTCAGGAGCAGCAGGGGGACTGTCACCAGTTGTTGGGACAGTTCGCCCCACTGTTCTCTCTGACCCCCGGTGTTACTCACTGGTTTACCCATGACATGGACACTGGTGACAGCCCTCCTGTGAAGATCAAGATTTACAGGTTGACTGACAGGGTCAGGGCCAGCATCAAGGAGGAGGTCTCTAAGATGTTGGCATTAGGGGTGATTGAGCCCTCCAACAGTCCTTGGGCCAGCCCAGTGGTCTTGGTCCCAAAGGCTGCTGCACCAGGTGCCACTCCAGAACTCCGGTTTTGTGCGGACTACTGTGGGCTCAATGCCGTCACCAGGACTGACGCGCACCCCATCCCCAGAGCTGATGAGCTCATTGATCGGTTGGGAGCTGCCCGGTTCCTCAGCACATTTGATTTAACGTCTGGGTACTGGCAGATTGCCTTAACCGATGGGGCCAAGGAGAGGTCAGCATTCTCAACCCCAGAAGGTCATTACCAATTTCGGGTGATGCCCTTTGGGTTGAAGAATGCCCCTGCCACCTTTCAGAGGTTGGTCAATCAGGTGTTGGCTGGACTGGAGGATTTCAGTGCCGCCTACCTGGATGACATTGCTGTGTTCAGTTCCAGCTGGGAAGAACATTTACAGCACCTTGAGAAAGTGTTGAGGGCTCTGCAAGGTGCAGGCCTCACGATCAAGGCCAGTAAGTGCCAGATCGGGCAGGGTTCTGTGGTGTACTTGGGACACCAGGTAGGAAGCGGCCAGGTGGCGCCCTACAACCCAAGATTGACACCATCCTGGCTTGGGAACCCCCCAAGACTCAGACAGAGGTGAGAGCCTTCTTAGGTCTCACCGGCTACTATAGGAGATTTGTTAAGGGCTATGGCACCATTGTCGCCCCCTTAACAGAGCTGACTTTCAAGAAGCCGCCCAGGAAGGTGATCTGGACTGAGTCTTGCCAGAAAGCTTTTGATGCCCTGAAGGCAGCCATGTGCACTGCGCCCGTGCTCAAGGCACCTGACTTCTCCAAGGAATTTGTCGTGCAGACTGACGCTTCAGAGCATGGTGTGGGAGGGGTGCTCTCACAACTGAACGAAGAGGGCCTGGATCAGCCTGTAGTCTTCCTTAGCAGGAGACTACTCCCCAGGGAACAGAGGTGGAGTGCCATAGAAAGGGAAGCTTTTGCTGTGGTCTGGGCACTGAAGAAGCTGAGACCATACCTGTTTGGGACTCACTTCCGGGTTCAGACAGACCACAGGCCCCTCAGATGGTTGATGCAAATGAGGGGTGAGAATCCAAAACTGCTGAGGTGGTCCATCTCCCTACAGGGAATGGACTTTATGTTGGAACACCGCCCTGGTACAGAACACGCCAACGCAGATGGTCTGTCCAGGTTCTTCCGCGTTAGTGAAGAGAACTCCAATGGGGTTGGGTAGTTCTCCCTACTTTCAGCTGGAGGGGACATGTGTTAGACTTGGCATCTTTTGGCGTGTTTCCCCTGACTTTTTGCTTTCTGACCTCCTGGTTTTTGACTCTGTTTTTGCTGGTGTAATGATTCTGCGCACTTTCCTCACTGCTGTCCAGTGGGAAAGTGCAAGTGCTCCTGTACAAAATGTGTTATGGATTGGTATTTACATGATTGGCCTATGTGATCTATGTGTCAGTCCCTAGTAAAGTGCACTGAGAGTGCCAGGGCCTATAGATCAAATGCTGTTGGTGGGCTGCAGCACTGGATTGTGCCACCCACGCAAACAGCCCGTAAAGTGTAACTCTGGCCTGCCATTGCAGAGCCTCTGTGCAGCCTGGGGCTGCCATGTCGACTTGGCAAGTGCACACACTTGCAAGTCCCTAAACCTTCCCTTTCCTACATGTTAGTCACCCCTAAGGTAGGCCCAAGGTACCCCTGTGGGCAGGGTGCATTGTATGTGAAAGGTAGGACATGCCCTGGTGTGTGTGGCATGTCCTGATAGTGAATTACAGCCTATTTCGTTTTCACTATTGCAAGGCTACCTGTTCCCCATAGGCCAGAATGGGCAGTTTTGATTATTACAGCTTATAATCCTAACTGACCCAGGGAACATGGTAGAAATTCGAGTTTAGTATGCCTGGACTCAGAATGATAAAATGCATCTTTTAGTAAAGTTGGTTTTAACATTCTGTGTTTGAAAATACCACTTTTAGAAAGTGGATATTTTCTTGTCTAACCATCCAAGCCTGCCTCTGCTAGGTTGCGTATTCCTTGTCTGGAGTGTGAGTGACAGGGGCTGGTGGATGCCAGGAGACAGGGTGAGTCAGCACAGGGCTGAATAGCAAGATCTACATGTAGATGGGTGGGAGGAGATGCACCTGGGACCTGAATAGGGCTGGGCCTTCCCTCCACAATGCTGGCTCCACCTCCTGTGGTGCGTCTGATGTCCCTGGCCTGCACTGTGAAAGGAAAGAAGGAGACTTGTCAACAAAGTGCTCCAGGACTGACCAGAACTGGTTTGGACTAGGCAAAGGCCTCTCTGCCTTCAGAGAACAAAGAGAAATTGAGGATAAAAGGGGAGCCAAACCCCAGAAAATTAGAACTCTTTTGGATCAAGAAGACTGCCAAGAAGAAGAGCTGGAGAAGCTGTGAGGAGGAACTACCACTTTGCTGTGTGCTTTGCTGTGTTGGCCTGCAGTGGCTGCTTCTGTCTTGGGCAGTGAAAGGACTGGAACTGAACTTTCTGCAATCTACTTTGTGAGTGTCTCCAAGGGCTTGAGGTAGAGCTTGCCCCCTGTTCAAGAAGTCTCAGGAACAGCAAAGACTTCACGTTCTTCTGCCCTCAGCACTGGGGACTGTGTGTTTTGTGCTGCAACAGAAGAAAAGCAACTCGACGACGTCGACGACGCCGCTGCCGACTCCGTGTCCTGACGGCACCGCAGAGGGCACCGCTGCAATGCCGCACCGCGACCCTGGTCTCACCAACGACGCCTGCTGACGCCGCCACCGAGCCGCTGCTCGCACCGCGACCTGTGGGCACCGAACTCCGCACCGCCTAGCTTCACAACGATGCCGTGGCCTTCCCGATGACGCCGCTCCACGCCGGACTCGACGCCGCTGCTTGCACCGTGGTTCGGGGGCACCGCTCGTAAGTTACACAACGCACCACCCTCATCCCGCACCGCAGCCTTGGCCCACCGACGCCGGTGCCATCGACTCCAGTTCGTCAGCCGACGACAGCACTGCAGCTACGACGATGCCGCTGCTGCACCGTGACCTGCCAGCACCGTGACGAGCACTGCCTTCATCTCACACCACGACCCTGGTCTCACCGACGACGCCATCCAACACCGCCATCGAGCCGCTGCTCGCACCGCGACCTGAGAGCACCGCACGCCGCACCGCTGCACTTCGCACTGCAGCACCCGATGCCGGCCGACGCCAGCGCTCCTGACTTCAACAGAGGAGATCGATCTGCAACGCGTGTGACTTCGAGGGCCCCGACGACGCCGCACCGACCTCCGGAACCGACGCCTGCGGACGCCGTGTTTTCGGAAGCTCACCGCGAGGTCATCGACGCCCTGCATTTCTGAAAGGTACTGTTTGCGGGTCTTCCCGACACCGTAGCTGACCCGCGAAGCCGCGGTCAGCCAGAACTGTTTGGATCTGTTTGTTCACGACGCCATGATAGCCCTGGACGGAGCTATCGACATCAAGGAACTGTTTTTAAAGACGTTTTGAGAAATAACTATTTCTGAAGTACTGTACAGTGGATTTTTATCGTATTTGGTCTTGTTTAAAGTATATAAAAATATTGGATATTTTTCTAAACTGGTGTGGTGTCCGTTTGTAGTGCTTACATTGTATTACTGTTGGTTTGGTGCAAATGCTTTACACACTGCCTCTGGAATAAGCCTGACTGCTCGTGCCAAGCTACCAAGGGGGTGAGCAGGAGTTATTTTAGGAGTGTAACTCCCTTATCCTGACTAGGAAGAAGGGTCCATACTTGGACAAAGGTGCAAGCCCTTGCCAACTAGAGACCCCCATTTCTAACACTGATGTAAAAATTGGGATGTCTAAATTATTGGGGTTCAGTAAATTACTGGGGTTCGGCTCCCACAAAATTTGGTAGCAGTGGATGCTTAGCAAACCTTCTCTTTAAGTGGTCCCAAAACGTTTCCCATTGTTCTTAAGTTCTTAATGCCAGGTCCAAGGGAGAAGGGATTTTTTAAGTATTGCCAAACTTCGAATGTCGGCTCTTCCCAAGAAATGACTAGCTGTTTTGGCTGTGCATTCCTGTATGATATTGGAGTGTAAGTGATAATATGGAGAAACTGAATTTGTGAGTGTATATTGAGGTATGAGATCATGATAGTGGATTTCTGTTTCTGTGTTGAATTGCTTGGGTATGCAATGATTATTTTGAGGTTAAATGGGGGAATGATTACTGTTTTGTTGATGTATCATCGTGATATTGTATTGAATTGAATTGAGTTGGTTATCGGATCCGCTGTGAATCCAAGTTCTCAAGATATTGTTTATTTTGTCTCTCATCATGGTGTGTAAAGCAATGCGTCCCTTTACACACTGATAGATTCTGCTGTGATTGGTTACACAGGCAGGGAGTCATGCTATGATTGTTGTTACATCATCACAAAGCTCTATTATGATTGATTGGTTACGGACAAAGCCACTCTGTGATAGGTCTACATTTGATAGAGCCACTCTGCAATTGGTTGTTGCTCGCTGAACTGTTTGCTGCAATTCTGGTTTATAGTGTGATTGTTTTGTGAAGAAAACAATGTGAAGTTTGTCGGCAAAGCCTAAAGTTACTAAGATGCCTAGAGAAGGTCAAAAAATGCCAGCCCAAGGAACACTAGCATATGAAATGATGAAGGAGGTTGGGTACTATACGTGTACCTGGATTTCAGGATGGAATAAATATATTGCACGTGATGATGTTTTACAGTTTCCGTTAGAGGGTACTTTCAGTGTTAAAAATTTATATATTTTTAAGACAAACCATGTATGACATGAAACCGACATCCAGACCTACACAGTTGGAGGTGCTTAATGAATTGGATCGTATGGCTACTGAGAAGGAGAGGAAGAAAGCCTCTAAAGAGGTAAAGAGTGTATTTAGACATTGGGTTGCTCACAAAATGGATCTACAAGAGAAGAGTCGGAAGGAGGATATGTAACAACATTCCCTGCTGTAGTTACTGATGAGGAAGAGCGGGGTAAAGAGAAAACAAAAAAGAAGTATCGGAGTGTAGACAGAATCCTAATATAATTCAGGTAATTTCAGAATAAATTTCACAGAGACAGAGAAATAGTATGTTGTTCAACATGCAGATCCAGAGAAGACTATACAAAATCAGAAATCATTTTGAGTGCCCATGCCAACAGCTCCAGTAATGTAGCAAAACATGAGAAATAAAATGCCATATAATGCAGAGTATCAACAGAATACAAAGGTTTAAAATGATGAAATGGCAGGGAATAGTTCACAATAATGGTGCCTGAAGAGGGAGGAGGATTACTTACTTGGAGCAGTCTTGGAGTTAGACCAAAGTAGCTCATATATTGACAAAGAAGTCAGTGGCCAACCCGTTTTACTCTCGGTAAGAGAAGTCCAAGTTGTTGGCACTAGTAATAAACAAATTGTTAACTAGGTTACAGCAGATTTTCCAGTTAAAATTGGCCAGATGGAGATTAAAACATCAGCATATATTATGTGATTCTGTCATGGAAATGTTGCTTGGGAGAGATTTACTTTGCAGGATGAGCTGTGCAATATATTGTGCATCGGATGGTGCCACAATTCAAATGCAAGATGAGGACTCAGTTTTTAAACTTAGTTGAGATGTTTTGGAAGTTGAGTTGTTTTCAGTTTTGGCAAAAGAGGACCTACCTCTAGATTACGACATACTGTCAGAGAAGAGATATGGGATTAAACTGGTAAAAAGATTGAATTGATTACAGGAGCAAAAACAGTCAAAATGAAGATTAAAACAGATGCAATATTTCCTAGAACAAGCCAGTATAGACTTGTGCCAAATGTTCTCACTACCACTCCATGAGGAATCTACATTTCTTTTTGCACTTCAGATTTTTAATAATGTTCTCATGTGGTGTAGAATCCCACAAGAGAATACTGAATGTCCTTCAGTCTTCTTACAAATATTGAAAAGGGATTTAGAGAGTCTGAAATTGCCATGCAACTCATTACTAGTGCAATATATTGATGATCTACAGGAAAGTCTCTAAAGAGTGTGTTTCTGCAATTCTGAAATTGAACCAGCCAACTACCCAGAAGATGGTTTGGATGTTTCTTAGTCCTGTTATCAGTGGATTCATAACTTTTCCTTGATTGCAAAGCCTTTATAGAGGTTTACCTGTAATGATGTTCAAGATCCAGTACCATTTGATGATGAATGCAATGACACATTTAAGAAATTGAAGGAGAGTTTGTGTCATGAGCTCGCACTTGGGATGCCTGATTACAATGTGATGTGTTTTTTATTCTGTCATGAGAAAGATGGATATGCATTTTCAATTCTTACTCAGAAACATGGAGGTTTAATGCGTCTAGTGGCATAGCTTTCTGCTGTATTGGATCCAAAAGCTGTAAGTCTTCCAGGTTGTTTGATGGGAGTTGCAGCTGTTTGTTTGGCAATTGAACAAAATGAAGGATTCATGATGGGTCATAATTTAATTGTTTATTTCCCTCACTCAGTTGAGATCCTTTTGAAAAGGACAAGGATTTAGCATATAATAAACATCGGACTCATTATGAGCAACAGATATTTGGAGCAGAGATTATATTTCTATTCAGAGGTGTAGTATCCTGAATCCAGCAACACTGCTTCCAATTTCAGGCAAGGATTGTGAAGTCAGGGAGGATGAAATTGATGATGTTTTGAATCACAATTGTTTAGAGGTGACTGAATTATGCACACAACTAATACCAGACATTAAAGAAGTCCCTTTGGAAATGGCTGATCTGACACTATTTGGTGATGGTTCTTGTTTGAGGGACCAATGTTGAGCATTGAAATCTGCCTATGCAGTATGCTCTGTTTCAGATAGCCCAATCTGAGGTGTGACTCAGCTGCGGTTGCAGCCATATTGTGGACAAACTATCCAATCGCCCCTCAATGCTAAACACTGTGCTTGAGGACCTGAGGAATGTATCAACAGCCTCCACATGTACGCCCCCCACAGACATGAACACTGAATCCAGTCCAGTGGGAGGAAGGCACGCCAACCCAAACAACCTAGAACTGCTCCAAAATCATCAGCTGGAGGGTTCAGGTACCCGAAAAAGCAATGGGCCCTTAGGAACCTCTAAAGTATCACCTGTGGCCGTTCAAGCAGGAACTCACAACCCAAAGCTCAAAAGGAAGGGCCCAAAACAGAAATCCTTCCCAAACCAAACAGCCTTTTTCCCCATTTTCTGCCATCAACGGGCCAAAACAGAGACCATGCCTGTGACTTAAGCAATCAAAATAGGGATTTGCAATCATCTGATAAACAAACCAGCCCAGGAGGCACGTCTCCCCTCCAAAACGTCAGGTGGTCATTCACTCAAGAAATCAGGGCCACGTCATCGTGCAAGACCATCCTTTACAGAAAGAGACGTTATTCATATCAAGGTCCAGAACACACCCCAAGGCACACCAACCTACCTACCTCCCCAGCTCGGCCTTGCCCAGCCCTAGTAAGCGAGGAGTAGCAAACAGAATCAGTGTCAGTAGCCAATAGGAGCCCTGAGGCAGCTAAGGATACAAGTAATGGGCATGGACAGGAACGTGCAGTCAATAGAGATCGGTCAA
Source organism: Calotriton arnoldi (assembly GCA_963921515.1). Classification (NCBI taxonomy): domain Eukaryota; kingdom Metazoa; phylum Chordata; class Amphibia; order Caudata; family Salamandridae; genus Calotriton; species Calotriton arnoldi. The sequence goes on along the minus strand of CAWUFW010008727.1, from coordinate 390,292 downwards.
TCAAGAGTGTGAGGCACACTGCTCAAAACTCTGCCTCATCCAATACCGCAGGGCGCAGCCAGCAGCACTGAGCCCATGCACAACTGTGCATTCTGCACCCTCCCAAGCAGCTATCAACAGGAGCTACTACAATAAATATAAAGGCTGAGAGTGTAAGACACGGATCGCCAAGAGATCGGGAGAAATTCCAACTCAGTGAAGAAATCCATCTTAACTGCCAACGCGAAACTGCGCAGCCCAACAGAGAGCTACCTCAGTCAACACAAACCCTCAGCATCACGCAGCCTGATATAATCTCCATACTGTTTAAGCCTGAGTACACCTCAAAAGGGAACGATGAAATTCTAACAGGGGGAATATCCTGAGGCTATTACGGGCTACCTCAAACCTTGTGGATCTAAACTCAACTGACTTACTCTCAATAGAGTTTATCCGCCCTGCAAACCCCTCGATGTCTGAGGCCACCAGGGCTACGTGGAAAACGACTACAATCACCCAGAAAGTGCTAGCTGAGCACCGCACCTTCAAAGCCTGGGGAATAAACATTGCCCCTCACCAAAATCTAGGATATCCATCACCTCTGCTAGCACCTAGTCCGAGGTCTATAGCAACCAACCCTCCCAGGTGCATCAACTCAGTGCTCAGAGGGGCGTTGGGGCAATCAGCACAACAGAGGTCAACCTCGCTGGAAAACCAACAAGTCAGCCCTTGGGCAGCACCAGCCCCACAAAGCAGGCACTTAGACCTTGGGACGATCACTAGAACTATAACCTCCCTTCTGGGGAGCCAATGACAATACACACAGAAGGAAGCAGACACTAGGGCTAAGAAATCCACACTTTGCCTTTGCTCATGGAACGTTAATGGTCTGGCAACAAAAATCTCAGACCTGGAATTCCTGCAGTGTCTCAATTCGTTTGACAAAATTCTGCTTCAGGAAACATGGCTCGCAGACCCGTTCCATTTACAAGGCTTTATGTGCTTTGCAACACTGCCCGTAAAGGTCGGGAAATTTGGACACTCCTCAGTAGGGCTGGCAACCTATGTATCCATGTCCTGCAAAATGACAGCAGTGACAGTTGGCCCTGCCTTGTCAGCCACTACAGCTGTCAAGATCACCCTTTCCCTTTTAGGAGCACAAGATGAGGCAGTGATAGTCAATGCATACATCCACCCAAAACACAAAGCAAAAGACTCGGAACACCTAATCGGCCAATTAACAAGCTACATAAGCAAGACAGAAACCTCAAACTTGATTCTCTCGGGAGACTTGAACCAGTACCTCCTAGGCACGTCGAGGGGGAATGAAGTGAGTATCCAATTCCTACTCTGGGGCTGATTACGATGGCGGGCGGAAGCACATCCGCGGTGCTGGCGGTGGCGAAAAAAGCCCTTTTCCGCACTCCATCGGTGGCCTGTGCGTCCGCCGTATTACAATGGGCAAAGAAAGCCCATTTCCCGTCCTCTGCGGTGTTCCGGGAACCGCCAGGAATCCCCTTCCGCAGCGGTGGTGGACGGAGCCAAAAGGGAGGGACCGCCGTGCGGAATGCGGTTACGACCGCCGGTCGTATTACGATGCCACAAACAGCCCACCACACCACTGCGGAGAATCCGGCCAATCGAGGATGGCGGTGGCAATACTGCGGATAGCTCCATGTGTTCCTGTCCGCTGGGGAAATGGCGGTCTTTGGCCTTTCCACAGCAAATCCGACCGCCGGGGATGGATTTTCAGCTTTTCCGCCACTGAATCCTGGAATCCGACCGCCGCGGTAGGGAGTTTTTTGAGGTGCATCCTAATCTGGCCGGCGGTTTTGCCGCGGTACCTGCGGACGGTTAATTTCCGCTACCACGGCAGTCGGAATGGGTTTCCGTCCCCCATCGTAATGAGCCCCTTTGTAACATACAGACTCAAAGCGGATCCTCACACGGGAAGAAGAATAGTAAAAACAGACGCCTCCTAGATGATCTAGTACATCTCAATTTCAGTGCTCTAAATGGAAGATTCCCTGGAGACTCTCTCCCTGTGGCTACCCACTACTCTCCTTCAACATGCTCAATATTAGATGACACGTCTGTCAGTCTCTCGCTGTTTCCCTGCATACTCAGGTTCCGGATTGGGGACAAGGGGGACAGTGTCCACCAACAACAAGAAACCCTCCTATCAGCAACTGCGCCTCCTTGCATTCACCCAGAGGCGGCTTTGGGCTCCATTTACACAGCAAACTATAAGAGAATCAAATTTGTGGCGGCAAATATTGAGTCCCTGTCAACAAAAGCAATCGATCTCCTACATTCACAATCAATAGCAACAAAGAGCTATATAACCAACTGGGAATGCTTTACTGCGACACTATCAGAACTTCACGCCTTGTCACCCAAAAATAAACTCTTCCAGGAACCCAGGTAAAAACGCTAAAGGATCAAATAAAGGACTTCAAAAAATCAAAAAACTGTTCCTTAAGATCTCTGCTACACCATCCGGGGAATCCAAGTCTGTGCATACTCCTGCGACAACAAAGAGCCTCGCTCAAAAAGTTGAAATGGGAAGCTAACAAAGATCGTGAAGAGGAGACCTGGGCAAAGCTCCTCCACAACAGAAATCATAATGACAGTGCTCGCTTTAGGAAGATGGTGAACATTATAATGCACCCACAGCATGGAGGAATTGCTTCCCATATCTCAGAGGAAACATGGGCAAGCTTTTTAAGTGAGCACTTTAACCATCAATCTGTGGGAGAATGGTTAACTCAGACAACCAGGGCGACACCGGGGGAATGCTCCACAGGAGCCCTACTAAAGGAGGCGATCACACCAAAAATGCAGGATACAGATAACGCTCCTGAGCACAAGTCCAACACCTCAAGGACACTCTTAATAAGGCAACAGATTGCAAAAGGGAGATGGGAAGGGGCCACGGGGCCAAACGGCATACCACCGACACTGTTCAAACAGAGGGCGGCGGAATAGGCAAGTGCCCTGCACCCCCTATTTTCGGAAGTCAGATCACTTGGTAGGATTCCAGAATCATGGAAAGGCACCAATCCTCAAAAGCGGATATAAGGCCTTACCGGGAAATTACCATCTGGTGGCATTGATCGACAATGAGGCAAAATAAGTTTTGGGCCCCGTGTTAGAGGAACATACAGCTTGGGCAGGCACAAATGAGATAATAGCACTAAACCAGACAGGATTTCGCAAAATGTCAGGCACAACAACAAACATCCTGGCAATAGATGCAGCAAAGACCTCGAATCTTCCTTTACACCTCTGCTTTATTGATTTCAGCGCTGCTTTCGACAGTGTTGACAGGGCAAGACTGTGGGCGATGTTGGCCCGACGGGACATTCCACAAGCTCTACTAAATATGTTGACACTTCTCCATACAGACACTTGGGTGCTGGTGAAATTGGGAGCGGGGACTCCCCCCTCCAGACGAGTACTAACAACTAAAGGCCTGAAGCAGGGCTGCATGCTCGTGTCTACCTGTTTAATATATTCATGGCCGACTTGCCGTGAGAACTTAACACCTGTAACTTCCATGCACCCAGGTTGGGAGGCAAAACATTGATCAGTCTCCTGTATGCCGACGATGTAGTCCTGCTTAGTCACACCCAGGTTGGCCTGCAACATCTCTTCAACAAAATGCAGAACTACGCTACAGAGAACATCCTAAAAGTCAACTACAGGGGGTGTGGCTTGGCACGTCAAGATGGCGGTCGCACTTTAGGAGTGCTCTGGACCCCTCCGTCATCCGTGCCACGATCCGCCGACATCTGCAGCCTTCTGACCCCCAGAGCTGTACCCATCAACTCCCGACAGCTTGCCTTACCTGTTTGAGCCGTCCTCTGTGGCGATCGGACCGCGCTGACATCTTGTGGCCTGTTCTCCCGCCTCGCCTCACTCATTATGGCGGCGCCCGCTTCCTGTGTTTTTGGGCCTTGAGCGGCGGCTCACCACCGGAGCTGACCACTGTGGAGGTAACGGGCGCTGCTGCGCCGCCACAGAGTCCATCACCCGCGAGAGGAGGAGACGGAGAGGTCTGGTGGGCGCGGCCGGAGGCGGGACACCGGACGGTGCGGCTTGGCCTGCGGCCTCCCTCCGGCGCTGCCCCTTGCCTCCCTGCCGGGGATCTGGAGATCAGGCGGTGCGGGGCTCGGCCGAGGTCCGCGCTGGGGGAGCCCCCCGGAATGGCTGTCGGCTCGGATAGCCGGCGGCTCCTACGACGTTCCGAGGCCTGGGCGCGCTCGTGGGATCTGGAGGCCTCCGCTGCTGGCCCCGGCGGCTGCGGCCCACGTGCTGAATCCGGCTGGCCTTGCTCTTCACCCTCCCCTCCGGTGAGTGCGGCGAAGGGAGTCGCTAGACGGCGCGGTGTGCTCCTGCCGGAGGGGGGGGGGTTTCGGCTGCATCACCGGGCAGCGGGGCGGCGGGGGTCTCCCTCCCCCGCACCAGAGTTGGACCACGATCGTGCTGCGGTCAGCAGCGTCGTCCCGGGGGGGTCCCCGCCTTGGGGCCTGGCTCCCTGCTGCTGCCCTTGCGCCTGATAGCCCACGCATCCTCTGGGCTGGGGCCTACCTTCCACCCCTGGGGATTGCTATGCTGTGAACGGACGGCGGCGAGGGGGCGGTGGAGAGTCACCCTGACCAACGGGGAGTCTCGGCTGCACCACTCAGGCAGTGGAGTTGCTGGGAGGGACCTCCATCGCCCATTCTTTGGCTCTTGCGGCCTTCACGCTGGACCGGCTCTGCGCCTGTGACCCCTGGGCTGGTTGCCTTTGCCCCCAGCCCGGGGCCCTGTTCTTTCCTGGGTCCCTTTCAGCTCCGCTCCTCGCGGGGGTTGGTTGTGCTGTCTTTGCTGCCTGCTCTCTTGCTGTCAACGTTGCCACACGTAACATCACAGCTAATATCACCTTTCATTCTACCAATGGGCGATGAATAATACCAGATTATAATAAACTATTGAAATTAGTCTTTACAGAAAACTGCCCTCATTTCGCAATGGAGATGCTCCACTCGCTAATAGGGAAGCTGTTAGGGCCATTGGGAACCCAGGTGGAGCAGGGCGCGAGCCGGTCTCCACCTGGGCTATTTCGCGCAAGGGAAGCAGCCGCGCGAGAGGGCAGGTGAAATTAATTAGGCAGGGCGGTGTTTCAGAAGCAGGCGAGCGGGTGGACACTGGCGGCGAAGGTGCCCGGGGTGTGTCGTCGCTGTTTTCCCGTTGTTGCTGTGGCGGTCATGCGGTTGTCGCGCTGTATGCCAGGTATTTAGGGCCCCATAATATGGCAGATAATGAGGAGGTGCGGGCTGCTGTACGAGTGCTGTGTGCTGCAGGAAGAGAAGACTGGCTGCGGCCGGGGGTCCCTGGTGCGGCTGGGGTAGTGCGTGTGCGCCCTAAGCGTCAGGCGGCCAGAGGAGTGGTGAAAGCTGTTGCTGCGTGCTTGCCGGCGCTGCAGCGTCCCACGCGTCTTCTGGATACCGGTGAGGATGTCGGTAAGGCCCGGAGTGTCTCTCTGGGGCCGTATGTAGCCGCGGTAGGCTCCGGTGCAGCTCAGTTGGCCCATTATGTAGAGGAGGACCTCTCCTGTCTTCCTGGCTCGAGTGTCGGTAGGAAACTGCGTCGTTTTCGGTCTCGGGGAGGCGGGGCTTCCAGGGCAAAGCGGGCTGCCTCTCTCTCTCGGGGAATGCCTCGGGGGGGGCGGGGTTTGTTTTGTCAGTCTCCTACTCTGGTTTCTGGCAAGGGGACGCCCCAGTTAGAGGCGGTTAATTTTTCAAGGGTTGTGGCAGCTGGGTTTTCACAGGCAGCGGTGCAGTTTGGCACACATAACGTGAATATCGCGCCCCCTCCCCATTCTTCTGGCTGCTCCTCTGCGCTTGTGGCTTACTCTAGTGACAGCGGGGAGGAGAGTTGTGCGGAGCCAGCTCACAGCAGCTCTCACTCTACAGTGGCGAATAACATTCCCATTGGTGGTGATTTTTCCGGGCCAGTGTCCACTAGTGAGGGTGTTTTTTCTGGGACTGGTTATGTGGGATTTCATTCTGGGGAAGGGTCTGAGGACTTGATGGATGTTGAACAAGAGGGAGACGCGGACAGAGAGCAGGTTGTTTTTCCCCGATGCCTGAGTCGACGGGGTTTTGCAAGCGCACAGCAGGTCGGTTTGGTGGCGGGGGATGTTTTTGAGATACCTTCAGTTTTTACTGTCCCGTCTCAAACCCCTCATTATTTTGGTTCCGTCTTGGGTCCTCAGTCTGGCCAATGGGTTTGGGTGGAACATTCAGAAGGGGTCTCTGCTGCAGCGGATGGGAGCTCAGAATTGCGTAGGTCGGGGGGGCAAAGGTTTCAGCGCCTTCTTCAAGCATGAGCGGTTTGAAGGTGCAGGTTTCATCTGGGACTACGGAGCGTGGTGACTCCACGGGTCAGCTGGTTGAGCAGGATGCGGATTTGCTGCACTGGCCTGACACACACGGAAGTTCACGTGCGGACTTTCCTTCTCATGCTGGTCATCAGAAGCGGATGGCGGCGCAGCATCGGAGGTAGTATGATGGGGGTGTGGGAGATGGGGGTCCATATGAGGATATTTTGATTTATGGGGATGACAGTGATTTGGAAGAAGGGGAACTGAAGGAAGTGGGCGGTGTTGAATCATTGACGGTTCCACACTTAAAGAGTGGGGTAAAAAGGGGTTCCTTGGGGGCAAAGACTGTGCTTAGTATGTTTCAGAAGTCTGGAGCGGACCGACCAACAGATCCTGACCGGCTAAGTGGCCCTCGTCAGCGGGATGATCCTAAGGAATTGCAGGAACGCTCCGCTCAATTACCATCAGGTAAGTCACAATGGTGGGATACGTGGACTCATTCGGATTTTAGACCGCCCAGTAAGCGTTCTATTGGGGTTGGGGAAGGGTTGTTGGTTGCTGATGTGTCACCTCAAACTGAAGTGGGAGCACAGAATTCTGTTGTGCCAGTCAAGGTCCCGGGTAGTGTCACATTCGATGTGGTTCCCACTAGTCAACCCAAACATGTGGCTGAGTTATTTCCTTCTGGGAAAGATGTACAGGGGGAGGATCGGAATATTCATACAAAGCTGCCTTATATGGGTATTTCAATGCCATTGGGGTCTCACCTTTCCGAGAAGACTAAGGCTAGGATTTGGAAGCATGAGTTTGTGGACGTTTTTAAGTTATTACATAGGGACGTTCAGGCTAAGGAGGGATCCAAGGAAGAAGAGTGGGAGCTTGCCAAACGGCCTAGGGTTCCTAAGAATATTGACAACTGGACATCCGCTTTCATCATATATGCAAGTGTATATTGTGAGCGTCATCAAGACAGGGCAGTGGCTTTGTTCAAGTACATTGATATAATTCGCAAGGCCCAAATGCATTTTGGTGGCTATGCTTGGCTCAGCTACGATGAGGAGTTCAGGGCCCGGCTTAGTATTTTTAATGACAAGCCATGGGGGGAGGTGGATTCCGAACTGTGGCTCCAATGGATGTCTTCCACTCACACGCCGGCAACGACTCACACTGCCAGCGGTTTACCAATTACATACCAGCCCTTTCAACCTCGTCCCGCCCAGGATGGGGCGGGTTGGCACGGGAGGGGACAACCTCCGGTCCCAGGGGCCTGCTGGAATTTCAATAGAGGATTCTGTAGCAGACAATATTGTCGCTACAAGCATGAATGCTCACAGTGTGGGGGAAAGCACCCGGTCACTCAATGCTTCGCAGGTTTTAAAGCCGGAGATCAAGGCAGGTTACAGAGGGGGAGAGGGACGGTATTCCAGTATCCACCAAAGGGCTCCTACCCCAATTAGACTGGAAGTTCTAGAATATTGGTTGGGCTGCTATCCCAATGTAGATGCGGCGTCTAGTTTGTACTGGGGCTTCAAGGAAGGGTTTAAAATTGGATACCAAGGGCCACGTCAGCGGAGATGGGCTGACAATCTTAAATCTGCAAAGGAACTTCCTCAGGTGGTGCAACAAAAACTGCAAACCGAATTACGGGCAGGTAGAATAGCTGGCCCTTTCATGCAGAGTCCATTTGCGAATTTGATGGTCTCACCCCTGGGAGTGGTCCCCAAGAAAACAGAAGGGGATTATCGTTTGATCCATCATTTATCCTGGCCGGAGGGTCAATCTATCAATGATTTCATTTCCCCAGCAGACACCAGTGTGTCCTATGCTTCTGTGGATGACGCCCTAAAATTGGTGGGGTCGGCGGGGGCTGGAGCGGAGTTGGCCAAGAGTGATATTAAATCGGCTTTTCGCCTGTTGCCAATCCACCCTTCGGATTTTGAACTACTGGGCATGTTTTTTGATGGAGCCTTTTACTTTGACAAAGTCCTTCCCATGGGATGTTCTGTTTCTTGTGCACTCTTTGAACGGTTTAGCACTTTTTTGCAGTGGTGTTTTACCCAGTGCAGTGGACATGCTCTAGTATGCCATTATTTAGATGACTTCATGTTCATTGGTGCCAAACAGTCTACGCAGTGTAGCTTGGCCTTGAAGTGTTTTCAGGATATGGCTCAGGATTTGGGTGTCCCTTTAGCTCCTGAGAAAACGGAGGGTCCCAGCACACACCTAACATTTCTAGGGATTGAAATTGACACTTTGGTCATGCAAGCGAGGTTGCCTGCAGGGAAGGTACAAGAAATGAAGTCCTTCTTGTTATCGGTTCTTGCTCAGACGAAACTGGAACTTCGGCAGGTTCAGCACCTGTTAGGTTATTTAAACTTTGCATGCAGAGTCGTCAGGGCTGGTAGGACGTTTTGCAGACGTTTGGGGATGTCCATGTCTGCGGCTTTCCTCCCGCATCACAAGGTTAGGCTTTCCAAGGCTATCAAGGATGATCTCCGTATCTGGTTGCAATTTCTGGATGAGTTCAATGGAGTCTCCCTTTATTTTGTCGACGACAACATGTTGTGGCAGGTTCAACTTTACTCAGATGCCTCAGGGGCACATGGGTTTGGCCTTTTCTGGGAGGGGCGGTGGTGTGCAGAGCGATGGCCTTCCCATTGGTTGCAACAGGGGCACAGCATTGCTTTCTTAGAATTTTTTCCTTTGATTGTGGCCCTGTCGGTTTGGGGGGAAGAGTTCAGGGACAGGTCGGTCCTTTTTCACGTTGATAACATGGCAGTGGTTGAGCTCATCAACAGACAAAGGGCCAAAGATCTGAGAGTTCTGCATCTTTTGCGTTCCTTTATGTTAAAGAGCTTACAGTTCAACATTGTTTTCAAGGCTCGACATATACCTGGTACAGATAACTCAATAGCAGACGCTTTGTCTCGTTTTCATTGGCAGAAGTTCCACAGTTTGGCGCCAGGGGCTGCCCTCAGCAAGACTTCGATCACACAGAGCGTTTGGGAGTTGGGGGATTGAAGATCGCAGAGTTAGTGGAGAATTCAGTGGCACCCTCTACTAGGAGAAGCTATCGGCAGGCCTGGTTGGAGTTCATAAGTTATGGCAATTTTGATTCTCAGTCTGGGAGGGTGGTTACTTCTGAACAGCATATTTTGGGTTTTGTTTTGCATTTAATTAACAAGGGTCTGTCTCACTCCACTATAGCAGGGAAGTTGGCAGGAATTTCATTTTATGGTCAGCTATGGTGGGGGCAAGATCCAGTTGTAGGTTGTTTAGTTAAGAAAGTTTTAAAAGGCCTCAGCAGGGAGCGGAAACCTAAAGCAGAGCTACGTCAGCCGGTGACTTTTGATCTCTTACAAAAACTTTTGCTTCAGCTGCCTGTTTGTTGCTACAATGATTGGGAACTTTTCCGTTTTCGTTTATGTATGATTTGGTTATTTTTTGGAGCATTTCGAGTCTCAGAGCTTTTGGGTTTGCGTGGCCAACCTGGTATTTGCAACAATTAGGTGTTTTTGCAGCAGTACAATATCAGGATATGGCTGAGGGCATCTAAAACGGATCAGTTAGGTAGAGGCACTTGGGTATACCTGAACAGGAGTGGTGTAGAGGGATGTTGCCCAGTGGTGGAGTGGGAACGTTTTAGCAGCACAGGAGGTACTGTTTCGGGTGCCATATTTTGTCATCAGGATGGCTCCCAGTTCACTAGTGCTCACATGTTGTCAGTTTTACGGAAGGCTCTCCTTAGGTTAGGTTTCAATCCAGCTTTGTTTGGCACACATTCCTTCCGTATTGGGGCTGCTACAGAAGCAGCAAGGTTGGGTTGGGCATGGGATGACATTAGGCGCATTGGGAGGTGGAAGTCTTCTTGTTGTGCTCGTTATGTTAGGAAGTGATTGTTTTGTTTTCTTCTTTGCTAATTTTGTTTTTCCATTTAGGGTGCATACGAGGCCCCTTGGCAGCGAAAATGAACACATGGATAGTGGGCCATTCATTCATAAAATGGGCAGCGCTTTTTGCAGAGAAGCACTATGGCAGATCACTTGGCTTCCCAGTGCTGGGCATGAAGTTCTATGGAAGGGTAAAAGTGGCATGAGGTGGGAGTGTTTGTTTCTTACCTTGACTGACTTGTTTGCTTCCAGAGGGGTCCTCCGGATATGCTGATATTACATTTGGGGGAAAATGATTTGGTGTCATTATCCGGTTTGTCCCTAATCAAACAAATGAAACTGGATCTTGCCGTTATTAAAAACAATTGGGCGGGCACTTGTCTGGTTTGGACTGAATTCATTTACAGGCAACATTGGAGGGGGCCAGGAGTCATGCTGCAATTGAGAAGGCCCGGCGCAAACTCAACCGTGCTATGAAAGTTTTTTGTCAAGCAATGGGAATTAAAGTTCTGTCTAACGATAATATTACAAAGGACGAAGGCCACTTATTCCGAAATGATGGGGTGCATCTATCAGATCTGGGTCAAGCATATTATTTGCTAGAAATGAGGGATTTACTGGCTCAATTATGGAATGAGAATCTCTGGTGTAGTCAAGGTTGTTGATGTTCTCCTTTTCAACACGTTTGGGTGGGGCCAGGAAAACACTGGGGGTTTTTCTGGGTGGCGTTTTGGGGGGGTAAGTCAAGAGCGGTCTTACCCACTCCTCGGGGTGGGGGAAATGTTGGAACGCGGGGGTGGGGAAGAGAGAAGTTGGGGTTTACAATGACATGGGGTGTTTAATATGAAGTTTTTGATTGAATTGTTGGAATAAAGTTTGGGGTTTTTGGGAAAATGCAATTTATTTCATGATGTCATACTGTATATAGTTATGCGATTGGGTAAACTTCATCTGTCCTAAATAAAGTGGCCTTTTCTGCTATGATGTACATGAGTGGGGCTGTGTTTATTACGCGATGGGAACCCAGGTGGAGCAGGGCGCGAGCCGGTCTCCACCTGGGCTATTTCGCGCAAGGGAAGCAGCCGCGCGAGGGGGCAGGTGAAATTAATTAGGCAGGGCGGTGTTTCAGAAGCAGGCGAGCGGGAGGACACTGGCGTCGGAGGTGCCCGGGGTGTGTCGTCGCTGTTTTCCCGTTGTCCCACCCTCCCTCCCTTATATGTGTATATTAAAAAAAAAAAAACGAGAAGAGTTGTGTGCCACTCTAGGACGGTATTGAGGTTTCCCAATTTTTCCTGTTGTCATTTATGGCGTTTTTGGGGGGGGTAAGTCAAGAGCGGTCTTACCCACTCCTCGGGGTGGGGGGGAAATGTTGGAACGCGGGGGTGGGGAAGAGAGAAGTTGGGGTTTACAATGACATGGGGTGTTTTATATGAAGTTTTTGATTGAATTGTTGGAATAAAGTTTAGGGTTTTTGGGAAAATGCAATTTATTTCATGGTGTCATACTGTATATAGTTATGCGATTGGGTAAACTTCATCTGTCCTAAATAAAGTGGCCTTTTCTGCTATGATGTACATGAGTGGGGCTGTGTTTATTGCGCGAATAAGGATGTCATTATTTACTTGGCTTTGGGATTTGCGAAGATAGTTAATGTTTCTGAGGGTCACAGATGGTTCTGTTCTATTTATAAGAAAGCAAAACTAAGTGCAAAGTGCAGTTTATATTCGTGTTGATTCCTTAAGGATGATGGCCTTTCGGGCTAGCGTTTCTACACAAGATTCTAATATTTGGATTTACATCGAATAACAAGAAGATAAAATGTAGAATATATGTGGCAGCCAGAAGAAGACAAACCAGGGCACAATAAAAACAAGTCAAACATGTCGTTCCATGCCACATGTCAAGCTTGAGCTGCTAACACTTTTCTTAGACAGAAAGTGAGAAAAGTCAGGAGCGGTGCATAGTAACTCACAAACAAAGCAGCAGGTTCCAGGGCTGCATTTAAATTGCAGGCTCACGCCTTTCAAATAAAGCACAGCACTAGCAAAGAACCCCAAAGGGTGAGGAGAGGCGGGAAATCACAACCTTTACTTTCCGTCTCTTCCCATCCACAACCCCACCAAAAATACCGAACATTGCAGAACAATGATTTCTCCTTCTCTCTAGTAAATGCAGCACCATATCCACGCGTGGCCCGACCCAGCAGGATCTTCTCTTTTTCCTCGCACGACCACACTGCAACTGTACTGCCGCTTCCGCTCCGATGCAAAGGCCAAACATTTGCATAAAAGAAACAGACAAAGGACTGCAGCAAATGCACAGTGCAATACTTAACCTTGCGGTCACTAAGCAGTGGCAGCGACAATATCATTGTCCAAATTTAAAGATTGAATGGATATCGAGCGCTCATGCAGGCTAACCAGACTGCATGGGTCTTTAAGTGTCAGGGGCCACGGGCACGAAGGACGTGTGTTTCTTGGAACAGGCATAGTGCCAATATCGGCAACACTCAGTTCTCATACAGCAACATGCATAAATAAACCACACAACACCTTTTTAGTGGAGAAATTTGCTGCAGGTTTATTTGCATAACCAATATGCCAACATGGTGGGTTATCTTACGGGCGATCCCAGGGCAGGCCAGCCCCTATGCCGCCTGCCCGTCTGATGAGCCAATTTGCACCGTGGCCGTCGCCAACCGGTGGTTACCAATTATTGGGAGAGGCCACCTCTCCCATCAGTGAACCGCCAGTCCACTCCCTTACTCACGCCCCCCGACCGGTGGGCGGAGCGTTCCAGGCAGCCCCCGGTTAATCAGACCCACAACCGCCCGTAGGGCTAACGGGGTGCCGTAGTTCTTCCAGGGGACCCGCTAAACATCCCTGGGTATCCTTGGCTTAGCACCCTTGTTGTGCTGCTGCAATATAGTACCCTTCTGTACCTTGCAGACTCTGGATCGCCCTGTAACTCCTCCTGCAACACAAAACAATAAGTTAGATTCTTCCCCTCCCCGTACTACCCTTTGGCCGTCCGCAGGGTAAGCGGTAGGGTGGGAAACAGCGAGACGGGTAGCGGTCAAGAGACCGTACAGTGGGCGGGGGAAGGCTTTGTACCCCTGTCCCCCTCCCACGGCCGGAAGTGACGTGGCCAGCAGACCCCCTGGTCCCTAGCCCAGGGAGCCTAGTGAGCCGACTTCTGTGCCTTCCTGTGGCACTAAGGCGGCCGCCCTTTTGGAGGGTCCCCTACGTGGCCCCCTGGGCAGCCTTGGCATAGTGCCAATATCGGCAACACTCAGTTCTCATACAGCAACATGCATAAATAAACCACACAACACCTTTTTAGTGGAGAAATTTGCTGCAGGTTTATTTGCATAACCAATATGCCAACATGGTGGGTTATCTTACGGGCGATCCCAGGGCAGGCCAGCCCCTATGCCGCCTGCCCGTCTGATGAGCCAACTTGCACCGTGGCCGTCGCCAACCGGTGGTTACCAATTATTGGGAGAGGCCACCTCTCCCATCAGTGAACCGCCAGTCCACTCCTTACTCACGCCCCCGACCGGTGGGCGGAGCGTTCCAGGCAGCCCCCGGTTGCTCAGACCCACAACCGCCCGTAGGGCTAACGGGCGCCGTAGTTCTTCCAGGGGACCCGCTAAACATCCCTGGGTATCCTTGGCTTAGCACCCTTGTTGTGCTGCTGCAATATAGTACCCTTCTGTACCTTGCAGACTCTGGATCGCCCTGTAACTCCTCCACAGCTCTGGGGGTGGCCACCGTCACCACCAGAGCCCCCACCAGGCAGATATCCTACCTACATCCTGTTGCTTCCAAGGCCTCCCCAAGGCCAGCAAATTAAGTCCATGCCTACCCTTGAGAAGTGAACCTCATCCACTTCCCAGCATCCAGTAGACTTGGCCTGAAGTAAACCATGCCAGATGAAGCCAAATCCCCTTTGTTCCGTGCATTTACGCATGGCGCTGTTCACTCTCCTACGTGATATCTCAATGGCGTCTCCAGATCGGGCTCCTTGCCAAACTGGGCGAGGTAAAGTTTAAGACCACCACAGTTCACATGCCCCAAGCTGAATGCTCAACTGACACATGATGTCCCTCATGTCTTGGAGCATTACTCTCCTCCCCAGGGTCGTCAGGTCATTCCTTCCCAAATGTATGACCAGGATATGAGGTAGACCGATCCCTCCCCCAAGTCTCTGCTGCAGCTTCCTCATCAGCTTGTTCCAGCGCATACCCGGGTAACCCAGCCACGTTAACTCTGTGGCGGAGGAGCCATGACGCCACTTTCCTATCTCAGCCCACCGTGCCACTCTAACGATGCATGGATGGCCAATTACCCAGACCTCGGTTCCTGGTAAATACGGAGATGTTGTGTTTGAAAACCATATATATAGTAACGTTTTTATTCTAATAGTCTACAATTGCACAACAAAACCACATCACTGCCACATCAGTTGGCAAACCGGGCCAAAACCGTCCACCTATAAACACCTTGCTTTCGGTTGCAACATAGGACATACGAGTCCTGTCGCCATATCGTCCCGCACAAGGCCTTATATATCGTTTGTAGCATTGCGAGTCCCAGCGCCCTACCTGCTTAATACGCTCTGGCGCATCCCTGATAGAAAGGCTGTGGTTGCCACCCCCAACCCTGACGGAGTGGCTGCTGAATCTCTCAACTCCCACTGTCTGTCCTGACTATTGCAAGCTTGCCTGCATGATGTGGTCTACTTGATACTTTGTAACCGGAGACCCGTCCTCATGCACCCGGAGGTACACCGCAATCACCTGGCGGAGGGCCAATAAGCCTTGCCCAAGAGCAAAGGGCAGTACCTAGTGTCCCCAAGCCCCTGTAACAGGACTACTCTCCCTTCGCCTGCCTGATCAGTTTTAGACTGTCTCACCCCTATCCTGAGACATGATGTGCTAATGTTAACGTCCTTGATATTCAATGCCACTCCGAGGTGTCCTGCTTGGATCGCCACTATCTCCCCAACGTCAGCTCCATCAATATCAGCCAACCACCCCCCCAGGTGGAGTCTACACCCCCACACTTCTGACAGTGTAACACGCGATCATGCCTCCTGTTCAGTTGAAGATAGTAATTCTTGGTGCTGACAACCCCAGGGGCCTAATACTGGGCTGTCTATATGCGCCCCAGGATGACCTAAATCAAACGGTTTGGTGTGGATGGGTGTCAACATTGCCTGGCTGGAGTGCAATACCTTTGACAAGCAACTCAGGGCAATAGGTGCCCATACAGGTAGAAGTTAGAGTAACAAGCCCGCCTTGCTTCCTCTCCTCCAGTTATCCGTGTATGGCGCTTATGGAGCCTGTCCCTCAGAATATGCCAGTCACCACCCCAGGTGACGTCTTGCCCTCCCAAACTTCTGCTAGTATACCAGGGAGCCGACAAGACAGTGGGACAGGCGGGGACTATATGTGTAATTACCTGCCCCTTACTTGAATACTGGGAAGGCAAATGTTCATTAATACTTTGTAGCCCATGTGTGCCCTACCCAGGGTTTCACCAAATTTTTTGAACCGTAGCACACTTGTTGGATGACAACTTCTACCACGTGCCTGGCTGCCAAGGCTATAGGGCGGGCGACATTCCCCGCCAAGTCTCTCGCTTTCTACACTGTTGTGTGAGCCCGGTACCTACACAAAAACCTATACAATTTCCGTTTCTGACTGTAATTAGGAGTACGTTCACCCCATGGTATCTTTGTCCTGCAAAAACTGTTTATAGTTACTCAACTCCAAAGGCACTCGTTTTAACGACCTCAGGAGGATGAATTGCTAGGTGAACCTACCAGGATCTGACCTTCTGACCAAGCGGTCGAACGCAAGCCCCTTTCAGTTCTGCCGCTCCCCAGGCCTGTGCAATTGTATCCCAGGGCCGACTTCTGGTACCTGTACCATTACTAGGACATGCCCGAGCTCGAAACCCCATCTAGAAGGCCTGCCCACAGGCTGACCACGTCCAACACTGGAGTGTCACGCAGCCACTCCGTAGCCAGGATACTAAACCAGGTATAGATGTATCCAAAGACCCATCTCTAGCGCCTGCCTGCCGCGCTGACCCCCGCTGAAGGAGTTTGCGCGGGATGTCCTGGTAGACCACATGGCGGGGACTGGCCTGAGTCTCCCTGCCCAGAACAACCACTGACACCATACACAGCTAATGCTCACTGACCTGAACGCGGGGAGATGCACTGGCCAATCCTTGGACCAACAGACCTCAAATCCCCAACCCAGGTAACGTGCCACAAACACTCTGACATTGCCCTTATGGTCACCCCGCCTTCCCCGAACCGGACTGCTAGGAGCACAGGCCCCAACTTCGCTGACCACCGGCGACAGGACAGCCGTGCTCATGCCAAAACCGAGCGACACAATCTACCCCACACGTGGCACAGGTCCCTTGCCAGGTTACTCCCCTTAATGCGCACCTACTACAGGAGCCTGAAATAGTTCCTGTGATCTGCATTGTAAATTAGTCAAAGGTGCACATTTGATCTGGCAGCAGATCAAGTTAATTAAGCCTGCCAATACTCCGCTCAGAGCACCCCGCTAGATAATGGCTTCCCTTGAAAAGGCGGAGCCAACAGACCTCCAAGCACCAAAGGCTGTACATCTGAGTACAGCTCTAGTCTAACAGATGCCCCTTGCATCAGATATCAACCATACCACACCTGGCTGAAAGCTGCTCAGTGCTTCTGATGCATCGGCGCTCCCTGACCCCCGCAAGCTTCATCCTGATAAAATCCGCTCGTGACTGGGGCATACCAGTGTGATTAAAGCACAAGACATGCTTGCCCGACGTTAGCTCTTCAACCAGGCTCCCACCGCAAGAGCCCTTCACAAACCATGTGGCCTAAAACCTTCGTCCTGTGGGGCGGTTGCAAAAGGACTGCACTCAACCCCTCCCTTCTCTACCAATGTTATAAATGGCGTTAACGGTTGGGAACGGTGTGCACCTACGCGTGGCTGAGCCCACCCTTAGTCATGAGAAGGGGGTACACACTAGGCTAACGCCTGCTCGTCCCCCAAGTAGCTAGACAGAGCCTTAGGGCTTATTCCAGAGGCAGTGTACAATTTTATGTGCCAGAGGCACACCCACAGTAGCCAACTAGGCACACCCCCGCAGAGACTGCATACAATGTTATTAAAATATCCTTCGTATACTCCATAAAAGAACCGCACTGTCCCCATCCGGGCCCTTCAAGTAGAAACCGGCCAACCCAATCGCCGGCCCTCATGCTAAGACAGAAACGCTACATGGCCATAAACGTGCCACCAAGTGTCCAATGAGCTTAAACAAGTAAAGGCTTTATTGCATCATCCAGACCAAAAGTGGAGTCAGAGCAGACTGGTCTTAGTGTGGGCCAGAATGGAGGAGGTATATGTGTGGCTAATGCAGGCCCAAAAGTCTGTGCAGATAGGTGTCTTTAAGAAAAGAAAACAGAAATGGCCATGCAAAGAACCCAGAACCGACCCATGTCTGTCTCTGCGGTGAGGAGTTGGGTAATATGCAAGAGACTAGGATGCCGGTAAGCATCAAAATAGAGGGACAGTGACTTGTGTTGTCCACATATGATCACAGCAGCAGCTCCCTAACATTACTGAAAATAATATCTGTGACACCCACCAATTCTCATTTTTGAGGTCCTGTTTAGGTCTAAGAGAACTCTATATGGATGTTGCGTGGAACCAACACAAACATTTCTGCAAATTAATAAATATCTTCTCACACATTGCCCGCGTTAAAATTGCACTCGAGGCAAACGGTAATTAACACAATCCGCTAGAGAAGTATAAAGCTATCAAGGGGCCCCTTTGGAGGCTGGGGCCCTGGTCCACTTAGCCCGTGACTAAATGTCTCTGACCCAACGCTCCCTCTGCTCGCCGTGGCACCGGCACCAAGACCCCACCCGATGAGGACACCACCCGGATGGGAACGCTATTTGGGACTCGCGCACAATTAGAACGGCATCCCATGCTCAAATCTCCTTGAAGCACCCTGTGCAAGACTACACCAGCAGACGTGCTGCTCAAGTTGCTCCCCCCCACAGCGCCGAGGGGTGCTAGCCCGGTTTGTGCCTATCATCACTGCCCCTAGGATGGAGAGGCAAATACCACTGCCTGCGATGCAGGTGGTCACCCTTGGCTCTGATGCCTCGGAAGGCGCCAGCGAGGCTTGGGCAGGTTTAGACATGCGCAAGTGCGACCCTTCTCTAAACCAGGCCCCCAAAGCTGTAAGAATGGCTTGGGCAGCAGGCACTGCACGCCAAAGTTAACCGATGGTGGACTAAACAACCCCCGTGCGGTAAAGCCACGTGAAAGATTCCCCGCCTGCCACCAACCCCAGAGCTGCTCGAGAACAGCCCACCACACCTCCGGGGCTGTGCCCCCAAAATCCCTACAGCCCAATACACTGAGGGTCATTGCACGATGCCCACTACCAACACCATAATGCAAATTTGCAGTGTACTGTTAATGACAAACCGAACTAGATAGGCGGCAATCTGCCATCCTTGGAGACGAGGACAAAGTGGGAAAGATTAGGTGTGTTGTATCCCACACAATGCTTATAAGCACCAGAGGATGCACTGCCACCCTATCCACGGTGAGCTCAGTCGTGATGCCCATTGGAACTAGGCGCCCCATGGCCAAAGGGGGCAACCACGACGAGACCACTCCCCCGGCCCCACACTGGCAGCAACAACAAGCCAATAAACTTCACCTCCGGAGTCACCGCACCCAAGCCGGAAAAGACTCCCAAGCCATGGGCGGAACCATGTGGGGAACCACAGAAGACGCCTGGACTGACAACGAATCCTGCGTGGCCATACTGCAATGGTGAAGTGTCCCTCATAGTGGCTGAGTCGGACAACCAACGGACCCCTCACCGTGGTGGTTGTCCGACTCAGGCTCAAGAAGTGGGCACCAGTACACAACACCACCAGGCGCCCTTGCTACAGAGGCCCATAAGTTCCCAGTATGTGCCAACCTCAGAAGCCTGCAAACTAAAGCGCTTCTTGACAGACAGGGCTGCGTTTTACCCCGGTTGCCACACTGATTCACGCAGGTTTGACTCGGGGTTTCGAATACTCTGTGTTGCAAATCATATTTCCGTGCGCCAAACCAACTAACAACGCCGCTGTTTTCTGGGAGGCCACGGGTACTGCACAGCGCTAAGGAGGAGCACTCTAAGAGAAAATTCCCGCGCGGACACCACACGACTGAAAATCATGCTCTGCCCATGAGCCACTGCACCGGGCCAGCGAGCCACAAGACCGCTCGATCGCAAGCCACCCCGCATGGGGCTGAAAACCAAGCCAGGCAAAGACAATGTACTAAATACTGTGCTCAGGTATCCCTAAACAAAGAGTTGCAGCCTGGGAGCAAAAGGGCGAGCAGTTATCTGCGGTCATCCCCTCCATCAAGGGTGAGGTGGGCCCAGGGGCGGAATGTCTCGGAAGAGAGCACCATCCCCCGCCGTGGATGCTTTTGCTCAGAGAGGCGCCGGATTCTATAAAGTTGGGCCATAAGTGCATAGACCCGCGCCCTCTGCAGCCTCGCGAGCACGTGAAAATAAGAGGGGCCGCGTTGCACTTCCAGTGCAAACACTTTGAATATGCAGGCCGCGACTCGGTCCCCCCCAATTCGTGCCCTTCCCCTAGGGAATGTGAAAGCGAGCCCCGCAAGACCACCGTTCCTCTCGACCCCGACAGAGGCAAACACAAACCAAGGCAGCAAAGGGGGAACACTGGTAATTCTAGGATTCCGTCGAGCACGGAGCAACAACATCAGGCGCTCCACTGCACCCCCTTTACCCATGTCCGTCGACCTGCACAGTGTAGCCAGGCCCAAGCCGCCAGGTTCTCCTGACCCCCAACCAAAGCGCCAAACAGTCCGAGAACCACTCCCGGGATGGACAGAGGCCACATGCCGACACTCCCGCTGGGCCCTCCACCCTGTGCATCACACGGGCCGTAGAGGAAACCTGAAGCACGGATACGTGCCCGGGGCCCACCAGGGTCCCAGGAAAAGAAGGAAGCCAGGACACAAGAGGCACGCTCCGAATCGTCCGCGCCCACACACACCGTTCACTGCACTTCTCTTCGCCTGTGCCAAGACCTTCGTTCACACCACAGCCCTGTGTGTGTGATTCTGTTCCTGATAATTAGCAGCACGAGCCGAACAGGAAGACAAGAGATCATTCCATCCCACCGCAGCTGTGACTGACCCTAATCCGTGCCCCCGGTGACTCCTGCCGAAGCCAGACACATTCGCAGCGCACACACCCTATGCATTATGTTCCCCGCACCATGGCTTGCGCACACCTGCTGTGCACCCGCCGCCCCCTGCCAGGGCGCTTGCATCTGTGAAGCCGCGATGGGACACCGCCCGGGCGGCCGAGGCCTCAACGCCGCACTCTCCCCATGCGGTGGCAACGCTAACCTGGGCACAGAGGCTGCCCTTCCCCCAAGGGGACACCGCCAGGAGGGGGAGTAACGGGCCCGGCACACACCTCATCCACTGACCCCTGCAGCTGAAACAGCACCCCGACCCCCATGGAGTCCGGAGAAACTCACCGCTCCCGTCCTCTGCTCGCTGAGCTAACCCGAGGTGAGCCCCCTTAACCCGGCACCCCCAGTACCGTCGAGTCACAAGGTGGGGCTCGTCCAAATCTTACACAGCACTCAAATCAAACCCGGACCTGTATGCCCTGCAGATGGAGGAAACAGCCGCTGCACCTATAAGTATTCC
The DNA here is from genome assembly GCA_963921515.1 of Calotriton arnoldi. Lineage (NCBI taxonomy): Eukaryota > Metazoa > Chordata > Amphibia > Caudata > Salamandridae > Calotriton > Calotriton arnoldi. Next base: position 369,261 of record CAWUFW010008727.1, on the reverse strand, counting down.
CACGGGCACTCCTCCTGGCTGCCAAACCAAACGCGACCAGTCGTGAAAGCAAGGGTCGAATTGTGGACCCTAAACTCCACAAACACGGACTTCCAACACCAGTAGGGGAGGGGCGACTATCGTCTACCATGGCCCTGCCAGGCCCACCGATGCGAACCATGCACCCTTCCTTTGTGCACGGAGGGGCGTATGGGGGGGGATAAGCTGACACTCCATCCTAAACCCTCCCCCAGGCGCGACCACGAGAAAGCGGTGCCTGTTGCAGCGGCCCCACTCCGCATAAATTCTCCCGTATGGGGCTGGCCCCCACCTCGGGAAGTAGGGGCACGACTCCCCAACCACAGGGAGGGCGCTTCCGAGTGTGCTAGGATGAAGGGGACTCTTCACCGCATCGTGCCCCACACCCGTGGGAGCCAGTGCCCCCGACGGGGCTGCGAATCAACTTAAATTAAACACCAGACGGGAGGCCCGATAACTTTCCCCGGAGTTGCAGCGCAACCAAGACGCACATAACTCACCGCAACAACGGCAAAACACCATCTCAACCTGGACCCGACGTGCCTGCCAGCGTGTCTGGTGAAGGACAAAAGACAAGCAGGCATCCCGGTGCGACCAAACAGCGAGACGGGTAGCGGTCAAGAGACCGTACAGTGGGCGGGGGAAGGCTTTTGTACCCCTGTCCCCCTCCCACGGCCGGAAGTGACGCGGCCAGCAGACCCCCTGGTCCCTAGCCCAGGGAGCCTAGTGAGCGGACTTCTGTGCCTTCCTGTGGCACTAAGGCGGCCGCCCTTTTGGAGGGTTCCCTACGTGGCCCCCCTGGGCAGCCTTGGCATAATGCCATTCATGCCGCATATTGCAAAAATGGTCTCTAAGGTGGCGCATCATTGTAATGCTGGTCCACAGGAGCTTGTCATTTCAGTGTCCATTAGGCGGGGGACTGCGAGAAAGTGGAGCGCGTGCCTCTGCGCTCAGTGTTACTCACTCATACTGATGTGCGCATCGGTAATTATTATTAACAAAAAATAGTGTATCGGGCACATGCCAGCATGAGACCTACAGCCGTAGCTCTGAGCGAAGAGCAGGTGAGCTTACTTGTATTAGGGAGCGCAATGATCAATCAGCATGCCGATTTCCACGTGCAGCCTGGGAGGAGGCAGCAGAAGCCGGTCATTTGTCTTCCATGAATAACAAGAACAGCAATTGCAGCCGCCTTCTTGGGACAAGTACTGACTACTTGTACTAGGTGAACTACAGTAATGCTTGTTACTTAAAGTCATGCAGTTCACTTTAACCATTTTTGAAGTCTTCAAGGCATGTTTCAACTGTTTTTGCGCGAAATCCATTCAAATTTATACATGTAAACACTTTCAAATTGCAGTAAAACAGTTCCAAAACCTTCTGTCCGAGATTAAAAAAATACAACAAGCCCAATCGTCCTTAAACTTAAAACAAAGCCCAAAACCAAACACATCCTACTAATAAAAAGCCCAAATGACGGTCAACATCAAAAATTGCAAAATGCCTAAAAAATATAACGAACGAAGCGATAGGCATGGCGCAAGATGTACCCCCAATACAACTGTGGAATTAAGAGGAGGTGGGAGGGAGGAATACTGTATTTAAATGTAATCGGCTATGGTGCTGAAACTACACAAAGGCAAACAGAAACAGAGCAGGAAGCCAAGAAAAAAGTAGTCCACCAACGAACAGATGTAGAACTGTAGTGTGATGAGACAGTACACAGTCCCTGCTGCATGGGACGAACGGAAGAGAAAGAGGAGGGACAAAGAGCCAGGACTGACCACTGGCAAGCAAGGATTTTTGAAGGACACTGGCATAGACAAATGAAAAACAAAATCAAGTAATGGGTGGAGTTGGAATTCCACAAAGCAATTACTACAGGTCGCTAAGCGACAGCGCAAGCGCTGCCTAGGCTCGACCTAAAAACCAGTGCTCCTATATAGACATATGAATGCTATCAGTTACAAAAATAATAATAAAACAATGTTACAGACCTTTGGACAAGAAATGTAAACAATTAAGAAGTTTAAAATATCCATAAAAGCCTATCACCCTAGTCAATTTTCTTTATTCTCAAGTGCCATATGGCTGTCAGAAATTTGCAAATAGAAAAGACAACTGGTCCACTCGTGTCTTTGATACATATTCTAAGCGCGGTGGTGCGGTTATTGAGGCCTACAAATTGGCATAATGGTACAATCCAACGTTTCTGTTACTTTTTATATGTCATGCAAAACAATAAAACATGTTTGATGGTCTCAGTGGCCTCGCATCTCATGGGGCACTTGGTTGATGTGCCTAACCCCTTCCAATGGGAAGTAAAGGGAGCCGTCGGTAGTGTACCCACCCTGAGCTTGATAAAGACTGCTTGTGCATGCGGGTTCGTAACCATGTCTAAGTAGGGTTCGAACTCAAAACCACATTTAAATATCAAAAAATCATCAGTCAGGGTGCACGAAGTAGTCATGCTGTTTTTTTCTCCCAGAACATAAGCCAAATAGGCCATTTTGAGCTTTCCAATGGCGTCACCCGATATGTCATAGGGGTTTGACAAAACTGATCAAAATGCAGGTTCAAGTCATCAGAGCTCAGGATTGAGCTCACGTCAAAGTTTTGCAGAAGGCAAAGAATAAAGACTGAAGATATTCCTGGAAAGGGAACTTGAAAATCAAAGCACTTTGAGCCAGAAAGAAATGCAGAGAGACCGTTGGATTCAGAAACTAGTGGGAATGACTCACCAGTTTCTAAAAGATGAACCGGAAGGGGTGTTCCAAATCAAAAATACGCCTTGCCTAAATTAGTGTGTTTGGACAAAGTATCAAAAGAAGAAAAAGCAGACAGATTGATGAGGATTATTCCTTGGTAAATAGCTCCCAATATGAGTTTGCCAGTGAATCAGAGACTGAGACTGATACTAAGGAAGAATCACCTTGAAAGTAAAATATACACTTTAGAATAAAAGGTGAATCCAGATCTGATGAAAAGACATTGAACAAAAATACTTTTTAAAGCCTGTGATAAAATGAGACTGAGTCTAACTGATTTATGACAAAATTGTTTTGAAACCAATATGTGAACTTTGAATTAATTAATTATTAATGTCTCAATGAAATAAGAAGAAAAAAATATTGTTTAAAGAAAACTTTTGTTGATTTTTGTGGATTTTAATTTTTTAAGCACAATGAAAATTTTTGTCTCAGTTGAAGATGGGGGATAGCAGACACTGTACAATTACAGGGTTGACACTGTTGATTACAATATTATTAGTATTAGTTGGACTGGCGGTGTGCCTACTGACTCCTGTGAGATATGTTTCAGATCATAGTAATAGAAATGTTGAAGTTGTAACTAATCATGATGAATTTAAACAAACTATACCAGTACATGAAGAGCATTTGGTTAGTGGTTCTAAGGATAATGTGTATACTAAAATGATAAGGGAATATGTCAGTATAATGAAGGTTAATAAGGGTTGTATGACATTACCATACCTTACTTCACCACGCACATCTTTACATCACTGATTTTACAACGCATACCACTACCATGCATTTACTTTCACTCACATTAGAAACACCTTCACCACGCATACTTTTACCACGCTTACTGGTCCTGAAAAATCCATCACAGTCTAACACTGCCACCTACTGTTCAAAAATTATACATTATAGCCTTATAGCCCACCGTAGTGGGCTATACCGGCTATTAAAGGCCCGCTCCAGCGTTAAAGGCCCGAGCCGAAGGCGAGGGACTTTAACAACGGAGCGGGACTTTAATAGCCGTTATAGCCCAGCTACGAAGGGCTATAAGGCTATTAGAACATTCTGCCACTAGAGGGCAGAATGTTCTAACAAATAAAACAAAGGCCTCTCGGAGTTCGAGGGGGTTTAAATCCCCTCGGGCTCCGAGAGGCCTTTGTGAAAACAACATTGGAATGTTGCTTTACGGGCCTTTACCGGCCCGTACAAGCACGGAGCACTCCATTGTCTTCAATGGAGTACTCTACATTCCAATGTTCTAATAAATTGTAATATATTTAATTAATTGCCTTTTTCGTTAACAGGTTTGGTACCATTTGAACATTTTATCATTTTCGGGGGAGACCCCCCAAACCCTCTTTTTCAATTACCCTCAAATGCTTGGTTTTGTCCTGCCTTGTAAAGACCTGCGTACCAACAGTCTTTAAGATGTATGAAATGCGTGTAAAATGTAATATGAAGTAAAAACTTCCAAGTAAAGGCTGTTTCCTATTAAAACATGTCATGTATGCACTTATCTTCCTACATCAGCTGGGAAGGGGTCGATCTACATTAGGCTGGCAGTTTCATATGCTCTGCTATGTAATATTTTTGTTGCAATCTTGACTCATGAATAATTTATTTTTCATTATTTGATTAATTTTAATGTGTCTTTAGAGAATTTGCTCTTCAAAGAAGATAATAGAGAAATTAGGTATGGTGAATATTTGAGAGGGAGTGCACAAAACAGGTATGATACTAACTCTGTTAATAATTATTATTGGGGTCTGTTGAGGAGTGAGGAGCATGATTGTGTTAGAGAATATAATGGAAGAGGAGTGAGAGTAGTGACAAAATTTAGAAGAGCAGATAATTGCTTTGGAAGAATTAAGGGAAGAAGAAGAAGAAATTAGATTATCAGGTTTGCAACCTAGATTGAGAATGGAGTAGGAAAGAGAAGGTAAAATGTACCTGGTAAGATGTAGTTCCGTAGAAAGGAACAAGAAAGAGGTAGTAGGTAAGAGTGAGTGTGACAGATCTTCTGAAGTTAGTGGGAATTTTTTGTTTGGAAGACAGCACATCATGAGAGGAATCTACTATTTCTGTTGGAATATGGTTTCTTTAATTTACCCAAAAATTGCGCAGGCTTATATTATTTACACTTCGTTTTTCCAAGAGTTTATCATGTAGATTGTTAGACTTGGTCCCCTCTCTGTAGGATCATCCCTGAACCTTTTACTTTCTCTGTTCCTGTTTTTGCTGAATTCTTTTTATGTTGGCCTGAGAACTCTGCACAATTTACCACTAATAACCAGTACTAAAGTGCTCTCTCCTTCAAAATTGGAAAAATTGGCTTACACCCAATTGGCACATTTAATTTACTCGTAAAGTTGTACTGCCTGTATTTAGGACCTGGAAATTAAATGCTACTAGTGGGTTCCCAGTACTGATTGTGCTACCCACTTAAGTAGTTCTTTAAACATGTCTCAGCCCTGCCATCGCAGTCTGTGTGTGCAGTTCTAAACTGCTGTTTCGACCTAGCAAAATAAATCTTTTTGCCAGTCCTAAACCTACATTTTAATACATATAAGTCATACCCTAGTATAGGCTCTAAACAGACCATAGGGCAGGGTGCAGTGTAGTTAAAATGTTGGACATACTCTTTATCTTTAACATGTCATGGTAGTTAAATACTCTTACATTCATTTTTCACTACTGCAAAGCCTGCCCCTCTCATAGGATAACATTCGAGACAGGCAAGGCTCCAACTATCCCGAACCTTGCACCAGGATTCTGACTTCTGTGAGTCCTGCCACCCAAGTGGTGCCACCCCAGCCCTGGACTCTTGGAAGTTGTCTTGAAGGCAGCAGTGGCCAGTGCAAGTAAGCACGGTGGGGCGGGGTGGGGGGATGTTGACAGACGACAGAATAGGGCAAATTAAATAAATAAATAACTCCTATTCCGTCATCTGTCGACATCCCCCCACAGCGCCCTGCCCCACCACACCACTATGCTTACCTGCACCAGCCGCTGCTGCTTCAAGGTGCTTGCCAGCCCAGCTTTAGTGCTAGCAGTACTAACACAGCTCGATACATCACGTTGCAGCTCTGCATCAGAACTACCACTCCGAAACTCATCCCTGATGCAGGACTTTGCTGTTCCTCAGAATCGTAAATGTGGGACCCGTCTTTGATGTAGGGCCTTGTATCGCAGCCCTGCAGCTCCTCGGAACTGCTACTGCATGATGCATCCATGACAACAGGACCTCGCATTGCAGCCATGCAGCTCCTCAATACTGCTGCTGTGCGCTGCATGCTCAGCGCAAGCTCGACGCAGGACCTTGCATAGCAGCCCCGCAGCTCCTCAGAACTGGTGACGTATGACACGGGGCTTCACAACGCTCTGCAACCAGGAATTAGGGTACTTTGTTCAGTGGGCCTAACTTGGTCCCTGTATCCACCACGTGCTCCATCGTGTTTGGCCTGAACTGCTGACATTGTCCCAGTCCGGCTTGACCATATAACCACTTTAGCACTTTTTGCTTTTGAGCACTATTTTTTACCTAAATCATTAAAATTGCATATCTTTGGTTATACTGATTAGATTTTTGTTGTTTTGGTGTCAAGCAAATAATTAAATATTACCCTACTTTTCTATATTGATGTGGGATTTTTCTTGTGTTGTGTTTTCACTTTATTACTGTTTTTGTGCTGCAGGACACAAACAGTAACAAAGTAAAAACACAACACAAGAAAAATCAGGAACCAATTTAGATAAATAGAGTAAATTTTAATAAATAAAATGATATCAGAATGACAAAAAGCTAATCAATACAAACAGATATATTCAAATTAAATGTTTTTTGTAATTATAGCACCTAAAAGCACACTCGCGGTCATTTGTTCGACTAGACCGCAGGAAAGTCACAAGTTCAGGTCGACTATGAAGGCGTGTGGTCCAGATGCAAGGAGCAGATTAGGCCCACTAAAAAAACAAACATCTCAAAGTCCAGCATGAAGACTTCTGTTCTCCGTGGAGGAGACCGTGAGGAGCAAAGAGAGTGTCACGGATGGTAGTCACTGTAGCACAAAGAGCAGGCCTGGCATCAAGGATGGTTGATGCTGAGGCACTAAGATCTGGCCTGGCAACACAGAAGGTCGTAGCTGGAGCTTCGTGTTGGTAGTCATGTTGGGCTGTCATTGTGGTAGCGTGAAATATAGCTCTAGAATTGGTGGTCAGTGTTGGCAGTTGCTGTATCATGCAGAGTTGGGTTTGTAGGAACTTCGCACTGGCAGTCGTTGAGGGTGGCAGGGTCTTTGGACTTGTTGTTGCCCTGTAGCTCAGACTGGAGGTCAGCAAAGGTAGCCTGGGATGAAGGGATCAACTCCAGTCTTCCTTCTCAGAGAGCAGGACAAGCATCAAGCAGCAGGACAGCTCTCAGGGGGTCATAGCAGTCCTCAAGCAGCAGGACAGTCCTCTAGTAACAGCAGGGCCAATGCATGCCTCAAGCATCAGGGCAGGTCTCTGGAGATGTCTAAAGTTTCACAAGTGTACTGAAGAGTGGCACTGGAGGTGCAATATTTATACCTGGTGCCTCTCTTTGAAGTTGTAGGATTCTTTATACTCCCCCACATCAGGTTCTGGAAAGTTCTTCCCTTTCCCTGGTAAGGCTCCAAGAGGTCTGAGGTAACGAAAGAGCATGTCAGGTTCCTTTGTATGTGCTGCAGGCAAAGATTTTGAAATGTAATTGTGACTGGGCACAGCTCTGTGTTAGAAATCTTGGTCTCTAGTTGGCAGTGGTATACACCCTGTCCAAAAAGGGACCCTGATTTCTAACACTGGTGGTCAGCGGTGAAGATTTAGACTTGTATTTTTACTTGACATACAGTGATCAGACCATTACTCGACCACATACTGCTTTGTGATTCTTTACCCTATTTTTGTGATAACCCTTGAAGTATCCATGCACCATGGCTCTCCCTGGTAAACCAGTAAGTGAGGTTGCAGAATTGAGGTTTGAGATTAAATTGTTGCACTCTTACAAAGGCCATCAGCTCAAACAGTTTTGCAAGGCTTTTGGATGACCCATTGGAAGCTCCGCTAGGAAGGAGGATCTGCAGAGGGCCCTGAGTGCCTGGTGGGCAGCAAGAGAATCTGGAGAGGCTGAGAATGGGATGGTGAATCTGGATGTGCAGGGCCAGCAAGGGGATTTGGGAGCACAGAATCTGCTACTGGGGGGAGTGCCTTCCAGGCCTGGCAGCAGTGTGGTCTAGATATGTGCCCCCCGAGGAGCTGGAGGACAGACAGAGGGAGCTCAGGATGGAAAGAAAAAAAAGTTTGAAATGGAGCAAAAACAGAAGGAGAAAGAGAAGGAGAAGGCCCTTGCTCTAGAGGAGAGCTCCCTTGCTGTGGAAGAAAATAAACTGTTGTTAGCTCATGAGTTATGTTTGAAGGAGCTGGTCATCAAGGCCAAGAAGGCAGATTCCAGTTCAAATGGTGGCAACGTGCATTCAGTGCAGTTTGAAGGAAGGGTACAATATTTTATTAGGGGCTGTGACATACATGCTTGGTTTACAGCATATGAGTCAGCCTGCCGCATGAATTAGGTTCATGAGAAGCATTGGGAGGGAGCCTGTGGGAACACTTTGAGAAGAAGGGGAGGGACACTTTGACATACTTAGGGGACACAAACACCTGCACCTACCCTAGCATGAAGGAGGCCTTGTGTACCTGGTAGGGGTTCCCGCAAGTGTTTTGCATGTGGTCAGGAGGATCACATGAGGGGGTACCAAGTTTTAAGTACACATTGGCACCCACTGGTGTACAGTCACGTGGGTAGGTTAGTGCAGTGCTTGGGGAGGTGTTGGTCTCAGGTGAAGGGTGGGAGCCAGCTGAGATGACCCTTGTCTCACTAGGGGACAGTGAGATGGTCTAGAGGACCCTTGTGCTTGACAACACTAAGAAATACAGGTGGTGGGTTCTGAGAGACACAGTGTGACATCTGTCAGGTGTCAATGAGTGTTTGAGGAGCAGGAGGTCCCCAATGTACTTTACCTTATCATTGCAGCAGACAACTCAGAGCACATGTGTAAGGTGGTGCAGGTTCCCCTTGAATGGAGGGTCTCAGGTACTTTGAGAGTAGTTGTGAGTTCAACCATGCCTGTTGGTTGTCTGCTTGGCAACGACCTGGAGAGTTCCCCTTGGGAGAAGGTGGAACGCTGGTGTCATTTGGAGATGGTGGGTCTGCCTGAGTGGGCGTGTATGACCACTCTTTCAATGGCAGCCAGTAGGTGTGATCAAGAGAACCTAGAGCCTGAAACAGTGGCCCAGGTGCCTGCCAGAAAAAGGTAGGGCAGGTGGTGTGGTAAACACACCCCTGAAGTTCCCACAGTCCGGGAGGAGGCTGACCTTGAGGGGGATGCCCCAGAACCCCCAGGGGAGTCAGTGGCTGAACTGGGAGACTTCCCTGAGCTGACCCATTGGCAACAGGTAGGAGGTCTCACCAGGGAGGGGTTCTGCAAGGAGCAGATGGAATGCCCTACTCTTGTTGGTTTGAGGCAGCAGGCTGCTGTGATCAGTATGGATCAGATTGGAACTACTGGGAGAACGGTCTCCTGAACAGCGAGCCTAAGGGTGCTGAGCCTGGGTCAGCCCGTGTGCTGGTGGTACCCGAGCGCTTCAATGCCTTCCTACTGTGTCTGGCTTATGGTGTTCCTTTGGCAGGACATTTGGGGAAGGACAAAAGCTTTGACAGGATTGTCACCCACTTCTTTTGGCCCCAAATGCGAAGGCACTCTGATGCAAATTGTAAGTTTTGCCAAATTTGCCAGGCAAGTGGTAAGAGTAGGAGGAAAGCTAAGGTTCCTCTCCAACCTTTTCCTGTGGTGAGCACCCCTTTTGAGCAGGAGGGAATTGACATTGTGGGACCAATGGACTCTAAGACAGCCCTAGGCAACAGGTACATCCTGGTCTTGGTGGACCATGCCACCCGGTACCTGTAGGCTAATACTCTCAAAACATCGACTGCCCCTGTGGTGAGTCGGGCATCGATGGGGATCTTTTCCCATGTGGGTCTCACCAGAGAGGTGATTTCTGACCGAAGTACCAACTTCATGTCCAAGTATATGACGTCTCTGTGTGAGGAGTGTGGTGTAACCTACAAGTTCACTACTCCTTACCACTCCCAAGGTAATGGTTTGGTTGAGAGATTCACCCAAACATTGAAAGACATGATTATGGGTCTAGCAGAACCCATGAGGCTTAAGTGGGACGTCCTCTTGCCATGTCTTCTCTTTGCTTACAGGTAGGTACCACAGAAATCCTTATGGTTCAGCCCCTTTGAATTGCTGAATGGGTATTCTGAAAGAAGACTGGGAGAATGCTACCAGTAAACCTCCCCAGGATGTATTTAGCTACATACTGGCCTTCAGAAACCAGACTGCTCACTTCAGGAATCTCGCTCAAGCGAACCTAGAAGCCAGCCAGGAAGAGATGAAACCCTGGTAAGTCCAGAATGCCACTCTGGTTGAGTTTCCACTTGGCCAGAAAGTGTGGATCATGGCCCCAGTAGAGTGATGTCATCTATCTGGTGAACATGTTCTTGGGAGGAGATGATCGGGTGGAAGAGGAGAGCGAACCTCTTCCTGACCTCCTATCTGCCAAGGAGCAAGATGGGTCAGTGGAAGATGTGAACCTCTTCCCTGCACTGACCCCCGAACAACAGAGTGACTGTCACCAGCTATTGGAACAGTTTGCTACTCTGTTTTCCCTGTCCCCAGGTGTCGCCTATTGGTGTACCCATGATGTAAACAGTGGGGACAATCTGCCTGTAAAACACAAAATTTACAGATTGACTGACAAGGTCAAAGTCAGCATCAAAGACGACTTTCTAAGATGTTGGTTATTGGGGTGAGGAGCCCTCCAACAGTCCTTGGGCCTCCCCAGTGGTCTTGGTCCCAAAGGTTGCTGCACCCAGTGCCACACCTGAACTTTGGTTCTGTGTGGACTACCATGGGCTCAATGCTTTTCACCAGGACTGATGCACAGCCCCCTGGTGAGCTCATAGATCAGCTGGGAGCATCCAATTTCCTCAATACGTTTGACTTAACATCTGGGTACTGGCAGATTGACTTGACTGATGGGGCCATGGATAGGTCAGCGTTCTCAATGCCAGAGCGGCACTACTAGTTCCGGGTGATGCCCTTTGCATTGAAGAACACCCCTGGCACCTTTCAGAGGTTGGTCAATCAGGTATTGACTAGTGTTGGCTGGACTGGAGCATTACAGTGTCGCCTACCTGGATGACATCGCAGTGTTCAGTTCCAGCTGGGAAGAACGCTTGTACCACCTCTGGGAAGTGTTGAAGTCCCTGCAGAAGGCATGCCTCACTATCAAAGCAAGTAAGTGCCAGATGGGGAAGGGGTCTCTGGTGTGCTTAGGGAACCAGGTAGGAAGCAGCCAGGTGGTGCCCCTACAACCTACAAATAACACCATTCTGACTTGGGAGTCCCCCAAGACCCAGACTGAGGTAAGAGCCTTTTTAGGTCTCACCGGATATTACAGGAGATTTGTCATGGGATATGACACCATTGTTGCCCCCTTGACTGAGCTGACTTCCAGGAAGCAGCCATGTCAGGTGATCTGGACAGAATCATGCCAGAAAGCTTTTGATACCCTGAAGGAAGCCATATGCACAGCACCCATGCTCAAGGCCCCTGGTTTCTCCAAGCATTTGTTGTTGAAATGGATGCCTCAGAGCATTATTATAAGGCAGCTAAACGAAGAAGCCCTGGATCAGCCTGTAGCCTTCATCAGTGGGAGGCTATTTCCCGGGGAACAGAGGTGGGAAGCCTTTGCTGTGGTTGGGGCATTTAAGAAGCTAAGGCCATATCTGTTTGACACTCACTTCTGGGTTCAGACAGGCCACAGGTTAATGCAGATGAGGGGTGAGAATCCCAAACTGTTAGGTGGTTCATCTCCCTATGGGGAATGGACTTTACAGTGGAACAACATCCTGGTACAGACCACACCATTGCTGATGGTCTCTCCAGGATCTTCTATCTTAGTGAAGAGAACTTAAAAAGTAGTTTGGTAGCTCTTCTTATTTTCAGCTGGGAGGGACATGTCTTAGACCTGGCATCCGTGGCGTAGTTTCCCCTGACTTTTTGCCTTCTGACCTCCTGATCTGCTGACTTCATTTTTACTTGCTTTAGGATTCTGAGCACTTTCCCACTGCTAACCAGTGCTAAAGTGCATATGCTCTGAACTCAAAAGATGGTATCATTGGCTTATCCGCAAATGAAATATTTAATTTACTCTTAATTACCTAGTACAGCGCACATATGTGCCCAGGGCTTGTAGTGTAAATGCTACTAGTGGGCCTGCAGCACTGATTGTGCCGCCCAATCAGTAGGCCATTAAACATGGTTCAGGCCTGCCACTACAGAGCCTGTGTGTGCAGTTTTAAACTGCCATTTCGTCCTGGCAAGTTAAACTACTTGCCACGCCCAAACCGTCCCTTTTATTATATATACGCCACCCCTAACGTAGGTCCAAGGCAGCCATGTGGGCAAGGTGCAATGTATTTAAAAGGTAGGACATGTTCCTTTAGGTTTTACATGTCCTGGTAGTGATAAACTGCTAAATTCATTTTTCACTACTGCAAGGCCTATCTCTCCCATAGGTTGACATTGGGATTGCCTTAAAACATCTTTCAAGTGTAATTACCAATTGGGAAAAGATATAGATTTGGAGATTGGTGTCTCTGGACTCATAATTTAACATCACAACTTATGGTGAAGTTGGATTTTAAATTGTAAGTCTGAAAATGCCACTTTTAGAAACTTGGCATGTTCTTACTTTAAAAATTAATTGGTGCATCGTCATGCCCCATTCAAGCTGCACTGCAAGAAGCGCAAATCAGCAAATAATTGTGTGTTTGAATCCAGGTAAACCAAGTTTATTCCAATTTTGTTCCGTTACTTTCTCTGAGTTTTCCAAATTTACAACAGAGGCAAAGTATTTCCAAGCTTCAGATGCTAAAAGACATGCCCATCCAAGCCTTATCGATTAGCACAATGGAAATTCACAGTACGTCCTAGGCAACCAAATGAAAATCCACCCAATGCATTTCGTGCTGTAAAGCCTTTCTTCAGGAGTAACTGCAATGTAAAGGTAAGCCCATCAGCATTGTAGAAAGCCTTGAGTAACATACTTATAATCATAAATTAAACATAATTGTAAACATACAAGCTTGTTTGCAACCCTAAAATAACCACACCATTTTAATAGATACACCAAACTATGCATGCAGTTGTGCTAGAAAATTACAATGGGACAACCAAACAAATAAGGATAAGCATATAAAATATAACAATAAACATAAACATCTACTGTATATGATGTGCGCTAGAACCAATTCAACCAAAACCCTTCCAAAGCCAAACGCTTTACTCACGTTGCCATAAATATGAAATCTCAACATTCAAGTCTGCTCGCCAAGTCCGGCGTTTCAATTGGCGTTTCTTAGATCACCAAAAACGTGCTCAGTATGCACTGCTCATTTTTAACATAGTGAAATCCCCACAGGTGCACACCCTTATTTGATGAATGTTCTTACTTTAACCATTCTCTGCCTCTGCCTTTCTATGAATATACATCTAGGTTGGGTGACAGCTGGGCTTTGTGCATTCCCTCTACACAGTCAGACAAAGGGAAAAGGGGTGTCATATTCTCATCCTGATGGCCCATCACCAGCCTGATGGGCCTTTATTAGGTAGATTGGGAGGGAGGAGCTGACACTTGCACCTGAATAGGGCAGTGCCTGTCCCCACACAAAGCGCTGCATACCCCCCTGTAGTGATTATGAAGCCAGGGCAGGAAAGGCAGGGACCTTGTGATCTTCAAAGACATCTATGATGTCTCCCCCACATCAAAGACACATTTGGGTATAAGTACTGGGCCCCTCACACCACCAGATCAGAACGTTGCTGTTGAAGGGACTGCCAGTTTGCTACCTGCATTGCTGAGTTGTCTTGCTGATCGATGTGCTGTAGGATCGTCTGCCACTTTTCTACCTGCTCTGATGTGTTGGCCTGCTGCTTCTTGCCAGGGAGTAAGAGGGACTGTACCTGCTCTCTGTACCCTTGAACCCAAGTTTCTCTAAGAACTTGTTGGCTTGTCTCCTGGTCTCTGAAGTTTCAGGGTCACAAAAGATTTCTTGCAACTCTGCTACTGCTGCTGGACCCTGCCATTGTGAGTCCTACTCTTGCCTGAGGTGCCCCCTCCAGTCCTCAGCCCCAGAATTGGGTTTTGCAGCTGTTTTCTGCAAAAATTGATTCAGTGACCCCTTTGCACTGATCAGAACCAATGCTGAGCCCTCCAACACAGTGCCAATTCGATGACGATGCGTGTCCCAACTGCAAGGTTCTACGATGACGCAGCACCAATCCAGAGACACCACTGCAAGGCTCGACTTCGATGCAACGTTGATCCTTCGACCTGACTTCGTGAATCAGAACCGACTCATCAAGTCTTTGACATTTAGGCTTCCGCCATAAAAAAATACTTTTTCAAATGACCCTGTGTAAGTTCTGTAGCCGGTCTGCTCTACATCGTGGTCGACCTAGAATTTTGGATTTATCCCGGTCTAGCAGGACCTCAAGTAACCTTTTTGCCCTATTGACTTCTAAACACTGTTTTTGAATTTCATCTTTCAAAATTCATATCTCGAGTTCTACTTTTTGGATTTTTGCTCTTTTGGTCTTGTTGTACTCAGATATTCTCTATTTTTTGTGGTGTCTTCACTGTGTTACTGTATTTTAAGTGTTGCATAAATACTTTGCACAGTGCATCTTAAGTTAAGCCTGACTGCTCTGTGCCAAGCTACCAGAGGGTGAGCACAGGTTAATTTAGGTTGTGTATCTGACTTACCCTGACTAGGATTTTGGCTCCTGCTTGGACAGGGTATGTACTCGGCCAACCAGAAACCTCAATTTCTAACAATTATTAAGAGCACTTTGGAAGCATTGGAGGTCAGTCATTCATATTCCTCAAGGATACAAGTCAGTGGATAATATGAGAATTAAATCTTGCTAAAGCATATCTATGTTGTACATTCTACACATTTTCCAAATAAAATTGGTTGCCGTCGTTGGTGAGCAGCATTTTATGATTAATAACAATAGGTTCTCTAGATTTCCTTTTGTATCATTCTTCATCCAGCATCTTTAATGACATGGTTTTTAATTCCTCCTTTCTATCGCTTCCTAAAGAAGCATGATCATTAAAACATTCTTCCTTGCCCAGTCTACAACAAAAATTATTTATATATTTAATCCTGGATTTTTTCCCGGTGTAGTCTAATATTAAGCAATCTGCAATGACCTTTCTATTCAGAACAGCCTCTGCCTTTGTTCTAATCCTGTGACATGGTAAGATTGGGTTGATCTTGAAAAGATCTTCCAGGAAATTAAAACCCAACTCTCTTTGACATACGCAGTGGAAATACTTTGTGGTGCTGAGAGATAGTTTCTTAGAAAAGCATTCTCAGTCAATTGCAATTTAGCCACATCAACATATCCTCAAATACCCACCCCTTACAGCACTGTGGCAAGAAATGTAACTGTATTTAGCTACTTTCCCCAGTCCAGCAGGAAAGGAATTAGTTGTAGCAATCATTTTTTCACACTATAGCTTCCTTGTAGTCAGCTGCAACCATGTTCCCTGAGCATCAAACAGAAGATCCAGGTATGAAAGAGTCAACCGTAGCCAAGTTGATCCCTCCATCTCTGAACTGAAATTTTTATCTATATTTGGGCTGAGTTTCATAACATACATTTTGGATAGAATGATCCTTAAATCTAACTTGGCCATAAAATCAACAAATGTATCTATAAGTATTTAGAGACCTCCTGGACTACATACCATAAGGACTGCATCAAGCACATATAGGAGTGCAGGGACTGGGCACTGTCAAATCTGAGGAGCATCCCTACCTTGTTCTTCTAACACTTTGTTGAGATTGTTGATGAGGGTAAACAGAAAAGGGTCATGAACGCGTTCTTGTCTAATCCCCCCCAGCGAATCCTAAATCTTCGCTTACTCTCCCCATTGATACCGTACCTCAACATGGCATAGGATCCTTGTAGCTCTCACTTATGAAATTTACTATTGCCTCGTCAACTCCATTCTCAGTCATCATGCTCCATATTTTGCTGTGCTTTGCACAGTCGAAGGCACTTGACAGATCAATAAATGACAGATATATAGGGCCTTTCTTAGC
The DNA here is from genome assembly GCA_963921515.1 of Calotriton arnoldi. Lineage (NCBI taxonomy): Eukaryota > Metazoa > Chordata > Amphibia > Caudata > Salamandridae > Calotriton > Calotriton arnoldi. The sequence continues at coordinate 353,220 of CAWUFW010008727.1, read as the reverse complement.
TTGTTTGTATTTACCTAAAAAGAGACTTAAGTTTAGACACTATAAAACAGTCCCCAACCCTTTTTGGAAGCAATATTGTATGTAGAAAAATACTTCCATTTCCTCTCCCAACTTTGTAAGATGGATATTAATATTCTTCTTGCCACCTTAAGTGAAGAGGCAAGAAGAGAGAGAGGTCGATAACACTTTGGATCGGCAAGATCTCGCTTCTTATAAATTTGGACTATCAAGGATGCTGTCCATATCTTTAGAACCCTAGATCTGCAAATAGCTCTTAAAACATTTGTCAAAAGTGGGGTCCATAATTCCTGGAACCCCATCCGGGCTTGGGACCCTGCCGAATTTATTAGAGTTAATGGCTACTATCACCTCTTCAAAGGTAAAAACAAGGGGTACGGTTTGCTCTCCTTCATGCGTGAATACATCTTGATCCCTTGCCTCTGCTGGATTACTTTCATAGATAATCTCAAAGTGTCCACGGAATCTTCTGGAGGTGTAGCAACCTCAATCCTAAAACTGGTCATGCTTTTAATGTCCTCCAGAATGAGGTGCTATCTTTTAAGTGGCTAGCTGCAAATAGTGCTTGCCATGTTTAATTTCTCACTGATTGTGTCCTAGCCACTAAGTCTGACTTATATTCCCGTCTCCAGGCTTGTATCTCATCCCAAATTCTCGGTTGTCTATTTAATACTACCTTTAAAGATCTGAGGGCTTTTGAGCATCTTGAGTCAAATAAACCCACTTTTGTGTCTTTGTTGTTTTGTTGTTTAATTTGAGGCAATACCATTACAGACACTTTGAACATCTTCGTCCTCAGCGCCTTTCTCTAGATCCAGAATTGTGTAAAATTATCCCTTATAAGTTTTGTGGAGAAGTTTGCAGGATTGACTCCATTTCAAGGTGATAGCTTTAGCAGAAGCTATTTCTATATCTTTAACTTGTTCTATATCACTAGACTTTGTAAAACCACTGAGAGGGATACGATCTATACTTTGAGCCTTGTGGTCACTTATCCAAATTGGGAGTGTCCTGAAATTAAGCACCAGGTGCCCCAAGTTATTTGTGATTAACAAATAAACAATTGTGGTAGTACAGTTTTTGCCCAAAAGTATGCTCAAAGGGAGCATACAGGATGCTCACTTTAGCAAAAACATATTATATTTAAAAATCATGTTATTTATCGGTTCGTCATACGTATCATGGCAAAAATGTGCCATTCCTCTGTCTGACCCATCATCATATCTGCAGACTTCTTTCGTGGACAGTGCACATAAATTGATATTAAAATCCCCGCCCCAAAACACATAAATAGGCCCATGTTTTTCCAAGTAGATTGATTTAATAACTAAAGCAATATTATGGTAATTAATTATATTTGACTGTTCCATCGCACTTTAAAACCAATAACCTGTAAATATGGGGAGTCCATGTTTTTGAATATCACCGTTCCAGGAAATAATGTTGAAACTTATATTACCATCCCCCCTTACCTCTCCCCAAAGCGAGGATAACGCTGGAATGGAATATGTCATATAACCATTTATATGGGGGCAGTTTATAATCCACCACTCCTGTAAACAAATAATCTTGTACTTATTGATAAGCGTAGGCCAATTTGGGTTTTCAGTTTTCCTTGTAAGGCCTGTAATGTTTCAAAACATAAGGCTATACAAGCTTGTTACCACCCGGAGTGCCTTACTTTTTGTTTTTAACTGGAACATTTTTGCATTCAACTGGGATTTATGTATGACGGTACTTTTCTGCATGTAGGGCCAGATGTACGACCATTCCATTTTGTGACTCGCAATTTGCAACACGAAATTTACACGAAATTTACTAATGTCTCTCAGACACATTTAGAGATTTCCGATTTCTGATTTGCTGCCAAACACAAAGGGGAAGGGGTCCCCTGGGGACCCCTTCCCGTTTGCGACTGGCTTACCATCTATTTGAAATTGAAGGTAACTGCGATTGTTTTGTGACCGCAACAATTGTACATCCCCCTGCGACTCGCTATTAGGAAGGGACGCCCTTTCTAATAGCGACTCACAAACCCTATTTTGCGAGTCGGTGATAGGTTACCAACTCGCAAAATAGGGTTTATACATGCTACAACCCTTTATAGCGGTCGCAAATGGACTGATTTTCCGTTTGTGACAGCTAAAATGGTCGTATATCTGACCACTAATCTTTTTTTGGCAATTGATTACTCCTGTGTGGCAAGATGTTTCCAGCACAAATCTGCTCTTTACCTGCTGATGCTAATGGAAAAGTTGCACATGAATCAGGCAATCTGATTGTTAGTCATTAATTCTCATTCAGTGAATCAAGTACACAGAAACAGTTCTTGGAAGGGATCACGGGAATACCATTCCCAAAATGTCGACTATTGGGAAGTGCTCTGCAATCCATAAGTTTATAAAAAATTCCAAGTAGCACCTCCCTGATTCTTGAATTACTACATGACAGGGAGTCCAAGCTGGGCAAAATCATTTTATCTAGACTGGGGGCATATTTAAAACAAAAGAACACAGTGCAGTGTGGCACAGCAAGCAATTTAGCTGCGCTGGGTCATTTAAAAAAAAATCAGTAATTACAAGAATACAGCACACCCCCATGTTTTCCCTTGCGCTGGCACTAAAAAAGCTGCTGAGCTCCAGAGCAGGCACCCCTGCACGACGGTGCAAGGGCGCCTGAATTGCAGGGATGATTGTGCTTGTGTAGGAAACACAAAAACAATAATTTATGGCAGTTTGCTCCTCCTATGTGTGTTGCAGAATGCAGCACACATAGAAAGAGCAACAAATGAGGAGAGATAAAATGATTTCTCCTTGTTGCTCCTCACTAATGCCTCCTTTTAAAAGATGTTAGTTTTTGGTGCTGCTTCGGATTTACAGATCCTTGTAAATGTGGGGAAGTGTCAAAAAGCAATGGGTGTTGCGTGGGAGCGCCCACAACAGCACCCATTTCATACCCCGTTGCCATAGAAAGCTGTGGCAAGGAGGGCTGTATTTACAAGGTGGCGTTAAGCCACCGAAAGTGGCTTAGCGCCACCTTGTAAATATGGAGGAGGGCATTGCGCCTCTGGAACATCGGAAAACGTGATGCTGCGGTGGCACAATGGCCTTTTAAATATGCCCCTAAGTGTTCTAAAGTTTATTACTATACAGTGCCCCTGGCCAACCTTGGTTCCTCTTCCTACCCAATTCACCCCGCGAACCATGACGACATCTTCAAATAATTGATGTATGAAACCTGTTCTCTGGACCACCCAGTTAATGGATGTGGTTCTCAAAGTTTCACTGGATTCTATCTGATCATCTTAGAAAACACTTACACACACTGGATGATGTCATCAGTAATGTCACTGACCATGTCATGAGTGATGTAATATGTGAGGTCATAATAGTGCATTGAGGGGACGCAAGTTATAGTAAGCTCAGATACCTATAACTTGTGAACTTCTATGGTTTTGTACAAGTGAAATCTGAGCCTAACTATAGCATCCCTGTAACCTTTGATTTTTTCAATGAATTCCTCAGTTTTTTTTTAATTCTGTTTACTAACTATAACGTTTCTGTAACCTTTGGTTTTTTAAGTGAATTTCTAAGGTTTTTTAAATACTATTTTCTAACTGTAACGTCCCTGTAATCTTTGGATTTTTAAGTGAATTTCTATGGTTTTTCCCAAGGACCCTCAGCATCCAAGGGGATATTACCCCCAACCAGTAGTGTGCCTGGAGATGTGTTAGCAGAGTGTTGGAGAAAGGGGGCAGGGCCTCTGACCAGCTCTCAGCAATCCCGTAGTGTGGGTCTTACTGGAGTTAAAAGGAGGGGTTGTTGCAATGTGGAGGGGTCCCAATCCCAGGGCCTATTTTGGCCCCGGTTACTTCATCCCCTGGAGCACAGACATTACCAAATGGGGGAGGGGGTGCACTACCCCCTTTGCCAGGTTGATTTTGGCCCGGGTGACCCCATCACCTGGAGCCCAGCCTCCATTGTGGGTGACCTGGTCCCACCCAGCGCACTCAGTCACATCTGTTGGGGACTGCAGGAGGAGCCTCAATGCCCCCACAGTCCCTGCCATTTCCGCATCTCCTGCGGGAGCCAGAATTACTTTCAGACATAAGGTGCTGCTAAGCATGCAGCTCCCTGTGTCTGAAAGCAACTATGCTCCGCTTCCAGGAAGTGAGTGCATTTTCAATGCTCTCGCATGCTGGAAGCAGAGCATTTGCTGTGACTTGACGGGAGTGATAAAGCTCCTGCCAAGCCACAGCAAACAACTATGTCCCACGGGACATAGCTGTAGCTGGCCATGGAGCGTGGCGGTCCCCAGGGCCATTATGGGCTTCAGGAGGGTGGCTGTTCCTCCTGTGTTGGAGTAGACTCTGCTCCAGGGAGGTGGCAGTCCCTGGGCAGAGAATGGTCTTGGAGGGGCCCTCTCCCATTTATAATATAGATTTTGGCCCTGGAAGGTGGTGGACCCCTGGGGTGTCCATGAGCCCCCCCACTATACCTCAAACTGGTGCATGGAGCACGGTGGTGTCTGTGAGGCCCCCTGAATTGTTTAGTTTTAGCACCGGGGAGATGGCGGTCCCAAGGGCTGCGGGGCATGCCATAGGCCCACCTGCATTAACTTAAACAATAGCCCTGAGTAGCTGGCGGTCCCTGGGGCAGGAGAGCTCTACAAGTTCCCCCCATTACTTATAAATAAGCCCAGGGGAGGTGGTGGTACCCGGGTAATGGGGGGTCCATGAGCCCTCCTCATTTAATAAAAATAAGAATGGCCACAAGCGCTTCTCCCTTTCTACATTTGTCAGCGGTAGTCACGGCTCCTGCATGACTTCAGCCACAATTCTTTTTAAAAAAAAGATTTCTCACCCTGGCGGCTTCCCACTGGGACCCCCACAAGAAGCCTAGGGGGTCAGGGTATTCATACCCTGCCAACTTCTCTTTCTTTTACATTTTATTTACAGACTCGGCTCAAGCAGAGTCCCAAGATGGCTGCCAATACTTCCTGGTTTGAAGTGTTGGCAGATTTGAGCACGGGGACTGTCGGATCCTTGGAGGATCTACATCCCTATATATACAAATTGGTATTTTCCTTAATATTTTCAAAACTTATGAATGGATTTATGCCAATTTACAAAAAGGGGGACTTCTGGACCAACAGCTACCATTCTGCCAAATTTGGTGTAATTCCATTCAGCAGTTTGGACTGTATCTTTGTGTAAAATTCCTATGGGAATTAACATGGGAAACACATGTTTTTTGACCCCCCTTTTTCTCGGCCCCCATTTGGCAGATTACTCGAAACTTTTCATTTGCAACAAGAATCACCGGCACACTTTCTTGGGGAAACTTTTGTGAAGATTCATCAAACGGTGCCAAAGATTTAAGCAAATAAAAAAATGCTTTTCCTATGGAAACTATGTCCTAAATATAATTACCTACTGGTGACCCCCAGTAGTTTATATATATATACAAACTACTATGTATATATAATAAGGCTCACGCAAAGGAAATTGCACATGTCACTTATAGTGAATTTTAGTCACAATCTTGTGGTGCACAATATCTAGAAGAACAGCCCTCTAATCTTCATCACAGAAGTACCACTCCATGTCATCATCATTTGGAAATGATCAGCACATACAATTTGTTATTTGTAAATATATGATATTTGAAAGTTTGAGTAATAGGACATATACATTTCATTCACATGTATTTCTTTTTTACAGAAATTTCTTTATGCAAATCTTCTTGACACTGATTTTCACACTGTAGCCAACGTAGGGGTGGGCGGAGTTTACGGAGATCCACTCCACGGAATTCACTATATTTCTTAGTTCTGCAGCTGACTTCATCCTGTGTCTGTACTAATCTGTAGCTTAATCTTTCTTCTGCTTGGTTGTGCTGTCCCTCTCTCCCCAACTTTATACTCTGGGGACTGGTACTGTAAGACTAAGACACTTGATTAGGTAGTCTACTGTGAAAATTGCAGTTTGCAGACCTAAGCAAGATCTTCTCACTTGTTTGTTGAGAAGGCTTTCTATTTCCTGCTGATGTTCAAAGGACAACAGAGTGGCCATGGCTATGGCGACCCCCCCCCCAATGCTGTGTTGTATTTATTTTTATTATGAATCATAGCAGTTTCGATGACAGTACTGCATGGCAGGAGAGTTCTATGAGGACAGTCCCATTGCATTTGCCAACCAAAAGTATATGTTGTTTGTTCATTGACCAATTTATTCTACCCTTTCATTGCACTTTAAATGACTCACAGTCATCATATCTCTGCCCCTCCATTACAGTTGGCCTGACTACTGGCTTTTCTAGCATTGTCAACCAGCAAAATGCCCAAAGTGATATTTTAGATGGGAGAGGAGATACTGTGAACAGAACTGTACTCTTGTGTTGCTGTTGCATTTTGTTTAGAAAAATAAAAAGGGCAGAGGTGTATCTGTTATCTTAAATGCAAAATGTTTTTTCTAGCCTCGTTGACTACAAGTGACAGGGCCAGCACCAGTGCCCAAGCTCCAGCAGCAGCTGAAGGGGAAGTCTCTGCAGCGGCAGTGATGGGCGATGGTAAGATCAACCCGGCGCTGCAGTGTTGGCCGTGCAATGTTCATCAGTTATGTAGCATTTGCTAAGCTTTCAATGGTTTGCAAACTGAAACGGAAACAATGTGTCTTTCTCTTACCTCCCAGTGCCTACTCAGTCACTCACCTCCTAGTTCTGCTCTCTTTTATTCATTCCTAAGTTCTTCTGTCCCAGCCTACCAGAAACATTGGAAAAAAACATTTATGGCACATGCCACATGTTACAGGACAAATGGTTCATATGGATTCCATAATGGATTTATGCCTGCTCAAATTTTACATTAATCAGCTTTCAGTTTTAACTACAGTAACTGACTAAGCCTCAGATATATCATTAGTGAACCCCCCCCCCACTATTCTATAGCAAAACCTCTACCATACTTACCTGACCTTTTCCCTGCACCATACCCTGCTGCAGCAGACTAAGGGGGGCCTGATCTTTAGAGTTTGGTGGAGGGAGTTACTCAGTCACAAACGTAACGTATATGCCGTCCACCGTATTACGAATCATAATACGGCAGAAAGGATATCTGTAACCCCTCCACCAAACTCTAGTATAAATCAGTCCCTAATTCAAGTTTCCTTCCCCTACTGCCAAGCGAATGTTATTGATTAAAATATTTTTTGTGTTGGAGTGGGAGGCAATGAATTAAAGTGGGATTAGGTGTCTGCGATTTCGTGTTTTTTCGTGGATGGGATACTCTCTGACAAACTTGCCCAATAAATTCTATATATCCTGTTCCTTACCCTGTACTGCTGTGCATCGTTTTTCCCACTGTCTACTTATGACAGACAGGATAGCTATTATCTGCACGTTGTTATACATGACGTGTTTGACATACTAATCATCTGCCTTTTTGGAGTCAGGGTAGAATTGGACATTTGTGTGAGAAGTTGGCCTGGCATATGCTGTCCACTAGTTCTAGTGGGCACCTTGCACCAGTCCAAACAACCCCTTATGGATGATAGGTTAAAGACAACCTTTAGTGAAAGCTATCCTAGTGGTAGCTATGGAGAGCAGCCTTCAGGCTAAGTCTTGGAGGAATGTAAAGCAGTTTGTTTTACCAGTCTATAATCTCTTGAGTGACCAAATGAAAGAGGACCACACCAGGTATATATATCAAATATATGTATTTAGTCTTAAACACACCCCTCTAGTCTCTTTATGAGGCTAGAGTTCGAAGTACATAAGTTACAAGTCAAATATCAGCAGTATTTAGCACAATACACGTTTGAGCCCTAGGGGCGTACCAAACCATATACTAAAATAGTGGTATAAGAACCACGACTGAACTAGACACAAGGCCTAGAGCCTGTAGAAGTGCTTGGACCCCAAGGAACCACCCAAGGTAGTGACACAGGGGACCCACGGGGGACGCGTGCAGTGTGAGAACACAGCCGCGAGCCACCGTTGACTTCTATGGGGAAAGTCGCGGTTAGATTTTAAAGGAAAAGGACACTTCGGAGAGGATTTCCAGTTAACCCCTTAAAATTTAAGAGTTTCTAGGGCCCACACCCACGTGAGTACCGAAATACTCAGTTACCTCACCCAGGGAAGCTGGGTGCATACGTGTTAAAAGGTGTCGGGAATCGTCGTCGTTTTCAATGGCGACCTCTGGAAAAGTGCTGCTGCCGTGGAGAAGAAAAGTGTCCGGAGCGATCCAAGCCTGGATCGAGGAAGAGGAAGACCTGAAAGCAGATGGGACAGAGTCTGGGTCACTAGCCAGTGACCAGGGGCACGATAGTCGAATGCCCTCAGATGTCGGGTGCTTCAGGTGAGTTGACGGGTGCCTTGACTATTCAGCCACGAGGTCCAGGAGGAGTTGATAACAACCAGGAGCTGGATTCGAGCTGCCCACAAAGTCTGTCGAGTGCTGTGGTATCGGCGACTAGATTGGACCCAACAGGCCTTGGCAACGGCAAGTCACGGGGAAGTGAAGAAAAGGCTGCGGTGCAGACCAGCAAGGTCTGAGGGACTCACCCAGCGAGGGTAAGTCAGGGCACTTCTGGAGCAACCAGAAAAGCCCAAGCAGTTGAAGAGTTGCCTTCGTGAGGACCCACTAGCCAACGGACTAGAGATTGTGAAGGAGCCTCAAGTGGTCGCACTTGGAGCTGACCCACGGGACACTCGTGAAGTGTAGGCCAGTGATCTTTACTGCAGTTGGTGCTCGGGGTTAGGGCTACTTGGAACCCAAAGCACAACTTCGAGAGATGTCAGGAAGTTGATGCACTTACAAATGAGCTTGGTGTCCAGGGGTCACGGTTCCACGTTACCCACAACAGCTACGGGCCTCAGCTTCACTGGGGACTCAGGGCAGCCTCGGGGAAGTCTGGAAATCTACCTCTGGTGATGCAAAGACTTCGGCGTCCGGCGGGAGCTTCAGCGATGCAGACTGGACAGATGCTTTGTTGGTGCCTGTCAAGCAGGGGAGTCACTCCTTGACCCCAAGGGAGATTCTTCAGTCCTCTAATCTTGATGTAGAGCGTCGGAGGTCCAGGATTCAGCTTCAGAGTTTCATCCAGGGATATCTAAAGTCCTGTTGCCAGGGTTCCCTTACTTATACTAAAGAAGGGGGTTGGACTAACTCTGGGGACCCACCTATGGGAGGGTTTGGAAAGAGGGGTGGCTACACCCATTTCCTTTCTCCAGTTTCACGCCAGAGCAGGGGCTGGCAGCCCCTGCAACCGGTTTGAACTGGGGTATGCACGAGGACACCAAATGTGCCCCCAGTGCAGGACTTCAAAGCACTCAGAGAGTGCACCACCCAGCCCCAATTCACTAAGGCCTGTCTGGGAGGTGGTAACACCTCCCTGAGACAGGAAACCTATTGTCCAGGCCTCCCCTGCCGGAGTTTCGGTCAGCAGCAGGAGGCCAGACTTGTGTCTGTGGCTGCAGCATCCATTTTGTGATACCAGGCTCTGTTTAGTTGGTACCGGGCATACCGGTGCTGTCATGTCTCTCCCTCTAGAATGGTGGGATCATACTCCCACACCAGGAACTGGTGTGGGGGTATGATTCCAAGGTGTTTGACACCAAACACGACATGTTTCCGTGCAGCCATCCCAAAGTTAGCATTTACCGTTTAGATATAATGCACTTAAGAGTATATGGTCAGGCTGCACCACAGACAACCCTGGATAGGAGATTCCGAGAGCTGCAGAGGGCCTCTGCTCATGCAGGGGCACCCTCTCACATATAACCAAGCACCCTGCCTTCAGGATTGATAAGGCCTGCCATAGGGGTGACTGATAGGTTTCTATGTGCAGTGTTAGGTGAGATATAGTGAACACATATCTCTGCAAGGGGTGCATGCACCACCTTACCCAGGCTGCAGTAGCAGTCCTGTGGTGTAATTTTGGAGGGCCTTCTAGGGGTGGCACAATACATGCTTCAGCCCCTGGTAGGCCTCTGGGGTACCTATGCCCTGGGTACATAGTATACCATATACTAGGGACTTATAAGGGCACTCCAGAATCCAATCTGTGATGTACCTAAAGTACAGGGAATGAATTTAGAGAGGAAGCAGCTAGGCTGGGGTCCTGAATAGCAGGGCCCCAGCCAGATTAAAGTCGAAAAACAGTGATACACTAGCAAAAAGTGGGGGTAACCATAAGAGGCAGATCCTACTCTCCTACACAACCCCCCCCCCAAACGCAGGGACATTAAGCTAACCTTGACCAGTTAAGTCTTCATGTTCTAAGTGGAAATATCTGGAGAGTCCATCTGCATTGGCATGGTTACTCCCAGGTCTATGTTCCACTGTATAGTACATCCCCTGTAGGGAAATGGACCACCTCAAAAGTTTGGGGTTTTCACCCTTCATCTGTTTTAGCCATAAGAGGGGCTTGTGGTCTGTTTGAACAAGGAAGTGAGTGCCAAACAAGTATGGCCTCAGCTTCTTCAGAGCCCAAACCACAGCAAAGGCATCCCTCTCTATGGCTGACCAACGTTTCTCTCTGGGGGTCAGCCTTCTGCTAATAAAAGCTACTGGCTGATCCTGACCTTCATCATTCAACTGTGACAGTACAGCCCCTACCCCCAACTCAGATGCATCAGTTTGCACAATGAACTTTTTGGAGTAATCAGGACTTTGCAGAATGGGAGCAGTGCACATGGCCTGCTTCAGGTCATCAAATGCCTTTTGACAGCTAACTGTCCACTGAACCTTTTTGGGCATTTTCTTAGAGGTTAAGTCATCCAGGGGTGTCACTATTGATCCATACCCCTTGGCAAATCTTCTGTAGTACCCAGTCAGGCCTAAAAAGTCTCTCACCTGAGTCTGGGTAGTTGGAGCAGCCCAGTCCATGATGGTCTGGATCTTGCTCTGCAATGGTTGAACCTGGCCTCCACCCACAAGGTGGCCCAGGTACACAACCTGACTCTGCCCTATCTGGCACTTTGTGGCCTTGATAGTTAGGCCTGCCTTCTGCAGGGCCTCCAAAACATTTCTGAGGTGGACCAGGCGATCCTCCCAGGTGGAGCTAAAGACAGCAATATCATCTAGATATGCTGCATTATAGGCTTCCAGACCTGTAAGGACTGTGTTCACCAACCTCTGAAAAGTGGCAGGTGCATTTTTCAAACCAAAGCGCATCACCACAAATTGGTAAAGCCCACCAGGGGTAGAAAATGCAGTTTTGCATCATCAGGTAGTCTGATCTGCCAGTAGCCAGCTGTTAGGTCAAATGTGCTTAGATACTTGGCTGAGGCCAAAGTGTCTATTAGCTCATCTGCCCTGGGGATTGGATGGGCATCAGTCCTAGTGACTGCATTGAGGCCTCTGTAGTCCACACAAAACCTCATCTCTCTCTTACCATCTTTGGTGTGAGGTTTTGACACCAGGACCACTGGACTAGCCCAAGGGCTATCTGAAGGCTCAATGACACCCAGTTCCAACATTTTCTGGACTTCTGTCCTGATACAGTCCCTGACCTGGTCAGGTTGCCTGTATATCTTACTTTTAACAGGCAGACTGTCCCCAGTGTCCACTTCATGAGTGCACCAGGTGGTCTGACTTGGAGTCAGAGAGAACATGTGTCTGAACTGATTGAGCACCTGCCTACAATCAGTTTGCTGCTGGGCAGTGAGGCTGCCTGCCAAGGCTACACCATCCACTGACCCATCATCAGGGTTCTGAGAGAGCAGGTCTGGGAGAGGGTCACTCTCCTCCTCCTGGCCCTCATCAGTTGCCATGAGCAAGCCCGTGTCAGCCCTGTCCACATATGGCTTCAGCCTGTTGACATGGAGCACCCTGTGGGGGCTCCTGGGAGTTCCCAGGTATACCAGATAGGTAACCTCTCCCTTCTGTTCAACAGTTGTATGGGGGCCACTCCACTTGTCTTGGAGGGCTGCTGGGGCCACTGGCTCCAGCACCCACACCTTCTGTCCTGGCTGGTAAACAGTCAGCACAGCCTTTTGGTCATGCCAGGCTTTCTGTAATTCCTGGCTAGCCTCAAGGTTTTTGGTTGCCTTTTTCATATACTCAGCCATCCGGGAGCGGAGACCAAGTACATAGTCCACTATGTCCTGTTTAGGGGGTTTGAGAGGTAACTCCCAACCTTCCTTCACCAGACACAATGGACCCCTAACAGGATGGCCAAACAAAAGTTCAAAAGGGCTGTAGCCAACCCCCTTCTGAGGCACCTCCCTGTATGCAAATAAAAGGCAGGGCAAGAGTATGTCCCATCTTCACCTAAGCTTTTCTGGGAGCCCTTTAACCATGCCCTTCAAGGTTTTGTTGAATCTCTCAACTAAACCATTGCATTGTGGGTGATAGGGTGTGGTGAACTTATAAGTCACTCCACACTCCTTCCACATTGCAGTCAAGTAACTGGACATAAAGTTTGCACCTCTGTCAGATACTACCTCCTTAGGAAAGCCCACTCTTGAGAAAATTCCCAGGAGGGCCCTTGCACCACAGGAGCTGTAGTGGTCCTAAGGGAATGGCTTCTGGGTACCTGGTGGCATGGTCCACCACCACCAGGATAAACCTGTGCCCAGATGCTGTTTGGGGATCCATGGGACCAACTATGTCAATCCCCACCCTCTCAAAGGGAACCCCCACCACAGGTAGTGGTATCAGGGGGGCCTTTGTGGTGCCACCTGCCTTCCCACTGGCTTGGCAGGTTACACAGGAGCGACAAAACTCCTTGGTGTCTTCAGACATGTGGGGCCAGTGAAAGTGAGGGACAATTCTGTCCCAAGTCTTGTTCTGGCCCAGGTGACCTGCTAAGGGAATGTCATGGTCTAGTGTCAATAGGAAGCCCCTGAACTTCAGAGGTATAACCAACCTCCTGGCTGCTCCAGGCTTGGGGTCTCTACTCTCTGAGTACAGGAGTCCATCATCCCAATATATCTTATGGGTGCCACTAGCATTCCCAGCAGCCTCAGCAGCAGCCTGCTGTCTGAGGGGTTCAAGAGAGGGGCAGTTCAGCTGCTCCTGGCTCAGATCTGCCCTGGAAGGGCCCCCTGTCCCCAAGAACTCAATCTGATCAGGTTCAAGCTCCTCTGGGATAGTTCCTTCTTCAGGCTTGAGATCATCTTCCTCAAAAGACTGATATTCCTCCTGAGCCAAGGGGGAAGGCACTGCCTTAACCCTACTGCTCCTTCTCTTGGGAGGCACCTGGTCCATTATTCCAGAATCCAGGGCCTGTTCAGCATTTGACATTTTTGCCTGTGACCTAGTCACAGCATGTGCAGGGATCCCTAGCATTTCTGCTTGTTTCCTGAGCTCCACCTCTGCCCAAGCTGAGGTTTCAAGATCATTGCCAAGCAAGCATTCAACTGGTGGGTCTACACTCACCACAACCTTCTTAAGGCCAGTTACCCCTCCCCAGGAGAAGTTAACAACTGCCAGAGAATGGTCTGTTCTGACATTGCTAGCATTGGTCACTTGGTACATCTCACCAAGTATAATCTGCCCAGGATCCACAAGATCTTGTGTCACCATGGTGACACTTGCTCCTATGTCCCTGAATGCCAAAGCCTCCCTTCCATTAATTAACGGCTGCTGTCTGTATTTGCCCAAATTATTGGGACTCACAAAGGGGGACATATCCATGCCCCCATCATAGACTAGGACAGCCTGAGTTGGCACTCTGACTGGGCCAGAGTCCATCTCAGTACCCAGGGTCAACCCTACTAAACCTTTATTCTGAGTGTTTCCACCACCACTTGTAGCTGGACTAGGGGGAACAGTTGCCTTAGGGGCAATGGTGGCTGGAGTGGAGTCTTTGGACTTGGTGCAATCACTGGTCCAGTGAGTCTTTTGCTTACAGACTTTGCACCATGGTTTCCTTTGGCCTTTTCCTTTATTAGATTGGGGTTCCCCACCAGATGCAGATTTTTGGGGACCTTGAGAAGACTTCTGGTCTTTACCCTTCTCCCCACCCTTATCAGAGATTTTGGAATCTTGCTTCTTCTGGTCACCACCTTGGTTCTGTACTTTCTGCTTCACCCTGGTTCTGACCCATTTGTCTGCCTTCTTTTCCAATTCTTGGGGAGAGGTCAGATCAGAGTCAACCAGGTACTGATGTAGCAACTGATTCTGACAGTTATTAAGAATCTGCTCCCTCATGATTAAATTATACAATCCTTTGAAGTCACACACCTTACTGCCCAGTAACCAGCCTTCCAGAGCCTTGGTAGCACAATCTACAAAGTCCACCCAGTCCGGTGTCTGTGCCTTTTGGGTATCTCTGAACTTTAACCTGTATTGCTCAGTGGTTAGGCCAAACCCATCTATCAGGGCACTCTTCAGGACTTGGTAATCATCAGCATCCTCTTCTCTTACAGTGAGGAGCTTGTCTCTACCTTTGTCTGCAAAGGAGAGCCACAAGATTGCTGCCCACTGCTCCTGGGGGACCCTCTGAACTTTACAGGCCCTTTCCAGTGCAGTTATCCATTTGTGGATGTCATCCCCACTCTGGTGGGAAAATCTTGCTCAGGTTTCTATGGTCATAAGACCTTTTCCTACCACTAGGGACGTTGCTGCCACCATGGGACTCTAGTCCCAACTTTCTTCTTTGTCTATGAAGCTCTAGGGACTCCCTGTCTATAGCCAACTGCTCTCTTCAGATTCTCAACTGAGCTTCCTCATACTTGAGCATTCTCTCTTTCCTTTCATGAGAGGATTCCCTCCTATGAGAAGAAACAGAGGTCCCTACTGAGGTGTCAGAATGGTTAGACTCCTGAGAAGGAGATCTGGACCTTCTAGGCACACTCACAACTCTTCCTGGTGGGACAAAGGGGCGGTCATTCTGATCTTCCTCTTCATCTGCAGGAGGAGCTGCATTGTCCAGGGCAAGATCATTGTCATCTTCCTGGCCAGTTTCAGAGGTCAGGTCCTGGGTATTTTCACCCCTGGCCCCTCCCTCATCTTCTGCCCCACCCTCTCTGCCTACCCTTGCAGACCCTAGGGGTCTTCTGAGATCAACCAGCAGAAGCATCTCCATGAGACGTTGGGTGTTGGCACTTTTGCCTGTCTTCAGCTTCCTAATCTTGCACAACTCTCTCAATTCCAAGAATGGGAGGCTGTCATATTTGGATGGCAGGAGCCCACTGGTTCCTGGCAGTGAACACATTACTAGTGAGGTGTGGTGTATGCACTACCTACTCTAGTGTGGCCTACTAAACTCTCTTGAGTTGTAGAAAGGGTGTGCTAATCCCTTGACACACAACTCTAAGTTCAGTAGAACTTACTGTATTTCTAAGCTTGAATTTATATGTACCTTAGGTACCTTTCGTGGTTTTCAGTTAGTCACACACTTGAGATTATCTGGTAAAACAATAGCAAGCTGGAATCCCACACACTGCACACCAATGTGAGAAGTTGGCCTGGCATATGCTGTCCACTAGTTCTAGTGGGCACCTTGCACCAGTCCAAACAACCCCTTATGGATGATAGGTTAAAGACAACCTTTAGTGAAAGCTATCCTAGTGGTAGCTATGGAGAGCAGCCTTCAGGCTAAGTCTTGGAGGAATGTAAAGCAGCTTGTTTTACAAGTCTATAATCTCTTGAGTGACCAAATGAAAGAGGACCACACCAGGTATATATATAAAATATATGTATTTAGTCTTAAACTCACCCCTCTAGTCTCTTTATTAGGCTAGAGTTCGAAGTACATAAGTTACAAGTCAAATATCAGCAGTATTTAGCACAATACACGTTTGAGCCCTAGGGGCGTACCAAACCATATACTAAAATAGTGGTATAAGAACCACGACTGAACTAGACACAAGGCCTAGAGCCTGTAGAAGTGATTGGACCCCAAGGAACCACCCAAGGTAGTGACACAGGGGACCCACAGGGGACGCGTGCAGTGTGAGAACACAGCCGCGAGCCGCCGTTGACTTCAATGGGAAAGTCGCGGTTAGATTGTTAAAGAAAAAGGACACTTTGGAGAGAACTTCCATTTAACCCCTTAAAACTTAAGAGTTTCTAGGGCCCACACCCACGTGAGTACTGAAATACTCGAGTTACCTCACCCAGGGAAGCCGGGTGCATACGTGTTAAAAGGTGTTGGGAATCGCCGTCGGTTTCAATGGCGACCTCTGGAAAAGTGCTGCTGCCGTGGAGAAGAAAAGTGTCCGGAGCGATCCAAGCCTGGATCGAGGAAGAGGAAGACCTGAAAGCAGAGGGGACAGAGTCTGGGTCACTAGCCAGGGACCAGGGGCACGATAGTCGAATGCCCTCAGATGTCGGGTGCTTCATGTGAGTTGACGGGTGCCTTGACTCTTCAGCCACGAAGTCCAGGAGGCGTCGACGATGACCAGGAGCTGGATTCGAGCTTTCCCACAAAGTCTGTCGGGTGCTGCGGTGTCAGCAACCGGATTGGACCCAACAAGCCTTAGCAACGGCAAGTCATGGGGAAGTGAAGTAAAGGCTGCGGTGCAGACCAGCAAGGTCTGAGGGACTCACCCAGCAAGGGTATGTCAGGGCACTTCTGGAGCAACTAGAAAAGCCCAGGCAGTTGAAGAGTTGCCTTCGTGGGGCCCCACTAGCCAACGGACTAGAGATCGCAAAGGAGCCTCAAGCGGTTGCACTTGGAGCTAGCCCACGGGACACTCGTGGAGTGTAGGCCAGTGATCTTCGCTGCAGTTGGTGCTCGGGGTTAGGGCTACTTGGAACCTAAAGCACAGCTTCGAGAGATGTCAGGAAGTTGATGCACTTGCAAATGTGCTTGGTGTCCAGGGGTCACGGTTCCACGTTACCCACGACAGTTACAGGCCTCAGCTTCGCTGGGGACTCAGGGCAGCCTCGTGGAAGTCTGGAAATCCACCTCTGGTGATGCAAAGACTTCGGCGTCCAGCGGGAGCTTCAGCGATGCAGACCAGACAGATGCTTTGTTGGTGCCTGTCAAGCAGGGGAGTCACTCCTTGACCCCAAGGGAGATTCTTCAGTCCTCTAATCTTGATGTAGAGCGTCGAAGGTCCAGGATTCAGCTTCAGAGTTTTGTCCAGGGATATCTAAAGTCCTGTTGCCAGGGTTCCCTTACTTATACTAAAGAAGGGGGTTGGACTAACTCTGGGGTCCCACCTATGGGAGGGTTTGGAAAGAGGGGTGGCTACACCCATTTCCTTTGTCCAGTTTTGCACCAGAGCAGGGGCTGGCAGCCCCTGCAACCGGTTTGAACTGGGGTATGCACGAGGACACCAAATATGCCCCCAGTGCAGGACTTCAAAGCACTCAGAAAGTGCACCACCCAGTCCCAATCCACTAAGGCCTGTCTGGGAGGTGGTAACACCTCCCTGAGACAGGAAACCTATTGTCCAGGCCTCCCCTGCCAGAGTTTGTCAGCAGCAGGAGGCCAGACTCGTGTCTGTGGCTGCAGCATCCATTTTGTGATTCCAGGTTCTGTTTAGTTGGTACCGGGTATACCGGTGCTGTCATGTCTCTCCCTCTAGAAGGGTGGGATCATACTCCCACACCAGGAACTGGTGTGGGGGTATGATTCCAAGGTGTTTGACACCAAACACGACATGTTTCCGTGCAGCCATCCCAAAGTTAGTATTTACCGTTTATATATAATGCACTTAAGAGTATATGGTCAGGCTGCACCACAGACAACCCCGGATAGGAGATTCCGAGAGCTGCAGAGGGGCTCTGCTCATGCAGGGGCACCCTCTCACATATAACCAAGCACCCTGCCTTCAGGATTGATAAGGCCTGCCAGAGGGGTGACTGATAGGTTTCTATGTGCAGTGTTAGGTGAGATATAGTGAACCTATATCTCTGCAAGGGGTGCATGCACCACCTTACCCAGACTGCAGTAGCAGTCCTGTGGTGTCATTTTGGAGGGCCTTCCAGGGGTGGCACAATACATGCTTCAGCCCCTGGTAGGCCTCTGGGGTACCTATGCCCTGGGTACATACTATACCATATACTAGGGACTTATAAGGGCACTCCAGAATCCAATCTGTGATGTACCTAAAGTACAGGGAATCAATTTAGAGAGGAAGCAGCTAGGCTGGGGTCCTGAATAGCAGGGCCCCAGCCAGACTAAAGTCGAAAAACAGTGATACACCAGCAAAAAGTGGGGGTAACCATAAGAGGCAGATCCTACTCTCCTACAATTTGGAGATGAGCAGGGCCATTGGAATCAAAGATAGTTTTTTTCCATTGCAGCTGCCCCAGCTGCAGACTGCAGAGAGTAGCAAATTTGAACCCAATGTACTAGCTAGCCCATTCCAGTCATTTAGCATAACAAGAATAGAATACTTATAGTCCATAGTGGATGAAGCCTTACTCCTTAAACAGGATTATTTTTATTTTTTCCAGACAAAGTGTCTGTGTGGTTTACTTTTTGGGGAAATCCTTCATAAGAAAAAAACACTCTTTTTTATTCTTATGCTGCCTACTTTCAGGCAATCAGTGCTTTTATGCGAGGCATGTGTTGTTAAAATCACTTCCATATGATGGACTTATCTAATCACATCAAAAATTCCAATGGGCCTAGGCGACGTGCAAATGTCCTTATACTGTGCCACAATATAATTAAAAAAAACAAGTGTTTGCACTGAGCATTCTTGACAATTTGTGTTTTATTTTTTCATCCTTTCTTGATATAGCTACTCCTCCTGGTTGTCCAGCATCTCCAACCTGGCAGGAGACCTCAGCCTGGCTCTGGTGGCAGAGACTGAAGGCCACCAGAGAGTACTACCAGCGGCCAGTGGATGAGTAGGGCCCGTCACTTGCCCCTGCTCTTGAGCCCAGTTCCACTGGCCCAACGCCTGCACCTCCAGACTCCAGGCCACACCAGCATCGCTGGCAGCTTGGAGCTTTGTGTCCCCGTGCTACCCCCTTTCAGACCGGCTCCACCATCGCTGCATACTGCGCGAGCTGGCACACTTAGACTGTCGAATGGCACACCTCAAGGTCTGCATCCAACATGTGGTGACCCTCTTAGAGAATGCTCTCTTCTAGTCCCTTGTTAAATTGTTTGTTTTGGAGGGAGGGAGTTGTTGGTGGAGAGGGTGGGAATTTGGACAGGGCATTTTTCTTCTGCACATGGACTTTTACATTTATATTGGACATTTAATTGTGATGAGGAAAGAATTTGGGAGAGGGGTGGGACTGTTGTGGGTGGGGGCAGTGTTTTTTTAATATATATATGTTAGTAGAGGGAAATTCTTTTAAAATCCACATTATGTATCAATTTCTTTTTTTGTGTGTTTTACTTCAACTTTGCACTGATGACGTTTCGTGCAGCCTGTCTTTACTATGTCTTAAAGTCTATGCGTTAGGAGGGTATTCCTTTTATTGCCTACAGAAACATAGATAAACAATTAAGTTATCTAATCTGTAGTATAAGTTAGTTCACTTCACCCCATAGTTTTCTTACTTAATTGATGAAGTGATGGCTGGAGGCTGCTCCCTCAGTCAATCATCCAACACCTTATTGGAGGGTTTCCAAAGGTGCCATCTTTATGATAGTGGTAGTGCACTAACAGAGAAGGCATCACAGTGAGGCCCCACTCCCACCTAGGTGATCTTCAGCTGTAGGATTAATCAAACGGATCACAGGAAACTAAATGGAAAGAAAAAACTAGAGTTAGTAGGTTACACATACATAGTTATATTATAACTTTAGAAAGACTGAGGCCAGACTGCTACCACAATGACACTTCAAAGAAAAGATTACCTCATATTGTAACAGAAAATAGCAATAGTAAATTATTCTGAGCAATGAAGAGCATGGAATTTGAAAACCAAAGTTATGAAATCCTCAAGTTAGGGAAAATGTACTGGAAGTCTGTGCTTTGTAGTCGACAAAGTTCAGTGTTTTATTTGCACATAATAAAAGCCTGAAAGATGATGTTGAGTAATGACATTCTTCGTGGTTGGGTATGTAGGGATGGTGTGGGCTATTTCTCAGGTAATAGAAGATTCTACAGTGAGTTGGTGTCGCATTTAACCACATACGCCCTGACCAAGTATATCATCTAGTTGGTGTATATTAATTAAGACACACCTCCCAAAAAAATCGCAGAGCCTGGGGAAGAGGGTTAGGGGTTTGATTAATGGATTGTAAAGGGGGTTTGGGAAAAGGTGTGACAATGACAAACACAACAGAAGAACAGTATTCATGAGGGTGATGAGCAGCACATCATCATCACCAATCTGTTAAGGAAGGAAACGAAGGAATGAGTATGACACAGTGTAGTTAAATGTATTTACAAACAGTTCTTCTGCCCAGAGACCCAAGTTATAAGCTATCTAAATGTTCTCTCTTTTGGAGGAGTGAATTGAACCCACCCAGTTCTAAAAAATATGATTTTTAAAAGAAAAATGATACTGCATTGCCAAAGTGGATGGTGCATCTGCATTCTGTCCGACAAATGTCCGTCACACATTTGGGTGCCTGTCTGGACCAGTCCGGTAGGTAAGTAGAAGTGTTGAGCTCAGCTTCCGCCTTTTGTTCATGCAGGAGATGAAAAGGACTGCAGATTGCAAAACATAAACTGTATTCTAGAGTCAAGCAGAAGGACAGAAGGAAGGTAAGCTTCAAGAGGAGTGAACCAAGAAGACTCAGAGGCAGAGCAAAAAACAAGATGACTCAAAGTTTCCCTTTTCCCACCAGTGTAACTCACACACTCAGCAGGATTCCCCAAATCAACACACCTCTCTCCATTCCACGTAGCTGAGCACTAGGCCTCAGAGGCATGCCTTTCCCCTTTGAAGTCGATAACTTCCTTCCAGCTGTTGATTCAGTGGTCCCTCCTGAGTCCTTCCATCCTCCTCCTGACTACAAGTAACTCCATCCTGGTCCTGACCCCGAGCAAGATAGACTTGCAGTGCGCTGCTGTTGAAGAACAAGTAGAGGAACATAATTGCAGTATTTTTGTATAGGTTTGTGTTTGTTAACTAAAGTGACTGGTCTGGTGTCTGAAGAACTAGAAAAAAGGAGTGGACCCTGCAAGTAAATCACGTTAAGTGTGAAAGGGCCAATCACCTTCCAGAAAAATGATCACCCATCAGGCATCAAACATTGCAATTCATCAAAATCAATTTTACTAGGAACACCCTCCCTCACTGTTTGCCACCACATGAATCATCAATCATCACTCACAATCACTCAATAACATATGCTCAATTGTACAATGGTTACCTGTTCCAATCCAAGTACGGTGGTAGGTAAACAATTGAATCTCATTTTTGATGCAAACAACACATTGGAATTTGGCACAGTCTTGTAAATCAAATGATCTCCTGGGGCAGCCCTTCTAGGTGATGAAAAAAAGAAGAATATCAGTGGACCATACTGGTACCTTTTCACTAAGTAAGTTTGTAAAGGCCAATCACCTTCAGGAAAAATGATCACACATCAGGCACCAAACAATGCAATTCATCAAAATCTAGTTTACTATTAACACCTCCATCACTGTCTGCCACCCCATAAATCATCAATCATCATTCACAGTCGCTCACTCATTGTTGCAATAGTTGTAGTTACCTCTTCCAATCGAAGTACGGGTAGGTTAGGTAGTAGGTACACAATTCTATCTTTGATGCAGGCAACACATTGGAATTTTGTATTGGCATACTTGTAAATCAACAATCTTCTGCAGCAGCCCTGCTTAGTGATGCAAAAAAGGACAGGCATGCAAGGGAGGCAGGCATTGTCTCCAATGTCATGAAGATATTGTGGAAGCTTCTTCACTGCACACTTGTCCAAGTGCAATCCGGCCACATATGTGACTAAAAAATGGTGGGGAAGCATAAATCTGACACAAACATAATGTTCCACTAGCAACTTTTTTTTTGCAAAGAAAGAAGTTCAACAAGAAATAATTAAAAAGTTCTATGGTGACATTGGCATACTCAGTCCGGGAAGTAGAGTTCAGCCTCAAGCTCAGGTGGTTCACCCAGAAGTTGGTCAGCTAACACACTTGATCCTGACCAATCCTCCTCCTCCTGTGCTATTTCAGGAATGGTGTAATTGTGTGGTATGAAATATTCATTCATTTTGATCATGGTCAATCTCTTCAATGTTTGAGGTGGGAGACTGGTTCTTCTTACTCCAACAATTGCACCAACTGCACTGAACACATGCTCAGTAGACACGCTGAAACAGGACAGGCCAGATACTTTATAGCCAGCCTGCTGAGCTCTGGCCATTGGTGGTTCTTACTATACCAATACATCAATGTGTTTTGATCCACATAGACCTCATTTGGATCATCCAGATACTCCTGGAATATCCTCTGAATGGTCATTGGTGCTACCACTTACTCAATCCATTTTGCTATTGCCTCTGCACTGGACTTAAGCCCTGCCATTTGACACCAAATCAATGCCGATTTTGGGCCCGATCCTTCTGTTGCTGTTGTTGCCGTTGTTCTGGTTGCTGGTGTTGGCTACTGTGAGACACCAGTGCCCTCTATGGAAGGTGAAGGGGGCGCCGCAGAACTGAGGAGTGAGACTCTAAGTTCCAGCCATTCTTCTTCCAGGTCTCCAACTTGCTTAACAATCTACCACTTGTATTTTGAAAAATCTCCTTCATAAAAAGGAATGAAAGTGGTCAGAATTGTATTTGTAACATGAATCAAGTAATGTGGCACAGATGTACTCTTTGGATGGATGATGTAATTTTGCATCCTTGCATTATGAACCAAGTAAAGGATTAAGCTCTCAATCAAAGCATGTGCTTCTGTGTATTCGTTTACACCTGCGAGTTTGAACCTCTCAGACACCTTCTTTAGCTGGTCCTGTAGCAGATACAACAATGGGATAGCTTGGCCTATCGTACTGTCCTCCTTGCTAAGTTCCTGTGTGAAAACCTCAAAAGGGAGTAGCATCTATGTCAGGCATTTGACTAGGCCCCATTTGTCCAAATCCATGGTCATACCTTTCCCAATTGCATCCCCTCCTCTTTGAATGACATAGATAGCCTCTCAGAAATGTAATGTGGCTTTAACCTTCCTACAAATGTTAAATAGCCCTGATATTTTCTATAGCGTATATTGTTTCTTTAAGATGGCTATCTGTAGTAGAAAATCAATGGAGGGGAGCAAGTAGGGTAGCTGAGACGTCTAGAGGACAGGTTTATACTATTTTATTAATTTAATGTGTTGTTTGTGATGGAATGATGTGATTTTAATGTTTTTAGCCATTATGATGCTGCCTGAATTTTATATGTTTTATTGTATTGTTTTATTTTGTTCTTTTATGATTTTTTAAGACTAAATAAAGATTTATATTGTATTGAAAGACATAGTTATTGATCTGTTTGTACTGCTCAAACAGATGTTGACACATGTAATAGGTTGAGTTCCAACATGTTGGCAGCTCATGTATCAGGGCATTAACTGGTACTCTATTAACACACTGAATAATCAGCAACTGCTTCCGGGCTTTAAAAGAATGGCTGAAATGAGTGCGGACTCATCTGCTAGTGGTCAGAATGTTGCTGTCTATGTCTTCTTTATTGAGAAAATCTTGCACCACCAGGTTGATGTAATGCACCAAACACAAGACCCTGAAACAGCCACCATCTGCCATGGCCTTGACTATGTTGCTGCCATTGTAACCAGCAACAAATCTAATTCTGAGACCTCTGGGTTGCACCCATTCATACACCTTGCTGTCGGACCGCCATAGGAACGCTGCAACGGTTGAGATCCATGATCCCTGGTTGTGGCGCAGCGATCTGAGGCAGCAATATGCTTGGCGGTGCCTCTGGGCTTGGGGATACATAGATGGGGGCACATGGTGTGCCCCCATGTGTGCATGCACCCCCTTTCCTGCACAGCATGGACTGCACAGTCCATGCCTTGCAGGAACAGGCTTTGGCACTCCCATTGCCTTTCTAATAGGCACCGCCATGGGACCGCCAAAGGACTGTCTGCAAGACCATGAGGAAACTTGTAATCTGGCAGGTGGCTGCTGATCGAGTTTGGCAGTATAGGACTGGGGCGCTGGCTTGGCGGCCCACTTCCACAGTACCAAACTCGTAATCAGGCGAATTTCCACGAAATTTTCCAAAACAGTGTGCCGCAGATTCTAGTTGTGCATGTAAAGTTTCAGGGTGATCTAAAGGGGGCCAAGAAAAAGGGGAGGTAAAAAAAAGTGTGTTTCCCGTGTCAATTTCCACAGGGATTTTAGACACAACTACAGCCCGAACCACTGAACGGAATTACACCAAATTTGGTAGAAAGTTAGATTTTGGTCTAATAAGTGACCTGTTTGTGATTTGGTGTAAATCCGTTTAGTAGTTTATGGTATATTAACTGAAATCCAAATTTGTATATTTAGGGATGCGGATCCTCCTCGGATCCTCCTTGGATACGTGAATTCATGCACCAGCAGCAATGCTGTGATTGGCTGGCCACAACCTGAGAGGAAAGTTGCGGCTGCCATTTTGTTCATGGGGACTCGGTTCCCAGCAGGGGAAAAAAAGTTAATCAGTGAAAAAAAGGGTCAGGGTACCCTGACCCCATGGGACTAATGGAGGATTCTGTGAGGAACCCCTCATGGGCAAGAAATTGTCCAAAACATTTTTTTTTACCACGTGAGGATCTGCGGATTCTCCCCGGATCATCCCCAGATCCTCCACGGATCCATACCCCAATTTAAAAAAACATACACTCACTCACAGATCTACACCCCTGCTCTCACATTCTCTCACTCCCACACCCACACACCCACTTACATACCCACACAACCACTCAAAAAACACACTCACACACACATATGCTACCACTCACACACCCACTGACAGACCTTCAAAATCACTCATATACCCAGTGGTTTCAGACCCACACAGCTTTCACACACCCACTCACATACCCACTTAAATACCCACCCAACCAATCACACCCACTCACACACCAATACAGCCATTCACACACCCACTCACAGACCCTCAACGCCACACACACACCCACACAGCCATTCGCACACCTACTCACACACCCACACAGCCTCTCCCATACCCACTCACAGACCCACACAGCCAGTCACACATGCACCCACCACACACACCCACTTACACACCCACACAACCATTCACCACCCACTCACACACACCCTCACAGAGCCTGTTTGCAAGGACATTATAGATAAGAAATAACATTAAAAAAACCTTGGAAATTCACTGAAAAAAACAAAGGTTTCAGGGATGTTATAGCTAGGTTCAGATTTTACACACACACACAACCATAGACATTCACCCAGTTTTACCCAGGAAATGGAGCACGGACCACAATTCGGTGCAGAATCCAAAATCTTTATTTTAGCTCTTACCGACCTCAGCAGCCATGACGCGTTTCGACCCTCCAAGGGTCTTGATCACATGATATATATATATATATATATATATATATATATATATATATATATATATATATATATATATATATATAAATTACCTACTGCCGGACACCTGTAGGTAGCTATAGTTAGGACCTTGTTTCCATAGGAAAAACATTTTTTGACTTGCCTATAACTTTGGCGTCATTTGACCAATCTGTATGAAATTTTGCCCAAAAAGTGTCACGGTGGGTACTATTGATTTGGAAAGTTTGGGGGTGATTCGTGCAGTGGGGACTGAAATTTAGGGCACAAAATAAGGTTGAGTTTGAAATGTTAATTCCCATAGGGACCTTTAGCCACCTCAACAGCCTGAGCCGCTGAAAGGACTTACACCAAATTTGGCAGGTAGGTAGATGTTGGTTCATGGAAGTGCCTTTTGCTTATTTGGTGCAAATCCGTTCAGTAGTTTTAAAGAAATTTAAGTTTAAAATTATAGTGATATCTCTGGCCACAGATATTTTGCAGTGGTTTTGCCATAAATCAGGAATGCGCGCGCCAACGGAAATGCTCTGATTGGCTGGTTGCAACCTGAATAGAAAGTTGCCGATGCCATTTTATCTATCGGGACCACGGGAAAAACTGTAAAAAACAAGAAAAGGGGGCAGGGTAGAAACACCCTGACACCTAGGCCTGCTCAGTGGGTCCCACAAGGACCCTGAGGACAAAAAAAGCATTTATTTTTTTTAAATCGGCGGTATTCGCGTACGGTATGCGAATACCGCCGAAAAAAAAATAAATGAAACGTGGTCTCCCGCGCTTTGTTTAATTAAGCCCCCGGTGGGCCAGGTCGACAACTAGAGAGCAAATACATCATTGAATTTAATACTAAGTGCCCCGCAGGACTGAACATCAGTGAGGATATGCACAACTTCCTATAAAACGGAGTCACATATGATGTTTAAACTAAAACATTCCATATCATCTAATAGCATTTAGGCCTATGGTGTCCATTCTAACAAACTAAATTCATGAACCCATTTAAAACATCTCAGATAAATCAGAACCACATCTGTCTGTAACCTTGGCTCCCATCTCTGATACCCTGTACTATTTGTGCATTTGTGCCATGAATTTTGTATAACCTAACTTCTTTTCAGTACACTGATTAACTTATGTTTTGTATGCATATGACTTAATATACTTTAATTTGAGCATGTCATTTGTAATCTACTACTATGAAAAGCCACACGTGATTGTGTTAAGTGGACTTTGTTAATAATTGAAATAATTTTAGTTTCTTGATTACACATATACCCTGTGTGTGAATATCCAGTTAACACATTGGACCATACTGCTCCGCCCAATTTTGCCAATTAGTATTCACACATAGTCTCACTCTTTTAACCCAACACTCCCTCCCTTTCACATTACACACTATTAGCACCCACGTATGAATAGTACCAGTTGACTTTTTAACATTTTTTCCACACCTGGCACCAAGCGGTAAGAAACATATTATGGCTGGCATATATATATATATTTTCTCGCTGCGCTTTTAAACTTACATTTAATTTATATGAATTAAATATAGCGCAAATGGCATAACTCACTGAGGTATGACAGATCACCCGGCAACAGATATACTCTAATACATGAGTGTACACTTGGCAATAGTTAACCTGCCCAATTATACTCAGCCTCTTTGAGTTAGATCACGCCAGACCATTGTGACACTCCATTCACACACGGGTCACTTACCGTGATCTTCGCATTTGCCTCGTATTTCCACGGTTTTAGGACTCATGAAACCTTATCGCGAACGCAGTGGCGCCACAAAACACATAGACAGGCAACTTCTGCAACATGCACAGCCATTTTAACGCTCATACCTTCCCACACACACAAGCGTTACAGATGTCTTCTATCTCCATGTAGATATACTGCACAGTGCCTGGTTAACTGCTGACTCACCTGCAGCAGTAAACTATCACTACAGTAAAGTAGCTGACTGTAGTAAAAGTGCCAACTCATGTGGTAAAATGTTAAACACTGTAGCAGTAAACTATCACTACAGTAAAGTAGCTTACTGTAGTAAAAGTGCCAACTCATGTGGTAAAATGTTAAACACTGTAAAAGACTACTACTCACCACCTATGTATATAAAGCACCCTTTCACATGCAGTGCACTATGTGAACAAGGCCGCATATCTGAGCGGCCGAAACGCGTCATTTTGGACATTGATACTTAAATAAAGACACTTTGCCATCATCACTGCCTTGGAGTCTGTGCCCTCGTGTTGCGCCGCTGTGGCTGGATACTTTGGGATTCACATGCTGATATATATATATATATATATATATATATATATATATATATATATATATATATATATATATATATATATAAATTACCTACTGCCGGACACCTGTAGGTAGCTATAGTTAGGACCTTGTTTCCATAGGAAAAACATTTTTGACTTGCCTATAACTTTGGCGTCATTTGACCAATCTGTATGAAATTTTGCCCAAAAAGTGTCACGGTGGGTACTATTGATTTGGAAAGTTTGGGGGTGATTCGTGCAGTGGGGACTGAAATTTAGGGCACAAAATAAGGTTGAGTTTGAAATGTTAATTCCCATAGGGACCTTTAGCCACCTCAACAGCCTGAGCCGCTGAAAGGACTTACACCAAATTTGGCAGGTAGGTAGATGTTGGTTCATGGAAGTGCCTTTTGCTTATTTGGTGCAAATCCGTTCAGTAGTTTTTAAGAAATTTAAGTTTAAAATTATAGTGATATCTCTGGCCACAGATATTTTGCGGTGGTTTTGCCATAAATCAGGAATGCGCGCGCCAACGGGAATGCTCTGATTGGCTGGTTGCAACCTATCGGGACCACGGGAAAAACTGTAAAAAAACAAGAAAAGGGGGCAGGGTAGAAACACCCTGACACCTAGGCCTGCTCAGTGGGTCCCACGGGGACCCCGAGGACAAAAAAAAGCATTTATTTAAAAAAAATCGGCGGTATTTGCGTACGGTATGCGAATACCGCCGAAAAAAAAAATGAAACGTGGTCTCCCGCGCTTTGTTTAATTAAGCCCCCGGGTGGGCCAGGTCTCGGGGGCAATGCTTAATTATGATGCGGGGCCCACACAGCCCTGGGGACCATAACCTCCCTGGGGCTTTTTTTGTGGAATGAGCATGGGGGGGACCTCCCTGGCACCCACAAGCCCCGGGGACCACCACCTCCCTGAGGCTTTAGTCTTTAAATGCGGGGTGCCTCGCGCCCCCACCCCGCAGCCTCCTGGGACCACCACCTCCCGGGGCACTAATTATGTAAATGCGGGGGTCTGTTGCAGACCCCCGGCCCCATGGATCACCACCTCCCTGGGGCATTAAATTTGATGGAGGGGGCTGTGCTGCCCCCCACATGGAGCCCTCCATGGCCTTGGGGACCGCCACACCCCAGGGCCGGCTCCAGCAATGTCCCGGGCTGCCCACCCTGAGACATTGCAGTTTGCTACGGCAGGGCGGGAGCACTGCTCCCGCCCTGTCATAGCAATCATCTGCTTCCCTTCATGGAAGCAAGAGCAGAAAAACTGCTCTCGCTCCCATGAAGTGAAGAAGAATTGCTTTTGGGCAAAGGGAGCTGCATGTCAGCAGCTCCCTCTTCCCGAAAGCAATGCTGCCTCCCGCAGGAGGCGGGGAGCTGGCAGGGACCACGGGGGATTGGGGCCCCCCTGCGGTCCCCAACGTGAGGCCATGCCCCGGGGGATGGGATCCCAAGAGCTAGAAATGGCTAAGCGGCCCTTTTCCCTTTTTTATATTAAAAAATGGTCGGGCCCCGGGTGATGGGGCCCCTTAAGCCGATATCGGGTAAATGAACTGGGGGCATTCATTATTTTTTTTCTCTCATCATAGGAGTCGCGACCCCATCGCGGCTCTCAGCACGGCCCCCCCAGTGTAACGTTGCGGTGGATTCGTGGATCTACCTTAAATAAATAATTTAATAGTATATAATTCAGAAGGTAGTGTTGCATTTGTAAACTTTTTTTATAGAGTTCGTGAGATTGAAGTTAATAATCACATTAAATTTGATAGAGTTAGTAATAATATAGCAAAATAAAAATTAAAAGTTAAACTTGAAAAATGTATTGTGTTGTAGTACAATGTATTTGTGCTTTTATTTTGTGGATCCACGATGGGTTCGCGAATCCACAAAAAATTAAAAAAGAGTATGTATGTTAAAAATAAAAATAAGATTCACTGTTGGGTTATAGGGTGGCTCTAAAAAGAGCCCTTGGTTTCATTATGACTTTGTTGGAGCTACATGTAAGTGTGGATGCACAGCTTAAGGTTGTTGAGAAACACTCTGTTCTCTTCATCTGTGAAGTGAACTCCATCACTTCTGTAGATGTCGTGCATATCAAAACGTACATTGTTGTTATTGATGGAGCCCATCCTATGGTCTCTGAGGTAAGCAGAAATAGGTTTATTGACATTCTTTCTAGCTTTCTCAATCTGTGGACAGAATTGATTTGAGAACTTCTATTTCTGTGTTTGGCATATATTAGAGTATACAAAGACTGTTTGGGGCAAAAGCAACATCAATTGTGCAAAGGTATCCTTCATTAGGATTTCCAGACCTACCCCAGTCAATGTGCCTAGGTCATTGCCATCACAGTGCACAATCATGAGGTTAGGGGATTGGAGATGCAAAAAGGTTTTAACCAAAGGCATCAATTGGTGCCACTTTAATCCTCTCATTGCAATCCATTTCATATCCACATTTTGCAAACCTAGGTCTTTGTCAATACCTCTGTGTTCAGCATACATTTTGCACCAGAAAACATAGCTGTGCCCTACAATCCATACTGTAAGCATCCTGAAGGGATGTTTAGAAGGAATGAAAAGATGTCTGTACCTCAGGTAGTCAGTTGGTAGAATGAGAGGTATCTAAAATGGTGGAGAAGATGCTGTTTTTGAAAAAGACGATAAGTGATTGGCTGTTCATTAACAATGTGCACTCAAAAATAGGATGCATGTTATTTTCCTGAAGAAGCATGTTTCTTATTGGTTATTAAAAATGTTTGAAAGGTACAGTAGACAGATAAGGTAATATTTTGCACACCTGCTATTTGCATTTGTAAGCTAATGTGCTAAACTTGAAAAAATGGTGAACTTGTGACCTGCCAGTACAGTTGAATGTTGCAGAAACTGTTACTATTTAAATTGGGATTAAGCAGAATGGGGGAAGTATTGAAAGTTAACTGAATTTAAAATGTGAAATGGTAACTTATATATGTGATATGTTACTAAATTAAGTTTTTCTAAGTCAGTAGTGTGTGTAGAAGTAGTCTGTTGCTAAAAAAAAATGCTAGTATTATTAAAAGTAGGTTTTTGAACTCCTGTATGGGTTTGCAGTTCCATCCCGACGCTACACTGCGGCACCGCCATAGAGTCGCGACTCCAGAAAATTACAGAACTAGTTTGGGCACTTTTAGAAGACAGTTAAAAAGGGTTAATATGTCTAACCAATAGAAATGTGTTTCACAATTTGAAATAATGTAGGAAGCAATGTGATTTGTTACTTATATTTATTTGTGTGCAGAAACAGAGGGAATGTTTGCCATTACTGGTTTTATGTTGTTGAGAGTGGTGCATTACATTTATTGTATGGGAAAGAAAATCTTTTATGAGTTTCTGATATTGCATATTCCGCAATACTATTTGAAAGGTGAGTTACAAATTTGTAAGGTGTGTTATGTATTATGTAGTAGTGCTTTACTGTTTGTATTGATATTTTTAGATTTGAAAAGCTTTATTTTCAAAGTTTTGAAATTATTTGAGAAGTGTGATGTTTGAAATATGTTACGAAATGTACAGATGTGTATTGTAGTCTGTTTTATTGTACTGAAATGATGATTGAAATAGTTTGTGCATACTAATATGTGTACATTGGTAGATGGATTAGTGATTATGGTAGTTTGAACGAGTCTGTGGAAAGGTGCAGTTGAAGTATGATGCATAATTTGAGGTGTCACTTTGAAATGGGAAGTGCAGTCTGTCAAGGTTTAAGGTCTGCATGGTCTTGTGACTGAGGTATGTGTCTACTTGCACATGTATTCTCATACGTGTTATGTATCTGAAGATGCTAGACGTATAAAACACAGGTATACGTCTATTTGTATGTTTCTTTTACATATGACGCCACTAGGAAAAGGTGCAGACACATGCATGGATGCTTTCAGGAATATGGTGAGACTTACAACAGAGACATGCAAAGGGTTACTGCTTTATATTTGGCTAGGCCCAGCACCCTCAGTAGTAGTAGAATGGTGAAGCTGCAGCACTAAAGTGAGGTTTTAGACATGTTGGCAGCGGGATTAGTGATTAGGCTACTTTGTCTGAGTTTGTAGAAAGGTACACTTGAAATATGCTGCATAATTTTAGGTGTCTGCTTGAAATGGGAAGTACATTCTGTGAAGTTTTAAGGTTTGCATGGTTTTCTGACTGAGGTATGTCTCTACTTGCACATGTATTGTCATACGTATTATACATCTGAAGATGATTGACGTATAAAACACAGGTATACATCTATTTGCATGTTTCTTTTATATATGATGCCACTAGGAAAAGGCGCAGACACATGCATGTATATTTCAGGAATATGGTGAGACGTACAACAGACACATGCAAAGGGTTACTGCTTTATATTTGGCTAGGCCCAACATCTTGAGTACTTGCAGAATAGTGAGGCTGAAGTACAAAAGTGAGGTTTAAGACATGTTGGCAGAGAGATTAGTGATTAAGCTACTTTGTATGAGTCTGTGGAAAGGTACACTTGATATACACCGCATTATTTTACGTGTCGGCTTGAAATCGGAAGGGCAGTCTGTGAAGTTTTAAGATCTGCATGGTCTTGTGACTGAAGTATGCATCTACTTGCACATGTATTCTCATACGTGTAATGCATCTGAAGATGGTAGATGTATAAAACACAGGTATACGTCTATTTGTATGTTTCTTTTAAATATGATGCCACTAGGAAAAGGTGCAGACACATTCATACATGCTTTCAGGAATATGGTGAGACTTACAGCAGATACATGCGAAGGGTTGCTGCTTTATATTTGTCTAGGCCCAACAACCTAAGTAGTCACAGAATGGTGAAGCTGCAGCTCAAAAGTGAGGACTAAGACATGTTGGCAGAGGGATTACTGATTAGGCTACTTTGTATGAGTCTGTGGAAAGGTACACTCGAAGAACAGCACATAAATCTAGGTGTGTGTTTCAAATGTGAAGTGCAGTCTGTCAAGTTGTAAGGTCTGCATGGTCTTGTGACTGAGGTATTTCACTACTTGCACATGTATTCTCATACATGTTAAGAATCTGATGATGCTTGACGTATAAAACACAGGTATACGTCTATTTGTATGTTTCTTATATATATGATACCACTAGCAAAATGTACAGACAAATGCATGTATGCTTACAGGAATATGGTGAGACTTACAACAGAGACATGCGAACGGTTGCTGCTTTACATTTGACCAGGCCCA
Source organism: Calotriton arnoldi (assembly GCA_963921515.1). Classification (NCBI taxonomy): domain Eukaryota; kingdom Metazoa; phylum Chordata; class Amphibia; order Caudata; family Salamandridae; genus Calotriton; species Calotriton arnoldi. Next base: position 320,305 of record CAWUFW010008727.1, on the reverse strand, counting down.
ACATTCTGAGTAGTAGTAGAATGGTGAAGTTGCAGCACAAAAGTGAGGTTTAACACATGTTGGTAGAGAAATTACTGATTAGGCTACTTTGTATGAGTCTGTGAAAAGGTACACTTGAAATACGCCACAAAATCTTACGTGTCTGCTTGAAATGGGAAGGGCAGTCTGTGACGTTTTAAGGTATGCATGGTCTTGTGACTGAGGTATTTCTCTACTTGCACATGTATTCCCATATGCGTTATGCATCTGAAGATGCTAGACATATAAAACACAGGTATACGTCTATTTGTATGTTTCTTTTACATATGATGCCACTAGGAAAAGGTGCAGACACATGCATGCATGGTTTCAGGAATATGGCAAGACTTACAATAGAGACATGTGAAGGGTTGTTCCTTTATATTTGGCTAGTTCCAACACCCTGAGTAGTAGTAGAATGCTGAAGCTGCAGCACTAAAGTGAGGTTTAAGACATGTTGGCAGAGGGATTAGTGATTAGGCTACTTTGTATGAGTCTGTGGAAAGGTACATTTGAAATACACTGCCTAATTATAGGTGTCTGCTTGAAATGGAAAGTGCAGTCTGTGAAGTTTTAAGGTCTGCATGGTCTTGTGACTGAGGTTATGTCTGTACTTGCACATATATTCTCATACGTGTTGTGCATCTGAAGATGCTAGATGTGTGTATCACTGGTATAGAACTATTTGTATGTTTCTATTATGTGTGATGCCAGCAGCAAAAGATAGAGATGCATGTATACATATATTTAGGAACATGGTGAGGCTTACAATAGTAATATTGCAAAGATTGCTGTTTTGCATTTCTGGAGTTCTCTTGCTTCTTTCTGCACTTCTCTTGTCTGTTTCTTCACCTCTGTTGCTTCTTTCTACGTTTATGTTGCATCTTTCTGCACCCATCTTATCTCTCTTGCTTTTTTCTGAACTTATCTTGTTTTTTCAGTACCTTTTTTTATTTGTTATAAAGAGAATAGCAATGTAATTGTAATTAATTGTTTACTAGTTATTATTAATGTTGACATGTTATTAATTTAAAATACATAATTAATGTCAGGAACTATTGAAACTATTCTTTCTTTTTTAGAAAATATTTTGTTTGGATTAGAAATTGAAGATGGCAAGAAACCATGAAAACAGAAGACAACAAAGAAAACAGAAGTACCTAAACCAAAGTAAAAAGAGTGGACTACAAAAAGACCAAAATGTTACTCAGGATAAAGTCTGTTCTGGTAAGAGTACTAAACAATTTCTTAAAACTGTTGCAGAGAGATTAAAAAAAGGCAATAGTAATGAAAGGAAAAAGAAAATGTGTACAACAAAGCACAAGGGAATGAACAATTGTAATGGAAAAAACATTCATTTTTGGAAAAACAACACATTCACAAAAAGACAACACAATTTAAAGCGATACATGTATGAATGTTTTGAAATAGAGTAATTCAAAAATTATTAAAAGATAGTAAAAATTATAAATGAAGATCAGCAGCGTATAAGAAGAAGCAACACATTGAAAGTGTAGTAGATACTGCTTTTGAATTGAAATGAAAATTGTTTGTATTAGTATTGAAGAGAATGAATAAAACAATGCACTTTATGGAGGAGAAAAGAAAAAGAAAAAGACTGGTTAATAGAAGTAACTTTTGTAAAACTTTTACTGGTGAATGGAAGCACACTTCCAGTACTGAGCCTTTCTTTAATGAAGAAAGCTATTTTCAACAGAACACATTAGTGCATGCAGTTGATACTAGTGGTTGATGTTATGAGATGAAAGATGGTTGTCCCAGTCCAAAAGAAAAAATGGTTATTAGGAGTGTGGAAGAAGTAATAGCTGAAGAAGTTCAAGGGAAGCGTACATAAGCTCCTGTATATAAGTGGGATTGTAGCAGTATTTGCAGTATTCAACAGTAATCTATTGACATATTACAATTTGTTTATGAGAATATGCAAAAAAAAGACTTAAACAGAAGATTTAAATGTTACAAGGACTAGATCTATGTAAAATACGAACATATACTAACTTGCAGGGTCATTCTCCGGCTTGTCTTTCAAGAAAAGTGTGTCGAAGTACTTTTCATCATTTAAGAATGTTAGCAGTACACCACTCAGAAATGTGGAAGTTAGTAAGGAGACTCTACTATGTAAAAAGTCCTGCATTATGTTTAAGTAAAATGAACACAGTGCTTCTGCACAGTTCATTATCAGATGTACAAAAAGTTTGTGATGATATACAGTTTTGTTTTTTTGGTTCACAAGAGGAGTGTAGAGAAAGTTAGAGCTTGATAAGTGTAGTTGTTGAAGAACAGGTGAAAGAGATTAGTATTGATGAGTTTGCAGAAGAAATTATGTTTAAGAAAGTTTCAGTTGAAAAACCAAACTTTGGGGGTCATTATGATAGCGGGCGGATCGCCACCGCCCATATGGCGGTGGCGATCCGCCCGCTATTTTTCACCGCCCGCACTCCATTTCCCCCCGCCATATTACGATGGCAGGGGGGACCCCGGCGGATGGAAAGACCGTCCGCCGGTTTTCCGCCGGTCTGACAGGGGACCGGGCGGAAAAGGGCTCTAACATGGATGGCGGTGTCTGCAAGACACCGCTATCCATATTAGGATGGTGGCGGAAAGCAGCCTTTCCATGGCGGTGTTGCCGCCATGGAAAGGCATGCGGTCTTTGCTTCTGGGGGCCCGTTACGGACCCCCAGGGTTTTGGGGGGGTGGGGGGTGCACATTTGAATGCACAAGGTGGCAGGCACCGCACGGTGCCTGTCACGTTGTGCATTCAAATGCACAACATGCATTTTTCACATTGCGGTGGGTGCTGCTGACAGCACCGCCTGCCGCAATGTAAACAATATGGGATGCCACCGCCACCGTGGCGGTGGCATCCTAATACACATGGCGGGACCGCTGCACATCTTGCGGGCGGTCCCGTTTGCCGTTGCGGTGGCGGGCGGACTTTGTCCGCCCGCCATCGTAATGACCCTCTATGTTTGTATTTGTTGTCGATGTACTCACTACACAAGTCAAACTAGGAATGTTGATTTATATTTAAAAAGTGAAAAGGAAAACAATGATAAGTGGCAGCAATTTGGTACTTATTTGTTGGTAGAAGGTTGGTTTGAGTTGGCTACTGATCAACTTATTTGTAAATATTGTTACAACTAATTAGAAGAGAACAAAATGCCAGCTAGAGCAGTACATAACAACTTAGAGTTGGTAGTTATTCCTCAGGAACTGGCAGATTTGAATGCATATGAGTCCATTCCTATTCAATCTGTGCACCCATTTCAGGCTATAGTTCGTATGGAGCCTAAAACAGGTAAGCTGCCACCAACAGATTTACAAAGAGGTCTGAAAAGAAGAGTTGTGTACTTACCTTTAAATTTTAAGAAAAACATTAAAACTGTTGGTGTAGACAGGGAGGAAAATGAGCCAGTAGTTATTCTACTAAATGGTGTACCAACAAAGAGTCGAAAAATCTGGCAAGAGTTTGTAGATGTTAATACACTTCAAAAGGCTACATTATATCTGGTACAAAATAATATTTATTATAAGAATGTAAATGTTGATGAAGAGGTAATCTTGTTTGAAGATGAAACAGAAATTTCAAGTGGCCAAATAGAAAAAGTAGACAAGTCCAAGTGTGAAGAGATTTATGAGCATTATACTATATATCCTCTACATTCAAAGGAAATTATTGGAAACAGTATTGAATTATTTCAAATGAAGGAAGCAAAGGGAACTCCCATAAGTGTATGGGAAAAAGTTTAGAAGCTCGTTGTTTTCCACAGCTATTCCCCACTGGAGAACATGGACGATTTGATGAGCGAGCTGTACGGATTCCAGCTTCAGAATACCACTCGGCAAGATTGTACTCTAAAGATCCAAGATTTCGACAGTGCATTCCATATATATTTCATCTCTAGATTGAAAGTGATTTGTCTACACTTTCATATGCAGTGAAACAGGAGTACGTCTTCCACATGTTTCTGCAAAGGAATTTATAGACAAAGTTCAACAAAGAGATACAAATTTAGAATCTCAGTTAATTAATTTGATGGCGTGCCAACGTGCTACCAATGAGTATTGGTATCGTCGTCATGGAAAACATATATGTATGTTAAGAAACTTAGGTACGCCTACATGGTTTGTAACATGGGAAGAGTGTTACTTGAATTTCTACGAGAAGCAAATTCAAATGTTAAAAAAATTCAATTGAAGACAGCTGGAGGACTGTGTTCCTTGGATCCTGTAAATGTGTGCAGATATTTTAATCATAGGTTTCAAGCTATGATGTCATTCATCTGCAATAAAAATAATCCACCTCTTGGAGAGGTAACAGATTTCTTTTGGGTAAAGGAGTACCAAGCCAGAGGTGCTCCTCATACACATGCTATTAAGGATAAAGAATGCACCAAAATTTGGAAGTGATACTGATGAAACTGTTTTGTCTTTCATTGAACAGTATATTACATGTGCCATTCCAACTGATGGAGGAGAAAAGAGCTTGAGAGAACAAGTTTTACGGTTTTAAAGTCATTGATGTGGGAAATACTGCAGACGAAAATACAAGTGTAAAGGGAAATTTTATACAAAATGTCATTTTGGATTCCCACAACCTATACATTTCTAGAGGAAGAGTAAATAATTTTTTGTCAGCATTAAGGCATATAATAACTAGGAATTCTCTCAAGAATACATACAACTTAAAAATAACAGAAGCTTCAAAGTACATTAATGACTACAATCCAGTTATTTTGAAAATGTGGAATGCAAACATGGATATCCAGTATGTTGCAGATAATTCAATTGCTGTAGCTCGCTATGTTACATCATGTATAACCAAATCTGAAAAGACAGAGATGAAGGAAATGTGGGAAGAAATTTCACAAGTGAAGAGTCTTAGCAAGAAATTGTACAGCTTCAGCTTGAAAATGCTTTTGCATCGAGAGATTGGATCCCATGAATGTTCGTATCGCTTGCGCTCAGCCAGTTTATATTCAAAGTCAAGAAGAATCATTTGGGTAAGTCTAGGTCTTGCTGCCACATGAAATAGAGTATTTAAATCTATGCAAGAAATTGAATACTTAGCACAGAATGAACCAGAAAGTACAGATATTGTTAAAACTAATATGTTGGATACACACGATCGCAAAAGGAGTCCACATCTCGAAAACCTATGTCTGTATGAAATACTTCAACATTACAGCTTTAAAAGAAAAGTTACAGAAAATATAAAAGAAGAAAAATATGCAATAATTGGATGTGACGGATGTATTGTAAAACATGCAAAAGGAAAACTTATTAATCACAGAAAACTCAGTTGCAAAGTCCAGATAAGAGGGAATATTTCTATTTAGCACTTCTACAACTGTTCAAGCCTTGGCATAGTGAAACGAAATTACTTGGAGATTTCGACTGCTATCAAGATTCTTTTAATGCAAGTAAAGATAGTATTCAGTGCACAATTTTTCCTATATATCTACAAATGTTAAATGATGAGATTGAACAAGAAACTACTATTGCAGCTGAAAAAGCTAGAGAAAGTTCTCAAGATAGTCAAAGTTCTGGTCCACTGAGACAAGATCTTCTGGGACAACCAATTGTCAAAAATGAAGCAGCAATAGCCATGAATGAGGTAGAAACTGAAATGCAATAAGCCCAACAGGATATTATTCGGTTGGAAAAGTTAGAAGAAAAATTAAATATTGAACAGAAAGAAATATATCTAAAAGTCAAACAACAGATACAGCATGGTTTGCTGCACAAAAAAAAAAGAATGCCAATGTTCATCATTTAAACCTATTCTAATGTACATCAGTGGTCAAGCTGGAATGGGAAAAGGTTTCTTAATTAAAGTTTTGACCAGTTATCTACACAAAACTACAGAATCACATTTATCTTGTGTTGTAACAGCTCCATCTGGATTAGCAGCACACAACATTAAATGGATTACTTTACATCGATTACTTATGCTACCAGTTGAACATGATAATAAATTGGAATATCATAAGCTATCTGGAGAAGCTTGTTATGAAGTCTCAAGAGTTCTGAAGAAAATGAAACGTTTAATCATTGATAAGGTGAGCATGGTCTCAAACGTAATGCTTGCCTTTGTACATTTAAGAATGCAACAGATTTTAAAAACAGATTACGATGTTCTGTTTGGAGGAAAACATTTAATTGTATTCAGGTGGTAACTGACAGAAAACAAATCAATACTGCTTCTGGCATTCGGCATCTTTTGGATATATGTACTGGTTCTTTGACATTTACTCTCAATATACAACAAGATGCACAAGAATTTCTAATGCTTATGCTTGGAGTATTAGAACATGAAGGAATACAGATTGAAATCTTATTTGGACCAAGTTACAGATGGGATCGTAAATGGGAAGAGTGTTCATTTACTTCTACCACTAAAATACAAACAGAACGATTCATATACTTGACAATACCAGACTGCAAATCGGTACCTTTTAACAAATTGATAAAAACAGCCAATCAGGATATGAAATGCTCGCATCGTAGATCAGAGATGTTGTCTACATTACATATAGAAAGATTTGGAAAATATCTCATTTTAATGCTCCAACGTTTTAGAGCAAATGGAAGAAAATTGCAAACCAAAATTAAATTTTTTATTGCAAGTCAAATATCTATTTCAGGAAGAACTTTTATAGCAGTGGCTTTTATTATCCATGATGGACCTACTACAACTTCTGGACACTATTCTGTGTATTTAAAGTGTAATAAAGGATGGACACATTGCAATGATGCCCACTTGGAATTCAAACCTAGATTGCCTTATGAATTACCAAATTTATATTTGTTATTCTTGAAGCAAAAGTTTTGAGTACATCATTCGGCCTATTGGGAAGATGTGAACAGAAAATAGGCAGGACTGCAAACTATTTGTATTTATAATTAGTGTTTAGAATATTATTTGTGCTAATTGATATTGAATTTGGAAAATCGTGTTTAAAAGGAAATACTTTATAGATCTGTTGTCTATATTATACCAGATGTAAATGAGAGTCTACTTTTTGGCAAATGTATTTGAAATAAATAATAGAGTTAATGTAGATGAAGGAAGTAATTAACAAAGTGTAGATAGAAAAACACATAGCTACACCTATTGAAAATGATGCTCTACTCTCATTTGTTTCTTTTTCTACAATAAATTTGATTGTTTTTTTAGCCGCTCTTCAATGATGATACTACATTGAAATCACTGTGTATGGTGAAGTTAAGTGGAATCTGAGAACAGCAAAAAAGGGATTCTGAAAATATCATGTAATTCTAAATGTATGTGGAGTTCTAAAAATATAATATTAAAATTTCTGTAATATATTATCATTAAGTAACAGTTTTTGTTCTTTTTCTTTATAGTAGGTACTGTTGAACTTTGAAAAGCGTTTTAATGCTGTTTAGGAGAATACTACTCTAAAACACTTCAACTGAGTAATGTATCTAAATTAATTAAAAGGTAAAAATACATAATATAATATGCATGAAAACGTGAAAAAATGTTTAAAGTTTAATTATATGGTATTTGTTTCTAATATAAATAATGTTGATCCTTTGGACTACTTGAAAATGATCATTATGTTGCTCATGTAATCAGGCAGGCAGTCATATTTTCATGTAGACACTACCCATGCACGTATCCATTCTCTGAAGCACAAGATTTGCACTAATAGGAAAACACAGTCATCAACCTTGCATTCTTTCTTTCACACAGGCACTATCTATGCACTCATCCAATCACCCAGGCAGTATCCCTGCACTTATGCAATCACTCAGGCACTCCCCATGCAGTCATCAAATCACCCAGGCACTACTCTTGCATTCAACCATTCACTCAGGCAGTACCCATGCATTCATCCGTTCACTCAGGCACTACTCCTGCACACATGCAATCACCTAGGTACTACCCATGCACTCATGCAATCACTTAGACACTACCCATGCAGTTATGCAATCACTCAGCCACTACTCTTGTACTCAACCATTCACTCAGGCACTACCCGTGCACTGACCCATTCACTCCGGAAGAATTGAAATTTTTACTTAATTAACCCTCCCGTAGATAGTCAGAGGTAAGTTCTTCCACCTAGATAATGACCTGTCAACCTCCTTCGCCACCCTCTTCAAGTTACGTAGCGGAATCTCATCAATTTGTTCAACTATAACTATGTCGAGATATTTCATCTCTGTGCACACTCTACCTCCCCTGGTCAGAGATGTAAATTATCAAGTCATCGGTATACAAAGCGATTTTACTGCGTGAAGGGAGTTGATATATGTTATGTTAATTTGCTCTTGTATAGCGCGTGTACACCGACAGGTCTCTTAGCGCTTTGGAAGAAGTAAAACACATTCAAAGGCGGGATTGTCTCCATGGTACTGAAAGGTCTTAGGCCGTATCTAATGCTTCCCTAAAAAGAATAGTTTTTAGCTGTTTCCGAAAGGGAAGAAGACCGGGTTCTTTACGGAGAGTAATGGGCAACTGGTTCCAAAGTTGTGGCAGAAGGACCGAGAACGCTCGTCCCCCTTTGGATGTGGTGTTACATCGTGGGCAGGTCAGCCGGCTGGCTTCTGCTGACCGCAGCGCGCGCCCTGGCACATATTTGAGTAGGTGTTCTTTTATGTACCCTGGGGCGTGTCCGTGTAGAGCTTTGTGGGTAATGCACAGTCCCTTAAACTTCGCTCTTTGCTTGATAGGCAGCCAGTGGAACTTGCGCAGCAAGGAAGTGGCGTGAGTTCTTCTGGGCAGCCTGAAGATCAGCCTGGCTGCGTCGTTCAGTACCACCTGCAATTTATTAGTGAGTTTCTGGGGGAGCCCGACATAAAGCGCGTTGCCGTAGTCAAGTCTCGAGACAATAGTTGATGATACAATAGTTTTCAATGACGAGACTGAGAGAAGAGGACCCAGTTTCCTCAGCTGTCTTAGAAGACCTATACATGTTCCGACCACAGAATTGACTTCGTTGGTCATAGAGAGCTCAGAGTCGATCTTAATGCCCAAGCTTTGCACAACGGGTGCTGGGCTGGGAGTGGCCCCCAACTCTTGGGGCCAGAACCGATCGATCCAGGGGTTGTTTTTTGTTGAGATGGCTAGGACTTCAGTTTTGTCTGGGTTGATTTTTAGGAAGTTGGCAGTCATCCAGTTTACTGTGAACCTGAGGATGTTCTGGGCTGACTTTTGGGCATGGGCCGAATTATCGATCCTCAGGATGAGTTGGGTGTCATCCGCGTAGTTGAATACTCGGCAGTCCATTTCGGCTAGCGCGGCCACCAGAGTCTGTAGGTATATTTTAAAGAGGAGAGGGGACAGTGCGGAGCCCTGGGGGACCCCGCAAGAGATGTTGCCCTTTTCCGATACCTTCTTGCCCAGTTGGATCCTCTGCGACCGTCCTGATAGAAAGGATTCTAACCATTTGTAGGCCTGCCCCTCAATGCCCAGGTCAGCCAGTCGGGTCAGTAGTTTTGTGTGGCTGACCGTATCGAACGCCGCTGAAAGATCTAATAAGATCAGGGCGCTCGATTCTTTGTTGTCGGCCTTGATCCTAAGTTCATCCAGTACTGCTAGCATGACCAGCTCCGTATTATGGTGGGCTCTGAAACCTGCCTGGTGAGATTGGAGTAGCTCGTGTTCCTCCAGGAACGCCAAGATTGTCTTCAAGACGTGTTGCTCAACAACCTTCTCCAGGAAAGGGAGCTGGGAGATAGGCCTATAATTTTTGAGTTCGGCCCTATCTGCCCCCGGTTTCTTTAATAGAGGAGTGACTCTAGCCTCCTTCAAGTTTGAGGGGACCTGGCCAGTCGCCAAGGAATTATTCAGGAGGGTGAGAATCTGGCTTTCCAGGACAGGAAGGGCCATCCTGTATGGGGATGATCTGATCGTAATTTCTTAATATGTGCACCAGGGGTTCAATATATATGTCAAAGAGGAGGGGCGACAGGGGGCAACCCTGCCTCGTCGCTCTGTAGATATAAAAACTCTTCGTCAGGGAGCCATTTAGTAGGATTTTAGCCGTGGGGCACTCATATAGTTTTCGGATTGCCATGACAAAATCGATGCTAAAGCCCATTGTGCCCAGAACTGCCCAAAGAAAAACCCAACTGACGCGGTCGAAAGCCTTGGCGGCGTCTATAGTGATTACCGCCAATGGAATCGAACGGGCGACTGCTAGGTCTATAGTCCCAATTAATGACAATGTAAGTTCTTGTATTGGTCTTTTCGGGACAAAACCTTTCTGATCGATGTGTATCAGTTGGGGGGCCACCTTTGCCAATCTCCCTGCCAAAATACCAGTGTAAATTTTATGATCTACATTCAACAGGGAGATTGGCCGATATGAATCAGCCTTCCTCGGGTCCTTAGTGGGCTTTAAAATCTAAGTAATTGTGGCCTCTCTCCAAGACTTCGGAATCAGCGCTTCCCCCTTATAAACTGAATTGAAGAGTGACTTCATTTCCGGCACTATTTCATCTCTTCAATTGCATTCCACTCAACTTCCCCAAGGATGAAATTAACAACATACAGGGGAAAACATCTAGCTTTATTTGGCCATCCTGTGGACTATGGCTTGCCTGGAAAAAACTAAGACGCAGTCTCAAGAATGGGGGGTTAGCTTTGCCGGATCTCAGGCTCTATTGCATGGCTTTCCAATTTAAAAACTTCCGTATGCTTATGGGGGAGCCCTTTTGGTCCACCTGGGGTTTAATATTGGGGGAAATGATCAAAGAGTTTGGTCCAGCAGCCTTCCTATATATATTCGGAGCCCAAACATTGTTTAAAAAAGTAAGGTTAAAGGTTTTAAAATCTGCATTGAGCCTTTGACTTGGAGTAAGGAGGTTACTAAACATTGGCTATTTTTAAGAATTTGCTCTGATTTGGGAATCCCCAGGGATGCCAGAATACCTGAAAGATGCTCTGAGTTTGTCCTGAAAGCAAGTAGGGATATCTAAGTGGGGAGATTTGATATCAGCAGGAGGCGTGACACCCTGCAAGGTATTGAGTGCTAAGACGGGCAATAGACTTTCTAGGTTTAAGTACTTGCAGCTTACTTCATGGTTTACAACTGCCTCACAGGAAGTAGGGGGGCTATGGGACTTTGAGGCTTCACTCCAGGAAGTCAGCCCGAAAGCTAAAGAAGTGGCAAAGTGGTATGGACGATTCCTGGAGGCAGAGGAAGAGAAATTGAAGGCCCCCTTTAAGATCTGGGCAGACACATTCCAGGAAGGAAACATACAATCCCTCTGGACAGATTCATTGAAATTATTATATGCTATAGTAACACCGGTCATAGTTAAATCAGCATTCTCCTGCACTCTTATTCCTCAGTCCATTTCAGACTGTGAAAGTGCTTTGTTTAAAATTACTTTGTCGCATAATTTTACTTTCACTGGGCTTCTTATCTATCGTCCACCGGGCCCTGCTAAGGCCTTTCAAGAAGCCTTAGCACACACTGTATCTACTCTCGTCCTAGAAGCTGCCAATCTGAGCATTTTAGGAGACCTTAACTTACATTTGGAATGCCTCAAATCCCAGGAGATTACCAACTTCCTGAGTGACATTGGTGCTTGCCAACTAACTCAGTTAGTGGAGGGACCTACACACGTTGCAGGTCACTTACTTGATCCGGTATTTTCGAATCTCCAGCTTCTGGAAGTCAATAGTACACCCCTCCCTCTGACCTGGACGGACCACTCTCTTATTTCCCTGTGCCTTTGCACTTCAGGCACTCCCATGCACACACCTTATCAGTCTTCCTTGAAGCGCCCTTGGCACAAATTGGACGCATCTACCTTTTTATCTACCTTAAATCTGTCCCGCCCAGAATGGCCCACTGACCCAGAGGCAGCCGATAGTGCTTTCAGGGGCTGGATCAACAACACACTTGATCATTGTATCCCGAGTAAAATGATCAGTGCCAAGCATACTCAAACCCACGCTTGGTACAACAAGACCTTGACCATGGAAAAGATAAATGCAAAATTTTAGAACGGGCCTGGACATCTGCCTATAATGTTACTGACAAAATCACTTATAGGAAAGCAATTAAAGCTTATCACAAACTAGTCCAAAAGACCAAAGCTTCGTTCTATGCAATCTGATCTCGTCAAACCCGAACCCCTCCAAAACCATCTTTTCTCTCTTGAAAGACATGGTGAAACTCCGGGCAGAGGCCAATAATATCATATCCACTAATTCACAATGTGAGTCACTGGCCAAACATTTCATCAATAAGGTGGAATGCATCTACAGTGCCCTGGAAATGAGGATGGGAGTCCCCAAACCTTCAGAGAACCCCACTATGACAGTCATATCTTATTCCTTACAAGATCTGCCACCCATGTCTCTTAAAGATTTGGATGTTCTGGCAGCCAAGGTCAAATCTGGTTCCTCCGACGATCCGTTAAAACCTGACCTCTTCAGGAAATTTCATGACTGCCTCTTGATTGAGGGTCGGGAATTGATTAACAGGTCATTCCAAACTGCGGAGATCCCTAAATCATGGAAACACGCTAAGGTGATTCCTTTGCTGAAAAAGCCCACGTTAAACGCGTCTCTGCCAGAGAACTTCCGCTCAATTTCTCTACTCCCATATCTGGCTAGGATCATGGAGTCCCATGTAAACATCGCCCTGACCAATTATCTGGAAGCAAATGAGACTCTGGACGGATCACAAAATGGTTTCCGGCCCTGACACAGCACGGAATCTGATCTATTGGCAGTTACAGAGCAGCTACGGGCTTCGTTGGACGATGGCACTGATTTTACTTGACCTCAGCGCAGCCTTTGACACAGTCTCCCATAAGATTTTGCTTCAACGGCTAGGGGAGATTGGGGTCAAGGGCAAGGCCCTGGCCTGGTTTGCATCTTTCCTGTCCGAGCGCTCCTTTCAGGTCCATGCCCCTCCCTATCGATCCAGTGTCTATCCTCTCAGCTGTGGTGTCCATCATGGCTCTGCTTTGAGCCCCACGCTGTTTAACGTGTATGTCCACCCATTGGACCTCTTGGGTAAAGCACGAAACATCAATATGGTATCGTACGCTGACGATACCCAGTTGGTATTTACCTTTTCTAACAACGTTAAACAGGACCAAGTGAAATTCCAAGAGGATCTTCTGGCCATCTCAGACTGGATGGCAGATAACTGCCTACAATTGAACTCCACCAAGTCTGAGGTGCTCCTGGTAGGTCGTGATACCCATCAATGGGACAACCAATGGTGGCCAAGGGCTCTGGGCACCCCTCTCCAACCAATAATGGCAGTTAAGAACCTAGGGTTCATGATGGACAATGCCTTCTCATTTGAGAACCACGCAAAAAAAGTGGCGGGGACTTGTTTTGGCCTCTGACGCAGTCTGAAACCCATCCTGGGATTCTTTGATGCTTCTATCCGCCAAACGATTGTCCATTCAGTATTGCTGTCTCGATTGGACTATTGTAATGGGCTCCTACTTGGCGTGAATAAAGCTGTCACCAAAAGACTTCAACGGGCACAGAATGCAGCAGCACGTACCCTTTTTGCCCTACCGAAGCACTGTCACGCCTCCAATCTTCTTCGCCGTCTTCATTGGCTGCCGATTGAACAGAGAGTCCAGTTTAAGACTCTCTGTACCACGCATAAGATCCTATATGGCCAAGGCCCCCAAATCCTGCAAGGGCTCTGTTCTCTATATGTTCCGTCGCGGGCTCTGTGCTCTGCCAATCTGCACCTGGCCTGTACTCCTAGAGTGCGCAGGCGGAGAGCGGGAGGACGCTCCTTCAAGGCACTGGCCCCCGCCCTATGGAATGCCGCCCCACTTGCTGCTCGGAGCACACAAGATCACTGGGCATTTAGGAAATTGATTAAAACCTGTCTTTTTTCTTCCACTTAGTTCGTCCTTCCTGGCCTCCCCATATGCTAGCGCTGGGACGCCCTGATGTTGGGGCAGCCATGCGCTTTACAAATTCGCTCAACAGCAACAACAACAACAAGGCACTACCCCTGCACTAATTCAATCTCCCAAGCACTTCATATGTACTTATGCAATCATTCAGGTACTACTCTTGCACTCATCCATTCCCTCAAGGACTACCAATGCACTCATCCAATGATCCAGGCATTGGCTTCCACCCATACTTTCACTCAGGTACTTCCCATGTACTCATTCAATCACACCTGCACTACCCCTGCACTCATGCAACCACCCTTGTATTACCCATGCACTCATGCAATGACTTAGGCACTACTCTTGCACTCAACCATTCACTTAGGCACGACTCATGCATTCATCCAATGACCCAGGCATTACTCTTGCAGTCATCCTTTTAATCAGGCAGTACCCATGCACTGATCTAACCACCCAGTCATTACTGTTTCACTCATAAACTCACTCAGGCACTACCCATGCACTCATCCAATCACCCAGGCAGTACCCCTGCACTTATGCAATCACCCAGGCAGTGCCCATGCACTCACGCAATTACTCAGGCACTACTCTTGTACTCAAGCATTCACTCAGGCACCACCCATGCTTCCACTCAAGTACTTCCCATGCACTCATCTAATCACCCACACACTATTCCTGCACTCATGCAATCACCCAGGCACTACCCATGGATGCATGCAATCACCCAGGCACTACTCATGCAGTCATGCAATCACTCAGGCACTACTCTTGCACTCAACCATTCACTAAGGCACTACTTGTGCACTCAGTCATTCCCTCAAGGACTACCCATGCACTCATGCAATGACCCAGACATTACTCTTGCAGTCATCCTTTTACTCAGGCAGTGCCCATGCACTGATCTCATCACCCAGTCATTACCCTTGCACTCACAAATTCACTCAGGGACTACCCTTGCACTCATCCATTCCATCAGTGACTACCCATGCACTCATCCAATGGCCCAGACATTAGGCTTGCACTCATACTTTCACTCAGGTAGTTCCCATGCACTCATAGAATCACCCAAGCCCTACACCTACAGTTATTCATTCAGCAAGGCACAACTCATGTACTTATGCAATCATTCTGGTACTACTGTTGCACACAATGCTTCACTGAGGAAGTACACATGCACTCATCTATTCACTTAGGCACTACCCATGCAGTCATTCAATGACCCACGGATTACTCTTACAGTCATTATTTTACTCAGGCACTACCCACACACTGATATAAGCACCCAGTTATTACCTTTTCACTCAGGCACTAGCCATGTACTCTCCCAATCAACCAGGCAGTACCCCTGCACTTATGTAAGAAAGAGGGAAGAGGGGTAAAGTAAGAAGCAAGAGAGGTGCAGAAAGAAGCAAGAGAAGTGCAGAAAGAAGCAACAGAGGTACAGAAAGAGGAAAGAGGCATGCAGAAAGAGGCAAGAGGGGTGCAGAAAGAAGCAACAGAGGTACTGAAAGAGGCAAGAGAACTGCAGAAACAGGCAAAAGAGGTGCAGAAAGAGGGAACGGGGTGCAGACAGAGGCAAGAGAGGTGCAGAAAGAGGGAAAAGGGGTACAGAAAGAGGGAAGAGGGGTGCAGAAATGTGCAAGAGAGGTGCAGAAAGAAGAAAGGGCATTGCAAAAAGAACCAACAGAGGTGCAGAAAGAGGCACGAGGGGTGCAGAAAGAGGCAACAGAAGTGCAGAAAGAAGCAAAAGAGGTGCAGAAAGAGGAAAGAGAACTGCATAAAGAGGCAAGAGAGGTGCAGAAACAGGCAACAGAGGTGCAGAAAGAGGCAAGAGAAGTGCAGAAAGGGACAAGAGAGGTGCAGAAATAGGCAGGTGAGGTGCAGAAAGAGGGGAACAGGGGTGCAGAAAGAGGCAAGTGAGGTACAGAAAGAGGGAAGATGGATGCAGAAAGATGCAAGAGGGCTGCAGAAAGAAGCAAGTGAGGTGCAGAAAGAGGCAAAAGAGGTGCAGAAAGAGGGAACATGGGTGCAGACAGAGGCAAGAGAGGTGCAGAAAGAGGCAAGAGGGGTGTAGAAAGAAGCAAAAGAGGTGCAGAAGGAGGCAAGAGAAGTGCAGAAAGAGGCAAGAGAGGTGCAAAAACAGGCAACAGAGGTGCAGAAAGAGGCAAGAGAAGTGCAAAAAAAAGCAACAGAGATGCAGAAGAAGGCAAGAGAATTGCAGAAAGAGGCAATAGAGTTGCAGAAACAGGCAAAAGAGGTGAGGGAACAGGGAACAGGGATGCATACAGAGGCAAGTGGGGTACAGAAATTTGCAAGTGAGGTGCAGAAAGAAGCAAGAGCAGTACAGAAAGAACCAACATAGGTGCAGAAAAGGAAAGAGGGGTGCAGAAAGAGGCAAGAGAAGTACAGAAAGAATCAAAAGAGATGCAGAAAGAGGCAAGAAAACTGCAGAAAGGGGCAAGAGAGGTGCAGAAAGAAGCAAGAGAGGTGCACAAAGAGGGAAGAAGGGTGCAGAAAAAGGCAAGAGGGGTGCAGAAAGAAGTAAGAGAGGTGCAGAAAGAAGCAAAAGAAGTGCAAAAAGAAATAACAGAGCTGCAGAAAGTGGCAAGACAAGTGCAGAAAGAGGCAAGAGAGGTACAGAAACAGGCAGGAGAGGTGCAGAAAGAGGGAACAGGGGTGCAGAAAGATGCAAGAGAGGTACAGAAAGAGAGAAGAGGGGTGCAAAAAGAGGCAAGAGGGGTGAAGAACGAAGCAAGTGAGGTGCAGAAAGAGGCAAGAGAGCTACAGAAATAGGCAAGAGTGGTGCAGAAACAGACAAGAGAAGTGCAGAAAGAGGCAAGAGAATTGCTGAAAGAAGCAACAGAGGTGTAGAAAGAAGCACACGAAGTGCAGAAAGAGGCAAGTGAGGTGCAGAAAGAGGCAAGAGAGGTGCCGAAAGAGGCAAGAGAACTGCAGAAAGAGGCAAGAGAGATGCAGAAAGAGGCAAGTGAGGTGCAAAAACAAGCAAGAGGGGTGCAGAAAGAGGCAAGAGAACTGCAAGAAAGAGGCAAGAGGTGCAGAAAGAGGAAAGAAGCATGCAGAAAGAGGCAAGAGGGGTGCATAAAGAAACAACAGACAAGTGTAAAAAAGCAAGAGAGGTGCAGAAAGATCCAATGGAGGAGCAGAAAGAGGTAAGAGGGGTGCAGAAAGAGGCAAGAGAAGTGCAGAACGAGGCAAAAGAGGTGCAGAAAGAGGGAACAGGGGTGTAGACAGAGGCAAGAGAGGTGCAGAAAGAGGGAAGAGGGGTGCAGAAAGAGGCAAGAGGGGTGTAGAAATGTGCAAGTGAGGTGCAGAAACAGGCAACAGAGGTGCAGAAGGAGGCAACAGAAGTGCAGAAAGAGTCAAGAAAGGTGCAGAAACAGGCAAATGAGGTGCAGAAAGAGGGAACAGGGGTGCAGACTGAGGCAAGAGAGGTACAGAAAGAGGCAAGAGGGGTGTAGAAAGAGGGAACAGGGGTGCAGACAGAGGGAAGAGGGGTGCAGAAAGAGGCAAGAGGGGTGCAGAAATGTACAAGAGAGGTGCAGAAAGAAGCAAGAGCAGTGCAGAAAGAACCAACAGAGGTGCAGAAAGAGGAAAGATGGGTGCAGAAAGAGGCAACAGAAGTGCAGAAAGAAGCAAAAGAGGTGCAGAAAGAGGCAAGAGAACCACAGAAAAAGGCAAGAGAGGTGAGGAACGAGGCAAGAGTAGTGCAGAAAGAGGCAAGAGAAGTGCAGAGGGAAGAGTAGTGCAGAACGAGGGCAGAAAGTTGCAGAAATGTGCAAGAGAGGTACAGAAAGAAGCAAGAGCAGTACGGAAAGAGCCAACAGAGGTGCAGAAAGTAGCATGAGGGGTGAAGAAAGAGGCAAGAGAAGTGCAGAAAGAAGCAACAAAGGTGCAGAAAGAGGCAAGAGATGTGCAGAAAGAGGCAACAGAGGTGCAGAAACGGCAGGAGAGGTGCAGGAAGAGGGGACAGGGGTGCAAAAAGCAGCAAGAGAGGTACAGAAGAGGGAAGAGGGGTGCAGAAAGAGGCAAGAGGGTGCAGAAAGAAGCAAGTGAGGTACAGAAAGAGGCAAGTGAGGCACAAAAACAGGTAAGAGTGCAGAAAGAGGCACAAGAAGTGTAGAAATAAGCAACAGAGATGCAGCAGGAGACAAGAGAACTGCAGAAAGAGGCAAGAGAGATGCAGAAACTGGCAAGAGAGGTACAGAAATAGGGAAGAGGGATGCGGAAAGAGGCAAGAGGGGTGCAGAAAGAAGCAAGAGAGGTGTAGAAAGAGGCAAGAGAAGTGCAGAAGGAACAACAGAGATGCAGAACAAGGCATGAGAACTGCAGAAAATGGCAAAAGGGGTACAGAAAGAAGCAAGAGAGGTGGGTAAAAAAGGAAGAGAAGTGCAGAAATAACCAACAGAGGTGCAGAAACATGCAAGAGGGGTGCAGAAAGAGGCAAGAGAAGTGCAGAAAGAGGCAAAAGAACTGCAGAAAGAGGCAAGAGAGCTGCAGAAACTGACCAGAGAGGTGCAGAAAGAGGCAAAAGAAGTGCAGAAAGAGGCAAGAGAAGTGCAGAGAGAAGAGGAGTGCAGAAAGAGGGAAGAGGGGTGCAGAAATGTACAAGAGAGGTAGAGAAAGAAGCAAGAGCAATGCAGAAAGAACCAACAGAGGAGCAGAAAGAGGCAAGAGGGGTACAGAAAGAGGCAAGAGAGGTGCAGAAACAGGCAACAGAGGTAAAGAAAGAGGCAAGAGAGGTTCAGAAAGAGGCACGAAAGGTGCATAAACAGGCAAGAGAGGTGCAGAAAAAGGGAATAGGGGTGCAGAGAGAGGCAAGAGGCAAAAGACGTACAGAAAGATGGAAGAGGGGTGCAGAAAGAGGCGAGAGGGGTGCATAAAGAAGCAAGTGAGATGCAGAAACACGCAACAGAGTTGCAGAAAGAGGCAAGAGAAGTGCAGAAAGAGGCAAGAAAGGTACAGAAAGAGGTAAAAGTGGTGCAGAAAGAGGGAACAGGGGTACAGACAGAGGCAAGAGAGGTGCAGAAAGAGGCAAGAGGGGTGCAGAAAGATGGAACGGGGTGCAGACAGAGGGAAGAGGTGTGCAGAAAGAGGCAAGAGGGGTGCAGAATTGTCCAAGAGAGGTGCAGAAAGAAGCAAGAGCAGTGCAGAAAAACCAACAGAGGTGCAGAAAGAGGAAAGATGGGTGCAGAAAGAGACAACAGAAGTGCAGAAAGAAGCAAAAGAGGTGCAGAAAGAGGCAGGAGAACCGCAGAAAGAGGCAAGAGTCATGCAGAAAGACACAAGAGAGGTGCACAAAAAGGGAAGAAGGGTGCAGCAAGAGGAAAGAGGGCTGCAGAAAGAAGCAAGAGAGGTGCAGAAAGAAGCAAGAGAAGTGCAGAAAGAAGCAATAGAGGTGCAGAAAGTAGCAAGAGGGGTGAAGAAAGGGGCAGGAGACGTGCAGAAAGAAGAACTAGAGGTGCAGAAAGAGGCAAGAGAAGTGCAGAAAGAGGCAACAGAGGTGCAGAAACAAACAAGAGAGGTGCGGGATGAGGGAACAGTGATGCAGAAAAAGGGAAGAGTGGTCCAGAAAGAGGCAAGAGAGGTGCATAAAGAGGCAAGAGAGGTACAGAAAGAGGGAAGAGGGGTGCAGAAAGAGGCAAGAGGGGTGCAGAAAGAAGCAAGTGAGGTGCAGAAAGAGGCAACTGAGGTACAGAAACAGGCAAGAGGGGTGCAGAAAGAGGCAAAAGAAGTGCAGAAAAAAGTAACAGAGATGAAGAAGGAGACAAGAAAACTGCAGAAAGAGGCAAGAGAGTTGCAGAAACTGGCAAGAGTGGTGCAGAAATAGGGAAGAGGGGTGCAGAAAGAGGCTAGACTGGTGCAGAAAGAAGCAAGAGAGGTGGGGAAAAAAGCAAGAGAAGTGCATAACCAACAGAGGTGCAGAAACATGCAAGAGGGGTGCAGAAAGAGGCAATAGAAGTACAGAAAGAGACAGGAGAGAACTGCATAAAGAGGCAAGAGAATTGCAGAAACTGGCAAGATAGGTGCAGAAAGAGGTAGAGAAGTGCAGAAAGAGGCAAGAGAAGTGCAGAAAGAGGCAAGAGAAGTGCAGAAAGAGGCAAGAGAGGTGCAAAAACAGGCAACAGAGGTACAGAAAGAGGAGTGCAGAAAGAGTGAAGTGGATTGAAGAAAGAAGCAAGAGAGGTGCAGAAAGAAGCAAGAGAAGTGCAGAATGAAGCAACAGAGTTGCAGAAATTGGCAAAAGGAGGACAGAAAGAAGCAAGAGAGGTGCAGAAAGAAGTAAGGGAAGTGCAGAACGAAGCAAGTGAGGTGCTGAAACAGGCAAGAGAAGTACAGAAAGAGGCAAGAGAGGTGCAGAAAGAGGCAAGAGAGGTGCAGAAAGAGGGAAGAGGGGTGCAGAAACAGGCAAGAGGGGTGCAGAAAGAAGCCACAGAGGTGCACAAAGATGCAAGAGAGGTGCAGAAGATAGAAGCAAGAGAGGTGCAGAAAGAAGGGAGGTGCAGAAAGCAGAAGAGATGCAGAAAAGGCAAGAGAAGTACAGAAAGAGGAAGAAAGATGCAGAAAGAAGCAAGAGAAATGCACAAAGATGCAAGAAAGGCGCAGAAAGAAACAAAAGTGGTTTGCGCACCATTAGTACCAATTTAACACCCACATTTAGCAATAAGTAACAGGTGACCATTCCAGATTTGCAAAGGGCCTTCGACCACGCTGTACCACTTGTCGCTGCAATTTTGGTAACGTTTGAGCAGTTTGAGCTAGAAACAAGGTTTTTTTGTTCAAATTTGCAGATTATGTGGCATATGATCGATTATGTGGCAAATGCGGAAAAAGTATAATTATGCTAAAATCACTTGCTCATTCCTCTGACTAGGTCCAGAAGTGCTCCTCAGTGGTTCCTTCTTTTTTTGTGTCTCATTGAGTTTATAGTTTAGCTTCTATGGAAATGAAGAAGACTAAACGTGAGGTTACCACTCCGCAACACAGACTACTATACCACATAATTACTCTCCATAACACATAATCCCACTCTACATAATTCCTATACACTAAATACCATATACTTTCTAGCCACATAATTTCACTACACAACATACCACATAATTCCATTACACACAACGTACATCCACTCCACTGCAAAAAACATAAGTAAAAAACTTTTACATTAACAACACCAATAGCTCTACTCTCACAAATGCGAGATCTATTGCATTGCAATTGCTACTTTAACTAGTAGTCGTGTTTCCAGAGTGGTGGAGAAAAGGGGCTGGGCCTCTGACCAGCGCTCAGGATTTCTGCTGCGTAGGACTTATAAGAGGTCCTTCTTGGCACCCAAAGATCCTCAGGAGTAAAGTGGACTTCATCCCCCAACCAGTAGTGTGCCAGGAGGTGCGTTTGCAGAGTGGTGGACAAATGGGGGCGTGGCCTCCGAAGATTTCTTAGCAATCCCACTGTGTGACTTACTGGAGGTAACAGATGAGGTAGTTGGCCCCCAAGGAAATCCTTGGGGGCCAACTGCACTTCCTATTACCTCCACTAAGTCTCACACAGCAGGATTGCTAAGTTCTAATAGCAGGCCACGACCCCTTTGCCCACCACTCTCTAAACACACTTCCTGGCACACTCTGGGTTGTGGGATGAAGTCCCCTTGCCTCTTGAGGGTCCTTGGGGACCAACTAGCCCTCCTGTTACCTCCAGTCAGCCCCACACAGTGGGAATGCTGAGTGGTGGTCGCAGGCCATGCCCCCTTTCTCCACCACTCTTCAAACATGCCTCTTGGCACGCTCTGGGTTGGGGGAGGAAGTCTGCTTGCCTCTTGAGGGTCCCTGGGGGCCAACTAGCCCTCCTGCTACCTCCAGTAAGCCCCACACAGCTGGATTGCTGGGAGGTAGTCAGAGGTCACGCCCCCTTTGTACACCACTCTGCAATTGCGCCTCCTGGTGCACTTCCGCTTTGGCAATGAAGTCCACTTTAGTCCTGAAGCCCTCAGGACGCAAGGGGACCTCATCTCTCCACCAGCAGTGCGACAAGAGGCGCGTTTGCAGACTGGTTGGAAAAGGGGCGTGGCCTCTAACCACCTCTCTGCAATCCCACTGTGTGGGGCTTACTGGAGGTAAGAGGTAGGCTAGTTGGCCCCTAAGGACCATCAATAGGGAAGGGGACTTCATCCCCCAACCTAGAATGCGCCAGGAGATGCAATTTCCAGAGTAGTGGTGAAAGGGAGCGGGGCTTCCTGCGAGTTACGGGGTCTCCTTTTTATTTATTTTTATTTTAGGAAGGGGAGGCTTTGTGGCCCCCCTTCCCCTGACCCTTTTGGGCCCCAGGGACTCCAACCCATGGTGCCAGATCCACTTTTCATTTTTTGTAAAAAAAAATATAAAGGGAGGGGGCACAGCCCCCCTCCACCATGCCGATTTCAGCCCCGGGGACCCCAACCCCCGGGGCCCGGACAATGTTTTTTCTTTTGGTTTTGAGGGAGGGGGGCGAGCGGTCCCCCTCCCAGGCCATTTTTTGCCCCGGGGACCCCATTCCAGAGGCTTGGCCATTTAAAAAAAATATATATATTTGTTTTTCAGGGAGGGGGACCATGTGGCCCCCCGCCCCAGGCCGATTGTGGCCCTGGGGACCCCATCCCCCGGGGCTTGGCCATTTAAAAAAAAAAAAAAATCCAGGAGGGGGGCCCATTTTTGGCCCCGGGGACCCCATCCCCCAGGGCATGGTTATCTTTAAAGGGACCATGGGGGGAGCCTGATGGCCCCTGCGGTCCCGGCTGGCTCCTGCCTCCTGCGGGAGCCGGCATTACTTTCTACCCCCAGGGAGCTGCTAACATGCAGCTCCCTGGGCTTAAAAAGCATAGTGTACTCGCTTTGAACAAGAGAGAACAAAGTGCTCACGCTTGTTCAAAGCAAGTACACTGCTTGCTATGGCAGGGCAGGAGCAGTGCTCCCACCCTGCCATAGAAAACTGAAATGTCCTGGGTTGGGCACCCCGGGACAGTGCTGGAGCCGGCCCAGGGTTGTGTCAGTCTCCAGGGCCATGAAGGGAATCTGGAGGGGGGCTGCGCAGCCCCCTTCCCTTTGTGTGTAAAGCCCCAGGGAGGTGGTGGTCCCCGGGGCTGGGGGTCTGCAATGGACCCCCGCCCTTTATTTATGTTTGCCCCGGGGAGGTGGTGGCCCCCGGGACTTGGGGGGCCCACAAAGCCCCCCGCCCATAATCAAAGTAATGCCCTGGGGAGGTGGTGGTCCCAGGGGCAGCAGTGGTGCAGGGAGGGGGCAGGGCCTCTGGCGAGATGCCTGCTACTGCTTTTTTTTATTATTGTTAGAAGGGGGGCTGTGTGGCCCCCCCTTCTCATAATATTTTGTGGGCCCTGGGGACCCCATCTCCCAGGGCCTGACCCATTTAAAAAAAAAAAAAAAAAAAAAAAAAAAATGGAAGGGGGCCCCCCTCCCGAGGCCGGTTTCAGCCCCAAAATATTTATATGGGAGTGGGGCTGCATGGCCCCCTTCCCTGGGCCACTTTTGACAAGTGCTTGGTGAACACTGAAGGAAGACTTGCGTCATTTCTCAGGCTTGTAACATACATAGCACCATGATATTAATTACATGTTTTTGCTTTATGTATTCATCTAATTTGCCTAATACATTTTAAAATGAAGTACACATTACAGTACATTTGATTTTAAGCATTTTTAAATGACCATACGGCAAATCTTATTGTGTTTTCCACCATATTGCTTTTCTGTGAAAAAAAACGGTTTATCAACAATTGGCATGTGGAAAATTTATCATTCACGATGCTAAGGTTGCCTATTGTTGCCTCAATGGGCTCGCTTTGCTGCTATTACTAAGGTGCTTAAAGTGACAAGTGCATAGTTAATACTGTACAGAGACTTAAGTCCAGCCTCAGAATACTTAAAATCAAAGCAGCATGGTATTAATCATCTACATTTAGTTTGTGCAATCATGTAGTTTGTATGTTTAAAAATCTCTGGTAAAATTGTATTTATTGATAAATAATACAGTACCTTTGAAATACAAACAAACAATTTTGGATGCTGACATGTCAACCTAGCTGTATTCTCCACCTAGATGCATTTCTGCGCACACCTATTTTGTCATGCATACTACTGCCCCAGAGGGCTTACTTTGCTGCTTGATAAAGTGCATAATTAAAGTGCTAGTGCTACAGTGTGAAGTGTGAAACTTCCCAACCCAGTGCCACCTACTATTCTAAAAGGAACTGCCGTGCCTAATTAAAAGAAAAAGGGATAAATGCAGTGCAGATGCTCGATTATGTATGTCTAATGAATGCTCAGTTACTGGGATGACATAAAAGCATCCACATGCCTAGGGTACTTGTATCTGTTTTTAATTTCCACTGGCAATGTGTAAGGCTTCCTATATGTCTGTGCGCCACTCCTTGACTTATTATAGCCCTATAGGCACGTGTATAGGTCCTCACTGGCATTTAGCCCTTGTGGGCTTTTGGTATCGAGCTCCAGTATATAGTGGGTCTCTGGTCGCCTCAATGTGGCCTCTCTATTGCTGCCTCGTCTCATACATGGGACTGAGTCCACCACATAGTATTTAAAATGGTCCAGATTGTTACCATGTACCTCCTTAAAATGCCGTGCCACCGGGTATGTCGAGTCAGAGTTGGTAACTGCTCTTATGTGCTGGAGAATCCTCTTGTGAACTTGTAGTTTTGTACTACCTACATATCGTAGTGCACAAGAGCACTCCAGCACATATACCGCGTGGTCAGTCTTACATCTTAGGAGTTTCTGTATCTTGGTCGGCTGGTCCTTGAAAGGTGTAGTATATGCGGTCTTATTTATACCGAACCTGCATGCCCGGCATGCCGTGCATCTTATAAAGCCTTTCCTTTGTGTTAACCAGTTGGTTTTGATTGCTATTTCCGGGCTGCTACTGACTAGGGAGTCACTCATTGCAATAGCTTTTCTAAACGTTATAGTAGGATTTTTCGGTAGCCTATCTCCTATTACTGGATCACTTAAGATGATAGGCCAGTTTTTCTTGATTATGCCACATATACTGCTTCTCTGTGAGTTGTATGTGAGAATTAGCCTTGTGTTCTCCTGTTCTTGTGTTGCCTGAACAGTGCCTGCGGGCCCCAATTTACTGTTTGATGTTTTAAATAGTAAATTGTCTCTGCCCAATTCACGAGTTTTCTTTATAGCTGTATTGATTGTGCTCTCAGAGTAGCCCCTCGCTAGGAATCATTCTTTAAATTCCGCTTGTGCTTTATTCAGGTCTGATTATCTGCTGCATATTCTTCTCACCCTGAGCATTTCTCCGTACGGGATGCTCTGTATAGTATGTTTAGGGTGGAAGCTAGACGCATGCAGGATGGTATTGCCAGCTGTCGGTTTGCGGTGTAACCTGGTTTCTATTTGTGCATTGGCTATAAAGACCTCCACATCTAAAAAGCAAACTGAACTGTCATTGATATCTGATGTGAAGTGTAAGTTTATGTTGTTTACGTTGATCCCAGAGATGAAATTCATTGCGCTTTCCTTGCTACCCTGCCAAATTACAAAAAGATCATCAATGTATCTTATCCATTTAATCACATGATTATCTAAAACTTCTTTGTAGGTGGTTTTAAGGATAATTTCTTCCCACCACCCCATGTGAAGGCAGGCGTAGCTTGGTGAAAAAGTAGCCCCCATCGCCACGCCTCTAATCTGCTGGTATATTTGTTGCTGAAACATGAAAAAGTTGTTTTCTAAGCAGAATATATTCATGTTGACTAACATTTTGTTGTGCTGGTATAAACCAATACCTCTAGTGCCTAGATAGTGTTCCAGCGCCCTAATGCCATTCCTGTGATGTATACTAGTATACAATGCAGACCCATCAAGAGTCATTAGTAGATAGTCCTCTTCCCATTTACAGTCATGGATGTGTCGGAAAAAATCCCTAGTATCCTGTATGTAGGACGGTAGGGAACGCACATGTTCTTGCAGAAATGAGTCTATATAGCGCAACGTATTTTCCAGGAGACTCTTTTGCGCTGAGATGATCGGTCTTCCTGGGGGCTTTGTAGCGTTTTTGTGCACTTTTGGGATAAAGTATATTACAGGCATCGTAGGATGCTCATTCTTTAAATACTTGCATTCATCCTGATTTATTAAACCTTCACTCTTCCAGGCAAGTAGTTTCAGATAAAACTCATTTCTGACACCGTTGATGGTTTGGCTGTTGCTCCTTTTGTAACAGTCATGGTCATTTAATTGTTGCATTGCTTCCTCCATATATAGTATCTTTGGCCAAATTACTATATTTCCGCCTTTATCGGAATTTCTTTTGATAATTTGTTAGTCACCTTGTAACTTCTTTATTAATTGACGGTACTTGTTATACTGGGGACTCTGCACTCTGCGAGATCTTTGTATTTAATGATTGAGTTTTTTATTTGTGCTGTTACTTGTTCATTAAAAATGTCGATTGCATCTGCCTGGTCATATTGAGCTACAGTCTGTGACCCAAAGAGTGCTCCGACCTGGTCTTAAAAAATATTTATGTGGAAGCCACACAGAGATATTGAATTACGACAATTATGATACCAGCACAGGTAAAATTACTATTAAATCAATGCTAGTAATTAACATTGTGACTGAGAGATAAATATTTGAAGGTAACAATGACGATACATGCAGTCCACTCTCACTTGCCACGTTCCACTACCCAATGGGATTGTGGTAGAGAATATTTGAAGTTGTGGGGAGTGACACTCTGTTTGCAAACCGGCATTGAGAAAAGCTGTTGCTGAAACGCATCTGCCTGGTCATATTGAGCTACAGTCTGTGACCCAAAGAGTGCTCCGACCTTGTCTTAAAAAATATTTACGTGGAAGCCACTTCCACCACGGAGGCACCCGCCCGAAAGTTGTTCGGCAGCTAAAGTGGCCATTGTTTGCTGTGTTTATTGAATGCCAGAACCGCTGTTGACAAGAGAAACGGCACACTTGCAGACATGAAAGACATTACTCTAATACTAAAAGAAGGTTACTAAACCAGTGTCTACAGGAATGTGCCAAAGAACATTGAAACCTGCGGCTGGACGAGGGGCATAGTACTTTCAAGTTAACCTGCAACCTTCAAGTACAAGAAAACGGGCTGCGATCATTCAGGCTACAATGTCATAGCGATATATTTCAGTGCTGGGTATTTCATTCTACAAAGAGATACAGAATTACAACAATTATGATACCAGCACAGGTAAAATTACCATAAAATCAATGCTAGTAATTAACATTGTGACTGAGAATTTTGTTTTTAAAGATAACAATGACGATACATGCAGTCCGCTCTCACTTGCCACGTTCCACTACCCAATGGGATTGTGGCAGAGAATATTTGAAGTTGTGGGGAGTGACACTCTGTGTGCAAACCGACATTGAGAAAAGCTGTTGCTGAAACGCGTCTGCCTGGTCATATTGAGCTACAGTCTGTGACCCAAAGAGTGCTCCGACCTTGTCTTAAAAAATATTTACGTGGAAGCCACTTCCACCACGGAGGCACCCGCCCGAAAGTTGTTCGGCAGCTAAAGTGGCCATTGTTTGCTGTGCTATACATATATATATTCACTGAAAAAACCATAGGTTTTAGGGACAGTTATAGTTAGTTGGACATTGCACTCGTACAAAACCCGTGAAATTCCCCCGTTATAGTTAGTTCAGGTAACTATAACTCGCGCCCCCGCAATGCACTGCTGATGACGTCACATATTACATCACTCATGACATGGTCAGTGACATCACTGATGACATCACTGATGACATCTCAAATGACATCACTGATGACATCATCCACTGACTGTGTGTTTCTGTAAAGTTTAAATATTTTTAATATATATAGGGAAAGGCGTATTGAAGAATGAGTGGGTGTATAAGTGTCTGTATGGATGATTTAGTAGGTGCGTGACTAACTCTATAAGTGAGTGATTAAACGTATCTTACTGAATGCATGGGTTAGTGACTAAACTGGGTGAATGTCTGTATCCGTCTGTCTGTTGCTGTGTAAGTGGCTGCATGGGTTTGTGAATAGCTACATGTGTGTCTATATGAGTTATTGATTGGTTGTCTGAGTATCTGTATGGGTGCCTGAGTGTTTGTGTGGGTGGGGTATGTGCGACTCTGTGCATAGATGTGTGAGTGGGTGAATCACTGGGTGGATGGTTTCAAGAGTGCATCTGTGATAGACTTTATGGGTGGGTAAGTGTGTGTAAGAGTGTGTTAGTGAGTGAATGTATGTCCCAGTGGTACATGTGTGAGTAACTACATATGTGAAAGGCAGTATATATGTGTGTTGGAGTATATAAATAGCTATAAGCGAGAGTGTGTGATTGTGAGAGTGACTGTATGGATGAGTGTGCGCTTGTATCAGAGATTGTATAAGAGCGTAAGAATGTGCTAGTATTTGTATGAGTAAGTGAGCTGGTGTGTGTATAACTGTATAGGTGAGTAAATGGGTGTGTGCTTAATTTTTGCATGACTGACTAGGTGTGTGAGTACCTCTATGGATGAGTGGCGGTGTGTGAGTGTTTATATAGGTGTATGAGTGCATATAATAGTCCTGTACTGAGTGACTATAAGTATGAGTGACTGTATGGGTGAGTGAGTAGATGTGTGTGTGTAGACCTAAGAATCAGTGAGTGTGTATATAGTAATTGGTGTTGGAGTGTCTATGGTTTTGACAATGGCAGTCTGTAATTTACAGTGGGTGTATCAAAAGTTATATTAGGGTGTGAGAAGATGCATCAAATTATCACATGGATGATGTCATCAGTGATGTCATTTGAGATGTCATCAGTGATGTCATCAGTGATGTCACTGACCATGTCATGAGTGATGTAATATGTGACGTCATCAGCAGTGCATTGCGGGGCGCAAGTTATAGTTACCTGAACTAACTATAACGGGGGAATTTCACGGGTTTTGTACGAGTGCAATGTCCAACTAACTATAACTGTCCCTAATACCTATGGTTTTTTCAGTGAATTTGTAAGGTTTTTTAAATGCTAATTTCTAACTATAACGTGCCTGAAACCTATGGTTTTTTCAGTGAATTTCAAAGGTTTCTTAAATGCTAATTCCTAACTATAACATGTCTGAAACCTGTGGTTTTTTTCAGTGAATTTCAAAGGTTTTGTAAATGACAATTTTTAAATGTATTAATTGTTATATTTATTTTTTTGATACGGATTTACTACATTTTTTTAAACTATTTATTTTTAGATATTTTATTTTTAAAATACATTGTAATTACATTATACATTACATTACAAAATATACTTTCTCAGAATGAATTACTTTAGTTTAAATACTTCGCAAATAGGCAAAAAAACTTTTAAGTACAGTAGTTACAGTTGTTGCAATGGGCAACACAATTTCAAACACAATGCAACATTGAGCTCAATGTGAATTTCAAGTTAAATGCAATTAGTTACTTTATGGATTACTTTTCTAACCACAGGACTGGATCCTAGATTCAGTCCTGGGACATCTCCTGTAAACAGTTGAGTAAAAGCGTTTTGGTTACAGTAGTGATTTTTAAGGAATATTATTGTATTTTAAAAGTTGACACTTAGAAACTTTTTCACATAGAATCACCAATGTTATCCTATGGGAGGAAATTCACTTAGCAGGTAAGTAGTGTTATCGTTACTTTTTCTTACTCAGTGGTGGATCCTGGATCCAGCACTGGTGCATCTCCTGTAAACAGTTGAAAGAATGCGTTTAAGTCA
Organism: Calotriton arnoldi; assembly: GCA_963921515.1. NCBI lineage: Eukaryota > Metazoa > Chordata > Amphibia > Caudata > Salamandridae > Calotriton > Calotriton arnoldi. Next base: position 290,591 of record CAWUFW010008727.1, on the reverse strand, counting down.
TACAGGCGATTTTTAAGGAATATTTGTAGTTTGTGAAAATCGACACAAACCTTTCTGCTGAAAACCAGACAATGGATTCCTATGGAAGGAAATACAAGTTACTGGTAAGTACGGTTAGAATTACTTTTCAGGGTCAGTGCTGGGCTAAAAGATGCAGCACTGGGTTCTCTCCTGATAACAGGTGAGTAAATCGGAATTCGTAGTTCGGCTGATTTTAGAGGAGTATTATAAAGTTCCAAAACTCCACACTTAGAAGAATTTCCAAGTGAAACCAGTCAATGTTAGCCTATGGAAGGAAATTCAAGTTACTGGTAAGTACGGTTAAAATTACTTTTCAGGATCAGTACTGGGCTCAAAGATGCAGCACTGAGGTCTCTCCTGATAACCGGTGAGTAAATCGGAATTCGTAGTTCGGCTGATTTTAGAGGAATATTTGTATGTTTCAAAAATCGACACTTAGAAACTTTTTCAGCAAAAATCAGGCAATGATATCCTATGGAAGGAAATTCAAGTTACTGGTAAGTACGGTTAAAATTACTTTTCAGGATCCGTACTGGGCTCAAAGATGCAGCACTGAGGTCTCTCCTGTTAACAGGTGAGTAAATCGGAATTCGTAGTTCAGCTGATTTTAGAGGAATATTTGCACAATGGTGAAGGAAGGGGGTGGGGCCTGAAGTGACATGTCTGCAAACACGCCCTGTGGCGCGTTTTAAGTTGGATAATTAATTCCTCCTCAATCCCGAGGGTCCCTAGGGGCCAACTGGCCCACCAGATACCTCCAGTATGCGCCAGAGAGCTGCGTTGCAGAGAGGTGTTCAGAGGCCACGCCCCTTTTTACAACACTCTGCAACGCAGCTCCGTGGCGCTTACTGGGGGTACCTGGTGGGCTAGTTGGCCCCCAGGGACCCTCAGTATTGAAGAGGATTTAATTCCCCATCTTAAAACGCGCCACGGAGCCTGTTTGCACACATGTCACCTGAAGCCACGCCACCTCCCTTCACCACTGTGCAAACGTGCCCCGTGGCGCGTTTTAAGTTGGGGGATTAAGTCCCCTTGAATACTGAGGGTCCCTGGAGTCCAAGTAGCCCACCATGTACCTCCAAAAGCACCACAGAGCTGCGTTGCAGAGAGGTGTAAAAGGGGCGTGGCCTATGTACACCTCTCTGCAACGCAGCCCCTGACGCATACCGGAGGTTCCTGGGGGGCTAGTTGGCCTCAGGGACCCCCAGTATTCAAGGGGAATTACTTCCCTTCTTAAAACGCACCAGGGAGCGCGTTTGCAGACTGCTGCAGGGAGGGGCAGGGCCTCTGGCAATGCCGGTCTTTTTGCTTTTTCTGCCCAGGGGTCCTTGTGGGACCCCTGAGCAGACCTAGGAGTCAGGGTGTTTCTACCCTGCCCCTTTTGTGCGTTTTGCACACTTGTTTCTTGTGTTTTATTTTTTTTAATCGGCAGCATCCGCGCACCCTAAGCGCATCCCGCCGATTTAAAAAAAAAATGCTTTTTCTGCCCAGGGGTCCTTGTGGGACCCCCTGAGCAGACCTAGGGGTCAGGGTGTTTCTACCCTGCCCCCTTTGTGCATTTTGCGCACTTGTTTCTTGTGCTTTTTTTTTAATCGGCGGGATCCGCGCACCCTAAGCGCATCCCGCCGTTTAAAAAAAATGCTTTTCTGCCCAGGGGGTCCTTGTGGGACCCCTGAGCAGACCTAGGGGGTCAGGGTGTTTCTACCCTGCCCCCTTTTGCTTTGCGCACTTGTTTCTGTCCCTCGGTTCTACCGAGGGACAAAATGGCTGCCAACACTTCCTGATTTGGAGTGTTGACAGCCACTTGACAGCCAATTAGCATGCAGCTCGTGATCGAGAGGGTACGCGGACCCTACTCAGCCATAGATATATATGTGACTTTACTTTTGATTTTCTCAGGAACTACTGAACGGATTTACACAATTTAAGCAAAAGGCACGACACTGAACCAAGGGCTACCTCTTTGCCAAATTTGGTGTAATTCCGTTCAGCAGTTCGGGCTGTAGCCGCGATGAACGGTTCCTATGGAAAAATGAATGGGGAAAACGCGTTTTGGGACCCCCCTTTTTTCTCGGCCCCCGCTTAACGAATCACCCCGAGACCTTCAGGATAGGAGCGGACCTGAGCGCCCCAACAAGTTGGAAGCTTTCGCGAAGATTCGTCAACCGGCGCCAACGTTATTTCAAATAGAATGTTGTGGATTTCCTATGGAAAATAGGTCCTAACTATAACTATCTACTGGCGACCGCCAGTAGATAATATATATCATGTCATGTGATCAAGGCCGAGTTTGGCCGAAACGCGTCATGGCAGCAATGGTGGCTCACTGAAAAATAAAGGAAAAACTTACACCAATTTGGGTTTGTCTTCCGTTTTGTTCCCGCTGTGAGGAACGTTGAGGCGGAGTGTGGCGAGATTTATATATATATATATATATATATATATATATATATATATATATATATATATATATATATATATATTCACTGAAAAAACCACAGGTTTCAGGGAACTTATAGTTAGTTGGACATTTCACTCGTACAAAACCAGAGAAATTCGTCCGTTATAGTTAGTTGAGCTAACTATAACTCGTGCCCCCGCAATGCACTGCTGATGACGTCACATATTACATCATTCATGACATGGTCAGTGACATCACTGATGACATCACTGATGACATCGTCCAGTGACTGTGTGTTTCTGTAAAGTTTAAATAGGTTTTATATATATATATATATATATGCCAAGGTGTATTGAAGAATGAGAGGTTGTAGGAGTGTCTGAATGGATGAGTTAGTAGGTGCATGACTGATTGTATAAGTGAGTGATTAAACGTGTCTTACTGAATGCATGGGTTAGTGACTAAACTGTGTGAATGTCTGTATCAGTCTGCTAGTTGGTGTGTAAGCGGCTGCATGGGTTGGTGAGTAGCTATATGAGTGTCTATATGGGTTATTTATTTGGTTGTCTGAGTATCTATATGGGTGCCTGAGTGTCTGTGTGGCTGGGTGGGAAGTGTGTGACTCTGCATAGATGTGTGAGTGGGTGATTCACTGGGTGTAAAGGGTTCAAGAGTGCATCTGTAAAGGGCTGTATGGGTGGGTGAGTGTGTGTATGGGTGTGTTGGTGAGTGAATGGATGTCTCAGTGGTACATGTGTGAGTAACTACTTATGTAAAAGGCAGTAAATGTGAGTGTTGGAGTATATAAATGACGATTTGTGAGAGTGAGTGATTATGAGAGTGGCTGCATGGATGAGTGTGTGCTTGTATCAGTGATTGTATAAGAGAGTAAGTATGTGTTAGTATCTGTATGAATAAGTGAGCTGGTGTGTGTATAACTGTATAAGTGAGTAAATGGGAGTGTGATTGATTCTTTGCATGACTGACTAGGTGTGTGAGTAACTCTATGGATGAGTGGCGGTGTGTGAGTGTCTGTATAGGTGTATGAGTGCATATGATAGTGTTGTATTGATGAGTGACTGCATGTATGAGTGGCTGTATGGGTGAATGAGTGTATGTGTATGTAGACCTAGGAATCAGTGAGTGGGTATATAGTAACTGGTGTTGGTGTGCCTATGTTTTTGAAAATGGTAGTCTGTATTTTAGAGTGGCTGTATCAAAGGTTTTATTAGGGTATGAGGAGGTGCATCAGATTATCACGTGGATGATGTCATCAGTGATGTCATCAGTTATGTTATTTGAGATGTCATCAGTGATGTCATCAGTGATGTCACTGACCATGTCATGAATGATGTAATATGTGACGTCATCAGCACTGCATTGAGGGGGCGTGAGTTATAGTTAGCTCAACTAACTATAACAGCCGAATTTCTCTGGTTTTGTACGAGTGAAATGTCCAACTAACTATAACGTCCCTGAAACCTGTGGTTTTTTCAGTGAATTTCTAAGGTTTTTTAAATGCTAATTTCTAACTATAACGTCCCTGAAACCTATGGTTTTTTCAGTGCATTTCAAACGTTTTTTAAATGCTAATTTCTAACTATTCCTACAGAGGTAGGACATGTGCAGAAAGAGGAAGAAAAGCGCAGAAAGAAGCAAAAGAAATGCAGAAAGAGGCAACTGAAGACCAGAAAGACGAAGAAAGGTGCAGAAAGAAGCAAGAGATATGCAGAAAGAACCAACAGCGGTGCAGAAAGAGGCCTTGTTGCAAAGTCATCCTGTGCCCACAACTTTTTGCTGACTGGTACTGGTGGTAACTGACTCTGACTAACCAGGCCCGGAGCCAGTGCTATCCTGAAAGACACTTAGAATACAGTGAAAACACCTACATACACTAGGGTACACTATGGGTTGGGGTACCCCTGTAATTGGCATGACCTACCCTGTAAGGCCCTAGTACATAATAGGGCAGGGGATTAACTATTTCTAAGTCAGAGATGCAGAAAGAGATAAGAGAAGTGCTGAAAGAAGCAACGGAGGTGCCGAAAGAGGCAAGAGAGGTGCAGAAACAGGCAAGAAAGGTGCAGAAATAGGGAACAGGGGTGCAAAAAGAGGCAAGAGTGATACAGAAATTTGCAAAAGAGGTGCAGAAAGAAGCAAGAACAGTGCATAAAGAACTAACAGAGGTGCAAAAATAGGCAAGAGGGGTGCACAAAGAGGTGAGAGGTGCACAAAGAGGCAAGAGAGGTACAGAAAGAGGCAGGAGGGGTGCAAAAAAAGGAAGAGAAGTGCAGAAAGAAGCAACAGAGGTGCTGAAAGAGGCTTGAAGGGTGCAGAAAGAGGCAAGAAAAGTGCAGAAAGAGACAAGAGAATTGCTAAAAGAAGCAACAGAGGTGTAGAAAGAAGCAAGAGAAGTGCAGAAAGAGGCAAGTGAGGTGCAGAAAGAAGCAAGAGCAGTGCAGAATCAACCAACAGAGGTGCAAAAAGAGGCAAGAGGGGTGCAGAAAGAAGTAGGAGAGGTACACAAAGAGGCAAGATAGGTACAGAAAGAGGCAGGAGGGGTGCAGAAAGAAGGAAGAGAAGTGCAGAAAGAGGCAAGAGAATTGCTGAAAGAAGCAACAGAGGTGTAGAAAGAAGCAAGAGAAGTGCAGAAAGAGGCAAGTGAGGTGCAGAAAGAAGCAAGAGCAGTGCAGAAAGAAGCAACAGAGGTGCAAAAAGAGGCAAGAGGGGTGCAGAAAAAGGTAGGAGAGGTGCACAAAGAGGCAAGAGAGGTACAGAAAGAGGCAGGAGGGGTGCAGAAAGAAGGAAGAGAGGTCTAGAAATAAGCAACAGAGATACAGAAAGAGGCAAAAGAGGTGCAGAAACAGGCAGGGAAGGTGCAAAAAGATGGAACAGGGGTGCAGAAAGAGGCAAGAGAGGTGCAGAAAGAGAAAAGAGGGGAGCAGAAAGAGGCAAGAGGGGTGCAGAAAGAAGCAAGTGAGGTACAGAAAGAGGCAACAGAGGTGCAGAAAGAGGCAAGAGAGGTGCAGAAAGAGGCAGGAGAGGTGCAAAAAAAGGAAGAGAAGTGCAGAAAGAAGCAACAGAGGTGCTGAAAGAGGCTTGAAGAATGCAGAAAGAGGCAAGAAAAGTGCAGAAAGAAGCAACAGAGATACAGAAAGAGGCAAGAGAGGTACAGAAACAGACAGGAAAGGTGCAGAAAGAGAGAACAGGGGTGCAAAAAGAGGCAAGAGAGGTGCAGAAAGAGGAAAGAGGGGTGCAGAAAGAGGCAAGAGGAATGCAGAAAGAGGCAAGAGAGGTGCAGAAACAAGCAAGAGAAGTGCAGAAAGAGGCAAGAGAATTGCTGAAAGAAGCAACAGAGGTGTAGAAAGAAGCAAGAGCAGTGCAGAAAGAGGCAAGTGAGGTGAAGAAAAAAGCAAGAGCAGTGCAGAAAGAACCAAAAGAGGTGCAAAAAGAGGCAAGAGGGGTGCAGAAAAAGGTAGGAGAAAGAAGCAACATAGGTACAGAAAGAGGCACAAAGGGTGCAGAAAGAGCAATAGAAGTGCAGAAAGAGGCAACAGAGGTACAGAAAGAGGCAAGAGAGGTTCAGAGACAAGATAGGTGAAGAAAGAAGGAACAGAAGTACAGAAAGAGGCAAGAGTGGTGCAGAAAGAGGGAAGAGAGGTATAGAAAGAGGCAAGAGAGTTACAGAAAGAGGGAAGAGAGGTATAGAAAGAGGCAAGAGAGTTGCACAAAGAGGGAAGAGGCAAAAGGGGTGCAGAAAGAAGCAAGTGAGGTGCAGAAAGAGGCAAGAGAGGTGCAGAAAGAGGCAAGAGAGTTACAGAAAGAGGCAAGTGAAGTGCAGAAGTAGGCAAGAGAACTGCAGAAAGAGGCAATAGAGGTACAGAAAGAGGCAGGAGGGGTGCAGAAAGAAGGAAGAGAAGTGCAGAAAGAGGCAAGAGAATTGCTGAATGAAGCAACAGAGGTGTAGAAAGAAGCAAGAGAAGTGCAAAAAGAGGCAAGTGAGGTGCAGAAAGAAGCAAGAGCAGTGCAGAGAGAGGCAAGGGAGGTGCATAAAGAGGCAAGAGGGGTGCAGAAAAAGGTAGGAGAGGTGCACAAAGAGGCAAGAGAGGTACAGAAAGAGGCAGGAGGGGTTCAGAAAGAAGGAAGAGAAGTCTAGAAATAAGCAACAGAGATACAGAAAGAGGCAAAAGAGGTGCAGAAACAGGCAGGGAAGGTGCAAAAAGATGGAACAGGGGTGCAGAAAGAGGCAAGGGAGGTGCAGAAAGAGAAAAGAGGGGTGCAGAAAGAGGCAATAAGGGTGCAGGAAGAAGCAAGTGAGGTACAGAAAGAGGCAACAGAGGTGCAGAAAGAGGCAAGAGGGGTGCAGAAAGAGGCAGGAGAGGTGCAAAAAAAGGAAGAGAAGTGCAGAAAGAAGCAACAGAGGTGCTGAAAGAGGCTTGAAGAATGCAGAAAGAGGCAAGAAAAGTGCAGAAAGAAGCAACAGAGATACAGAAAGAGGCAAGAGAGGTACAGAAACAGACAAGAAAGGTGCAGAAAGAGGGAACAGGGGTGCAAAAAGAGGCAACAGAGCTGCAAAAAGAGGCAAGAGGGGTGCAGAAAGAAGTAGGAGAGGTACACAAAGAGGCAATAGAGGTACAGAAAGAGGCAGGAGGGGTGCAGAAAGAAGGAAGAGAAGTGCAGAAAGAGGCAAGAGAATTGCTGAAAGAAGCAACAGAGGTGTAGAAAGAAGCAAGAGAAGTGCAGAAAGAGGCAAGTGAGGTGCAGAAAGAAGCAAGAGCAGTGCAGAAAGAAGCAACAGAGGTGCAAAAAGAGGCAAGAGGGGTGCAGAAAAAGGTAGGAGAGGTGCACAAAGAGGCAAGAGAGGTACAGAAAGAGGCAGGAGGGGTGCAGAAAGAAGGAAGAGAAGTCTAGAAATAAGCAACAGAGATACAGAAAGAGGCAAAAGAGGTGCAGAAACAGGCAGGGAAGGTGCAAAAAGATGGACAGGGGTGCAGAAAGAGGCAAGAGAGGTGCAGAAAGAGAAAAGAGGGGTGCAGAAAGAGGCAAGAGGGGTACAGAAAGAAGCAAGTGAGGTACAGAAAGAGGCAACAGAGGTGCAGAAAGAGGCAAGAGGGGTGCAGAAAGAGGCAGGAGAGGTGCAAAAAAAGGAAGAGAAGTGCAGAAAGAAGCAACAGAGGTGCTGAAAGAGGCTTGAAGAATGCAGAAAGAGGCAAGAAAAGTGCAGAAAGAAGCAACAGAGATACAGAAAGAGAGGCAAGAGAGGTACAGAAACAGACAGGAAAGGTGCAGAAAGAGGAAACAGGGGTGCAAAAAGAGGCAAGAGAGGTGCAGAAAGAGGAAAGAGGGGTGCAGAAAGAGGCAAGAGGAATGCAGAAAGAAGCAAGTAAGGAGCTGAAAGAAGCAACAGAGGTGCAGAAAGAGGCAAGAGAGGTGCAGAAACAAGCAACAGAGGTGTAGAAAGAAGCAAGTGAAGTGCAGAAAGAGGCAAGTGAGGTGAAGAAAAAAGCAAGAGCAGTGCAGAAAGAACCAACAGAGGTGCAAAAAGAGGCAAGAGGGGTGCAGAAAAAGGTAGGAGAAAGAAGCAACAGAGGTACAGAAAGAGGCGCAAAGGGTGCAGAAAGAGCAAGAGAAGTGCAGAAAGAGGCAACAGAGGTACAGAAAGAGGCAAGAGAGGTTCAGAGACAAGACAGGTGAAGAAAGAAGGAACAGAAGTACAGAAAGAGGCAAGAGTGGTGCAGAAAGAGGGAAGAGAGGTATAGAAAGAGGCAAGAGAGTTACAGAAAGAGAGAAGAGAGGTATAGAAAGAGGCAAGAGAGTTGCACAAAGAGGGAAGAGGCAAAAGGGGTGCAGAAAGAAGCAAGTGAGGTGCAGAAAGAGGCAAGAGAGGTACAGAAAGAGGCAATAGAGTTACAGAAAGAGGCAAGTGAGGTGCAGAAGTAGGCAAGAGAACTGCAGAAAGAGGCAATAGAGGTACAGAAAGAGGCAAGTGAGCTGCAGAAATAAGCAAGATAAGTGCAGAAAGAAGAAACAGAAGTGCAGAAAGAGGGAAGAGGGGTGGAGAGAGAGGCAAGAGAGGTGCATAAAGAAGCAAGACAGGTGCAGAAAGAAACAAAAGAAGTGCAGAAAGAAGGAACAGAGGTGCAGAAAGAGGCAAAAAGGGTGCAGAAAGATGTAAGAGGGGTACCGAAAAAGGCAAGAGAGGTGCAGAAACAGGAAAGAAGGGTGCAGAAAGAGACAAGAGGGGTACAGAAAGAAGCAAATGAGGTGCAGAAAGAGGCAATAGATGTGCAGAAAGAGGGAAGAGAGGTGTAGAAAGTACAAGAGTTGCAGAAAGAGGCAAGACAAGTGCAGAAAAAGAAAGAAATGTGCAGAGAGAAGCAACAGAAATGAAGAAAGAGGCAAGAGAGGCGCAGAAGGAAGCAAGAGTGGCTTGCACACCATTAGTACCAATTTAACACCGACATTTAGCAATAAGTAACAGGTGACCATTCTAGGTTTGCAAAGGGCCTTCCATCACGCTGTAACACTTGTCGCTGTATTTTTGGTAACGTTTGAGCTGTTTGACGTAGAAACAAGGCTTTTTTTGTTCAAATCTGCAGAGTAGGGAGCAGATGATGAATTATGTGGCTAATGCAGAAAATGTATAATTGTGCGAAAGTCGGTTCAGCCAAACAGTCACATAATTCCAGTGGCCCTGCTCATACCTCTGACTAGGTCCACAAGTGCTCCTCAGTGATTCCTTCTTTTTTTTGTCTCACTGAGTTCATAGCTGAACTTCTATGGAAATGAGGAAGTTTAAACCTGAGGTTACCACTCCACAACATAGACTACCATACCACATAATTACTCTCCATAACACATAATCCCACTCTACATAATTTCTATGCACTAAATACCACATACTTTCTATCCACATAATTTCACTGCACAACATACCACATAATTCCACTACACACAACGTACATCCACTCCACTCCAAAGTACATTAGTAAAAAACTTTTGCATTTACAACGCCAATAGCTCTAATTCTCGCAAATGCGAAACCTATTACATTGCAAACACTTCTTTAACTGGTAGTCACGTTTGCATGCTGGTGGAGAAAGGGTGCTGGGCCTCCGACCAGCGCTCAGGAATTCCGCTGCGTAGGACTTACAGGCGGTACCAGGAGGGCTTCTTGGCCCCCAAAGTCCCGCAGGAGTAAATTGGACTTCATCCCCCATCCCATAGTCTGCCGGGAGGCGCTTTTGCAGAGTGGTGGAGAAAGGGGGGCATGGCCTCCGAAGACTTCTTAGCAATCCCACTGTGTGGGATTTACTGGAGGTAACAAGAGGGGTAGTTGGCCCCCAAGGACATCCTTGGGGGCCAACTACCCCTCCTATTACCTCCAGTAAGTCCCACACAGCAGGATTGCTAAATTCTCATAGAAGGCCACTCCCCCTTCGCCCACCACTCTGAAAACGCGCTCCCTGGTGCGCTTTTGGATGGGGATTGAAGTCCCCTTCGCTGCTGAGGGTCCTTTAGGGGCCAACTAGCCTACCTCTTACCTCCAGTAAGCCCCACACAGTGGGATTGCTGAGAGGTGGACAAAGGCCATGCCCCCTTTCCCCACCACTCTGCAAACGCGCCCCCTGGCGCATTCTAAGTTGGGAAATTAAGTTCCCATGAATACTGAGGGTCCCTGGGGACCAACTGGCCCACCAGGTAGCTCCAGTAAGCGCCACCCAGCTGGATTGGAGAGAGGATGTCCGAGGCAATGCCCCTTTTTACACCACTCTGCAAACGCTGCTCCTGGCGCACTGCTGCTCGGGGGATGAAGTCCACTTGTGTCCTGAGGTCCTCAGGACACAATGCACTGGGGAAGCTTGACTGCCGCACATGGTTTCTGCAGGTCACGTCGCGACACATATGCGCCACGATTACAGCGCAAGATAACCATTATGTCACGCTTGTGCCTTGACAATAACTGTTTTTGAGAGTTGGATGATATCTTGAAAAGTATTCCATACCCTAACGCCTGGTTAGCGTCTTTTTACCAAGTGGATTGGATCACGCCCTGAAGAAGCCCGAATGGGCGAAACGCATTGGCTGTTTTGCATAGTCTACATGTATAATATCAAATGAGGAATTAAAAAGAAATACGACCACGCAAAAGAAACAATTTGCCTCTGTCATCGTGATTTCGCTGGCTTATGGACTCTTCTAAATATTATGCTTTATTGTCTCTATTCGTGTGCCTCTCTATTTTTGTGTTAGAATGTTCTATTGAAGACTATTAACGGTGGCTGGTTCTCAGAAGTGGGCACGGTTTTTCGAGACAGGATAGGATAGGATATAGAAAATTTGTGGTACACAAAAGTGAACACAGGTAGTGGTGCGGCAATTTAGATACCCTGCCATCGTATAACAGTATGTTTTGAAAATTAGGTAGTGTGTTGGATGGCTCAAGACAAAATCTTATTATTGGCTGTTGTTTAAAAAAAGAAATGTAATACAGACATTGATATGCTTTTGGATCTGTGAAGTAAACCACACCTGCTGTATCTCATTTGGAAGTAAATGTTCTTTCTAGAATGTGCTGTGAACTTGTGACCTACTGGTTCCAGTGGGTTACAAGGTACACTGAGCTAAGACTGTATCGGGGGAAGGGTGTTAAAGAAACAGAAAAATTGAGGAGTGATGACACAATGTAAGTAATGGCACGTTTGAATTTCCAACTCAGGACTATGTAATAAACTGTTGAGTAGTATTTAAATTTCGGAAAAATGAATCTAGATATCGGTTTGAACTCCTGTTTTTTTTGTAATTATTCTGCGATGATCGTGAAAACATCGCGAAAACGTGGCAACAGGAACCTCGTTTCAAAAGAGAGGGAAAGTGTTAATGCCTATGGCCATGTACTAGGCCGCCCAAGCAGAAATAAGTGCAGGGCCTGGCCAGAAGTCAAGTCCAGGGGCCAACTATCTGCTGCATACAGCCATGGGTCTTACACAGCAGAGAGCTGGCCACCCATGAGGGGATGGCTGGCCGTAAGGGAATGGCTCTGGGCGCATGCAGCATGTTGGGTGCAGGGCTTTTATGGAAGCCAGGCCCTGCGGCCAAGCCAGCAACAATCGTGCACAGCATGGGGTAGGCCGTCTTTGGAGGGTGACTGCAGGCCCTTCCCTTTGCGAAACCCAGGGGCATATTTACGATGAAGTGGTGGAGTGCGGCATTAGCCTCCTTGGCTTAAAGCTGCGCTCCGCCACTTCTGAAACACAGGGCTGCACCGTATTTACAAGGATACGGTGCAGCCCTGCTTTTCCCCCTACGCTGGTGCTAATTTAGCCGCCTAGCGCCAACTCAGGCACCCTTGCACCATAGTGCAAGGGTTCCTGCGTTGCAGGGGAAGATTGTTTATGAGCAGGAAGGTGTCCCTTCCTACACATAAACAATCTGCAATGGCATTTTGTAACTGCTATGTGTGCTGCTTAAAGCAGCACACATAGAAGTTGCAAAATGTCATTTTGTTTATTGACTATGCACAGGCAGGGACACCTTCCTGCACATAAACAATCAATGGCCTTTTGCTGATTCTATGTGTGCTGCACAACGTAGCACACATGGAAACAGCAAAAACCAGGAGAAATTAAACATTTCTCCTCGTTGCGACAGGGTAAGACCAGGTTTTCCCTGGTCTTAATTTTGGCGCTGTCCCATATTTATGCCACCCTTGTAAATATGGGGCAGCATCAAAATTAATGGGTGTTGCGGTGGAACGCCCACCACAACACCCATTTCCCACCCCTAAGCATAGCTTGAATGGGTACCCTATTTCAAGTCAGCGTGGCTTAACGCTGCCTTGTAAAAGAAGGCGAAGCCCCTATCGCCACCACAACGTTTGAAAAAGTGACGTTGTCGTGGCGATAGGGGGTGGTAAATATGCCCCCCAGTCCTCTGTTTCCCCACTCGTGTTTAAGGTGTTTCTAGCAAACAGATTAAATTCTGTCTGTGACAGGTGTGGATTTTCAACAGTTTCCAAGATGAGAATGGACTGTGGAGCAGCTTATAGATATCCATAAGCTATCAAATTTATCGGTGTTCCCAAACTTTTCAAGGCATCCCGTACAGGAGCGCCCACCTATCACCCAGAGGTATGCATGTACATATTATTACACATTACTGGGGTAGTGATGAAATGATGAGCATGGGTAAATCGAAATGTAAATTCACCATTTGTGAATCTCTTGTATCGTAAATTAAGCTATTTTCACACATATATAAGGTTTACCACTGCCAATTATTTTGAGACTATGTACCGCCCTTCTTTGGTCACAATCTATGATTTCATAAGCAGTCTGGCCACAATGTTCTGACATGGGGGTCAGAATTAGGATGAGGGTAAAAGGCATTCTCTATTCCTGCAATTCGTTCGCTATGCAAGTTGATAAAAAATATAGGTGTGGGAAGAGAAGTACAAGAATTAATGTGGCTATCTTTACAATGCAAGTAGCAGGTGTATTTCAAAATTAGCTCACCAGCTCTATAAACAACAAGACACAGAGGGGCATATTTACAATGGCATAGTGCCACCGGAGCGTCACGGCCGGATGTATGAAGCATTTTACCAGTACCGAATGGCCCACCGGGTTGTTTGCGACCGGTCAAATGCATTTTGCCATGTACATACTACAAAATGCGACTCAGTAACTTGGTACCAAAACATATTTTGCTTTTGCGATTCGATATTAGAAAGGGGAGTGTTTATGGCGTCCCTTCCTAATACCGAGTTGCACTGGTATCTATGGATGTTTTGTGATCGGAATGCAAAACATTCCTAATTTACAGACTCCATGAAGGAGGTGGTAACCCATTCACAAATAGGAAGGGGTCCCAAAGGTGAATGTGGGTGCCACTGACCACTGTCTACTCCTAATAATTAAAAGGATACTTTTTTTTTAAATGTGTCCCGTTTTCTTTTAAAACGGGCTTCATTTCAAACAAAAATATTGCTATTTTTAAAAAGCAATCACAAACTTGGTGGTCTGCTGACCCCAGCAGGCCGCCATCCTTGTATTTACAGGGAATTCCTAATGAGTTGGAAATTGCAACCTGCCTCATGAATATTGATGAGGCAGGTCAATTACGACCCCATCGGGAATCGCAAACTGTCTCTGAGACCCTGTTGTACATCGCATTTTACATGTTCCTAACTGAGTCGCGAAAAATCGCAATTAGGGCTCGCAAAATGATTTGGTCGTACATTTGGCCCCATATTTACAAGGCAGCACTAAGCCTCTTTGCAACACAGTTTTCTGTGGCAAAGGGGTGTGCAATTGGTGTTGCTGTGGGCATTCCCACAAAACACACATTGCTTTTTGACACTGCCACAGATTTTCAAGGATCTGTAAATATGAGGCAGCACCAAAAGCTAACGCCTTTCCAAAGGAGACGTTAATGTGGTGCAACGAGGAGAAATACTTTTATTTCTGAACGTTTTTTGCTCTTTTTATGTGTGCTGCATTCTGCAGCACACATACAGGCGCAGGCACCCTTGCACTAGTGTGCAAGGGTGCATGCGCTGGTGCTAGGCAGATTTTTTAGTGCTGGCGCCAGGGAGAGCACAGGAGTGAGCCAAATTCTTGATAATACGGCACATCCCTGCGTTTTTTAAATGACGCAGCTCGGTGCAGCGAAATTGCTTGCAGCACCGCGCCATTTCATTGTAAATATCCCCCTCAGTGCTTTGGCATCACCCTACATTTAATATTCTAGAAAACAAACAGTACAAATCAACATATATTTAAAGCAGCAATTAGCATCAAACATACTTGTGGCATCTCAGATCACTTCATGTTGATTGCAGCCTCATTATTTAGAGGGGCGAGAAGCCAATTCACAATTTAATTAGAAATTACTGAATTGGCATATGCATTTTATAACTCTAGTAAGCAGCCATATGTTGTGTAATTTTATTTGTTTTCCAGAACATTTCACATGTCCTCAGCTACAGTATTACTGAATTCACAGTACTCATAAATCTGATTTAATAAACGTACATACTCAAAATACACTTCTTGAAAGATAATAATGCATGCTTGAAGTAAAATGGGTGATTTTACTCTGAATCTTCAAGATGTCAATGAAGTATATTTTATGGGCCTGATTCACAGAACTAACTTACGTCAAAACGTAAAGTTAGTACTTTTTGTATTCACAGAATACACTTACTCATTTTGGTATTCACAGAATGAACTTACTCATTTCGGTATTCACAGAAGTTAGTAGTCCTAACTTTAGGACTCCTAAATGCCTTCTGTGAATACCGAAAGTCTTAAAGTTAGGATTTTTCTCAGTTTAGGAGTAGTAAAGTTAGGACTCCTAACTTTAGGACTCCTAAATGCCTTGTGTGAATATCGAAAGTCTTAAAGTTAGGATTTTCTCAGTTTAGGAGTAGTAAAGTACTCCTAACTTTACTACTCCTAAACTGAGAAATATCCTAACTTTAAGACTTTCGGTATTCACAGAAGGCATTTAGGAGTCCTAAAGTTAGGACTACTAACTTCTGTGAATACTGAAATGAGTAAGTTCATTCTGTGAATACCAAAATGAGTAAGTGTATTCTGTGAATACCAAAAAGTACTAACTTTACGTTTTTGACGTAAGTTAGTTCTGTGAATCAGGCCCACCGTGTTTTGAGAACTGAGTGTATGATGCGAGCCATGTTTTGCTCGCCCTGACCTGGCTGCCAGTGATGAAAACAATATAACAGTTTTTTTAGTGACCACTGAGATTAAAGTTTACATTTCACGTCACAGTCTTTCAATGCTGCAGAGTAAATCATATCACAATGAACACTGATTGGAAGCATGGATTCCATGTTCAGAATAAGACAGTGCTCTGCATGCCATTCACAACTAAATTTTTCTCCTAGACCAAAAGGTAGATTTGTAGTATAGGGTAAAACATATTGCCAAGGGAGTATGCGCTGTTTTGTGGCTCATGGCCTCCTGGCCTGCCTGGATGCGTTGGCACAGGCCTGGCTGCCATGATGACTTTTGCGCACGTTACTCTTGGCCGTTGTTCTGTCGCCCTCTGCTACTGCCAAGTTATTTTACCACTGTCTGCATTTTCTGTTTCTCACCTTTTCTCCTGTTCCCTTTGGGCTCAGTCTGAACAACAGTTACAAGGTCGAATAACACGTCCCTGGTTCTTACTGATTTGGCCCGTCCCTCGCACCTAGACATAACACCATGTACAGCTGCCATGGAGAAATTAGTGTGCTTTTAATAATGCGGTCGTCCGCTCTAGACACACTTGGAGACGACCTTTCCAGAGAGAAGAGCTGTGATTGTCTGCTGATGTAATTTTGCATCTAGAGACTGAGGTATGGGGGTTCGCTAGTCAAAACCCAGAGGTCTTCTATTTTCATAATAAACTGGCTTCCAGCACGGGGAGGGTGGTAATGTTAGTTAGACATATATCCACTGCTTTATGAGATGCTTTCCCCGTTCGTATTCTATGGAGTAGTAACTATGCTGATTATATTATTCATATGCATTATGCTATTAGTACTGACACGTGTACTGTATCTTAGAGCACGTAAGTTGAAATAAACATTTTAACCTATACAGTGTCTCTTCTTACGCATGTTGTGGACAGGTACGAGTGAGTGACGAAAGAGTGTTCTTGCCTCTGCGAGTCCTGAGAGAGAGAGATACCGTGTTCTGGGTTGTCTAATCATTGGTACATTAGTGCTAATGGGACGCTAAGGCTAGTTGGGTTGGGGTTTTGGGTGCTAAGGTCTATGGTTGGCTCACCACTATATTCCGAGGTCCTATTATCCTGTACATAGCTCTGTATGTGCAGAAACCCTATAACATGGCGCGACCAATGAGTGGGGCAGCTTACTTGCGAGATGCTTGAGTAGTACTTGTGCTTGTCCACAAACCCCTCACGTACGCTTCCGGAAGCGTGTGTGACGGCGATACCTCCTATATTGTAGATTTTGTAGGTTCTTTCAAGCTTGATGTTATTAAAAAAGGTTTTTAAATATAACCCTTTTTGTGCTGCCTCGTGTAAGATTGTTGAATAGACCCGTTAGTAATGGCGGGTATAGACATAGCGGCGCATAGCCGCACAGCACTCCGGGATCACTTACGGGTGTATGGAGTGCCAGACGCGGGAGTTGAACTAGTCTTTGTGGTTCAAGCCGATCCGGCTTTCCACTTTGAAGTGTTCTACTCTTGGATCACTTTTCCAGCGGTGGACGCGAACGATAATCTGTTCCATGAATATGAACCCACCATTGTTCCTGCTGTCTATAGACCTTATACTAATCTTGAAGTACCGCTCACGGCTTGGCAACACCGTGTTTGGTTTAATGGCGCCCTCCCACAACCGACTACCACGGTTCGTTTAGGCCCCTTATCAATTGAGGGGGCCACTTGGCCTGTTTTGGCCGGGTACACCCCACATCCGCGTTATATGACAATACCAGTCGCGGAACTGCGCACTATGTATGCGGCCTTGGTGCAGGTGCATCGAGCTTTAGTGCGATATGTTACAGGCAGCATCCATGGAGCCGCTCCTGGAGTTGCCGGCCAACCAGCTGCTGCAGGCGGAGTGACCATAAGTCCTGTCATGGTGAATTCGGTGATGGGCAAACGTCCACAAAATAAGGATGATTTTCCTTATTGGCTTGCAGAAAAATTTGACCAGTTGGAGGCAGTTTTTCCACATACAACCCCAGTGGATAAACATCGTATTTTAACGATTAGTTTGCCAAAAGACTTAATTCCCGAGTTGACAGCATGTGACAACTGGGGTAAGGTATTCGCAGCAGTATATTCTAAATGTTTTGGTACTCCTTCCATGACGGTTCTCCCCTCTGTAATTAAAAAAGTACAGGACGAACATGGCCCTGAAGCGGCTGTGGAATTAGGGATGAGACTGGTGGAGTGTTTGAAGTAGTAGCTGAGCTGATCCTTGCGAATGTCAAGGGCGATGCAGTGAACTTTCAAGTAGCTAACGCTTTGGCTCTGGTCCCAGAATTGGACAAGCCTCGCGAATTACCGAAAATTATTACCCAGGCTTACAAAACTATTGGTAGAAATAGCCTGGGTAATAAGCCTTTTGCAAAACAGCAAACACAATCGCAAACACAACAACAACAAACCAAATCTCAGTCTGAGAAAGATGAGAAACCAGTCTTCACTAAAAAGAGCTGGAGGCTGAAAAAACAGGGTAAGCAACAAAAGAAGCCGGGGTCGAGAGGCGCATCCCCGGTTTCAGTTTCTTCTGAACGCACTTATGATTTACGCGATAGAGCGAGAATTAAGTCACCAGATAGGTTTCAGATCCCTGATACGCGTTCTCCTCGTTCTTCACAGGCACAGACTTCGTCACAGGCCGGTGGAGGAGACCGCCAGGATAGAGGAAGGGACCGTGAGGCCCCACAGGGACGAGACCAGCCTCGACAACAAGTCAGAGGAAAAGCGGAAGACGCTCAACGTTTTCGACCACAATTTCAGAAGAAGAAAGTTGCCGCTGTAACAGCGAAATATGCCACAGACGGTGAGAACGAGGCTCCTGAATTGGACGTGGGCAGTAACCCTCCTAGACAGCGCCGCGGAAGTTACCATAGTGCGGGAGGCGCTACGTCCTCATATGGAGGCGACAGCAACTGAAACATTCATTACTGTTGAAACAGCAGACACCAGAGTGGCACCCCCTGACAGACTATTTAATATTGTCATTCAAATTGAAGGTGATATACAGCGTGTAATTAAAGGGATTTTTTGGGAAAATCTGACCTCTTCATATGACATTTTGTTAGCAGAGGCGGATTGGCCACCCCCATTCGTTCTTGCTGCGCGTAAAGGGGAGGAGGTAATCCTTCCGAGCTTTTCTCGACATGTCCCAAAGGACAAAGCGGAGGCTCTTGCAGCAGAGTGGGCTGTGTCCCTGGCTCCAGCGTTATTCCGCAATCACGTGGGTTGGGACGAAGATTCTCCCCCCATGAAATACCTTTGCGGTCATTACCGCAGCCACAACCCCAATATCCCATAAAACGTGAAGCCAAAGGCCCCGTTTCCGAAATTCTGACTCAGTTGGAATATCAGGGAGTAATTGAACCCTGTGTATCACCTATGAACAATCCCCTTTTCGCGGTTTCTAAACCCGATGGATCGTACCGCTTAGTATTGGATTACCGGCATTTGAACTCGCATTGTCGGACCTTTGCGGTGCAAAACACCCATAGTTCTGCGCTTGTAGATAGTCTTGTTCGTAAAAAATACAAAACGACCCTTGACCTTTCAAATGGATTCTACACGCACAACTTAGCCCCGGAGAGTGGCCAATGGTGCGCTTTTACATCCGGTGGTAAAATGTTCAAATTCAGGCGTCTTCCTATGGGCTACAAAAATAGTCCAGGCGTGTTCACCGCTCGTGTTGTCTCTTTGTTAGACGGCATTGATCCAGACGCCTGTTCGTACGTGGATGACATTTATCTGACAGACGACGAATTGTTTCCGCATCTAACTCGAGTAGACCGCATTATTCTTGAATTCGCGGTTCAAGGTTACAAAATTAACTTTGCCAAATCTCATATTGCTGAATTTACCGTTTTGTTCTTGGGCTATGAGCTCAACAATGAAGGTAAGGGTTTAGCCCCCATTTTCTGGAGAAATGTGCACTTCTGTGCCCTCCTACTAATCTGAAGAAACTTCAGTCTTTGCTGGGCTTTCTGAACTTCGGACGTACATATATTCCCGAATACGCCCAGCGTATCAAGCCACTGAATGCCTTGATACAACCTACTTTTTCGAAGTCTTGCTGGCTTCCGGAGCATACCTCCATTCTGCAGTCTTTGCAGACAGACCTTCTTGAGTCCAAATACCTTTTGACGCATGATAACCACACAAACTTGGTGATTAGAATCATTCCAGGGGCAGTGGGTTTCACGTACTTAACCTTTAATGAAGGTGATACAGTACCCATCGCATACAAGTCACATCTGTACACCTCCGCAGAAATGCGGTTTTCCTCTGTGGAGAAAGTTCTGACAGCAGTGCAAATGGCGATCCTGAAGGAGCGCGCACTGGCACAGGGAAAACGCATTTTGGTGGTAACACCATATCCTGCTCTAGAGGCAGTGACCAAAGCAAGTGTACCGAACTCTAAAGCTTTGCACCCCCGTTGGATTCAATGGGCAACATCTTTGACGTCTCCGGATGTCACTTTCATTTTTGACTCTTCTCTTCAGACTCAGGAGTTTTTACAGTATGAATTTTTTCATCCTCCTCCTTTGTCTTTATTGCCGCTTGAGGATTACGACTGTGTGATCTACACCGATGGTTCGGCACAACCGGCCACGGGGTCCAAGCATGCTTATTCAGCCGCATGTGCTATTGTTGCGGGTACGTTTGTGAACGGAAAGTTCAAATCCACTGTGGTGCATACACAGACACTCGGGGACAGTACCGCACAATTGGCCGAGTTGCGTGCATTGGTGCTTGCGCTTGAGTTTATAAATCCTGATGTGACCACTTTAATAGTGTGCGATTCTTACTACTGTGTTCAATCATACAATGACAATCTGTTCTTTTGGTCGCAAAATGACTATAGAGACGCTAAAGGCAACACAATCAAGCATAAAATGCTTTGGGTTCGAGTGGCAGAATTACAACGACGTCTGCCACTCACGCAGGTGGTTCACACCCTAGGCCATCAGCGGGTGGGCGCACACGCTGTTGGTAACAGTCTGGCAGATGAAGCTGCCAGATCAGCAGTACTCACGTGTTCAGTAGCAGCAGTTACTAGATCCATGTCTAAAATAGACACTGATATCTTGGCAGCTATTGCTGCAACAAAAGAAGGAATGAATTACCCTAGAGGTTTCCCTTCCAAATATTCTTACCAGATAGGTCCCGATCAGGCTCCTTATGTAACAATACCTGACGTTGGTGATTGGCTGATCCCCAACGCGGACCGCAGACTTTCCTTGATGGCAGCGGCACACGAAGGCATGGCTTCGGCTCATGCTGGTGTGTCTGCGACAATTTCCATTTTGCAGCAGCGTTACTGGTGGCGTGGTTTATATAAAGATACACGTACTTATGTGCTTTCCTGTGACGTTTGTCAACAGATCAAGCCTTCCACAGTCACACGACCACCTCAGACCTCGCTTGGAATTTCAAACAGACCCTTTGGGTGTGTTTACTTGGATCACTGCGGTCCATTTTCTTCAGACACTGCCTATAAATATATCTTAGTGGCAGTGGACTCGTGCACACGGTTCATCTGGGTCTGGCCACAACGGAGTGCTGACGCTCAAAATGTCATCAGGGATTTGCGTGTCTTTGTGGGAATTTTTGCATGCGGCACCTTCCATTCTGACCAAGGTCCGGCGTTTGCCTCTAAGGCTTACAAGGACGCAATGGGCTCCTTGGGGGTGCGGGTGAAATTTTCGTCTCCGTATAGGCCTGAGGGCAACTCTATCGTTGAACGAATGAACCGTGACTTAAAGCAATCCTTGACAGCTAGAGTTATAGGTACTGGCAGGAACTGGCTGGCCCACTTGTATACCGTTCAGCGTGCACTTAATAATCTCCCTAGAAGGCCTCTGGGTGGGCGGACCCCTTACGAAATGCTCTTTGGCATACGAATGTTTGTGCCTGACCTTGATGGTCTAGACATGGCGGCGCAATCCGCCAAGTTTGATGTAGATAATCATTCTACTATGTTACAGGACTTACAAGAAGCCCGAGACAAACTTGCAATTGCACATTTGCCTTCAGCCACAGACCCTGCTCTGCAGATTCCGGTTGCCGGCTGGCTTCCGAAGATTGGTGACCTGGTACGAGAGAAGGTGGAGAACAAAAAGAATTCGGCCCTTCTTTTCGTGCACCGGTTCCAGTCCTGGGCTTGAAGGGAACACGTACAGTCATCTTACCACCGCTTCCCGGTCGCAAGGAAAACAGATACATCTCAGTGGAAAATGTCAAGCTACAACATCTGGCCGATACTGAATAGTGTCACACCAGCGGTCTCTTGTCCTGCCATTTATCGGACATGTGTTCGAGGCACACCTGCACGAACGGTCACTGATGTTACCATGGAGATTGTTGATTTGCCTGAAAATATATTTGAACCCCCTGTATCCCCCTGCATCGACGAGGACGAATATACCTATCCCGCCACAGAGTCGGTGGCACACCAACCAACAACGCCACTGAGCCCGACACGTTATTCCTTTGACTCGGATTCCAACTCATCAACGGTCCCGTCCAAGTTTAGTCTTTTTGTATCCTGGTTTAGAGACAATTTTTTGATTCCACCTTGGACATATATCTGGATGGTGCTTTTCTTGATTTTTTTGTTCATGTCCATTGGCTTTGTCACAGTGTTTTTTCTACTCATCAATGGTCACTATTTACCTGAACGCTCTGCTGTGAACAGTGTTGCTGGAAATTTGGCTCCACATTCCTCTTCACACATCATGAAGCGTGACCACACATTTGTGAACATTTCAGCGTTTCCAGTTGCTGATGGCATCGTATGGGATGCGGTAAACTTTCAAATCCATGGCCCGACGGAAATTATTAATGTACCAAATGTCCTTCGAGTCTCGATGGGTGATGTAGTTAAAAGTAATATTCATTCTGATGATTGGGATGTGCATGCCGTTGAAGCATTGTTTGCTGATTTAAAATATTATGCTTCCTTTAATGCTGAGGACTTGTATATGAATTCTGCGAATTATGCCGATTTGTATTGCTACCAGCATTGGGGCAATCATTTTCTCCACAAACCGAGTGCACTACGCAGCCCTGTTACTTACACCCAATGGGAACACTGCCCAAACCCCGTACCAGGTAGCTCCCAGACTCTTCGAAATAAATTCACCTATTTTACTGATTTCAATCGATCGAACCCTGGGTCCTATTATTTTAAATTGAAAACCCCATTGACTCAAAAAATAATGTTGACCCACACCAAATTACTTTATTCGGGTTCCTTTTTGAGCGCCTTGGCGGTGGGTGGTTATGAGTATTGGAAAGACACAGTGGATTTAAAATCAATCTGGGGTTCAAAGCCATGGCAGGTGCAAGGCACCGAGGCCTTGCACCGCGCTTGCCTCATCCCAGCCCAAATTATGTTTTTAAATGCTTCCATTTATCAGACCACGTGTTGGGGGTTGGCTACCATTAAACAACTAAATGCGCCAGCCATCCCATCCTTGTCGAGTTCTCCAAATGATAGTTTGCGTTTTAATATGTCCCTTTTGAGGTTACAGGCTCAGTTCCAGACCAATTCCTTTAACGTTTCTGCACTGATACAGTCACCCTGGTTGGCATGGCCCATATCATCGAATGCATGCCAACTGCGTTTTCATGGCACAGTTCCTGGCTACATACAGGACAAGCCTGATCCAAGGTTTACTGAAACTCGTACTGTTACCACGTATTCAGTTGGTAAATTATGTAAACAATGGCTACAACATTCGTCTTTAGACTCTGTTAAGAAACATTTGTCCCTCCTATCAGGCACTATTGATTTGTCCGACTTTATCTTGGGACCTCGTGGTCCCCGACCGAAGAGATTCATTTATGAAGCGTATAATGAACTCTGGAAGCTGTCACAAATGGAAGCTGCTTCCCGTCTCAGGGAAATAGACCAAGCAAATTTGGAAAAGGTGCTTGCTGTTGTTGACAATAGTATAAATACCCTGTCTTCCCGCATTTACACATTAGAGAATATTGTATCCTCTGTTGTTGATATTGTACAAGATGATGTCTCTATGTTGTATCATGGTCAGAATCAATTGCGTTCAGTGATGCAGTTTGCCTGGACTTTGCAAACCCTTAAGTTAGGTAAAGTTCCTTGGAATTTGTTAAACACCACTGCCCTTTTTCTGCCTTTTAATTTGACTGACAAACAGCAATTTATGTCCATGAAAGATGCATCTTACACTTTGTTACATATCGAGAAAGTGGATCCTTTACCATTCTCTGTAGCGGAACTAGATTCTGCGGTGTGGCTAGTTCATGGGGTTATAGCTTTACCTTTTTCCCTGTTTGAATTTAGCTCGTGCATGAAACATTATCCTGTGGGCCGTTTCCAGCCTTTGGGTAGTGCTTTCCTGCATGAACTTTGGTCCTTGCCTTTCATGTATAAATGCCTTAGAGACGGCAAGGAAGTGTTTCTCACGGGGGAGTCTTGTGATTCAACTGTGGGTCATTCGCTTATTTGTAAACATATTAAATTGCACGGGGCTTGAAGCGTTTCAGTTCCGAATATTGCATGTGTGCTAAAGGGTATTCCTGCTCCTGCTATTTCTCCTACTTTTACTTTGCTTACTAACGGTAGCTATTTGCTTTTAAATAACGAAGACTGTTGTGGCCTACAGGCGGGCATTCCGTATATTGTTACGGTCTCACACAGAGTTGTCTGCTGCAAGAATGTGCTTTTTCCTCCCCCTCACGACATCGTTGATAACTCTATTTGGCCTTCCATTCCTACCATGGAGGCAGATTTCAATAAGCTGAGCAGAATAAAGGCCCTATTATTGAATGAGGAGGTTATGCTCACATCCGCCCGGGAGACATTCATTCTCCAGGTGGCGAGTACCCACAGTGAAATACAGGCCCTTTTGAACACTGACCTCCCCCAACATTTTGGGGAGTTGATTCATCATATTTTTAACGCATCAAACACTGAGGGTCTGGTGCACTTTTTTAAGATTGTGGGGTCTGGCCTGGTGTCCACCTTCCAAACCATTTTCGGTGTGATACCGGCGTTCATACATTCTATTTTTTCTAGCGTCTTTGGTGGTTTCCCATTAATCCTCGCTTTGGCGGCTGGTGTCTTGCTGTTGGTCTGTTTTCTGCGCAATGGCTGCACACCACTGGGCCCTTCTCGATCCCGAACGCCTCCAGCTGCTCCGTGAGCGACTTCTGGTTGGCTTCGATGTTCTGCCCTTGGCAACTATCAGTGTGTCCTACACCCTTTCTTTTCGCTTTGCGTATTTCACTTGCGTGCAACCTGTGATGTCTTGCATCCGCTGTCCGTTCACATGGACCATGGATTATTGCCTCTCCAATTCGTCATTGTCTGTTCCGGATTTTGTTCAGTTGGTGGGTCCCTTAGAGGCCCATGAACGGGACTGTTCCGTTGCTGGCTTTATGATGCGTGCGGCTGCACTGGGGATTTTGGCACAATGGGATATCTGGGCGGCTGCTCAGAATCTCCTACAACAAAGTTATATTGAATATCACGCAAGCTGTCCCGCATTGCTTTTGGATGCTCCATCCTCTGAGGAACATTCCTGCAGCTTTGACCTGTTGGACTGGATGGCATCTACGTTTTTGACGATTCCAATGATGTCCTCTTGGACGGTATAGCATTTTTCTGCTCTTCCACGTTTTTGGATTGATTGATTTGCCGTTCACTGTCGGTGGACTGCCTCAGTTCTGCTCAGGTGTTTGGAACTCTGTCTTCGTTTTTGTCTTGGCCGATGGACTGTCCAGGGGAGGGTGTCTTGTGGCTCATGGCCTCCTGGCCTGCCTGGATGCGTTGGCACAGGCCTGGCTGCCATGATGACTTTTGCGCACGTTACTCTTGGCCGTTGTTCTGTCGCCCTCTGCTACTGCCAAGTTATTTTACCACTGTCTGCATTTTCTGTTTCTCACCTTTTCTCCTGTTCCCTTTGGGCTCAGTCTGAACAACAGTTACAAGGTCGAATAACACGTCCCTGGTTCTTACTGATTTGGCCCGTCCCTCGCACCTAGACATAACACCATGTACAGCTGCCATGGAGAAATTAGTGTGCTTTTAATAATGCGGTCGCCCGCTCTAGACACACTTGGAGACGACCTTTCCAGAGAGAAGAGCTGTGATTGTCTGCGGATGTAATTTTGCATCTAGAGACTGAGGTATGGGGGTTCGCTAGTCAAAACCCAGAGGTCTTCTATTTTCATAATAAACTGGCTTCCAGCATGGGGAGGGTGGTAATGTTAGTTAGACATATATCCACTGCTTTATGAGATGCTTTCCCCGTTCGTATTCTATGGAGTAGTAACTATGCTGATTATATTATTCATATGCATTATGCTATTAGTACTGACACGTGTACTGTATCTTAGAGCACGTAAGTTGAAATAAACATTTTAACCTATACAGTGTCTCTTCTTACGCATGTTGTGGACAGGTACGAGTGAGTGACGAAAGAGTGTTCTTACCTCTGCGAGTCCTGAGAGAGAGAGATACCGTGTTCTGGGTTGTCTAATCATTGGTACATTAGTGCTAATGGGACGCTAAGGCTAGTTGGGTTGGGGTTTTGGGTGCTAAGGTCTATGGTTGGCTCACCACTATATTCCGAGGTCCTATTATCCTGTGCATAGCTCTGTATGTGCAGAAACCCTATAACAGCGCGAGGTGCAAGCACAAGAAGGAAATAGCCATGGGTCATACTGGCATCCATTAGTTCAGCTAGAGTTAGATAGAATACATACACTGATTTGTAGGTTCTTGTCACATACCACAGTCTCATGTACAATATGATGTTTTGTTTTATTAGCATAAATATCTAGAAGCAAGCATACTTATCAACACAATCACACGTCACCTGGTCGGCGATAGCAACTCCTTACTTATGATTACGCTTCACTTTGCATTCAAATCAATTTGTTTGAATTTTCTAACAACATTAAGGTATTTGAGGAATGTGCACAACATTTGAAACACTGCATTTCACTAAATTTGAGTAAGTCAATTTTAGAATAAATCCATCAAGGGGGATTAATAAGAGGGTCAATAAAAAGGTTTTCCTATTTTAGCTTCCTTAGGAATATTTGTTCTCAGCCGTAGTTCTGAGCACAAACCACACAATGGGGCTGAAGAACGACACAACTCTTAAGTTAGATTTATCAGGCCACGCAAGGCCACCTTGTGTGGCTTGATAAATCTAGGGGCATATTTACAAGACAATGGCGCAGCACGATGTCGCAAGCAATTTTGCTGCGCCGAGTTGCGTCATTGTCTAAGTGCAGGAATGGGCTGTATTTACAAGAATACAGTGCATTCCTGTACTCACCCCTGTGCCGGCGCACAAACAGCAGCTATTTACCAACACAGACACCATTGTGCAAGGGTTCAAGAGTGCCTTTGTTGCAGGGATTATTGGTGTTGTGCAGGAAAGGACACATTCCTGCACAAAAACAACCATTAATGGTGTTTTGCTCCCTCTATGTGTGCTGCAGAATGCAGCACACATAGAAAGAGCAAAATACAAGGAGAACGTGGCACCACCCTTACGCCTCCCCTGGGGAGGCACAGGTCTTTGGTGCTGCCTCAGATTAACGATTCTTTTTAAATCTGGGGCATTGTCAAAAAGCCATTGGTTTTGCTAAGAACGCCCACAACAACACCCATTGCACACCCCTGTAACACAGAGAACTGAGTGACAAGGAACGATATTTACAAGGCCACGTTAAGCCACCAAAGTGGCTTAGCGCTGCCTTGTAAGTATGGAGCAGGACACAGTGCCACTGGAGCTTCGCAAAAAAGTGACTCCTCGTTGGTGCAGGTACCTTGTAAATAAGGGCCTTAGAGCAATGCGAGGCAATATAAATCGCTGCGTTACTCTGCCCCAGGGAGATGTTCCATGGGTGGATTTACCACTACTGGTACACCTGAGAATGTGTCAAAATGCTTTGCCTACCCAAGTGAGGTGCACCTAGGAGAAGTATCTTAATTTCTCCACATTACTTCCTCTTTCTATGACTGTTGCATTCTGCAGCACACATAGAAAGAGCAAAATGCCTCTCAGGATTGTTTTTGCACAGGAAGGGGTTCCTTCCTACACAAAAACAATCCTGCTTACAACACAGGCACCCTTGCTCCATGGGGCATGGGTGCTTACGTTGGCACTACGCAGCACATTGTGCTCCAGCACGGGGAAAATACAGGAATGCACTGTAAAATGTGAGATTCCTGCCCTTTCCCTATCATTCAGCAGATCAAGGTGACTTAATGCACTCCTTGATTTTTTAATAAATAGGCACCTAGGGGCCTCATGGACAATATTTTGCCATAGGGCAACACCACAAGCCTTCCTGCCGCACAGCTCTATGGCAAACGCTGGTGCTCAATTGGCTGTCAATGGACACCTTCCTGCACAAAAACAATCAATGGAGGCAATTTCCTCTTTCTGCAGTACACATAGAAAGTGAAAAACCGGGGAGAAATAATGGTATTTCTCCTCCCCTACGCCACTTCTGGGGAGGCGTTGACTTTTGATGCATTCCCAGATTTACAGGTTGTTGTATATATGGGAATGTGTCAAATGCCATGGGTGTTATGTGGGAACACCCAATGTAACACCCATGGCACACCTCGCCATTGTATTGGGAGACAACGCAGTGACTTGTGCTGCGTTGCCTCACTCCACATGTACAAGGCCATGAAAAGCCATGCAGGGTGGCTTTATGTGCACTTGTAGATATGGCTAAGCCCTGTGCACCACCAGAACGTCACAAAAAGTGACGTTCCGGCGGCGCACAGGGTTTGTAAATGAGCCCCATATCTTCACTTACAATGTGCCCTTTTGTTTACAGTAAATCCAGTCAACAGTTTTTGAGATAAGTGCATTAGAAAATATTGCTTTGTGGACTTTGAAAGGGTCAAATTTACATCTTGACAGCTGTGTATCAAATTTGAAATTTTGGAGAGATGTGATTGCTTGGTTAAAAATGTATATTCTTTATCACAAGCATAATTTATCGCAAAAATGTACATTCTTTATCGCAAACATTTATGCACACACCAAGGACGACCCTGACTTTTGGAATGAACTTTCTATACAACTCAAGCTAATCCCTGACTCTGCAACAATCATTTTTGCAGGCGATTTCAACCTACCACTAGATCCCGCACTAGACTGGAACTCACACTGCCCTTTCAGACCGAACAAATCACACAAAGCGCTCAAAATCTTTGCGAGGAATTTAACCTGATTGATACTTGGAGAACACAAAACCCCACAGAAAGAGACTACACCTTTTATTCTCACCCCCATTATTCATATTTGCGCATCGACTACCTTCTTATATCCGGAAACGCCATTAATCGGATTGACCAAACTACTATTGAACCAAGGGTGATATTAGATCATTCATGCATCACCTTATCTATTACTGATCCGGCTCAATGCACAAAACAACCTCTCTGGAGATTTAATGATAAAACCATTTCATCGGAAAAGAATAGATTACTATTTGAACAGTCCATCTGAGACTTTCTGGAAGAGAATAAAATAGGTGATACCTCTGACCTCATATGCTGGGAAGCACTAAAAACCACAGCGAGAGGGGTAATTATTAAAATAAGATCGGCCATGAACAAGGAAGCAAATAACACTCTCCAGAAACTAGAAAAAGAGATCTTAGAATTGGAGAAACAACACATCTTATCTAGGGATGATCTACTTTTAAATAAAATAGTGAACAAGAAGTACGAATATAATAAAATAGTAAGTACCAGAGCTGGAGTCTAGATCAGTAAACAAAAAAGCATCAAACTATGTGAATCTAACACAGTAGGGTAAACTTTAGCATCCTATCTGAAATTCAAAATGCAGAAAAATACAATAAATGCGTTAAAAAGACTCGCAAGGCCTCGTTCACACCGACCCAAACAAAATAGTGGAGAAATTTAAAGATTTCTATCAAAAATGATATGAGAAACATACAACACTGGACTTCTCGAAGTGCCAAAACTACCTAAACGAATATAACCTTCCCGCTCTTACAGAACAAGAAAAAATCTTAAGTAATGGCCGAATAACATCTGAAGAAATTGTAGACACAATTCAAAAACCAAAAACAGGGAAAGCTCCAGGCCCGGATGGGTATACTGCTAAATTCTTTAGGAACTTTGCCAACCCATTAATCTCTCCACTACTGAACCGGTTCAATCACTTCTCTGAAACAGGACAAATATCGGGCACGCCAGCAGAAGCAATCATTACTGTGATACCAAAATATGGTAAGGATCTGTTGTAGGGATTCTGCACATACACAGAGCTATGCACAGGATAATAGGACCTCGGAGTATAGTGGTGAACCAACCATGCACCTTAGTACCCACAATCCCAATCCGACTAGCTTTAGTGTCTCATTCGCAGCGAAGCTACCAATGATTAGACAGCCCAGAACACGGTCTCTCTCTCTCAGGACTCGCGGGAGCAAGAACACCCTTTCATAACTCACTCATACTTGTCCACAACGTGCGTAATAAGTGACACAGTATAGTTTAAAATGTTTATTTCAACTATCGTGCTCTAAGATACAGTACACGTGCCAGTACTATCAGCATAATGCATAATGATAAAATAAGAAGCATAGTTACAATTCCATAGAATACAAACGTGAAAGCATTTCATAAAGAAGTGGATATAGGGCTAAATGGCCTTACCACCCTCCCCGTGCTATTAACTAGTTTATTATAAAAATAGAAGACCTCTGGGCTTTGTCAGGCGGACCCTCATACCTCAATCTCTAGATGCAAGGTTTACATCATCAGACAAGAATAGCTCTTCTCTCTGGAAAGGTTTTTCTCCAAGAGCCACAAACAGCGAGATCACAATATTAAAAGCACACAAATTTCTCCAGTGCAGCTGTATTTTGTGTTATGTCTAAGTGTGAGGGGCTGACCAGATCAGCAAGAACAAGGGACGTTGTTTTTCGACCTTGTACATGATGTGCAGACGAAACCCACAGGGAACAGGAGAAAAGGTGAAAGGCAGACAGTTCTAATATAGCCGGGCACAAGCAGAGGATGGAAAAACAAAGTCACAGAGTAACGTGTGCAAAAGGGCATCATGGCAGCCAGGCCTAAGCTAACTTAGCAAAGTAGACAAAGAGGCCACAAACCACACTACACCCTCCCCTGGTCAGTCCATAGGCCAAGACATAGGACGAAAACAGAGTTCAAATAGATGGAGCAGAATGTAAACGTCTATGCAGGAATAGTCCCCAATAAAGGACAGTGAATGGAAAAAATTGCAGGACAAAAAAAGTCTAGATAGGGCCAGAGGAAAAAAATCCACAGAGTCAGGACGTTGAAAGCGGTGGCCCTCTAATCCAAAAGAGTGTGAGAACAAAAAACCGCCACACCTTCCAAGAGGACATCGTTGGAATCGTCTGAAAAAAGAGACGCCATCCAGTTCAGCAAATCAAAACTGCACTCATGTTCCTCACAAGAGGGAGCAGTGACAAGCATTGCGGGACAACTTGCGTGATACTCTATGTAACTTCATTGTAGGAGATCCTGAGCAGCCGCCCAGATATCCCATTGCGCCACAACTCCAAGTGCGGCCGCAACCGCCATCAATTCTGCACCGGAACAGTCCCGTTCATGGGCCACTAAGGGGCCCATCAACTGGCCAAAATCCGGTTCCGCCAGAGACGTATTGGAGAGGCAAACATCCAATGACCAAGAGAAAGGACATCGTAAGCATGACATCACAGGTTGCACGCAAGTGAAATACGCAAAGCGAAAAGAAAGTCTGTAGGACACACCAAGGGTCGCCAGTGGTAAGACGCCGAAGCTGATGAGCATGCGCTCACGGAGCATCCGAAGTCGACCTTGGTCGAGGAGGCCCCCAGGAAGTGCAGCCATTGCGTAGCAAGCAGACCAAAAGCAAAATCCCAGCCGCTAAGGTGAGGAGCAACGGAAAGCCACCAAAGACGCTGGAAAAAATAGAATGAATAAAAGCCGGTATTACACCAAATATAGTTTGAAAGGAGGTTACAAGGCCAGATCCCACAACTTTAAAAAAGTGCACAAGACCTTCAGTTCTAGATGCATTGAAAACACGGTGAATCAGCTCACCGAAATGTTGTGGGAGGTTTGTGTTCAAAAGGGCATGTATCTCACTGTGGTTACTAGCCACCTGGAGAATAAATGTCTCCCGTGCGGATGTGAGCATAACCTCCTGGTTCAATAATAGCGCCTTTATTCTGCTCAATTTATTGAAATCCGCCTTCAAACTTGGAATGGAAGGCCAAATGGAACTATCTATTATGTCGTGCGGGGGAGGAAAAAGCACATTTTTGCAGCACACAACCCGGTGGGAAACTGTTACAATATAGGGGATGCCGGCCAGCATTCCACAGCAGTCCTGATTATTCAGAAGGAGATAGCTACCATTTGCAAGCACAGTGAAAGTAGGCGAAATAGCAAGAGCAGGTATGCCCTTTAAAACGCAAGCAAGATTCGGAGCCGAAACGTTACAAGCCCCGTGCAATTTAATGTTCTTACAAATCAGGGAATGACCCACAGTAGAATCGCATGACTCTGCTGTGAGAAAAACTTATTTTCCGTCCCTAAGGCATCTGTACATGAAAGGCAGGGACCAAAGTTCATGCAAGAAGGCACTGCCTAAAGGCTGAAAACGGCCAACAGGATAATGTTTCATGCAGGAACTGAACTCAAATAAAGAAAAAGGTAAAGCGATAACCCCGTGAACTAGCCACACTGCAGAATCCAATTCCGCCACAGAGAATGGTAAGGGCTCTATTTTTTTTATATGTAAGAGAGTGTATGTTGCATCTTTCATGGACATGAATTGCTGTTTCTCAGTTAAATTAAACGGCAAGAACAAGGCAGAGGTGTTCAAAAAATGCCAAGGAACTTTACCCATTTTAAGTGTTTGCAAAGTCCATGCAAACTGCATTACTGAACGCAATTGATTCTGACCATGATATAACACAGAAACATCATCTTGTACAATATCAACAACAGAGGAAACAATATTCTCTAATGTGTAAATGCGGGAAGACAGGGTATTAATACTATTGTCAACAACAGCAAGCACCTTTTCTAAATTTGCTTGATCGATTTTCCGAAGACGGGAAGCAGCTTCAATTTGCGAAAGCTTCCAGAGTTCATTGTAAGTTTCATAAATGAATTGCTTAGGTCGAGGGCCACAAGGCCCCAGAACAAAATCGGACAGATCAATGTTGCCTGAAAGGAGGGATAAATGTTGTTTAACAGAATCTAAGGAAGAGTGCTGCAACCACTGTTTACACAATTTACCAACAGAATATGTTGTAACAGTACGGGAGTCAGAAAACCTTGGATCAGGCCTATCCTGTTTGTAACCAGGAGCAGAGTCATGGCAACGCAGTTGGCAGGCATTTGATGCCACAGGCCAAGCCAACCAGGGTGAGTGAACAAACGTAGAAATATTAAACAAATTGTTTTGAAACAAAGCTTGCAAATTGGCAAGGGAAATATTGAAATGCAAGCTCACGTTGGGAGTGGAAGACAATACGGGAATGGAGGGTGCATTCAATTGTTTTGAAGTAGCCAAACCCCAACAGGTCGTTTGATAGATAGTATGATTTCAAAATAAAATTTGGGCCGGGTTTAGGCAAGCACGGTGCAAGGCTTCCGTGCCTTGTACCTGCCATGATTTGGTGCCCCAAATAGATTTTAAGTCAATGGTGTCCTGCCAGTGTTCATAACCACCCACCGCTAATGCGTTAAAAAAAGAACCAGAATAGAGCAATTTGGTGTGTGTCAACATGATCTTCTGAGTGGACGAAGTGTTCAATTTAAAATAATATGAACCATGGTTTGATCTATCAAAGTCTGTAAAATAAGTAAACTTACTTTTAAGTGTGTGGGAGCTACCTGGCAAAGGGGCTGGACAATGTTCCCATTGTGTGTAATTGAAAGTACCTCTAAGTGTACTTGGTTTATGGAGAAAGTGGTTGCCCCAATGCTGGTAACAATATAGGTCAGCATAACTTGCAGAATTTAAATACAGATCTTCAGCATTAAAAGCAGCATAATATTTCAAATCAGTGAATAACGATTCAACGGCATGCACATCCCAATCATCAGAATGAATATTACTTTTAACGACATCACCCATTGAAACACGAAGGACATTTGAAACATTAATAATTTCGGTGGGTCCATGAATTTGGAAGTTTACCGCATCCCATACGATGCCATCAGCGACTGGGAAAGCTGAAATGTTCACAAATGTGTGGTCACGCTTCATGATGTGAGAAGAAGAATGCGGAGCCAAAGTTCCAGCGACACAGTTCACAGCAGAGCGTTCTGGTAAATAGTGACCATTAATGAGCAAGAAAAAAACTGTCACGAATCCAATGGACATGAAGAGGAAAATCAGAAACAGTACCAACCAGATGTATGTCCATGGTGGGACCAAAAAATTGTCTCTGAACCAGGAGATAAAAACACTGAAGCTGGAGGGGATAAGTGATGAGGTGGAAGCAGAATCAAAGGAATAACGGGTTGGGCTCAGTGGCGTTGTTGGTAGGTGAGCCACCGACTCGTTGGCGGGGTATGTATACTCGGTCTCCTCGTTGCAGGGGGAATCCGGGTAGTCGAGCAGGCGATCAGGCAAATCTACCATCTCAATGGCAACATCAGTGACCGTGTGGGCTGGAGGGCCACAAACATGAGTCCTAGAAATGGCTGGACAAGAGACAGCTGGTGTTACACTATTCAGGATCGGCCAGATGTTGTAGCTTGACATTGTCCACTGAGATGTATCTGTTGTCTCTGCGACCAGGAAGCGGTGGTAAGATGACTGTACGAGTACCCTTCAAGCCAAGGACTGGAACCGGTGCACGATAAGAGGGGCCAAATTCTTTTTTGTTCTCCACCTTCTCTCGGACCAGATCTCCAACCTTCGGAAGCCAGCCGGCAACCGGAATCTGCAGCGCAGCGTCTGTGGCTGAAGGTAAATTTTCGTTTGCAAGTTTGTCACGGGCTTCTTGTAAGTCCTGCAACATAGTAGAATGATTATCTACGTCAAAGATTGCGGATTGCGCCGCCATATCTAGACCATCAAGGTCGGGCACAAACATTTGGATGCCAAA
Source organism: Calotriton arnoldi (assembly GCA_963921515.1). Classification (NCBI taxonomy): domain Eukaryota; kingdom Metazoa; phylum Chordata; class Amphibia; order Caudata; family Salamandridae; genus Calotriton; species Calotriton arnoldi. Next base: position 256,265 of record CAWUFW010008727.1, on the reverse strand, counting down.
GAGCATTTTGTATGGGGTCCGCCCACCCAGAGATCTTCTAGGGAGATTATTAAGTGCACGTTGTACGCTATACAAGTGGGCCAGCCAGTTCCTGCCAGTACCTAAGACTCTAGCTGTCAAGGATTGCTTTAAGTCACGGTTCATTCGTTCAACAATCGAATTGCCCTCAGGCCGATATGGAGACGAAAATTGCACCCGCACCCCCAGTGACCCCATTGCGTCCTTGTACGCCTTAGAGGCAAACGCTGGACCTTGGTCAGAATGGAAGGTGCCGCAGGCAAAAATTCCCACAAAGACACGCAAATCCCTTATGACATTTCGAGCGTCAGCACTCCGTTGTGGCCAAACCCAGATGAAACGTGTGCACGAGTCTACTGCAACTAAGATGTACTTATATGCAGTGTCAGAAGAAAAAGGACCGCAGTGATCCAGGTAAACACACCCAAAAGGTCTGTTAGAAATGCAGAGCTGTGTTTGTGGTGGTCGTGTAACCGTTGAAGGCTTAATTTGCTGACAAATGTCACAAGAAAGCACATAAGTACTGGTCTGTTTATATAAACCACGCCACCAGTAACGCTGCTGCAAGATGGAAACAGTCACAGATACGCCAGCATGGGCCAAAGCCAAGCCTTCGTGTGCGGCCGTTATCAAGGAAGGTCTGCGGTCCGCGTTGAGAATCAGCCGATCACCAACGTCTGGAATTCTTACATAAGGAACCTGTTCGGGACTTAACTGATAAGAGTACTTGGAAGGGAAAGCCCGTGGGTAATTAGCACCTTCCTTTGTTGCAGCAATAGCTGCCAAAATATCATTATCTATTTTAGTCATGGATCTTGTAACTGCTGCTACTGAGCACGTGGCTACTGCTGATTTGGCAGCTTCATCTTCCAAACCGTTACCGACAGCGTGTGCGCCCACACGCTGGTGGCCAAGGGTGTGAATCACCTGTGTGAGAGGCAAACGTTGTTTAAGATCTGCCACTCGAACTCAAAGCAACTTATGCTTAATTGTGCTGCCTTTTGCATCTCTATAGTTGTTTTGCGACCAAAAGAATAGGTTGTCATTGAAAGATTGACACAGTAGTAAGAATCGCATACAATAAGAGTCGTCACGTCTGGATTCGCGAACTCAAGTGCGAGCACCAAAGCACGCAGATCGGCCAATTGTGCAGTACTGTCTCCTAGTGCCTGTGTATGCACTACAGTCGATTTGAACTCACCGTTCACCATAGTACCTGCAACAATAGCACACGCTGTGGAATAAGCATGCTTTGAACCTGTGGCCGGTTGTGCCGAACCATCGGTATATATAATACATTCGTACTCCTCAAGCAGCAGCAAAGACAGAGGAGGAGGATGAACAAATTCATACTGTAAGAACTCCTGTGTCTGAAGAGAGGAATCAAAGATAAAAGTGACATTCGGGGGACGTCAGAGATTTAGCCCATTGTATCCAACAGGGGTGCAAAACCTTAGAGTTCGGTACACTTTCCTTCGTCACTGCCTCAAGGGCAGGATATGGTGTTAACACCAAAATGCGTTTTCCCTGTGTCAGTGCGCGTTCCTTCAGAATCGCCATTTGCACTGCAGTCAAAACTTTCTCCACAGAGGAAAAGCGCAACTCCGCTGAAGTGTAAAGATGTGACTTGTATGCAATAGGTACTGTGTCACCTTCGTTAAAGGTTAAGTACGTGAAACCCACTGCCCCTGGCACAATTCTAATCACCAGGTTTGTGTGGTTATCACGAGTCAACAAGAATTTTGATTCAAGTAGATCAGACTGCAAAGAATGCAGTATCGAAGAATGCTCAGGAAGCCAGCATGACTTCGAAAAGTTGGGCTGTATCAAGGCATATAGAGGCTTGATACGCTGGGAATATTCGGGAATGTAAGTACGCCCGAAGTTCAGAAAACCCAGTAATGACTGAAGCTTCTTCAGTGTGGTTGGAGGGTGCAAAAGTGCGCACTTCTCCAAAAAATGGGGAGCTAAGCCCTTACCTTCATTGTTGAGCTCATAGCCTAAAAACAAAACGGTAAATTCAGCAATGTGAGATTTGGCAAAATTAAATTTGTATCCTAAGACCGCAAATTCAAGAATAATGCAGTCCACACGTGAAAGATGCGGCCATAATTCGTCGTCTGTCAGATAGATATCATCGACGTACGAACACGCATCTGGGTCTATGCTGTCCAACAGAGAGACAACACGGGCGGCGAAGACACCCGGGCTGTTCCTGTAGCCCATGGGCAAACTTTGTTTACCACCGGAAGTGAAAGCGCTCCATTGGCTGCACTCCGTGGATAAGTTATGCGTGTAAAATCCATTGGATAAGTCAAGTGTCGTTTTATATTTTTTACGACCAAGACTGTCTACAAGCGCAGAACTGTGGGTATTTTGTACCGCAAAGGTCCGACAATGAGAGTTCAAATGTCGGTAATCCAAAACTAAAAGGTGCAATCCATCGGGTTTAGAAACCGCGAAAAGGGGATTATTCATTGGTGATACGCATGTTTCAATTACTCCTTGATATTCTAACTGTGTCAGAATGTCAGAAACCGGACCTTTAGCTTCCCGCCGGATGAGATATTGGGGTTGTGGCTGTGGCAGCGACCGCAAGGGAATATCATGGGGGGGAGAGTCTTCATCCCAGCCCACGTGATTACGGTATAACGCCGGAGCCAGGGCCCAGCCCATTCAGCTGCGTGAGCCTCCACTTTGTCCTTGGGGACATGACGAGAAAAGCTCGGAAGGATTACCTCCTCCCCTCTACGCGCAGCAAGTACGAATGGGGGCGGCCAATCCACCTCTGCCAACAAAATGTCGTAAGAAGAGGTCAGATTCTCCCAAAAAATCCCTTTAATAACACGCTCAATGTCACCTTCAATTTGAAGGACAATATTAAATAGTCTGTCAGGGGGTGCCACTCTGGTGTCAGCTGTCTCAACAGTAATGAATGTGTCAGTTGCTGTCGCCTCCACATGAGGACGTAGTGCCTCCCGCACTATGGTAACTTCCGCGGCGCTGTCTTGGAGCGTCACTGCCCACGTCCAATTCAGGAGTCTCGTTCTCACCATCTGTGGCATACCTCGCTGTTAAAGCTGCAACTTTTTTCTTCTGAAACTGTGGGCGAGAACGTGGAAATTCTTCTGGTTTCCCTCGGACTTGTTGTCGAGGTTGGTCTCGTCCCTGTGGAGCCTCACGACCCCTGCCTCTATCCTGGCGATCTCCTCCACCAGTCTGGGAGGTTGATGGTGCATGTGAAGAACGAGGAGAACGCGGATCAGTGACTTGAAATCTCTCGGGACATTTAATTCTTGCTCTGTCGCGCAAATCATAAGTGCGTTCTGAAGATACGGAAACCGGGGATGCGCCACGCGACCCTGGTTTGTTCTGTTGCTTACCCTGTTTCTTCAACCTCCAGTTCTTTTTAGTAAAGAACGGTTTCTCATCTTTCTCAGACTGAGTTTTTTGTTGTAGCTGTGATTGAGTTTGCGTTTTAGCAAAAGGCTTAACTCCCAGACTATTGCGGCCAATGGTTTTATAAGCCTGTGCAATAATTTTCGGTAATTCGCGTGGCCTGTCCGGTTCTGGGACTAAAGCCAAAGCATTAGCTACTTGAAAGTTAACTGCATTGCCCTTGACGTTCGCAAGGATTAGATCAGCCCCTACATCGAACACTCCCACCAGTCTCATCCCCAATTCCACAGCCGCTTCAGGGCCATGCTCATCCTGCACTCGTTTAATTACAGAGGGGAGAACTGTCATGGAAGGAGTGCCGAAACACTTCGCATATACTGCTGCGAATACCTTGCCCCAGTTGTTGCATTCTGCCAACTCGGGAATTAAGTCTTTCGGCAAACTAATCGTTAAAATCCTGTGTTTTTCCACAGGAGATGTATTTGGAAAAACTGCCTCCAGCTGGTCAAATTTTTCTGCAAGCCAATAAGGTAAACCATCCTTATTTTTTGGGCGCTTGCCCATCACCGAATTAACCATGACGGGACATATGGTTACACCGCCCGGTCCAGCTGGATGCGCCGCAACTCCAGGAGGGGCTCCCTGGACGTTGCCAGTAACATATTGTACCAAAGCTCTGTGAACGCGTATCAAAGACGTATGCAATGCACGCAGTTCATCAACCGCAAGCGTCAAATAACGCGGATGTGGGGTATACCCGGCCAAGACAGGCCAAGTGGCCCCGTCTATTGATAGGGGGCCTAAACGAACCAGGGTGACCGGATGTGGGAGGGCGCCATTAAACCAAATACGGTGTTGCCATGCCGAAAGTGGTACTTCAAGAGCCTGATAAGGCCGATAAGCATTGGGTAGGGCAGTGAGAGTGTACTCATGAAACAAATTGTCCGTTCCATCCACCGCCGGAAAAGTGACCCAAGAGTAAAACACCTCAAAGTGGTGAGCCGGGTCAGCCTGCACCACAAAGATGAGTGCGACACCCGCGTCAGGCACTCCATAAGCCAGTAAATGAGCCCGGAGCACAGCGCGGCTATGTGCCGGTATATTTATATCCGCCATTAAGACCAGAAATGATCGATAACCTAATATGAGGCAGCGCAATATAGGTTTTACTTAAACACCTTTTAATAACTTCAAGCTTGAAAGAACCTATAAAAACGTCAATATAGGAGGTATCACCCTCACACACGTTTCCGGAAGGGTATGCGAAGGGTGTTATGGACAAGCACAAGCACTACTCAAGATACGCAGATAAGAAGCCCACTACGTTGGTGGCGCCATGTTGTAGGGATTCTGGACATACACAGAGCTATGCACAGGATAATAGGACCTCGGAGTATAGTGGTGAACCAACCATGCACCTTAGTACCCACAATCCCAATCCGACTAGCTTTAGCGTCTCATTCGCCGCGAAGCTACCAATGATTAGACAACCCAGAGCACGGTCTCTCTCTCTCAGGACTCGCGGGAGCAAGAACACCCTTTCATAACTCACTCATATTTGTCCACAACGTGCGTAATAAGAGACACAGTATAGTTTAAAATGTTTATTTCAACTATCGTGCTCTAAGATACAGTACACGTGCCAGTACTATCAGCATAATGCATAATGATAAAATAAGAAGCATAGTTACAATTCCATAGAATACAAACAGGGAAAGCATTTCATAAAGCAGTGGATATAGGGCTAAATGGCCTTACCACCCTCCCCGTGCTATTAACTAGTTTATTATAAAAATAGAAGACCTCTGGGCTTTGTCAGGCGGACCCTCATACCTCAATCTCTAGATGCAAGGTTTACATCATCAGACAAGAACAGCTCTTCTCTCTGGAAAGGTTTTTCTCCGAGTGCCACAAACAGCGAGATCACAATATTAAAAGCACACGAATTTCTCCAGTGCAGCTGTATTTTGTGTTATGTCTAAGTGCGAGGGGCTGACCAGATCAGCAAGAACAAGGGACGTTGTTTTTCGACCTTGTACATGATGTGCAGACGAAACCCACAGGGAACAGGAGAAAAGGTGAAAGGCAGACAGTTCTAATATAGCCGGGCACAAGCAGAGGCTGGAAAAACAAAGTCACAGAGTAACGTGTGCAAAAGGGCATCATGGCAGCCAGGCCTAAGCTAACTTAGCAAAGTAGACAAAGAGGCCACAAACCACACTACAGATCCTTATCTCCCAACATTTTTTAGGCCTATTTCATTGATAAATTTGGACTGTAAAATCTACGCCATGATTTTAGCGAACCATTTACAAAAACATATTTCTAAACTCATACACCCCTCGCAAGTTGGATTTTTAAGGATTAGGCTCTCCAGTGACAACACCAGTATTTTATGTCACGCAATAGAGAAAGCCAAACTTTTGAAATCCCCAACAGCCGCTATCACACTAGACGCTGAATAAGGTGAACTGGTCTTGCTTGAAAGCAGCTCTAGAAAAATGTAATCTAGGCGAGAACCAAATTCGTATGTTCATGGCCCCATACTATAAACCAACCGCAAAGGTAAGAGCAGGGGGCATCATCTCCTCCCCCCTAGACCTTAAACAGGGCATGAGACAGGGCTGCCCACTCTCCCCATCCGTATTTCTATTAGCAATAGAGCTCTTTCTATGTCATTTAAGAGATAACGAAGACATTACAGGTATACAATTCGGAGACACCACAGTCAAAATTAGTGCCTACGCAGATGATGTTCTAATCATCTCTGAAAATGCTGACAAAGCTATCCCAGACTTAATATCCACGATACAAAGATTCTCAGAAATCTCAGGATACACGCTTAACAAAGACAAAATGGAGGTAAAGCATTTTCACAACTTCGGCAACAAAGTAATCATAGGGAACACTGGCCTAGCATGGCAACCAGGGTGTATTAAATACTTAGGAATAGAGTTTGCAAAAGACCTAATCACCACCCTGCAGACTAAAGAAAGTATTCTTATCAAACAAATCAACTCACTTCTAGATGGTTGGTCTCCAAAGTTCCTGTCCTGGTGGGGGAGAGTAGAAACCTTAAAATGATGATCACTCCACTGATCAATTATCTAATCAGCATGCTCCCCTTAACCCTTTCTAATGACTTCCTTAACAAAATTGATAATATTTTTAAATCCTTCCTTTGGCAAGGGAAAAAGCCAAGCATATCACTTAAAAAACTTTAACTATCCGAAGAGAATGGTGGTTTAGGACTTCCCAACTTCAGGAATTACCAAACAGCATATCTCTGTAAACGGGGACTCTTGTGGTTCGACGATGATCTGGATTATTTGCCAATATGGGTGAATATAGAGAAATCGCTTCTAAATAATATCCTGCTTTCTGCAATCTTAACAATGACCATCAGTCACATACCACACTCTAAATATATCATCCAAAACATGAATCGTGCGCTCCTGTGGTTAGACCACCTTTCGTAGATAAAAATCAAAAGTCCAACCTGACCTCTCTATGGTACAATCCTACTCTGAAAATAGATGGACAAATGACATACTGGCAAAAATGGTCGACTCATGGTATTAATTTAGTCAAAGTCCTCTTGTAGGACAAAGACCCACAACCTTTCTCAAGTCTGCAAACACGTTTTAGTTTAGATCCACCAGAGTTCTATATGTTTTTTAAATTAAAAGCTCAACTAACGAAACTCTCATTACTCCACTTGCATCCATCCATTCTCATGTTGAGGGGGTTGCTCTTAAAATCTGGCCACATAGTTTCTAAAATATATAAATAACTACTCCCCAGCCGAAGAAAATCACACTCCTGCAACAAACTGAAATGGGAATCAGAACCTAACTCCAAAAATATACCATTTGACTGGAAAAGTATACACAAAATACCCCTCTCAAACAAGATATCAACGTCACTTGCACAGACAAAACACATGATCATTAATAGAGCCTACTGGACACCATCCAGCATTTTAAAACTCAACCTATCACAGAGCCCGACTTGCTGGATTTGCCAACTTCAGGAAGGGGATTTGAGCCATATGTTTTTCCATTGCCCCATTATACAAAACTACTGGGACAATATCTTTGACTGTATAAAAAACACTTTTAATATTGAGCCCTCTAGAGAATTCTCCTATATCCTTCTAGGTTATCTAGATCCTCAACTACACAACAAGGGTGACCGTTGTCTCTTAGACTTAATGCTTACACTTGCATGTAAACTAATTCTTAATAACTGGAAAAAAACTACGACAGTCACCTTTAGGATGTGGCAAGAATGGCTCTCCTTTCTCAGAGGGGCGGATAATCTATCTCTACAACTATCGCCTTGGCGGTCACCAATGAGAAAGATGTGGGACTCATTGGGCGCAACTTCTTTCAATTTCGACCCACCCTGATTAACCGTATATCCATACTCCACTCCTGGGGTTAGGTTAGTCCTAATGTTAACTGGTAGGCAATTTCCTTGAAGGGTCAGACTTATATAATCAAATTCATGTTGACAACCTTTTTTCCATCATATCGTACATTTCTACCATAGTTTACGTTTTCTTTTCTATCCCTTTAATCATTTATGAAGTATGGATGATGACATGCTTTATGACCTGAATCAGATGTACTCACCTAACTATCGAATATTATGTAAGAAGATGCCTTAAAGACACCCATAGGTACAACACATATATTCAAGGCACTAAGACTTCACACAAATTATTATCTCAAAGGGTATAAAGATACTTCAACAGGACCATAGGCACAATATATGTTGTCAATGTATCAAGGTATCATTCGATGGATGTCTTCCATGTACTAAAATGCCTTTAATGTCATGGTGTCAATTACCTTATGCATGCTATGTAGTACGCAACAAGACGCCTTAATCACAAACATAGTCATAAGTTATGTGATCAATGTATTAAGGTATGAGTCGACGATGTTTCAATATGTATCAGGATGATATCAAAGCCATGATGCCAAACAGCTTTTTGCGGACTACAATGACCTGAGTCTTAAGTATATCATCTCACGTGCATCCAAATCCCTTTACTTTAATCTTAAACATCCCATTAGAAGCATGTCTTTGACCGGAAATATGTTTACTTTCCTTCTGTTGTGATTTTATACTTTGTTTTACTCTCTGTGTACTTTGCTGTTAATTTTCTGGAAATCTAAATAAAAATTATTTGAAATAAAAAAATTATATTAGTAGTTTTTTTCTTTATTTTGAATTTGTGGCTTTAGCTAAGTATGAGAATCAGCATTGTGGAAAAATGGTTTGGGAAATTGAGTGCGTGAGATATGTATTTTTATGTAGTGGAAGACAAGGGTACGCCCAATGTTTACATTTGAATAAGCAAGGAAAAGTTATTATTTTTTTATTTTTACTCATAACTTAGGCACCATTTGAAAATATGAACAGAATTTGGCTAACAGCATATACAGTAAGACCGTGAGTAGCAAGATCCACCCTGATCTGTTGCAAAGGGGAAAACTTAAAAGGGAGGGTCTTTAAAACTTTTCATTCACTAATACCTTAGGTAGCATTTGACAAATATGCACAGACTTTGACATATAACATGCTAACCACAGATCGGAAATTTCAAGTTTCATGAAGGCCTGTTAAGAATGTGACAAAGTTAAAAGGTGTCAGACTTTTGAAGTCAAAATGCTTACCTGCAACAGTGCACTCTAACGTCTGACCTTAAGGGCCTCATGAAAAGGTGCTGCAATAGAAACCATAAAAGAAAATTGCGACCAGCCATTTTAATTTGGCGTGCTACTTTTCAAAGGGGGATGCACAAGGGTATAATGTTCTTTGTGCATAGCACTCATTACAAAACAACACAGTAGGAAAATAAGAACCGACCCATCTAAGGGGCATATTAACAAGGGCATTATCTCCGCTTTTTTGGCTTTAAAAGCCAAAAAGCGGAGAGTAATCTTTCGCCCTATTAACAAGTGGGTGCTAACATGCATTAGCGCATGTTAGCACCCTTTACCCGACGCTCCCTTTGCATCTCTAATGAGATGCAAAGTGGGCATCACTGGGCAGTACAACCTTGCAAATATCGCTGATGTGCACATCGCAATATTTACAAGGCTGCCCCAGCATTTAAGCAGACGTTAGTTTTTGGAGAAAACCGCTGTTTTCGCCATAAACTAACATCTGCTAAAATGCAGACTTACCTATCCCTAACATTGGGGGTGGATTATGCTGATACGACCACAGGGTCGTATCAGCAAGGTTATCGCCGTTTTGCAGGGAACATCGCTGGCAAAAACCAGCGATGTTCCCTGCAAAACGGCGATTACCCCGCTATCGCTGGAATGTTTGTCGCCCTGGAGAAACGCGTTGTTAATAACGCGCTACCAGGGCGATAAATTCCAGAGATAGATGGCGATAAATAAAGAAGCGCTAAGCGCGCTTTGCGTTATTTATCGCCGTCCCTTGTTAATATGCCCCTTACTTCCTGGATTTTTTGCTTTTGGACCACCTCTTCTTTTGGGAATTTTGCTGTGAGTGACCCTGAGTCTCACTAACAGTAAACTCTTAAATGGATTGGGAATGCTAGCTGTCAGTACCTGCCTTTTAAAACAAGGTCTGCTGTTGTGCAGCTGGGTTAAGGGGTACTGGGTTTGCTGTAAATGGACGTATGCACACGTGTGGCTGTGTGTGTGGGCTGATTGAGTGGGACTAGCGTCCAGCTCAGTCCAGTATTTACACATATATACAATAGCGCCATTTGTCAGTGATTGGAGCTGTTATGGGGAGAGGAAAAGGAGGGTATGGAATCTGCATGTGCTAATTACTTTATAGAGTGCAATAGGTCTGGGAAAGTTCATCCCAAAGAGAGCAAAGGGGAAACCACCAGACACCACAGCCAATCACAGGTAAACAGCAACTTTGATAGTTAGTGGCATAGTTTCAGGTTCATCGAGAGGACTTTCAACAGGCCACTTCAAGTTGCGATCGTAGGATGTCCCAAATAGCCAGTGATGTGTCATCCTACGGTTGGGAAGAGGTGCCTACCTTCTGGAACTTTTCATCCATTTAAAAATCATTGTACAGGGTAGAGAGTGGGAAGGGAAAGATGCATTTTGCAGGACCCGAAAGAATACCCGGCCAAGGCTAGTGGTGTTGGCCTTTGGCAGAAGAGTAGAGAGATGGACTTGCTGAGGGACCTAGAGGAAAGAGTTCCTCTGGATATTCTGAGGAAGAATAATCTTATAGACTTCTGCTACCATACGGTTGCCCTGCAAGCAGCCAAAGGAGGCTTTGAGAAATGAAGAGTGCAGGCATGTACGGTATTCTGTCTTGAGCATTATGGAGTGCCGCTGGAGGAGACCACAGGCTGGGGTCTTGACAGAGGACAGGTTCTGGGCCGGCCTGGAGCTGGAAGGCAGCAGGGTGTGGACATACACATTTTCTGAATTCACTAACATTTCCAAAAGAAGTCCTGGAGAAGTACCCATAGAAAATGTTAGCACATTTCTGTTTATGTCTGTGCAATGGCATTCTTGTATGCATAATCGCTAGTTTCACATAAGGCAAATTGCACTATTTTTTTCTCCATCTATGTGCTACTCATTATGATGGAGGAAATGTTACTTCCACTGTCTTTGCTGCTTCCACAAACCTTGCTAATCATGATTTCTTGACAGGGTGAGCCTGGTAACCAACCTTACCTACTTAGGTCTTGGCATCAGAATCCTGTAACAGCCACCAGCGCAGTGGTATCACCGTCCATCCTGCACTATCATAATGAATACCTGCAAAAACAGGTTCTAATGGGAAATACTGCTACAAATGTGGCTTTTTAATGGAACGAACAAACATAAGTAAAGTGCTTGGTGAAACCTTCATTTACAAGGTTTCACTCCGGTGGCGCACATTGCATTGCCATATCTACAAGGACATGGAAAGCCACCCTGTGTGGCTTTTCATGGCCTTGTAAATATGGTGAGATGCAATGCAGTGCAAGTCAGTGCGTTGCCTCACACTGCAATGGGGAGGCGTGCCAAGGGCGTTATTGTGAGTGTTCCCAGGTAACACCCATGGCATTTGACACATTCCCAAATTTACAACTTTCTGTAAACCTGGGAATGCGCCTAAAGCCTATGCCTCACCAGCGGAGACATAGGAGAGTAATAACAATGAGAAATACCTTCTTTGCTCCTCGTTTTTTCCTCTTTCTATGTGTGTTGCATTCAGCAGCACACATAGAAGAATAAAATCGCCTCCATTGATAGTTTCTGTGCAGGAAGGTGTCTCTTCCTGCACAAAAACAATCATTTCCAAAAAGCAGACACCCTTGCACCATGGTGCAAGGTTGCCTGTGTTGGCGCATGGCAGCCAATTGAGCGCCAGCACAGGGAAAGAGGACAGGAATGTGCCATATCTGACAGATACAATGCATTCCTGCCCTTTTCTTTTGCTGTAGGGCAGCGCAGCAGGAAGGCTTGCGATGTTGCCCTCTGGCTAAATATTGTAAATGAGGCCCTTAGCTTTTTGTGACTGAGGGATTATACTTTAATACTACCTTTACAAAAAAAAAACCTACACATTGACAATAAAACCATGTCATCCCATGTCATGAGCGACACTGGCAGACATTCTCATGTTTTTAGAAAACAGCATTTATGAACTGCGAAAAGTGAAGTGACATACCCCCCGAATAGCGTTAGTTGGGAAGCAGAACTGGCTGAAAGTATCAAGCAGGATTTTCAACAACTTGGAAGCACTGGTAGACTGGCCCGTTATAGAAAGACAAACAATGATGTTTGCAAATTCATAATACAACATTTATATTTTAAGGCAGATCATGGAAATAACAGTCACCAAGGCGCATATTTACTAGATTTGTGGCGCAGCACAACAAACTACCTTGCTGAGCTTCCCTGCATCACAGGGAAAAGGTAGAATGTGCCATATTTATGCAATACACTACATTCCTGTCTTTTCCCCCTGCGCTGGTGCTGTGTCCTCAGCATAGCGCCAACGTAGGCACCCTTGCACCATGGTGCAAGGGTGCCTGTGTTACAGGCAGGATTATTTTTGTGTAGGAAGGGGCATCTTCCTGCACAAAAAACAATTCATAAAGGTTTTTTTCCTCTTTCTAAGGGGCATATACTCAAGGACTTATTGCCGATTTATCTGCACTTTAGCACCGCAAAAGTGGCGATAGATTTATCGCCCTATTCTCAAGCTGGTGCAAACTGCCAATATCGCCAGTTATCCAGCGATAGCTGCCGCAAGAAACATCGCCACGGATGAGAGCGACAACTAACGCTAATGATATGCAGAGTAGGCGTTCCCGTGCAAAAACACACGAAAACACCACTTTTCGATATTCTCAACGACCACCAGATCTGCGAAGCGATCCAAAAACAGGCGATAAGGCGCGTTAGCAGCAGGGATTTACTGGTGTTAAGCAGGACGACAACCTGCAGTATGAAAGGGAGCCCAGCCCAGAGCCACATCTGAAGACCAACACATGTCATGGAGCTACTGATCATGCAGCTCGGAGACCCAAGAGGTCCACAACACCCACCGCCACCACCCCCAGGCCCCCCCGCATCCCCCTCCCAGACTACCACTGAGGCAGTGCAGAACAAGACGGCTGACCTTCCGAAAACGGCATGGCCCCTCAGCCACACAATTGCAGAATGTGGGGAGAGGTGGGAACCAAGTATGTGTGAAGGAGGCAAGTCACCCATGAATAAGAATGTACACAATGCCAAGTGTGGTGGTGATGTGCTGGACAGACTTCAGTATGCAGAGCACAGACATGTCCATGTGGACATATACTGCTGGTGTCTGTAGTGTTGTGGACAGCGGACGCAACCATGTCACCTCAGGCAGTGGGTAAGACCTTGGACACGTAGCTTTGTCGTCCCCCCCTGTAAGCGTAAGCGGAGTGGGCTGGGCCGGCGTATGCCAGTCCAGCGTAGGGGTGTGAAGAATTTGCCCAGGGCTCTGGGAGTGGTTCAGTTCTGGCCTGGACAAGGAAGTAACTAATGCGTGTGTCTCTGTTGTAGTTTCAACGCCACCCGGCCCGCAATCGACAATGTTGCAATGTAGCATGCACCCGGAGGGCGGGTTCGCACGAACGGAGAAATGAAGGAGCGCAAGACCGCTCGGGTCTTGGCTCATACATGCCAAGTGTTGTGTGTATCTGTATTGCCGCAGCATGAGCCAAATGCCTAGCCTTAATCGCAGCGCGAGTTCAGCCAGGCATGAACTCTACATCTGTGTCCGCACTATCCTTACCATAGGCCTACACTCACGTGGCTGTCCACCTTCAACAGCCAACATCACAGTGTCGTTGTCAGGCTTGTGGACATGCGCAGACAGGCATGACAATGGTGTGCCGTAGGAGTGCAAGTGATGCAACCGCGCAGCGCACACAAGTAAATAGGCTCGGGGGGAGGGAGAAGCAGCTGTGAGGCAACGTAACACACAGTGTTGCAGCTCATTTGCCACATGCAAGACATGTCAGACATGAATCCCAAAGTCGCACACATCCCACCCCACCCCCAACAAGCCACACCACATTTCCTGAATTCAACACGATGACAAACTAACATTAGGGATGAATGCTCCTTTGTCTGAACTATCAGGCGGAAGCACATCTGCACCTCCGACCTCGGAATTGCATGTGTCTGGCACCCCTGACAGATACTATAGCAGCTGATGACGACTCCCACACTACGCACAGCCCAATGAAAGACCAACGTATACACACCCCACACACAGAAGTCCTTGCTCGAAGTTATCTTGCATGGAATGGCCTGCACACTTACTCCCACACCATCCCAGGCGTACAACCGTTGCACACTAAAACAACTCATTGATCAAAGCTGTGGCATTTCATCCACAGAACTGGTGCAGGTCAGAACAGTGCCGCTTCAACCAGAGCCACTAATGCAATGGCAGAACATCCCGGACACATGCACAATCGTTGTCACGTGGAACTGTACTGTGCACGTATGCTGCATTTACTGGGTGCACTGCCATTGGCAGTGCTGCGGATCAGTTACCAGCTAAGCTTCCGCCTTGCCAACGTCACCTGCGTTCAGCCTGTGTTACATTGTCGATCGTGCATATTTGAGTGGTCCATGGATGTCTTCCTATCCAACAGGACCCTGAACTGGATTTTGACATGTGTGTGCGCCCCTTGTTGGCCGACGACCAGGAGTGTCACCGTGATACCCGTTTATGGGATGCCTTGATACTTGGCATACATGCTGGCAGCTGGACCTGGGAGATTGCACAACTCCTCGTGTGCAGTGACCACATTGAACCGCTCCCCTATTGGGCTGTAGTGCTAATTGGTGAAAGGGGGTGGACGCAGCACATCTGTCTGGACCTGCTAATGGATTGCCTCGCCGTCCTGTTTGATGAAGTCGACAACGACCTAATGTTGGAAATGATAGCCTACGAAGCTGCAATCGCTTTCATGGACGAGTAACTATGTACCTGCAGCCACAACAGATTGGAACCCATTGCACATGTCCCAACACCTTGTTGCATCTTGGAGATCTGGTCATATATCCCACGACAACAGTGGACATGGCTGCATTCGCCTGGACTCTGAAAACATGAGCGGACAACAACGCGGGTTAACACACACCTGTGAAAGGTGAAGCACTCCCCCGGAGTGGACAGCGGTGCTTGGCAACGTTCCTCATTCTGGCATACTGCTGCATTGGTCTGCATGTTGTGGCACTTATCTTGCCCGTACTGACACGCATATGCTAATAAAGTCTACGCACCTTCACTTGTATTCAACTGTGATGAGTGTTGATTTGAATGACAATGTGTGTCTCACTGCCTATCTGAGTCACGGCCATACATGCACATTGATAGCATTACCCAGGGAGTAGCTTTTTTAGGAATCACTGTCCCTACATTCATCCATACTTTCATACTTGATTGATCATAGCCATGACACATCTGTGTAAATTAGAATGTTTTATTCACATTCAGTGGAGTGTTGAAGCTGGACCAGTACAGGGCCATGCAAACCCCACTTTACACTGTTGCCCCGTGGAGGGCCAGCCACAGTCCTTTAGGGATTGACAAGTTCATCAGAAGAGGAAGACTTCATTCCGCAGTGTGATTGCTGTGTCATTGGCAACCAAACAAAATATGACAGTCCATGTCGAGGTCCAAGGTGAGTGTCGCTGAGTGTATCGGGGGACAGTGGAAGGTGTTATTCCAGGGCATGATGCAGAGGGCAGAACCAAGCTGAAACAGGCCATATGGTGGAGATGAATGCTACCACTTCATTCTTACCACAAAGCCAGATTCATTATCATCTTCGTCCTCTGATTTGTCAGGTGCCTCACATGTTGGTGGTGGTGTTTAGTCTGCATCACTGTGTGGCACTGACACATCAGGGGCCGGAGGTGGAATGTCTGCCGCACTGTGTGGCACTGACACTTCAGGGGGCGGAGATGTGGATGGAGTAGTAGCAGCAGCATTCATCCATGCCAGGCCTTGTGGTGGCAATGCCATGACGAGGATCTGCAGGGCATTGAAGATCACAGCTACATCTCGCTGGTGTGCAGCCGTGGCAAACATTCTTTCCGCCTGCATCCGCTCCAAGCTCTCCATCATTCTCCTTATGTGTCCCAACTCCCGGCTGACATCGCTGGAGCCACTCTGACTAGACAGTTGTTCTTGGCTCAGAGTCATTACTCCAGCAATGTCAGCCATGGATTGTTGGAGAGCATGGAGCAGACAGTGGGTGTCCGTTAGGGACTATAAGTCATCCCTGATGGGACTTAGACACCCACGCATGGCATCTAGTTTGGCTGCCATGAGGTCGAACCCCACCCGCAGCTGATCAGCCATCTTCTCCTGGCACCCTAACACAAGGCGTAGGAATGCCATGTGTTGGTCGTGGGGGTCCTGGGAGACAGCCGTGGTGGTGGGTGCTTCCTGCTGTGTGGTCTGTGCAGGGGTGGGGTCTCCTCGATGCAGCTGGGCTGCCCTGCTCCTGGAGGTGGGGTGCCGAAGCTGTCAATGAGCTGTTGGAGGGCGTCGGTGTTGATGTGGGGGAGGTCCTCTTCATCATCAGTGCTGAGTTGTTGGGTCTGCTCTGCAGGAGGTGTTGATTCTCCCTCTGCAATGTGAAGGGGAGATGCAGATTGACATTGTGTTCACATGTATGTTCACGCATTGTACAAGTTTACTAACAGACTGCATGACAATGTACATTGTGACTGTTTGTGAGGGGATGCCTATTTGATGCGGGACAGTTGACATTTCTACACCATCAGGGATGTGAGGTTGTACTTGTACATTATCATCTCACAGTTTCCTGCTATGCCAAATGCGAATGGCCATTTTCTACACACAAGCGGCAGCAGTTGTGTCCTCTGTTCTGTTGTGAAAGTGTTGCAGTTTGTACCACATTGTTGTCAATGTTGAGGTGCTCTGATCCTTATGTGTGTGTGCTGCATTGTGGGTGTGTTGCCCCTTCAGCTCTGATTTGGCTGGCCCTTATCCCTTTCAGGCGGTGTGCCTTTCAGTTCTGTGCTTATACAGTGCTGAGATATTGCAGACTTGGGTAAATTGGGCTCTTGGTCGGAGTTGTGACTCTTGGGCATGGTTTGTCCGCAGATGTCCTATACTTAATTGTGCATGTGTGCCATTGTGCCCATCTCCCCCCGTCCCCCCAGTCCCTGGTCGTTACTCACCCTGTTGCTGTTGGCTCAGGTCATGTTGTGCAGTGTCCGGTCCCCCACCTCCTGCCACCGTCTCCCCAATGATGACTCGGGTCACCATTTCCTCCATCTCATCCAGCTCCTGGTGTGTCGCTGGATTCCCACCTCCAGTCTGCATTGCTGCTTTCAGGTTGGCTGCGAGTTAGGGCAAATATGAATACGTCCATTTTAGGGCATGTATGAACGGGTCTACATTAGGGCCTCTATACGGGACATAACACCCACTCCTCTTCCGAACAGTATGACAATGACCATACTTAAAATCTGGACAATTTAAAAACATTTTAAAATCAAGTAAAAACGTGGTTTTAAAAATGTTTTTAAAAAACTTCAAAAAATGTTACAATTCAGCTACTTCCAATTGCCACTAAAAAGAAATGTCTATTTTGTTTCTCTATATAAGTTGCTTCACTCAAAGCGGAAGAAGGCCATGCTTTTCTCAAGCGAAAGTGTCAATTTAGGAAATGTTCCAATTTTGCTCATTTGTTTTGAAACGAATGAAGAAGCCAAATTCTTTCCCAGGACGCGATGAGCCAATTCAAGATTAAGCGTCCTGGCTGGGAAGTACAATATTATCGGTGTTAGCTGCTGCAGGCGACAAATTCAACGCCTCACAGAGAACGTCAATCGCACATAGATGGAATGTAGTACTGCTAACAGTCGGTGCTGCGGCAGCTTGTGCGGCAGTTGCAACCTGGGTATCTGTGGAGGAGTCACCTAACTCAGCAGGAGCAAATGGCACCTGTGGATTCTCCAGGAATGCATTCATCAGAATCGGAAGACGCTGGGGACAACGCAGAGCATGGGCCTTTATGTGGTCCAGCATTGCATCCGTGTCCGGAGGGGCATCTGATGGAAATGTCAGACAAAGATCCAACGTGCATTCTTCTCCGCAAAACAGGCATCAAAGAACAGGTAAGATGCAGTCTACCCAGACTGGTCGAAAGGATAGAAACCAGGAAGCATTGAGTTTTTGCAGGCAAGAAATGCCCAGAAGTTGTACCATGCGTTCATGGTATTTCCGCTCCTAGCGCATGTTCGAAATTCCCTCTGGAATTGGGCCGTCCATTGCGTAGCAGCAGTATTATGAATAGGACCCCTGCAACCAGCAATAGGATAAGCGGGAATCCTCCAAATACGCTTCCCAATACAGAGTGTATAAAATTTGGGATTACTCCGAGGACTGTCTGAAAGGTGCTTAACAGTCCTGACCCTATGGTCTTAAATAGGTGTACAATATCGCTCGTATCAGACATATTGAAGATACGTCCCACCATTTCTATGAAATGAAAGGGGCAGTATGTACTTATAAGCGCCTGTATCTCAGTCGAGGTCCTTGCAACTTGAAGTTCATAGGTTTCTCGAGCGGAGGTTAAGGGCACAGGTTGCTGTAAAAGCATGGCTTGCAGTCTGCTCAGAGTATCAAATTGTATGAAAGAAACGTTCAGCGAAGGCCATAACGGCGCCTCCCCGACTGTGTTCAGTGGTGGAAACAATACTTGCATACAGCAAGTAACCCTGGAGTCAACAGTGACCAGATAGGCGACGCCCGGAAGCATCCCACAGCAACCTTGATCATTTAACATTAAGTAACTCCCATTCGAGAGCAGCTGGAAAACCGGCGTGATCTCGGCCGCTGGGGTCCCAGTCATGTGACACGATAGGTTTGCTACTGAACCGTTACAGGCTCCGTGTAGTGAAATATCCTGACACATGAGAGAACTGCTTAAAGCGTTCTTGCAGTTTGCACCACTCAGATACACTTCTCGATCCCCATTCCGGCATCGATATCTATATGGTAACTCCCAAGTTTCCTTAATGTAACCCTTACCCATCTTTTCATATTTGCCTGCCTGCCTTTGCTCAAGGCAATATTGAAACTGAAACGTAATGACCGGTAGAGTGATTTGGCCATGAATTAGCCATTCTGTTGATGGTGATTCAGCTACAGTGAATGGTAACCTTTCCAGTTTCTCAATATGCAGCATTGTATATTTGGCTCCCCTTTGTGCCATTTCTGTCTGTTTATCAGTTAGATTGTATTCTGAAAACAGAGACGTGGTGTTTATAAAACACCAGGGCACATAGCCTGCACGCAAAGATTGTAGTGTCCAGCTTAGCATCATAATAGAACGTAGCTGAGATTGCTCGTGTTGTAACAAGGCCAGATCTTGTTCTAATATGTCGATTGCCGAAGACACAATGTTGCCTAAGGAGTAAATCCTGGAGGTCAAAGTTGTTAACCCATTATCCACTACAGCTAATGCCTTTTCTAAGTTAATATGGTCTATTTCCCGTATTCTTTCTGCGGCCTCTTGTTGGGATATTTTCCAGTTTTCATTATAATAGGCATAAAGGCCAGCATATATGAAACGTTTCTGACGTGTTTTCCTTGGACCTAGTAGGAAATCCCTAAGGTCTACATCAGGTGTGAGTAAGGTCAAGTGATGTTTTACTTCTGTGAGTGTTGAGGTCTCTAGCCAATCAAGGCACAACTTCCCAACACTATAGGATGTCACTACCCCTGGGTGATGTCTTTGTACATAGCGTGTATCTTGCCTATGGATACTAAACCCTTCGGTTGTATTCATAAATCTCTGTTGACAGGTGTTTGTGTCAATGGGCCAAATCAGCCATTTCGTCCAATCAGGATCTGATCTGTTGTACTGGAGAATGTCATTTAATCCTACCCCTTGTGTAGTTCAATTCTGCCCCCCACCCATCTGTGACGGTGTAGGAAACCCGGGTGAGTTCAGTTCCTTGTTCTTGGCTACTCCAAGACAGGATGTCTGTTGCACAGTTTCATTCAGAAATATGATTTGCTGTGGAATGAGGCATGCTCTAAAAAGCGCTTCTGTTCCCTGGACTTGCCAGTCCCTAGAACCCCAGATCGATTTTAAATCTATAGTGTTCTTCCATAGGTCGAAACCCTGTGTAGACAACTGGGCTATAAAGGAAGCAGAGTAAATATGTTTGGTGTTTGTTAACATAATTTTCTGAGCTGAAATTTTCGCCACTTTATAATAAAATGACTTCGGGTCGGATGTGTTAAAGTTGTTAAACCCTGAGAAGTATGTGAATTTCTGTGCAAATGCCTGTGAACTACCTTTCGGTGGTGTTGGGCAGTGTTCCTGTAGGAGAGTAGGATCTGCTTCACATGGGTACCCCCACTTTTTGCTGATGCTTCACTGTTTTTCGACATTAGTCTGGCTGGGGCCCTGCTAATCAGAACCCCAGCCTAGCTGCTTCCTCTCTAAAATGGTTTCCATGTGCCTTAGGCACATCACTGATTGGAATCTGGAGTGCCCTTATAAGTCCCTAGTATATGGTATACTATGTACCAAGGGCATAGGTACCTCAGAGGCCTGCCAGGGGCTGCAGCATGTATTATACCACCCCTGGAAGGCCATCCAAACTGACACCACAGGTCTGCTACTGCAGCCTGGGTAAGGTGGTGCATGCACCCCTTACTGTGATATAGGTTACCTATATCACTAAATACATACACACATATAAACCTATAAGTCACTCCTAAGGCAGGCCTTATCAATTCTAAAGGCAGAGTGCATGGTTCCTATGTGAGAGGGTGCCCCTGCATGAGCAGGGCCCCTCTGCAGTGTTCGGAGACCATCTCTGATGCTGTTTGTAGTGCAGCCTGACCATATACTCTTAAGCGCATTATAACCTCGCGGTAAAATGCTAACTTTGGAATGGCTGCACCTAAACATGTCGTGTTTGGTGTCAAACATCTTGGAATACTACCCCCCGCCAATTCTGGCGGCGGGGGTAGCATTCCACCCTTCTAGAGGGAGAGACATGTTAACTCTGGCTAGCCCGGTAACTTCTTTCCAAAGCCCTGGCATCACAAAATGGATGCTGCTGCCACAGACACGAGTCTGGCCTCCTGCTGCTGGACGAAACTCCGGCAGGGAGGCCTGGACAATAGGTTTCCTGTCCCAGGGAGGTGTGACCACCTCCCCAGACAGGATAATGTGTATTGGGGCTGGGCGGGAGCACTTTCGGGTGCTTTGAAGTCCTGCACTGGGGGCACATTTGGTGTCCCTGTGCATACCCCAGTTCAAACCGGATCAGGGGCTTGCAGCCCCTGCTTTGGCGCGAACTGGACAAAGGGAAAGGGGTGTAGCCACCCCTCTGCCCTGACCCACCCATAGGTGGGGCCACAGAATAGTCCAACCCCTATTCTTAGTATAAGTATAGGAACCCAGTCCTTAGGACTTTAGATTATCCCTGGACGAAACTCTGAAACTGAATCCTGGACCTTCGACGCTCTACTCACGATTAGAGGACAGAAGAATCTCCCTTGGGGTCAAGGAGTGACTCCCCTGCTTGGCAGGCACCAAAGAAGCATCTGTCCGGTTTGCATTTCTGAAGCTCCCGTTGGACGCCAAAGTCATCGCATCACCAGAGGTGGATTCTCAGACTTCCCCGAGGCTACCCTGAGGCCCCAGCAAAGCTGAGGCCCGTGGCTATCGTGGGTGACTTGAGACCGTGACCCCTGGACACCGAGCACATTTGCAAGTGCATCCTCTTCTGGGACTCCTAAGAAGTCGTGCTTTGGGCTCCGAGTAGCCCTAGCCTCCAGCACCACCTGCACCGAAGATCACTGGCTCCCACTCCACGAGTGTCCTGTGAGCCAGATCCACGTGCGGCGTCACAAGGCTCCTTCACGGTCACTAGCCCGTTGGCTAGTAGCCCTTAACGAAGGCCAATCTTTTCTTAACTTGGCATCCTGGTTGCTCCAGGCCAGCCGTCACTTACCTTCGCTGGGTGAGTTCCCCAGACCTTGCTGGTCTGCACCATCAACGATCTTCCTCTGCATCGAGACTTGCCGTTGCCAAGGCTTGTTGGGTCCAATCCGGTCGCCAACACCTCAGCACTCGACAGACATTGTGTACCAGCCCGAATCCTGCTCCTGGTCACCGACAACGTCTCCTGGACCTCGTGGCTGAAGAGTCAAGACGACTGTCAACGCACCTGAAGCACTCGACATCGGTGGGCATCTGTCCATCGCCTTCCTGGTCATTGGCTAGTGACCCAGACTCTGTCCCCTCTGCTTTCAGGTTCTTCAGAACTCCGATCCACTCTTGGATCCACCCGGACACTTTTCACTTGGTCGCCAGCAGCACTTTGCAGCAGATCGCCATTCAAATCGACGACGAAACACGACCCCGAAAGGCACCTATGCACCCGGCTTCCTGGGTGAGGTAACACGAGTACTCCGGTGCTCCCGTGGGTAGAGACTCTTCAAAGTCCTAGATCTCAAAGGGTTTGGTCCAAGTCCTCTTTTAAGTGTCCCTTTTCTCTAATTTCCCGATCACGACTTTCTCCATAGAAGTCAACGGCGTATCGCGGTTGTGTATTTACACTGCACGCGTTTCCCGTGGGTCCCCTGTGTCACTACCTGGGGTGGTTCCTTGTGGTCCAAGCACTTCTAGAGGCTCTAGGCCTAGTGTCTAGTTCAGTCGTGGTTCTTATACCACTTTATTGGTATATGGTTTGAGTACGCCCCTAGGGCCCAAACGTGTATTTGTGCTTTTACTGTGTTTAAATAACTTCTAACTTATGTACTTCGAACTCTAGCCTCATAAAGAGACTAGAGGGGTGTGTTTAGCAATAAATACATATATTTTGAATATATACCTGGTGTGGTGCTCTTTCATTTGATCACTCAAGAGATTATAGACTGGTAAAACAAGCTGCTTTACATTCCTTCAAGACTTAGCCTGAAGGCTGCTCTCCATAGCTACCACTAGGATAGCTTTCAATAAGGTTGTCTTTAACCTATCTCCAATAAGGGGTTGTTTGGACTGGTGCAAGGTGCCCACTATAATTAGTGGACAGCATATACCAGGCCAACCTCTCACATTGGTGTGCAGCGTGTGGGATTCCAGCTTGCTATTGTTTTACCAGATAATCTCAATTGAATTGATCAACTGAAAACCACTAAAGGTACCTAAGGTACATATAATAAGCTTAGAATACAGTAAGTTCTACTGAACTTAGAGTTGTGTGTTAAGGGATAGCACAACCCTTTCTACAACTCAAGAGAGTTTAGTAGGCCACACTAGAGTAGGTAGTGCATACACCACACCACACTAGTAATGTCTTTAAGGGTAGGATCTAAAGAATCCTTGCAGGAAGCCATTGAGCTTCCACCATCCAAGTATGATACACTCCCATTCTTTGAATTGAGAGCTTTATGCAACTTGAGAAAAATAAGGACAGGCCAAAGCCCCCCACCCAACACCTCAAGGAGTTGTTGGTGGCTTATGACCTTAGTAAGCCCTTGGGGACTGAAGGGGTAGGAGCTGAGGTGGGGCAGAAGATGAGGATGGGACCAGGGGTACCAGTACCCCCAGCCCCCTCTGAAACTGACCAGGAGGGCGACAATGGCCCTGACCCGGATAATCCAACCCCTCCTGAGGAAGATGAAGAGGAGGATCAGAATGATGCCCCCTTCGTCCCCCAGGAAGGATTGTGAGTGTGCCCAGAAGGTCTAGATCTTCTTCTCAGGAGTCTAACCACTCTGGCACCTCAATAGGAAGCTCTGTCTCATCTCATAGGAGGGAATCCTCTCATGAGAGAAGAAAGAGGCTGGTTCTATATGAGGAAGCTCAGCTTGAACTCAAAAAGAAGCAACTAGCCATAGACAGGGAGTCCCTAGATCTCTTTAGAGAGAGAAGAAAGTTGGGACTAGAGTCCCATGGTGGCAGCCATATCCCTAGAGATAGGGAAAGGTCCTATGACCATAGGAACCTGAGCAAGATTGTCCCTCCCTATCAGAATGGGGATGACATCCACAAGTGGATAACTGCTCTAGAGAGGGCCTGTAAGGTACAGAAGGTCCCTCAGGAGCAGTGGGCAGCAATCTTGTGGCTCTCCTTTGCTGACAAAGGTAGAGATAAGCTCCTCACTGTTAGAGAGGAGGATGCTGATAATTACAAGGTCTTCAAGAGTGCTCTTATTGATGGGTTTGGCCTAACCACTGAACAGTACAGGTTGAAGTTCAGAGATACCCAAAAGCACAGACTCAAGACTGGGTAGACTATGTGTATTGTTCTGCCAAGGCTCTGGAAGGCTGGTTGATGGGCAGTAAGGTGTGTGACTTCTCAGGATTGTACAATCTGATAATGAGGGAGCAGATTCTTAATAACTGTCAAAATCAGCTGTTGCATCAATACCTGGTAGACTCTGATCTGACCTCTCCCCAAGAATTGGGAAAGAAGGCAGACAAATGGGTCAGAACCAGGGTGAAGCAGAAGGTACAGAACCAAGGTGGGGAAACCAAGAAGCAAGATGCTAAGAACTCTGACAAGGGTGGGGAGAAGTGTAAAGATCAAAAGTCTTCATCAGGCCCCCAAAAATCTTCTTCTGGTGGGGATTCACAGTCTACCAAAGGGAAAGGCCAAAGAAAACCATGGTGCAAGGTCTGTAAGCAAAAGACCCACTGGACCAGTGATTGCACCAAGTCCAAAGACTCCAGTCCAGCACCCACCAATGCCCCTAAGGCACCTGTTCCCCCTAGTACAGTTGGTGGGAGTGCTCCAGCCAAGGGTTTAGTAGGGTTCACCCTGGGTACTGAGTTGGGCTCTGACCTAGTCAGAGAACTGACTCAGGCTGTGTTAGTCTGTGATGGAGGCATGGATGTGACCTCCACTGTGAGTCCCAGTAATCTGGGCAAGTACAGACAACAGCCTTTAATCAATGGACGTGAGGCTTTGGCATTTAGGGACACAGGGGCAAGTGTCACAATGGTGACACAAGACCTTGTGAATCCTGGGCAAGTTATACTTGGTGAGATGTACCAAGTGACCAATGCTAGCAATGTCAGAACAGACCATACTCTGGCAGTTGTTAACTTCTCCTGGGGAGGGGTAACTGGCCTTAAGAAGGTTGTGGTAAGTGCAAACCTACCAGTCGAATGCTTGCTTGGCAATGACTTAGAGACTTCTGCTTGGGCAGAAGTGGAGCTCAGGACCCATGCAGAAATGCTGGGGATCCCTGCAGATGTGTTTGCTGTGACCAGGTCACAAGCCAAAATGTCTATCACTGAACAGGCCTTGGATTCTGGAAGAATGGACCAAGTGCCTTCCAAGAGGAGGAGTAGTAGGGTTAAGGCAGTGCCTTCCCCCTTGGCTCAGGAGGAAGATCAGTCCCTTGAGGGGGATGATCTCAGCCCTGAAGAAGGAACTGTCCCAGAGGAGCTTGAACCTGACCAGGTTGAGTTCTTGGGGACAGGGGGACCTTCTAGGGCAGATCTGAGCCAGGAGCAGCAGAGCTGCCCCTCCCTTGAACCACTCAGACAGCAAGCTGCTGCTGAGGCTGCTGGGAAAGCTAGTGGTCCCCATACAGTGTATTGGGATGATGGACTCCTGTACTCAGAGAGTAGAGACCCCAAGCCTGGTGCTACCAGGAGGTTGGTTATACCTCTGAAGTTCAGGGGCTTCCTATTGACCCTAGCCCATGATATTCCCTTAGCAGGTCACCTGGGCCAGAACAAGACTTGGGACAGACTTGTCCCTCACTTTCACTGGCCCCACATGTCTGAAGACAGCAAGGAGTTTTGTCGCTCCTGTGTAACCTGCCAAGGCAGGTGGCACTACAAAGGCCCCCCTGATACCACTACCTGTGGTGGGGGTGCACTTTGAAAGGGTAGGGATTGACATTGTTGGTCCCATGGATCCCCAAACAGCCTCTGGGCACAGGTTTATCCTGGTGGTAGTGGATCATGCCACCAGGAACCCAGAAGCTATTCCCCTCAGGACCACTACAGCACCTGTGGTGGCAAGGGCCCTCCTGGGAATTTTCTCAAGAGTGGGCTTTCCTAAGGAGGTAGTCTCAGACAGGGGTGCTAACTTCATGTCTGGGTACTTAAAAGCAATGTGGAAGGAGTGTGGAGTGACTTATAAGTTCACCACACCCTATCACCCACAATGCAATGGTTTAGTTGAGAGATTCAACAAAACCTTGAAGGGCATGATTAAAGGGCTCCCAGAAAGCTTAGGCGTAGATGGGACATACTCTTGCCCTGCCTTTTATTCGCATATAGGGAGGTGCCTCAGAAGGGGGTTGGTTACAGCCCTTTTGAACTTCTGTTTGGCCACCCTGTGAGGGGTCCTGTAGGAGAGTAGGATCTGCTTCACATGGGTACCCCCACTTTTTGCTGATGCTTCACTGGTTTTCGACATTAGTCTGGCTGGGGCCCTGCTATTCAGAACCCCAGCCTAGCTGTTTCCTCTTTAAAAGGGTCTCCATGTGCCTTAGGCACATCACTGATTGGGATCTGGAGTGCCCTTATAAGTCCCTAGTATATGGTATACTATGTACCAAGGGCATAGGTACCTCAGAGGCCTGCCAGGGGCTGCAGCATATATTATGCCACCCCTGGAAGGCCATCCAAACTGACACCGCAGGTCTGCTACTGCAGCCTGGGTAAGGTGGTGCATGCACCCCTTACTGTGGTATAGGTTACCTATATCACTAAAAGCATACACACATATAAACCTATAAGTCACTCCTAAGGCAGGCCTTATCAATCCTAAAGGCAGAGTGCATGGTTCCTATGTGAGAGGGTGCCCCTGCATGAGCAGGGCCCCTCTGCAGCGTTCGGAGACCATCTCTGATGCTGTTTGTAGTGCAGCCTGACCATATACTCTTAAGCGCATTATATCCTCGCGGTAAAATGCTAACTTTGGAATGGCTGCACCTAAACATGTCGTGTTTGGTGTCAAACATCTTGGAATACTACCCCCCGCCAATCCTGGCGGCGGGGGTAGCATTCCACCCTTCTAGAGGGAAAGGCATGTTAACTCTGACAAGTCCGGTAACTTCTTTCCAGAGCCCTGGCATCACAAAATGGATGCTGCTGCCACAGACACGAGTCTGGCCTCCTGCTGCTGGACGAAACTCCGGCAGGGGAGGCCTGGACAATAGGTTTCCTGTCCCAGGGAGGTGTGACCACCTCCCCAGACAGGACAATGTGTATTGGGGCTGGGCGGGAGCACTTTCGGGTGCTTTGAAGTCCTGCACTGGGGGCACATTTGGTGTCCCTGTGCATACCCCAGTTCAAACCGGATCAGGGGCTCGCAGCCCCTGCTTTGGCGCGAACTGGACAAAGGGAAAGGGGTGTAGCCACCCCTCTGCCCTGACCCACCCATAGGTGGGGCCACAGAGTAGTCCATCCCCTATTTTTAGAATAAAGGTAGGAACCCAGTCCTTAGGACTTTAGATTATACC
Source organism: Calotriton arnoldi (assembly GCA_963921515.1). Lineage (NCBI taxonomy): Eukaryota > Metazoa > Chordata > Amphibia > Caudata > Salamandridae > Calotriton > Calotriton arnoldi. The sequence continues at coordinate 228,843 of CAWUFW010008727.1, read as the reverse complement.
TGGACGAAACTCTGAAACTGAATCCTGGACCTTCGACGCTCTACGACAAGATTAGAGGACTGAAGAATCTCCCTTGGGGTCAAGGAGTGACTCCCCTGCTTGGCAGGCACCAAAGAAGCATCTGTCCGGTTCGCATCACTGAAGCTCCTGTCGGACGCCGAAGTCATCGCATCACCAGAGGTGGATTCTCAGACTTCCCCGAGGCTACCCTGAGTCCCCAGCAAAGCTGAGGCCCGTGGCTATCGTGGGTGACTTGAGACCGTGACCCCTGGACACCGAGCACACTTGCAAGTGCACCATCTTCTGGGTCTCCCAAGAAGTCGTGCTTTGGGCTCCGAGTAGCCCTAGCCTCCAGCACCACCTGCACCGAAGATCACTGGCCCCCACTCCTTGAGTGTCCTGTAAGTCAGCTCCACGTGCGGCATCACGAGGCTCCTTCGCGGTCGCTAGCCCGTTGGCTAGTAGCCCTTGACGAAGGCCAATCTTTTCTTTACTTGGCATCCTGGTTGCTCCAGGCCTGCCCTCACTTACCCTCGCTGGGTGAGTTCCCCAGACCTTGCTGGTCTGCATCATCGACGATCTACATCTTACTCGAGACTTGCCGTTGCCAAGGCTTGTTGGGTCCAATCCGGTCGCCGACACCTCAGCACTCGACAGACATCAAGCACCAGCCCGAATCCTGCTCCTGGTCGCCGACAACGCCTCCCGGACCTCGTGGCTGAAGAGTCAAGACGACCGTCACCGCACCTGAAGCACTCGACATCGGTGGGCATCTGTCCATCGCCTTCCTGGTCACTGGCTAGTGACCCAGACTCTGTCCCCTCTGCTTTCAGGTTCTTCAGAACTCCGATCCACTCTTGGATCCACCCGGACACTTTTCTCCTGGTCGCCAGCAGCACTTTGCAGCAGATCGCCATACGAAACGACGACGAAACCCGACCCCGAAAGGCACCTATGCACCCGGCTTCCCTGGGTGAGGTAACACGAGTACTCCGGTGCTCCCGTGGGTAGAGACTCTTCAAAGTCCTAGATCTCAAAGGGTTTTGTCCTAGTCCTATTTTAAGTGTCCCTTTCCTCTATTTTCCCGATCCCGACTTTCTCCATAGAAGTTAACGGCGTATCGCGGTTGTGTATTTACACTGCACGCGTCTCCCGTGGGTCCCCTGTGTCACTACCTTGGGTGGTTCCTTGTGGTCCAAGCACTTCTAGAGGCTCTAGGCCTAGTGTCTAGTTCAGTCGTGGTTCGCATACCACTTTATTGGTATATGGTTTGGTACGCCCCTAGGGCCCAAACGTGTATTTGTGCTATTACTGTGATTTAAGATCTTATAACCTATGTATTTCGAACTCTAGCCTCATAAAGAGACTAGAGGGGTGTGTTTAGTAATAAATACATATATTTTGAATATATACCTGGTGTGGTGCTCTTTCATTTGGTCACTCAAGAGATTATAGACTGGTAAAACAAGCTGCTTTACATTCCTTCAAGACTTAGCCTGAAGGCTGCTCTCCATAGCTACCACTAGGATAGCTTTCAATAAGGTTGTCTTTAACCTACCTACCATAAGAGTCGATTTGGACTGGTGCAAGGTGCCCACTATAATTAGTGGACAGCATATGCCAGGCCAACTTCTCACATTGGTGTGCAGCGTGTGGGATTCCAGCTTGCTATTGTTTTACCAGATAATCTCAATTGAATTGATCAACTGAAAACCACTAAAGGTACCTAAGGTACATATAATTTAAGCTTAGAATAACAGTAAGTTCTACTGAACTTAGAGTTGTGTGTTAAGGGATAGCACAACCCTTTCTACAACTCAAGAGAGTTTAGTAGGCCACACTAGAGTAGGTAGTGCATACACCACACCACACTAGTAATGTCTTTAAAAGCAGGATCCAAAGATGCCTTGCAGGAAGCCATGGAGCTTCCACCCTCCAAGTATGACACACTCCCATTCTTGGAATTGAGAGCTTTGTGTAACGTGAGGAAATTAAGGACAGGCCAAAGTCCCACCACCCAACACCTCCAGGAGTTGCTGGTGGCTTATGATCTTAGTAAGTCCTCAGAGACTGAAGGGGTAGGAGCAGAGGGTGGGCCAGCAGATGAGGAAGGGGCCAGGGGTACCACAACCCCCAGCCCCCCTCTGAAACTGACCAGGAGGGTGACAATGACCCTGACCTGGAAAACCCAATCCCTTCTGGGGAAGATGAAGATGAGGATCTGGAGAACCACACCTTTGTCCCCCCAGGAAGGATTATGAGTGTGCTCAGAAAGTCTAGGTCTCCTTCTCAGGAGTCTAACCACTCTGGCACCTCCATAGGGAGCTCTGTTTCTTCTCACAGGAGGGAATCCTCTCATGAGAGAAGAAAGAGACTGGTCCAGTATGAGGAAACTCAACTAGAGATCAGGAAGAAGCAATTGGCTTTAGATAGAGAATCCCTAGATCTCCTTAGAGAGAGAAGAAAGTTGGGACTAGAGTCCCATGGTGGCAGCCATGTCCCTAGAGATAGGGAAAGGTCCTATGACCATAGGAACCTGAGCAAGATTGTCCCTCCCTACCAGAGTGGGGATGATATCCACAAATGGATAACTGCTTTAGAGAGGGCCTGTAAAGTACAGAAGGTCCCTCAGGAGCAGTGGGCAGCAATCTTGTGGCTCTCCTTTGCTGACAAAGGTAGAGATAAGCTCCTCACTGTTAGAGAGGAGGATGCTGACAATTACAAGGTCTTGAAGAGTGCTCTTATTGATGGGTTTGGCCTAACCACTGAACAGTACAGGTTGAAGTTCAGAGACACCCAAAAAGCACAGACTCAAGACTGGGTAGACTATGTGGATTGTTCTGCCAAGGCTCTGGAAGGCTGGTTGATGGGCAGTAAGGTGTGTGACTTCTCAGGATTGTATAATCTGATAATGAGGGAGCAGATTCTTAATAACTGTCAAAATCAGCTGTTGCATCAGTACCTGGTTGACTCTGATCTGACCTCTCCCCAAGAATTGGGAAAGAAGGCAGACAAATGGGTCAGAACCAGGGTGAAGCAGAAGGTACAGAACCAAGGTGGGGAAACCAAGAAGCAAGATGCTAAGAACTCTGACAAGGGTGGGGAGAAGGGTAAAGATCAAAAGTCTTCATCAGGCCCCCAAAAATCTTCTTCTGGTGGGGATTCCCAGTCTACCAAGGGTAAAGGCCAAAGGAAACCATGGTGCAAGGTCTGTAAGCAAAAGACCCACTGGACCAGTGATTGCACCAAGTCCAAAGACTCCAGTCCAGCACCCACCAATGCCCCTAAGGCACCTGTTCCCCCTAGTACAGTTGGTGGAAGTGCTCCAGCAAAGGGTTTAGTAGGGTTCACCCTGGGAACTGAGTTGGGCTCTGACCTAGTTAGAGAACTGACTCAGGCTGTGTTAGTCTGTGATGGAGGCATGGATGTGCCCTCCTCTATGAGTCCCAGTAATCTGGGCAAGTACAGACAACAGCCTTTAATCAATGGACGAGAGGCTTTGGCATTTAGGGACACAGGGGCAAGTGTCACCATGGTGACACAAGACCTTGTGCTACCTGGGCAAGTTATGCTTGGTGAAATGTACCAAGTGACCAATGCTAGCAATGTCAGAACAGACCATACTCTGGCAGTTGTTAACTTCTCCTGGGGAGGGGTAACTGGCCTTAAGAAGGTTGTGGTAAGTGCAAACCTACCAGTCGAATGCTTGCTTGGCAATGACTTAGAGACTTCTGCTTGGGCAGAAGTGGAGCTCAGGACCCATGCAGAAATGCTGGGGATCCCTGCAGATGTGTTTGCTGTGACCAGGTCACAAGCCAAAATGTCTAGCACTGAACAGGCCTTGGATTCTGGAAGAATGGACCAAGTGCCTTCCAAGAGGAGGAGTAGTAGGGTTAAGGCAGTGCCTTCCCCTTGGCTCAGGAGGAAGATCAGTCCCTTGAGGGGGATGATCTCAGCCCTGAAGAAGGAACTGTCCCAGAGGAACTTGAACCTGACCAGGTTGAGTTCTTGGGGACAGGGGGACCTTCTAGGGCAGATCTGAGCCAGGAGCAGCAGAGCTGCCCCTCCCTTGAACCCCTCAGACAGCAAGCTGCTGCTGAGGCTGCTGGGAAAGCTAGTGGTCCCCATACAGTGTATTGGGATGATGGACTCCTGTACTCAGAGAGTAGAGACCCCAAGCCTGGTGCTACCAGGAGGTTGGTAATACCTTTGAAGTTCAGGGGCTTCCTATTGACCCTAGCCCATGATATTCCCTTAGCAGGACACCTGGGCCAGAACAAGACTTGGGACAGGATTGTCCCTCACTTTCACTGGCCCCACATGTCTGAAGACAGTAAGGAGTTTTGTCGCTCCTGTGTAACCTGCCAAGCCAGTGGCAAAGCAGGTGGCACTACAAAGGCCCCCTGATACCACTACCTGTGGTGGGGGTGCCCTTTGAGAGGGTAGGGATTGACATTGTTGGTCCCATGGATCCCCAAACAGCCTCTGGGCACAGGTTTATCCTGGTGGTAGTGGATCATGCCACCAGGTACCCAGAAGCTATTCCCCTCAGGACCACTACAGCACCTGTGGTGGCAAGGGCCCTCCTGGGAATCTTCTCAAGAGTGGGCTTTCCTAAGGAGGTAGTATCAGACAGGGGTGCTAACTTCATGTCTGGGTACTTAAAAGCAATGTGGAAGGAGTGTGGAGTGACTTATAAGTTCACCACACCCTATCACCCACAATGCAATGGTTTAGTTGAGAGATTCAACAAAACCTTGAAGGGCATGATTAAAGGGCTCCCAGAAAAGCTTAGGCGTAGATGGGACATACTCTTGCCCTGCCTTTTATTCGCATATAGGGAGGTGCCTCAGAAGGGGGTTGGTTACAGCCCTTTTGAACTTCTGTTTGGCCACCCTGTGAGGGGTCCACTGTGCTTGGTGAAGGAAGGATGGGAGTTACCTCTCAAGCCCCCAAAGCAAGATATAGTGGACTATGTACTTGGTCTCCGCTCCAGGATGGCTGAGTACATGAAAAAGGCAACCAAAAACCTTGAGGCTAGCCAGGAACTTCAGAAGGCCTGGCATGACCAAAGGCTGTTCTGACTGTGTACCAGCCAGGACAGAAGGTGTGGGTGTTGGAGCCAGTGGCCCCAGCAGCTCTCCAAGACAAATGGAGTGGACCCCACACTATTGTTGAGCAGAAGGGTGAGGTCACTTACTTAGTGGACCTGGGAACACCCAGGAGTCCCCAAAGGGTTCTCCATGTCAACAGACTAAAGCCATATGTGGACAGGGCAGACATGGGCTTGCTCATGGCTACTGATGAAGGGCAGGAGGAAGAGAGTGACCCACTCCCTGACCTGCTCTCACAGAACCCTGACGATGGGTCAGTTGATGGTGCAGCCTTGGCAGGCAGCCTCACTACCCAGCAACAAACTGATTGCAGGCAAGTCCTCAATCAGTTTAGACATATGTTTTCACTGACACCCAGTCAGACCACCTGGTGCACTCATGAAGTGGACACTGGGGACAGTCTGCCTATTAAAAACAAGATTTATAGGCAACCTGACCATGTCAGGGACTGTATCAGGACTGAAGTCCAGAAAATGTTGGAGTTGGGAGTAATTGAACCCTCAGATAGCCCTTGGGCTAGTCCAGTAGTCCTGGTACCGAAACCTCACACCAGTGGTGGGAAAAGAGAGATGAGGTTTTGTGTAGACTACAGGGGTCTCAATGCAGTCACTAGGACTGATGCCCATCCCATACCCAGGGCAGATGAGCTCATAGATACTTTGGCCTCTGCCAAATATCTCAGCACATTTGACCTAACAGCTGGCTACTGGCAGATCAGACTAGCTGATACTGCAAAGCCCAAAACAGCATTTTCAACCCCTAGTGGGCATTATCAATTTGTGGTAATGCCCTTTGGTCTGAAAAATGCACCTGCCACTTTCCAGAGGTTGGTGAACACAGTTCTCACAGGACTGGAAGCCTATAGTGCAGCTTATCTAGATGATATTGCTGTCTTTAGCTCCACCTGGGAGGATCACCTGGTCCACCTCAGGAATGTTTTACAGGCCCTGCAAAAGGCAGGCCTGACTATCAAGGCCACTAAGTGCCAGATAGGGCAGAGTCAGGTTGTGTACCTGGGCCACCTTGTGGGTGGAGGCCAGGTTCAACCTTTGCAGAGCAAGATCCAGACCATCATGGACTGGACTGCTCCCACTACCCAGACTCAGGTGAGAGCCTTCTTAGGCCTGACTGGGTACTATAGGAGATTTGTCAAGGGGTATGGATCAATAGTGACACCCTTGAATGACTTAACTTCTAAGAAAATGCCCAAAAAGGTTCAGTGGACAGCTAGCTGTCAAAAGGCATTTGATGACCTCAAGCAGGCCATGTGCACTGCTCCAATTCTGCAGAGTCCTGATTACTCCAAGAAGTTCATTGTTCAAACAGATGCATCTGAATTGGGGGTAGGGGCTGTACTGTCACAATTGAATGAAGAAGGTCAGGATCAGCCAGTAGCTTTTATTAGCAGAAGGCTGACCCCTAGAGAGAAACGTTGGTCAGCCATAGAGAGGGAGGCCTTTGCTGTGGTCTGGGCTCTGAAGAAGTTGAGGCCATACTTGTTTGGTACACACTTCCTGGTTCAGACAGACCATAAGCCCCTCTTATGGCTAAAACAAATGAAGGGTGAAAACCCCAAACTGCTTAGGTGGTCCATTTCCCTACAGGGGATGGACTTTACAGTGGAACATAGGCCTGGGAGTAACCATGCGAATGCAGATGGACTCTCTAGGTATTTCCACTTAGAACATGAAGACTTAACTGGGCAAGGTTAGTTTAATGTCCCTACGTTTGGGGGGGTTGTGTAGGAGAGTAGGATCTGCTTCACATGGGTACCCCCACTTTTTGCTGATGCTTCACTGGTTTTCGACATTAGTCTGGCTGGGGCCCTGCTATTCAGAACCCCAGCCTAGCTGTTTCCTCTTTAAAAGGGTCTCCATGTGCCTTAGGCACATCACTGATTGGGATCTGGAGTGCCCTTATAAGTCCCTAGTATATGGTATACTATGTACCAAGGGCATAGGTACCTCAGAGGCCTGCCAGGGGCTGCAGCATATATTATGCCACCCCTGGAAGGCCATCCAAACTGACACCACAGGTCTGCTACTGCAGCCTGGGTAAGGTGGTGCATGCACCCCTTACTGTGGTATAGGTTACCTATATCACTAAAAGCATACACACATATAAACCTATAAGTCACTCCTAAGGCAGGCCTTATCAATCCTAAAGGCAGAGTGCATGGTTCCTATGTGAGAGGGTGCCCCTGCATGAGCAGGGCCCCTCTGCAGCGTTCGGAGACCATCTCTGATGCTGTTTGTAGTGCAGCCTGACCATATACTCTTAAGCGCATTATATCCTCGCGGTAAAATGCTAACTTTGGAATGGCTGCACCTAAACATGTCGTGTTTGGTGTCAAACATCTTGGAATACTACCCCCCGCCAATCCTGGTGGCGGGGGTAGCATTCCACCCTTCTAGAGGGAAAGGCATGTTAACTCTGACAAGTCCGGTAACTTCTTTCCAGAGCCCTGGCATCACAAAATGGATGCTGCTGCCACAGACACGAGTCTGGCCTCCTGCTGCTGGACGAAACTCCGGCAGGGGAGGCCTGGACAACAGGTTTCCTGTCCCAGGGAGGTGTGACCACCTCCCCAGACAGGACAATGTGTATTGGGGCTGGGCGGGAGCACTTTCGGGTGCTTTGAAGTCCTGCACTGGGGGCACATTTGGTGTCCCTGTGCATACCCCAGTTCAAACCGGATCAGGGGCTCGCAGCCCCTGCTTTGGCGCGAACTGGACAAAGGGAAAGGGGTGTAGCCACCCCTCTGCCCTGACCCACCCATAGGTGGGGCCACAGAGTAGTCCATCCCCTATTTTTAGAATAAAGGTAGGAACCCAGTCCTTAGGACTTTAGATTATACCTGGACGAAACTCTGAAACTGAATCCTGGACCTTCGACGCTCTACGACAAGATTAGAGGACTGAAGAATCTCCCTTGGGGTCAAGGAGTGACTCCCCTGCTTGGCAGGCACCAAAGAAGCATCTGTCCGGTTCGCATCACTGAAGCTCCCGTCGGACGCCGAAGTCATCGCATCACCAGAGGTGGATTCTCAGACTTCACCGAGGCTACTCCTGAGTCCCCAGCAAAGCTGAGGCCCGTGGCTATCGTGGGTGACTTGAGACCGTGACCCCTGGACACCGAGCACACTTGCAAGTGCACCATCTTCTGGGTCTCCCAAGAAGTCGTGCTTTGGGCTCCGAGTAGCCCTAGCCTCCAGCACCACCTGCACCGAAGATCACTGGCCCCCACTCCACGAGTGTCCTGTAAGCCAGCTCCACGTGCGGCGTCACGAGGCTCCTTCGCGGTCGCTAGCCCGTTGGCTAGTAGCCCTTGACGAAGGCCAATCTTTTCTTTACTTGGCATCCTGGTTGCTCCAGGCCTGCCCTCACTTACCCTCGCTGGGTGAGTTCCCCAGACCTTGCTGGTCTGCATCATCGACGATCTACATCTTACTCGAGACTTGCCGTTGCCAAGGCTTGTTGGGTCCAATCCGGTCGCCGACACCTCAGCACTCGACAGACATCGAGCACCAGCCCGAATCCTGCTCCTGGTCGCCGACAACGCCTCCCGGACCTCGTGGCTGAAGAGTCAAGACGACCGTCACCGCACCTGAAGCACTCGACATCGGTGGGCATCTGTCCATCGCCTTCCTGGTCACTGGCTAGTGACCCAGACTCTGTCCCCTCTGCTTTCAGGTTCTTCAGAACTCCGATCCACTCTTGGATCCACCCGGACACTTTTCTCCTGGTCGCCAGCAGCACTTTGCAGCAGATCGCCATACGAAACGACGACGAAACCCGACCCCGAAAGGCACCTATGCACCCGGCTTCCCTGGGTGAGGTAACACGAGTACTCCGGTGCTCCCGTGGGTAGAGACTCTTCAAAGTCCTAGATCTCAAAGGGTTTTGTCCTAGTCCTATTTTAAGTGTCCCTTTCCTCTATTTTCCCGATCCCGACTTTCTCCATAGAAGTTAACGGCGTATCGCGGTTGTGTATTTACACTGCACGCGTCTCCCGTGGGTCCCCTGTGTCACTACCTTGGGTGGTTCCTTGTGGTCCAAGCACTTCTAGAGGCTCTAGGCCTAGTGTCTAGTTCAGTCGTGGTTCGCATACCACTTTATTGGTATATGGTTTGGTACGCCCCTAGGGCCCAAACGTGTATTTGTGCTATTACTGTGATTTAAGATCTTATAACCTATGTATTTCGAACTCTAGCCTCATAAAGAGACTAGAGGGGTGTGTTTAGTAATAAATACATATATTTTGAATATATACCTGGTGTGGTGCTCTTTCATTTGGTCACTCAAGAGATTATAGACTGGTAAAACAAGCTGCTTTACATTCCTTCAAGACTTAGTCTGAAGGCTGCTCTCCATAGCTACCACTAGGATAGCTTTCAATAAGGTTGTCTTTAACCTACCTACCATAAGAGTCGATTTGGACTGGTGCAAGGTGCCCACTATAATTAGTGGACAGCATATGCCAGGCCAACTTCTCACAGGTCCACTGTGCTTGGTGAAGGAAGGATGGGAGTTACCTCTCAAGCTCACAAAGCAAGATATAGTGGACTATGTACTTGGTCTCCGCTCCAGGACGGCTGAGTACATGAAAAAGGCAACCAAAAACCTTGAGGCTAGCCAGGAACTTCAAAAGGCCTGGCATGACCAAAAGGCTGTTCTGACTGTTTACCAGCCAGGACAGAAGGTGTGGGTGTTGGAGCCAGTGACCCCAGCAGCTCTCCAAGGCAAATGGAGTGGACCCCACACTATTGTTGAGCAGACGGGTGAGGTCACTTACTTAGTAGACCTAGGAACACCCAGGAGTCCCCACAGGGTTCTCCATGTCAACAGGTTAAAACCATATGTGGACAGGGCGGACATGGGCTTGCTCATGGCTACTGATGAAGGGCAGGAGGAAGAGAGTGACCCACTCCCTGACCTGCTCTCACAGAACCCTGACGATGGGTCAGTTGATGGTGTAGCCTTTGCAGGCAGCCTCACTACCCAGCAACAAACTGATTGCAGGCAAGTTCTCAATCAGTTTAGACATATGTTTTCACTGACACCCAGTCAGACCACCTGGTGCACTCATGAAGTGGACACTGGGGACAGTCTGCCTATTAAAAATAAGATTTATAGGCAACCTGACCATGTCAGGGACTGTATCAGGACTGAAGTCCAGAAAATGTTGGAATTGGGAGTTATTGAACCCTCAGATAGCCCTTGGGCTAGTCCAGTGGTCCTTGTACCAAAACCTCACACCAGTGGTGGAAAAAGAGAGATGAGGTTTTGTGTGGACTACAGGGGTCTCAATGCAGTCACTAGGACTGATGCCCATCCAATACCAAGGGCAGATGAGCTCATAGATACTTTGGCCTCAGCCAAATATCTCAGCACATTTGACCTGACAGCTGGCTACTGGCAGATCAGACTAGCTGATACTGCAAAGCCCAAAACAGCATTCTCAACCCCTAGTGGGCATTATCAATTTGTGGTAATGCCCTTTGGTCTAAAGAATGCACCTGCCACTTTCCAGAGGCTGGTGAATACAGTTCTCACAGGTCTGGAAGCCTATAGTGCAGCATATCTAGATGATATTGCTGTCTTTAACTCCACCTGGGAGGATCACCTGGTCCACCTCAGGAATGTTTTACAGGCCCTGCAATAGGCAGGCCTGACTATCAAGGCCACTAAGTGCCAGATAGGGCAGAGTCAGGTTGTGTACCTGGGCCACCTTGTGGGTGGAGGCCAGGTTCAACCTTTGCAGAGCAAGATCCAGACCATCATGGACTGGACTGCTCCCACTACCCAGACTCAGGTGAGAGCCTTCTTAGGCCTGACTGGGTACTATAGGAGATTTGTCAAGGGGTATGGATCAATAGTGACACCCCTGAATGACTTAACTTCTAAGAAAATGCCCAAAAAGGTTCAGTGGACAGTTAGCTGTCAAAAGGCATTTGATGACCTGAAGCAGGCCATGTGCACTGCTCCCATTCTACAGAGTCCTGATTACTCCAAGAAGTTCATTGTTCAAACTGATGCATCTGAATTGGGGGTAGGGGCTGTACTGTCACAATTGAATGAAGAAGGTCAGGATCAGCCAGTAGCTTTCATTAGCAGAAGGCTGACCCCTAGAGAGAAACGTTGGTCAGCCATAGAGAGGGAGGCCTTTGCTGTGGTCTGGGCTCTGAAGAAGTTGAGGCCATACTTGTTTGGTACACACTTCCTGGTTCAGACAGACCATAAGCCCCTCTTATGGCTAAAACAAATGAAGGGTGAAAACCCCAAACTGCTTAGGTGGTCTATTTCCCTACAGGGGATGGACTTTACAGTGGAACATAGACCTGGGAGTTTAATGCCAATGCAGATGGACTCTCTAGGTACTTCCACTTAGAACATGAAGACTTAACTGGGCAAGGTTAGTTTAATGTCCCTACGTTTGGGGGGTTGTGTAGGAGAGTAGGATCTGCTTCACATGGGTACCCCCACTTTTTGCTGATGCTTCACTGTTTTTCGACATTAGTCTGGCTGGGGCCCTGCTAATCAGAACCCCAGCCTAGCTGCTTCCTCTCTAAAATGGTTTCCATGTGCCTTAGGCACATCACTGATTGGAATCTGGAGTGCCCTTATAAGTCCCTAGTATATGGTATACTATGTACCAAGGGCATAGGTACCTCAGAGGCCTGCCAGGGGCTGCAGCATGTATTATGCCACCCCTGGAAGTCCATCCAAACTGACACCACAGGTCTGCTACTGCAGCCTGGGTAAGGTGGTGCATGCACCCCTTACTGTGATATAGGTTACCTATATCACTAAATACTAACACACATATAAACCTATAAGTCACTCCTAAGGCAGGCCTTATCAATCCTAAAGGCAGAGTGCATGGTTCCTATGTGAGAGGGTGCCCCTGCATGAGCAGGGCCCCTCTGCAGCGTTCGGAGACCATCTCTGATGCTGTTTGTAGTGCAGCCTGACCATATACTCTTAAGCGCATTATAACCTCGCGGTAAAATGCTAACTTTGGAATGGCTGCACCTAAACATGTCGGGTTTGGTGTCAAACATCTTGGAATACTACCCCTCCGCCAATTCTGGCGGCGGGGGTAGCATTCCACCCTTCTAGAGGGAGAGACATGTTAACTCTGGCTGGCCCGGTAACTTCTTTCCAAAGCCCTGGCATCACAAAATGGATGCTGCTGCCACAGACACGAGTCTGGCCTCCTGCTGCTGGACGAACCTCCGGCAGGGGAGGCCTGGACAATAGGTTTCCTGTCCCAGGGAGGTGTGACCACCTCCCCAGACAGGATAATGTGTATTGGGGCTGGGCGGGAGCACTTTCGGGTGCTTTGAAGTCCTGCACTGGGGGCACATTTGGTGTCCCTAGTGCATACCCCAGTTCAAACCGGATCAGGGGCTTGCAGCCCCTGCTTTGGCGCGAACTGGACAAAGGGAAAGGGGTGTAGCCACCCCTCTGCCCTGACCCACCCATAGGTGGGGCCACAGAGTAGTCCAACCCCTATCCTTAGTATAAGTATAGGAACCCAGTCCTTAGGACTTTAGATTATCCCTGGACGAAACTCTGAAACTGAATCCTGGACCTTCGACGCTCTACTCACGATTAGAGGACAGAAGAATCTCCCTTGGGGTCAAGGAGTGACTCCCCTGCTTGGCAGGCACCAAAGAAGCATCTGTCTGGTTCGCATTTCTGAAGCTCCCGTCGGACGCCGAAGTCATCGCATCACCAGAGGTAGAGTCTCAGACTTCCCCAAGGCTACCCTGAGTCCCCAGCAAAGCTGAGGCCCGTGGCTATCGTGGGTGACTTTAGACCGTGACCCCTGGACACCGAGCACATTTGCAAGTGCATCCTCTTCTGGGTCTCCTACGAAGTCGTGCTTTGGGCTCCGAGTAGCCCTAGCCTCCAGCACCACATGCACCGAAGATCACTGGCCCCCACTCCACGAGTGTCCTGTGAGCCAGATCCACGTGCGGCATCACGAGGCTCCTTCGCGGTCGCTAGCCCGTTGGCTAGTAGCCCTTAACGAAGGCCAATCTTTTCCTTTCTTGGCGTCCTGGTTGCTCCAGGCCTGCCCTCACTTACCCTCGCAGGGTGAGTTCTCCAGACCTTGCTGGTCTGCACCATCGACGATCTTCCTCTGCATCGAGACTTGCCGTTGCCAAGGCTTGTTGGGTCCAATCCGGTTGCCGACACCTCAGCACTCGACAGACATCGTGTACCAGCCAGAATCCTGCTCCTGGTCACCGACAACGCCTCCTGGACCTCGTGGCTGAAGAGTCAAGATGACCATCAATGCACCTGAAGGACTCGACATCGGTGGGCATCTGTCCATCGCCTTCCTGGTCACTGGCTAGTGACCCAGACTCTGTCCCCTCTGCTTTCAGGTTCTTCAGAACTCCGATCCACTCTTGGATCCACCCGGACACTTTTCACTTGGTCGCCAGCAGCACTTTGCAGCAGATCGCCATTCAAATCGACGACGAAACCCGACCCCGAAAGGCACCTATGCACCCGGCTTCCTGGGTGAGGTAACACGAGTACTCCGGTGCTCCCGTGGGTAGAGATTCTTCAAAGTCCTAGATCTCAAAGGGTTTGGTCCAAGTCCTCTTTTAAGTGTCCTTTTCTCTAATTTCCCGATCACGACTTTCTCCATAGAAGTCAACGGCGTATTGCGGTTGTGTATTTACACTGCACGCGTCTCCCGTGGGTCCCCTGTGTCACTACCTGGGGTGGTTCCTTGTGGTCCAAGCACTTCTAGAGCCTCTAGGCCTAGTGTCTAGCTCAGTCGTGGTTCTTATACCACTTTATTGGTATATGGTTTGGTACGCCCCTAGGGCCCAAACGTGTATTTGTGCTTTTACTGTGTTTAAATAACTTCTAACTTATGTACTTCGAACTCTAGCCTCATAAAGAGACTAGAGGGGTGTGTTTAGCAATAAATACATATATTTTGAATATATACCTGGTGTGGTGCTCTTTCATTTGATCACTCAAGAGATTATAGACTGGTAAAACAAGCTGCTTTACATTCCTTCAAGACATAGCCTGAAGGCTGCTCTCCATAGCTACCACTAGGATAGCTTTCAATAAGGTTGTCTTTAACCTATCTCCAATAAGGGGTTGTTTGGACTGGTGCAAGGTGCCCACTATAATTAGTGGACAGCATATACCAGGCCAACCTCTCACAATTCCCACTGGTGGTACTCAAATAGATTTCTAGGTGTTATAGATTTGTACAAGAAATGATGACCATATTGGTGGTAACAGTACAATGTATCATAATCTGAAGTACCTTCCAACATTTCATTGTTCGGAAATGCAGCAGTTTTTCTAAATCAGACATCATAGCATTTACAGTTTCAGTGTCCCAATCATCAGAAAATGTACTGGAGGTAATGATATCACTTAAAGAAATTTTAAATACATGTTTTAGCTTTAAAAGTTCAGTCGGACCGAATACATCATAATCAATCTTGTCCCATACTATACCGCTCGGTATAGGAACTGCTGTAATGTTCACTGAAAACAAGTCTCTTGGTCCACGATGTGAGGACTGGTGTGGTTTTAAAATCAAATTGACTCTTTGGGCTGTAGAGCTCTGCTGGAGGTATCGTCCATTAATAAGCATACTAAAAGTTATTATTAAGCCTACCCAGAAAATAAAAAATAAAATCCCAGTGATATACCATAGTTCAATCCAAGGTGACACCAGGTAAGTCTTTCTAAAAAAGTTCAAAAAGTCATTGAGTTTCTGTTTGAGTGATTTTTTGGCTGGCGTCGTTTCCTGCTCGCTTGGATCCAGTGAAAACGTATCAAAGTTCATGAAATAGCCAGAAGCAGTTCGATCAATTGTTGGAATTGCATCGGGATTTGTTGAAATTGGATTTTGCTCTTGATGAGGCATGTTGACGTAGATGTCTGTAGTCGGTCTTATTGCAACTTGGTTGTTAAGTTGATTTTCATTTTGAAGATGAATTTCTTGTTGAAGTGGAACGAGTTCCATAGCATTTTTGCTTAGTCCTTCATTCCATACAGGTGGCTCTTCAAACGTGATGAGTCTTTCTGTTTGGACTTCTTGGATTGTAGCGAGAGGGCATCTGCTACGTGGAGTCCATGAGGCCTACTGTTTAGTATCGGCCACATAGTGTGGTTTGATTAAGTCGATTGAGACAAATCTTTTCTCCTTTTTCCCGGCAAGAGGCGCCAGAAGTACAGTTCTTGTGCCTTGAATTGCTAGGACCGGTACAGGCTTTCTGTAGGATGGCCCAAATTCTTTCTTGTCAGCAATCTTCTCTCTGACCAGATCCCCGACTTTTGGGATCCAGACAGTTCTTGCCGTTACTGCCTTGACTTCCTCAGTGGCGGTCTGTTTTTGGAGCACGTTACTTTGTTGTGTTCTGGATTCATTTAGATCCTGTAAAACAGCCAAACGATCATGGATATCAAATGGTTTTTTATCCGCCACTGTGCCTTCACAATCAAGATCAGGTACCCACATTCTTGTCCCAAATAGGACTTCGTAAGGAGTGACACCCCCTAGAGAGCTTCTTGGCTGGTTATTGATCGCTCGCTGTACCCCATAAAGGTGATCGACCCATCTACCGCCCTTGCCTAATACCCAAGCTGTTAAAGATTGCTTTAAGTCACGGGTTTTCCTCTCCACAAAGGAATTTCCCCTCGGGATGATACGGAGAGGAGTACCGCAATGATACGCCCATTCCTTCCATGGCCTCTTTGTAAGCCCGAGAGCTAAACGCCGGACCACGGTCAGAATGTAACGTGCCAACTGCGAATGTGCCGATAAAGACTCGCAAATCTTTTATAACAGTTTGAGCGTCAGCCGAGCGCTGAGGCCAAACCCATAGGAATATAGAGCAGGAATCAACTGCAACCATGATATATTTCTTGGACCCATCAGATTGTAGGGGTCCGCAGTGGTCCAAATACACACATGTGAGAGGTTTGTCTGATTTCAGCAATGGTGTCTGTGCTGGGCGTGTTACGGTGGAGCCTTTCATCTGCTGAGAGATGTCGCACTTAAAGACATAGTCTTTGGTCTGCTTTGTTAACCCTGGCCACCAGTAGCGCTGTTTCAGTAAAGAAATAGTCGCTGTAACGCCTGTATGCGCAGAACCCAAACCCTCGTGTGCTGCTAAAATTAAGCCTTGCCAACGATCCATATTTGGTATTACTCTATCCCCCACTCCAGGAATCTGAGCATATGGAATGTTTTGTGCATCTAACTTGTAGGAGTACTTGAGTGGGAATTTTTTAGGTACTGCTGTGCTCCCTTTGCGTGAAGCATTGACAGCTACCATTATTTCGCCGTCTACCCTCGTCTTTGAATGAGTAACTGCAGCTACGGCGGCTGTGCGAACAGCCCCCTTTGCGGCTTCATCAGCCAATGAATTCCCTTCAACGTGAACGCCATCACGCTAATGACTCAGTGTATGTATCACATGAGCCCTTGGTAGCTCGTTTCTCAACTCCACTACCTGTTCCCATAGCATTTTATGCTTAATTGTGCCACCTTTTGCATCTTTGAACCCTTTTTGTTCCCAATGATGTAGATATTCATTGTACGACTGTACACAGTAAAAGGAATCACACACAATAAGTGTGGGGAATTCGTGATCCGTATTTATAAGTGCCAGTATAAGTGCTTTGAGTTCTGCCAACTGAGCCGTGCAGTCTCCTAGAGATTGCATTTTAGTGCAACTCGGTTGGAACTTTCCATCGTGCATGCGACCTTTAACAATTGCACACGCCGCGCTGTAAGCTTGCTTACTCCCTATGGTTGGTTGAGCAGAACCGTCAGTGTAAATAATGTATTCATACTGATCTAGAGGCAAAATTTCATTTGGTAGAGGATATTCTTGTTCGTATTGCAGAAATGCTTGTGTTTTTAAACTTGGATCAAATCTGTACTCAACATCCGTTGCAGTAAGAGAATTAGCCCATTGTATCCATCTGGGATGTAAGGCTTTCGCATTTGGAATGCTAGCTTTTGTAACAGCTTCTAAAGCTGGAACTGGGGTCACGACAATTATGCGTTTACCCTGAGCCAGAGCTCTTTCTCTTGCTACAGCGGTCTGCACTGCTGTCAGGATTTTTCCTGTTGAAGTGAAACGCATCTCTGCGTTTGTGTACAGGTGTGATTTGTATGCTATTGGTACTGTTTCGCCTTCATTAAAAGTTAAATAAGTGTACCCGCATTGACCCGCTATTACTCAGATCACTAAGTTCTGTGCGTTTACGCGTGTCTGTAAATGTTTAGAAGCTATCATGTCTTCCTGTAGGGAACGCAGGATATTTGTTTGTTCCTGTGCCCATTGTCTGACTGAAAAATCAGGTTTTATTAAGTCGTAGAAAGGTTTTACTCTTTCTGCATAATTCAAAATGTATGTTCGACCAAAATTCAGGAACCCCAGAATTGATTGTACATTTTTTAATGATTTTGGAGGTTGGAGCAGCGCACACTTTTCTAAAAAGTTTGCTGCTAGGCTTTTTCCCTCACTTGACAGCTCGTATCCTAAAAACAGGACACTGAGGTGGGCAATTTTTGATTTTTTAAAATTAAATTTGTAGCCCTCAGAGGCGAATCCCATAATAATGGTGCTCACCCTGGTCAAGTGCCTCTTTAAGTCATCGTCCGTCAGATAAATATCATCCACATAGGACAATGCTTCTTAATCCAAATTTTGGAGTAAGTCTGTTACTCGTGCTGAAAATACCCCCGGGCTGTTTTTATACCCTTGGGCTAGTCGACAAAATTGTCGCTGGGACCCTAACGCACTGAAGGCGGTCAGATACCTGCTTTCAGGCACTATATTTTGGCAGAAAAATCCATTTGAGATATCGAGCGTTGTTTTGTATTTTTTGCGCACAATGTTATTCATTAATGCGGCACTGTGTGCATTTTGAACTGCAAATGAATCCTCATCCCAACCAACATGATTTTTGTACAATGCTGGAGCTATGGCAACCGCCCACTCCTGCGCATATGCATGTTTTAGGTGAATGGGAACGAGGTCGGAAAAGGCTGGAAAAATTACAGTTTCTCCCCTAGGGCACTCCATGACGAATGCTGGCAGCCAGTCTTGTTCTGCTAATAGAGTGTCATAACCAGATGACAGATTTTTCCAAAAGAGACCTTTAACTTTTCTGGGCTTGTCCCCTTCCATCCGGAGTGTTATCTCATGTAACTTATGTGGGACACTTACCCGAGTATCAGGTGTTTCCACCGTGATATACTCACTCAACTCCATTGTCACCAGAAATTCCTTCAGGTTCTGGCAAGCTATCGTTACTTCTGCCGCGCTGTCTAGCATAGTCAGAGCCCACTCCCCATTCAGAAGCTGTGTCCTCAGAATTCTGGGCATGTCTTATCTTGAGACCTGCTACCTTCTTCTTTTTGAACTGAGGTTTTGATTTTTGTTTATCTTCTTTTTTAGGTGCGTAGTCCGCAGCGTGTTGCGTGTCTCTGGACTTTGTACGCTCCTCTGACCGTCCTTCCCTCTCGGAGTTTTTTGATGAACCCTGAAAGGAACGAGAGGAACGAGTATCAGTAACCTGATACCTGTCAGGTTTTTTAATATTATCCCTATTCCTGAGTTATACCTCCTTTCAGAGGGCTCCTGTTGAGGAGACCTACCTCTGAATTGAGATCTGCTGTCTTTAGACTTTTGTTGTTTTTATTTTCCCACTTCTTTTTAGAAGAAGTAGGCGTCTGCTTTGTAGTGTCCTTTCAGGACCGCCCACTAGTTGTGGTTTTAATGCTTTCCCACCTAGACTGTCTCTGCCTAATTCTGCATATGCAGTTTCAAATATTTTGGGTAGTTCGTGTTGATCATCCTCTGGACTGAACTCCCTTAGGCGTTGGCGGATCACCACTGAAGCTGCTTCCCCCTTAATGTTAGCTAGTATTATGGCTGATACCTGGTCAAAGTTATTTAGTAACCTCATCCCTAAGTTAAGGGCAGGCTCTGCTCCGTACTCATTTTGTATCTGTCTCAATATGTCAGGTACTACTGCTAAGGACGGGATACCATGTGTTCTGGTATATATGGCAGCAAAGACTGAACCCCAAGAGGTGCAGTCCTCTACTTGTGGTGTGATCCCCATGGACAAGCAGATTGTTAGAATTCTGTGTTTTTCATAGGTGGTAATATTCGGGAATACTGCCTCAAGCGGAGTTATTTTCTGAGCTATCCAGAATGGTATTTGTTCGCGTTTTGCTGGCATTTTGCCCATTACCGCGTGTAATGTTTGTGGAGTAATTTTATTTCCTGTACCCTGAACTGGAGTACTGTTTGCTGCACCTGCTGGTGCAGGTTGGATTGTTAAAGTCCTCATGACAAATTGTGTCAGGTTTCTGTAGATTTTAATTAAATCTTTGTGTTGTACTAGTAAGTCGGGCTGTGGCATTGTGTTAATGCCAGGATGCAGTGTGTAAGCCGCTAGTATTGGCCATGTGGCCCCGTCTCCTCCGAGCGGGCCTAATCTTACTCTTTGTTGTACGTGGGGTAGGGCGCCTTTAAACCAGTAAAAATGTTCCTGGTAAGTGAGTGGAATTTCTATGTCCTCAAACGGAGCATATTCCGCTGGTGCATCTCCTGCTATGTAGTAGTGAAATGTCTTTGTTATGGCATTCGCTGCTGGGAATGTAACCCATGAATAGAATACCTCTGTTTTGTTTGATTCGTGTGCCTCAATCACGAAAACTACAATGCCACCCGTGGCTGGTAAGCCATTTTCTAATAGTCTTATGGTGGCTGTCCTTCTGAATTTTGGTGCAATCTCTATTGCATCCTCAGGATCTTCTTCTCCTGTTAAGAGATTCAGATCAACTCTTTGGTCCCCTGTTTCGATGTCAGACATTATTAGAGGAAGAAGTGTTCAAAGGGAACTAAGATGAGGTGTTATGCACAATTTAGGAACTAAATGTCCTTCAAGCTTGATTAACCAACAGCCAATAAATAGTATTTTCGTACTACTCAGCTGCGGCAGAGTTTGTGCCCACCCACTCCAGACGTCTCTGGGGTTTTGTGAGTAGGTTATCTGAGAATAGCACGACTGAACTACTCAGATTCTACTGTTAAATAAGTACCAAACCAACGTTGGTGGCGCCATGTCGTGTAGTTCCTATAGTACCCATGCAGGACCTGCGCGTTTGTGTAACATAAGCTGTGGGCTTGGCGGCAGACTAACTCTGTGCACCCTCACCGCGTATGTTAGATTGTTTTGCATTAGCTAGCTCACAGTGCCACTAAAATCTCCTCATATCAGGGAGAGATTAGTTTCTGGCAACCTTAGATCATGACAACCCAAATTCCTCAGAATCGTGGAAACAATGTACTACCTTTCGCTCAGTCACTCGTGCTTACTTATTTGGTTTGTCTCAGAGAGTTACACAGAATAAACAGTCTGGGCGTTTCAATAAGTATTTACTGAACAGTTGTTATTCTAGTGTAAAATATATGTGCTGCGGCAACCAGTAGACAATAGCAGAGATATATTATCAGCAGTACGATAAAAGCAAAGGGATAGAACAGTTCTACCATATTGCAATAATCATGGATACATACATGAATATAAAAAGCATTATGAAAAGTGCGTGTACTCCTACAAAGCCTAACTAAATGTACCTGAGTGTACCTAGCATATGTGTAGGTCTAAAAGCCTAAGAGCCAAGAATCCTTCTAGGATTTAGTCGAACCCCCATACCTGAATAGAGACAGTGTGGGACCCCGTCCTGGTCTCGAGTTGGACACCCCGCAAGGGCTGTGTCAGACCGCTGTCAGCTGGAGCGACTGCATGCAGGAGCCTCAGCGTCTCTGGTCAGTGTGTCAGCATAGAAGTCTCGGTTCCCTCTGCCTTACCGGGGCAAGATGTGGTGTATTTATACCCTAAAGAGTCTCGGTCCTCAGTATGGATTGTATTGGTCTGTCGTTAGACTTGAGGAAGACGTCAGGGGTGAACTTTGTACATACATATTATGCAGGTGGTGTATTCCTAGAGAGCCATGCATAATTGATGAGTACAGTGTGGGCCTGTGTTTGGGAAAAACCCTGCTGTATTCAAAACCACAGGATAGATAACGTTCAGCCCTCAGAGCACGTTGTGTACTAGTGAGGACCAATGTAGGTGAAAGATCATGCCTATATAAGGAATCATGACTATAATAGGACATGTACAGTTATGACCGTAATAGGGCATATGCGGCTTTGACCATAATAGGGCAAGTACGAATATGACTGTATTAGGGCAAATATGAATATGTCCATTTTAGGGCATGTATGAATGGGTCTACATTAGGGCCTCTATACGGGACATAACAGGTTGTCCTCTGTACTTGCTCCGGCTACCTCCATGGTGCTGCGCAGTTGTTTGTGTTTTGCTTGTGTTTTTTGTTGCCGCTTTTATAGTGTTTTTTCCCGCCTGACTTGTGGGACTTGCAGGCCTGGCGCTGCTTATTGCTGAATTTTTTATCGCAGTTGGGCCCATTGCAACTTTTTTCACGTTCGGGTTTAGATTTTTATCGCCGTCCAGGTTATTCTATTGCGGACATTTGACGCGTTATCTGTAAACTATTGCATGTTACCGCCGTGTTGAGAATACGACATTAACACAGCATTATTTTCCCGCGATAGACGGCGATATGAAATATTGCGTTAACCTATTTTGGCGATGATTATCGCATGTTTTTGAGAATATCCCCCCAAGTGTGCTAAAGAATGCAGCACACATAGATAGAGGAAAAAACGAGGAGAAATAAACATGGGGAGGTGTAAGGTTGTCACACATTCCGAGGTTTACAAGTCCTTGTAAATCTGGGAATGCATGAAAAACCATGGGAGTTGCGTAGGAACACCCACAGCAGATCCAATTAAATGCCTCCTTTGTGCAGAGTAAGGCAACGCAGCAATTTGTGCTGCATTGCATTACTCCATATTTGTGAAACCACTCAAAGCCACGCAAAGTGGCTTTGCGTGGCTACATACATAAGTCTGAGAGGTTTGCGTTGTGCTTGTACCACATTGCGTGGTGGAAGCATGACGCAAAGCCCTCATAAATATGCCCCCAACTTTCAGTCCTTATTATTATATGTTTTATGTGTTCTTAGATGGCTGTTTGAGTCCACCTTTCACTTGACTATTTTTTTCAGATATCACTGTCTTTTCATGTTCTTTCTTTTTTGGGGATTTCTTCCACAGTATCTTTTCAAAAAACCTTTCCTCTTTTTTTCTCCAGCTACTGGCTTGTAGCCTTTTCTCTCACACAAACGGTCCTGTGCCATATCTTGTCATCCCTCCCTCTCTCCTCATCGGCTTCTGTCTTTTTTGTCAATGCCTGTGCATCCATTGTATATGCCTCTTGCCTGGAAACCTCTTTGCCCATGTTGCCTTGCACTGATACCCCTGATAGTGCCATTGCTGCCCGGTAATTGACAGGTAACATTTTCCACAGTGTTCATCTGCCCCACCGCTCTCCTACTTTTTACCTTCGCTGTACAGGGGTCCTCTCCAACAGCTTTTGTGTCCTTTGTTTCCCGTGTTGCTCCCTGCTTTTGACCAAATCCTACAGAGCTTCTCTGGGAATTACTAATTATGTGGCAGCCATTTTGCCTTGCATACTTATCCTTGGTTTGCGTAGCTTTTAGCAATGTGGGGCCTGATTCACAAAAGTAACTTACCTTTTTCAGTAAATTACAATTTTGAGTAAGTTTACTACTTTTTGCTGATTCACAAAATTTGAGTGTGAGTTACTATTAAACAAAAAACAGCAGTAAGACCAGCATCACAAGTGGCAAAGCACTGGTACTCAACCCGTTCCCATAGAAAAAATGGAGGTAAGGAATTAAAATAAAACTCCTTAGGAAATAATGTTGAATTAGATTTAATATCCTATTTTGAATTTACAAATTAATGTACAATTATTTGACTAGCATCATTGAATCCACCAAGGTGCTCTCTTGAGGCTATGGACTCAAGATTATTAGCAACCATATTGTGTTAAAGTTGTTCATTCATACATTGAGAGGAACCCCTTTGCTGCTAGGCCCCCCTCCCCCAGTGATAAGCCTTTTTTTTTTTTTAGCTATTTGGGGTAGTTCATGCTTAGGCACCTGTAACGTTTTGTCCACATAAGGTATCCATGCCAAATTTGCGTTCTTTTCTTCCATCATCCTGAGGATTCGGAAGGTACCCAGGGTTTGTGGATTCCCCTAGAGGGGACTGAGAAATTAGCCATTTGTGCAGATCCTTTAAGGGTTCCTATAGAAAGTAACAGTTGAAATAAAAAAAATATTGAAATTGAGTTGAGAAAAACAGTCATTTGTGCCTACATTTTCACCTGTAACTTCTTCTAAATATGACATATTTTTTTAATCAATATACCGTTACGTCTGCTGGACCCTTCTTGTTTGGTGGGATATATTGGACTTGTAGGTTTACCAAGAACCCGAGGTACCCACAGCCAATAACTGAGCTGTGCCTTCCAATGTGTTTTCATTGTGTGCTGGGTATAACACAATTCATTTGTTAAAATATAAAGAGAGAAAAATAGCTATCAGGGAAACCTATGTATTTCAGAAATGGGAACAATGTATGGAGTTTAGAAGCAGTGGTTATTTGCACATCTCTGAATTTGTCGCTACCCATACCAGCATTTTTACACACTGTCTTACATTTGGAAGGCAGAATTGCATAGAAAGTCAATTGGTTTTAACACTTGTTCTCTGGAATCTGTGGGGAGCCACAAACTTCCACCCACCCAGCATCCCCCTAAGTCTCCTGATTAAAATGGTACCTCACTTGTATGGCTAGTCCTAGTGCCCGTGAAAGGAAACGTCCCAAACCGCAACATGAACACATCACATCTTTCCACTGAAAACTGACCCTTTTTTTAAATGTGCCTAGCTGCGGATTTTGGACCCTAGCTCAGCCGGCATCTAGGGAAACCTAGCAAACCTGTACATTTTAGAAAACTAGACACCCAGGGAAATCTAGGATGGGGTGACTTGTGTGGCTCTCACCAGGTTCTGTTACCCAGAATCCCTTGCAAACCTCAAACTTTGTAAAAACAACACAACATTTTCTCATATTTCAGTGATGGAAAGTTCTGAAATCTGCAGAGAGCCACAAACTACCACCCATCCCCCTAAGTGTCCTGATTAAAATGGTATCTCACTTGTATGGATAGGCCCAGTGCCGGTGAAAGGAAACAGCCCAAAGCGCAACATGGACACATCCCATTTTTGCAGTCAAGACTGATCCTTTTTCACAATGTGCCTAGCTGTGGATTTTGGGGTGACTTGTGTGGCTCTCACCAGGTTTTGTTACCCAGAATCCCTTGCAAATCTTAAACTTTGTAAAAAAAACACATTTTCCTCACATTTCTGTGATGGAAAGCTCTAGAATCTGCAGGGAGCCACAAACTTCCCTGCAAACAACATTCACTCAAGTCCTCCTGTAAAAATAGTACCTCACCTGTGTGAGAAGGTCTAATGCCCGCAACAGGAAATGGCCCAAAACGTACTGTGGAGACTTCCTAATTATCAATCACAAAAGACTTGTTTTGTAAGGGAGACACCTGCATTTTTGGTCCTGAGTTCAGCGGGCATCTAAGGAAACTTACCAAATGTCACACCAAAGAGGACGCCGTGTCGCTTAGCCGGTTTTTTGACCCTGCTGACACCAATTGAAGTGCATTCGGCAGGGTGGATAATTCTCTATCTAAGGGCCACTTATTATTGGAAATTTAAACATGAAACTTGGATTGTTTTTCTTTATTGGTCAGCTGCATGGACTATAGTAATGAATGATCTTTAGATGTTTTTTAGAATTGTACACTGCCGGGATTGTGTCCATATTTCCTAATATTACACAGATACCGTTTTTGGCTCATGCACCAAAGGAATGCTTTTCGACCATTGGATGCTGTGATATTTACACATAACATTATCTTTTCCCTGAAGAAGTCCAAGGTTTTACTGGACGAAACGCGCTGGCTGGTGTTTTTATGAATATCACATTATACAAGAATAAAGGAAGAACGCAACTGGATCGTGCACAAACTGTAATTTCCAAAATGTGATATACTTTACTGTGAAATTTTACTTGTTTGTTTCTCATGTGGTGCAGCTCTATTTTTGCGATTTCTGAAAACTAGTCCAGGGAGGTGTGGCTTGCGTGGATATCTCCCAAAGTGTTCCTGCCCAGAATCTCCTGCAAACTTCACATTTAGCTAAAAAAAACACATTTTCCTAACATTTCTGTGTGGGATAGTTGTGGGATCACTAGGCTGACACACATATCCTGCCAACCTGCATTCCCTCAGGTCTTCCAATAAAAATGGTACCTCACTTGTGTGGATGTGCCAAGTACCTGCGACAGGGAAGGGCCCAAAATGTATTGTGGAGACATCAAAATTATCTATCACAAAACTACTTGATTTTGCAAGCGGGTCACCTATGTTATTGGCTCGGCGGTCATCAAGGGAAACCTGCCAAACCCAGACAGTTCTGAAAACTAGACACCCAGGGGAGTACAGTGAGGTGTAGCAAGCGTAGATCTCCTGACGTTTTCCTATGCAGAATCCCCTGCAAACCTCAAATTTAGCTAAACAAATCACATGTTCTCGCATTTTTATGTGGGAAGGATGTGGGATCACCAGGCTGACACACATTTCCTACCACACAGCATTCCCTCAGGTCTCTCTATAAAAATCGTACCTCACTTGTGTGGGTGGGCCCAGTATCCGTGACAGGAAAGGGCCCAAAACATATTGTGGAGACATCAAAATTATCTGTCACAAAATGACCTGGTTTGAAAGGGGGTCACATGCGATTTTTTTTGTCCTGGGCTCGGCAGGCGATCTAGGGAAGCCTACCAAACCCAGACAGTTCTGGAAACTAGACACATGGGGGAGTCCAGTGAGGTGTGGCTTGCATGGATGCCCCAAAGTTTTCATACCCAGAATCCCCTGCAAACCCCAAATTTAGCTAAAAAAATCTAACTTTTCACCCATTTCTGTGTGGGATCACCAGGCCAGCAAAAATTTCCTACCACCCAGTGTTACCCTTGGTATCCTGATAAAAATGATACCGGGATACCACGAGCACCGTTGCATCAGATGGCTCCCACGTGTCTGATGCATGGAACGGGTTAAAAATTGACATCTATCTATCTATGTGTAAGTGTGGTATGGAAGCCTAATTAGAACAAGAGGATTATACATTGTGAAAAAGTGGGATAATATTTGAAGTAATGTTGCATTACTGATGAACTTAATTGTTTTTCAAATTTAAATTTAATTGAGCAACCACACTCAGCACCAGGACCCCAACTCTCACGGACTGACCACTGCTTCACCTTGGACGTTCTTCGAGCCATGAACCCCGGACACCAGGCAACCTCCGCTCCAGGACCACTAAAAGCCTGTTTCTCCTTCCAGAACTGCCTCTTCACCTGCATCACAGAGGTTACCACTCACGCCTGTCCAACCAGCCACACTGCGTCACATACACCCACCAAGACTGACGCCAACACCTCCGGAAAGATCAACTGCTTGTTGATCAACGCACACTCACTCGGAAAACACACCATGGGATACCATCGCCACACATGCCTCAGGCACTGTCTTCATCACAGAAGCTTGGCTTAACCTCTCATCCGCGCTGGACATCGCAACAGCCACCCCGATTGATACAAGATTGTGCATTGGGTCCACTCCAGCAGAAACGACGGAGGCATCACCATAATCTACAAAGACAACCTTGAATGCTCAATCAACACATTCAACTCCACCCCATTCATGGAACACCTCCACTTCCAACTCTGAGCAAACAGCAAAATCACCATCAGAGGCACCTTCACCTACAGGCCTCTGGAGCGCCGCCCTGCCATCTGCAACGCAATCCCCGACTTCTTCGCTCCTATCGCCATCAACTCAAATCTTTACATATTGCTAGGAGACCTCAACTTTCACCTTGAGAACACCGATGACGCTAACAAGGCTGACCTCCTAAAAAGCATGGCTAACCTCGGACTCAAGCAGCTAGTCAGCAACCCCACCCACACTGCAGGTCACACGCTAGACTCTATCTTCTCAGCCATCAACAAATTGAAATACACCCACACCGAGGAGCTCACCTGGACTGATCACCACTGCATCCATTTTGTCACCTCGGAGCCCCCATCATCCCTGCCTCCACTGCCAGCGAGACATGGTGCAGCTAGTCAAAGGTATCAGAGCACCGACGGATCAATGCCATCAGCTCCCACCTACCCACTACCATCGAAGACACAGAACAAGAGGCTGAAAACTTTGTGAACTGGATCACGTCAAGCGCAGACGAAGTCACACCATGGAAACCCACCAACCCCAAGAACCAAACACGACACCCCAACCGGTTCATGGCAGAACTGAAAACCAAGAAACACGACTGGAGACAGAATGAATGAAGATGACGCAGCAGTAAGACCCTCAAGGACCGAAAACTATTCAAAGATGCCCCCAAACTGTTGTGTGTTTCTTGCATGGCCCATTGTAGTTTTCCTATGTTAGCCTCATTATTAACATTGTAGGCCGCATTTCTTTTGCACACGTTACTACATATGCATGCACGCTTTTGTGTCACAATATATTTTCACACAGAACCTGCATATGTTTTTGTGTTCTGTTCTTTTCCTGGGATTTAGTCTGAATACCATAGGCAAGGTCAAACAACAATGCCTCTTGTTAATCTCTCTTTTCAAACACTATCACCTAGACATAACATGATAATGCAGCTGCTGTTTGTGAGCCAAAATGTATTGTCATATAACTGTTGACAGGAGTTCAAAACACATACACTTTAGTGAAGGTCCTGAGGCAAGATTACTACATCAGCTGAGATGTAGAACGTCCATCTATGTATGCTAAGGTACAGAGTCCGCCACTAATCCTAGAGATCTTTGATATATAATCATTTAGCCTCAGTAGGAAGAAGGGGGTTTAGGCTAATCTGTCTTATAACATGACAGGGCATTTTATTGTATATGGTTTGTTAACCATGCTAGCGATATTTTTGCTATCCATTTGGTTTCTAATTGTGGCACAAATACTGCATCTTGGGGCACGATAGTTTAAATAAATATTCTAAACTTCCTTAGTGTCTCTTGTTTATCTTGTTGTGGACAAGTGTGAGTGAGAGAGCAAAGGGTGTGTCCTGTTACCACGATCACTGAGAGGATCAAGAGTGTTGTGTTCTGGGGTACCAACTCCCTTTTGTCTCAGGAAAGGTTAGGAGGGCAAGTGAGGCACTCAAGCTAGTCAGACTCGGGCTCATAGATACTGTGGAAATATGGTGACTCAGTCCATACATGCTGATGTTCTATGGTCCCAAGCATTGTTCTGTTCCTGAGCAGAATTCCAGCAAAACAATACCACCACCTCCTGAAAATCACCAAGATGACCTCCTTAGCCATCCACATCATTGACAGCTCCAACAACAGCAAGGAACTGTTCAACATAGTCAAGGAGTTCACTAACCCCTTGGCAACCGAAAACATCATCACACCCTCGCAAGGTCTTTGCGACACCCTCGCAGACTTCTTTCATAAATAAATCAACACGATCTACCAAGATTTCACACCCCATGCCCCTACCGAGGACTACATCAACCTCCTCACACTGACCAATGCCCACTCACACCAGTTCACCTCAAGGCACACCCTCACTGAGAAAGAAACAGCATTCATCATGAGATCCAGCCACTCTGGAGCCCCAGAAGATCCCTCCCCCACCACACTTTCAACCTCGGCAATAAACCCATCAGCAAAGAACTCACCAAGGTCCTCAACTCCTCGATCACCATGACCCACTACCCCCAGAAATAGAAACATGTTGACGTGAAGTCATTGCTGAAGAAATCTTTCACGGACCCGGGAGAACCCCCTAACTACCAACCCATATCCATGCTCCCCTTCCCAGCCGAGAGGCAATCACTGACAACAAGCAAAAATGTACGTAATATGTGTACACATTTTATGTGGGCTTCGTACGTTTGCACACTAAATATTGATAGCATACTATTTATAATACAACGTGTTCAAGTTTATCTGGAAAGAGCATTTCGCAATTGTTTAGTTATTGTAGAAATATTATTTTAGGTTTATATTGAAAAAAGTCTCAACCTTGAGCAATACATAGCAAATGTAACACAGTGGTAGCATTATCAGATGGCTTACTTTTACTCTCAGGGCATTTTATGTGGCTGCTATGCATTTTTTGTCTGTTCTGTGAGTATGTGGAAGCATAACCTGATGACACCTAGCCTATAACAGTTCTTTGTGTTAAATCAGGGTACAGTACTGCTGGTAAAGCTGTACCTGTGTATTTTGTTAGTCACACTTGTTGAACTCTTTTCACAATATTAAAAAACAAATAGCACCTTGATTGGGTTGACATACCAGGGTGCAAGCAAAGGAAAAGTATGCAAAGATTTAAAAGGAGAATGTTAGGATTTGTAGTTTGTAGCATGGAGAGAGGGTGACCAGGGAATGCAAGAAGGTGCCTGCTTCCTTTTCACCCTCAGAAAAAGTAAAGCTGTGGCAGCAACCATGGCAGCAACCATTCATAAATCCACACACTTATTAGGTCTCACAGCAGCATCAGGAATGCAAGCTTTTTTCTCACACAACAAAGGTGTGCTTGGGTGTCAGTATATGTATTGTCTGTATGCTTGAGCCCCCGTATATGTGTTGTCTGCCTGCACTGGTTTCTGTTTATGTGTCTCAGTTCAACAGTACCTATATGGTTGTTGGTCTGCGTGTGCAGAGGGCAGCCTGAAAATCCCAAAACATGGCAGCCAAGAAAGACAACCTCTTAATGACTTCTGTTGATTTCTTCAAAGACTTACTGGCCTTTCAGTGACCCACAACACACCTGACAAGTGACTGACTATGGCCAAGCCCCTTTAAGCAGCCTGGCATGTGGTTCAGATTTCATTACAAGACTGGATGCTACCATTATGCACTAACCTTGTATTGCTGCCCCATATACAAGTACATCATAAAGCATTAATTCATTACAAGAATCTTCAAACAGTAAATACGTCCAAAACATACAATAACATTCATCTTTTATTAACTGCTCCTAACAGATAAGTACATGCATGCTTTATAACATTTCAGTTGTGTTTAATGTGTTTTTCTTTCATTTGGTAACCTTTTCAATTTATGGATTAGTCATCATTTTTTTTGCCTTTGTGAAGTTTTGTCATTATTGGTTCTGTAGGAAGCTTTGAATAGGATTTTTTAGGCTCTGTGTGTGGTCTGACACCATTATTTTTGATTTTGCTGGGATTCCTGCATGGCAGACTAAGAACCGCATTGAAGGATGTACATTTGGATGAGCAGCAATTGGTGTGGGCCACGTTTGGGGCATGAATTATCACCGTTAAACTAAAAAGTTAAGGAGTAATAAAAAAGAAAGGCATATATATATCACCTACTGGAGGTCGCCAGTAGGTAGTTTTAGTTAGGACCTAGTTTCCATAGGAAAAAAGTTTTTTGATTTGCCAATATCTTTGGTGCCGTTTGACGAAGCTTCGCGAAATTTTCAAAACTAATGGGGCGCTCCGGTCATCTCTTGTCTTGAAAGTTTCGGGGTGATTCGTCAAGTAGGGGCCGAGAAAAAGAGGGTTTCCAAAACCCGTTCTTTCCATGTTAATTTCTATAGGAACCTTTGTTGCGGCTACTGCTTTAAATGGTGTAAATCCGTTCTGTAGTTCCTGAGAAATTTAAAAATAAAAAAATATTGATATCTGGTGGCCGCGGTGGATCCGCGAACCCTCCCAATCTTGAGCTTCATTCTGATTGGCTGCCAACACTTCAAACCAAGAAGTGTTGGCCGCCATCTTGTGACTCGGTAAAACGGAGTCTCAAACAAAAAAGGAACAACATTATTTAAAAAAAAGAAAAGGGGGCAGGGTAGAAACACCCTGACCCCCTAGGCCAGGTCAGGGGGTCCCTCAGGGACCCCCAGAGTAAAAAAAAGCATTTTTTTTAACAAACAATTCAGCAAGATTTGCGAATCCCACCCAAAAAAAACGAAGCGTGGGCTCCTGTGTTTTGTTTTAATGAGCCCCCGGGTGGGCCAGGTCCTGAGGTCATTGCAATTAAATGCATGGAGGGCTCCTGCACCTCCCCAGGGCATTAGTTTAATTATGTGCGGGGGGCCTCGCGGGTCCCCCCAGGCCCCAGGCACCGCCACCTCCCCGGGGCTTCAATTTAAATGAAGAAGTGTGGTGGGGCTCCTGCACCCCCCACACTACCCCGGGGACGACCACCTCCCTGGGGCACACTGCTGCTCGGGGGATGAAGTCCACTGTAGTCCTGAGCTCCTCAGGACACAAGAGGACCTCATTGCCCCACCAGCAGTGCGCCAGGAGGCGCGTTTGCAGAGTGGTGTAAAAAGGGGGCGTGGCCTCAGACCACTCTCAGCAATCCAGCTGTTCGGGGCTTACTGGAGGTACCTGATGGGCTACTTGGCCCCCAGGGACCCCAAGGATTCAAGGGGACCTAATCCCCCCCCCCAGAAAACACTAGGAGATGCATTTTCAGAGTGGTGGAGAAATTAGGCATGGCCTGTGTCCACCTGTCAGCAATCCCACTAACTGGGGCAAACTGGAGGTATCAGGTAGGCTAGTTGGCCCCTAAGGGCCCCCAGTAGCGAATGGGGACTTTAATCCCCATCCAAGAGCATGCCAGGAAGTGCGTTTGCAGAGTGGTGGGGAAAGGGGGCACGGCCTGCTATGAGAACTTAGCAATCCTGCTGTGTGGGACTGACTGGAGGTAATAGGAGGGGTAGTTGGCCCCCAAGGTTGACCTTGGGGGCCAACAACCCCTCCTGTTACCTCGAGTAAGTCCCAAAAAGTGGGATTGCTAAGAGGTCTTAGGAGGCCACGCTCACCTTTCTCCACCACTCTGCAAATGCGCCTCCTGGCACAGTACTGGTTGGGGGATGAAGTCCACTTTACTCCTGAGGGACTTTGGTGGCCAAGTAGTCCTCCTGGTACCTCCTGTAAGTCTTACACAGCAGAATTCCTGAGCACTGGTCAGAGGCCCAGCCCCCTTTCTCCACGACTCTGCAAACGTGACTACCAGTTAAAGAAGCATTTGCAATGTAATAGGTCTTGCTTGTTTCTGGCCTCTCTTGCCTCTTTGTGCATTTCTCTTGCATCTTTCTGCACCTTTCATCTTTTTTCTGTACTTCCCTTGCCTCTTTCTGCACTTCTCTTGCTTTTTTCTGCACCTCTCTTTTCTTTCTGCAACTCTCTTGCCTCTTTCTGCACTTCTCTTGTCTGTTTCTGCACCTCTCTTGCCTCTTTCTGTACCCCTCTTCCCTTTTTCTGTGCCTCTCTTGCCTCTTTCTGTACTCCTCTTCCCTCTTTCTGTACCTCTCTTGCCTGTTTCTGCAACTCTCTTGCCTCTTTCTACAGTTCTCTTGCCTCTTTCTGCACCTCTGTTGCTTCTTTCTGCACTTCTCCTGTCTCTTTCTGCACCACTCTTCCCTCTTTCTGCACCTCTCTTGCCTCTGTCTGCACACCTCCTGCCTCTTTCTGCACCTCTGTTGCTTTTTTCTGTACTTCTCTTGCTTCTTTCTGCACCCCTCTTGCCTCTTTCTGCACCTCTGTTGCTGCTTTCTGCACCTCTCTTGCAAATTTCTGCACCCCTCGTGCCTCTGTGTTTGCACCTCTCTTGCCTCTTTCTGCTCCTCTCTTGCCTCTTTCTGCACCCCTCTTGCCTCTTTCTGCACATTATTTGCTTTTTTCTGCACTTCTCTTGCCTCTTGCCTCTTAATGCACTTCTGTTGGTTCTTTCTGCACTGCTCTTGTTTCTTTCTGCACCTGTCTTGCAAATTTCTGTACCCCTCTTGCCTCTTTCTGCACCCCTCTTCCCTCTTTCTGCACCTTTCTTGCCTCTGTATGCACCCCTCCTGCCTCTTTCTGTACCTCTGTTGCTTCTTTCTGCACTTCTCTTGCTTCTTTCTGCACTCCTCTTGCCTCTTTCTGCACCTCTGTTGCTGCTTTCTGCACTTCTCCTGCATCTTTCTGCACCTCTCTTGCAAATTTCTGCACCTCTATTGCCTCTGTCTGCACCCCTGTTCCCTCTTTCTGCACCTCTTTTCCCTGTGTCTGTAACTCTCTTGCCTGTTTCTGCACTTTTCTGGCCTCTTTCTGCACCTCTGTTGCTTCCTTCTGCACTTCTCTTGCCTCTTTCTGACCTCTCTTGCAAATATCTGCACCCCTCGTGCCTCTGTGTGCACCTCTCTTGCCTCTTTCTGTTCCGCTCTTGCCTCTTTCTGCTCCTCTTTTACCTCTTTCTGCACCCCTCTTGCCTCTTTCTGCACCTCTGTTGGTTCTTTCTGCACTGCTCTTGCTTCTGTCTGCTACTCTATTGCACATATCTGCCCCCCTCTTGCCTCTTTCTGCACCTCTGTTGGTTCTTTCTGCACCTCTTTTGCCTCTGTCTGCACCCCTGTTCCCTCTTTCTGCACCTCTTTTGCCTGTTTCTCTTAACTCTCTTGCCTCTTTCTGCACTTTGCTTGCCTTATTCTGCACCTCTGTGTTGCTTCCTTCTGCACTTATCTTGCCTCTTTCTGCACCCCTCTTGCCTCTTTCTGCACCTCTGTTGCTTCATTTTGCAATTCTCTTGCTTCTTTCTACACCTCTCTTGCTTCTTTCTGCACCCCTCTTGCCTCTTTCTGCACCCTTCTTTCCTCTTTCTGCACCTCTCTTGCCTCTTTCTGCACCTCTCTTGCCTCTTTCTGCACCCCTCGTATCTCTTTCTGCACCTCTTTTGCTTGTTTCTGCACTTCTTTTGCCTCTTTCTGTACCCTTCTTGTCTCCTTCCGCACCTCTGTTGTTTCTTACTGCACTGCTCTTCCTTCTTTCTGTACCTCTCTTGTAAATTTCTGCAACTCTCTTGCCTCTTTCTGCACTTCTCTTGCCTCCTTCTGTACCTCTGTTGCTTCTTTCTGGACTTCTCTTGCCTCTTTCTGCACCCCTCTTGCCTCTTTCTGCACCTCTGTTGCTTCTTTATACACTTCTCTTGCTTCTTTCTCCACTTCTGTTGCTTCTTTCTGCACCCCTCTTGCATCTTTCTGCACCCTTCTTCCTGCACCGCTCTTGCTTCTTTCTGCACCGCTCTTGCCTCTTTCTGCACCCTTCTTCCCTGTTTCTACACCTCTCTTGCCTCTTTCTGCACCCCTGTTCCCTCTTTCTGCACATCTCTTGCCTGTTTCCACAACTCTCTTGCCACTTTCTACAGTTATCTTGCCTCTTTCTGCACCTCTGTTGCTTCTTTCTGCACTTCTCTTGCCTCTTTCTGCACCCCTCTTGGTTGTTTCTATACTGCTCTTGTTTCTTTCCCGACCTGTCTTGCAAATGTCTGCACCCTTTTTGCCTCTTTCTGTACCCCTCTTCCCTCTTTCTGCACCTCTCTTGCCTCTGGCTGCACCCCTCTTGCCTCTTCTGCACCTCTGTTCCTTCTTCCTGCACTTCTCTTGCTTCTTTCTGCACCCCTCTTGCCTCCTTCTGCACCTCTGTTGGTTCTTTCTGCACTGCGCTTGCTTCTTTCTGCACCTCTATCGCCTGTTTCTGCAAATCTCTTGCCTCTTTCTGCACTTCTCTTGCCTCCTTCTGCACCTCTGTTGCTTCTTTCTGCACTTCTCTTGCTTCTTTCAGCACTTCTGTTGCTTCTTTCTGTACCCCTCTTGCCTCTTTCTGCACCCTTCTTCCCACTTTCTGCACCGCTCTTGCTTCTTTCTGCACCCCTCTTGCCTCTTTCTGCACCCTTCTTCCCTCTTTCTACAGCTCTCTTGCCTCTTTCTGCACCCCTGTTCCCTCTTCCTGCACATCTCTTGCCTGTTTCCACAACTCTCTTGCCACTTTCTACACTTCTCTTGCCTCTTTCTGCACCTCTGTTGCTTCTTTCTGCACTTCTCTTGCCTCTTTCTGCACCCCTCTTGGTTGTTTCTATACTCCTCTTGTTTCTTTCCCGACCTGCCTTGCAAATTTCTGCACCCTTTTTGCCTCTTTCTGCACCCCTCTTTCTGCAACTCTCTTGCCTCTGGCTGCACCCCTCTTGCCTCTTCTGTACCTCTGTTCCTTCTTCCTGCACTTCTCTTGCTTCTTTCTGCACCCCTCTTGCTTCTTTCTGCACCTCTCTTGTAAATTCCTGCACCCCTTGTGCCTTTGCATGCACCTCTCTTGCCGCTTTCTGTTCCTCTCTTGCCTTTTTCTGCACCCCTCTTGCCTCTTTCTGCACCTCTTTTGCTTTTTTCTGCACTTCTCCTGCCTCTTTCTGCACCCCTCTTGCCTCTTTCTGAGCCTCTGTTGGTTCTTTCTGCACTGCTCTTGCTTCTGTCTGCTACTCTCTTGCATATTTCTGCACCCCTCTTGCCTCTTTCTGCACATTATTTGCTTTTTTCTGCACTTCTCTTGCCTCTTGCCTCTTAATGCACTTCTGTTGGTTCTTTCTGCACTGCTCTTGTTTCTTTCTGCACCTGTCTTGCAAATTTCTGTACCCCTCTTGCCTCTTTCTGCACCCCTCTTCCCTCTTTCTGCACCTTTCTTGCCTCTGTATGCACCCCTCCTGCCTCTTTCTGTACCTCTGTTGCTTCTTTCTGCACTTCTCTTGCTTCTTTCTGCTCCTCTCTTCCCTTTTTCTGCACCCCTCTTGCCTCTTTCTGCACCTCTTTTGCTTTTTTCTGCACTTTTCTTGCCTCTTTCTGCACCCCTCTTGATTCTTTCTGCACCTCTGTTGATTCTTTCTGCACCCCTCTTGCCTCTGTCTGCACCCCTGTTCCCTCTTTCTGCACCTCTTTTGTCTGTTTCTGCAACTCTCTTGCCTCTTTCTGCACGTTTCTTACCTCTTTCTGCACCTCTGTTGCTCCCTTCTGCACTTCTCTTGCTTCCTTCTACAACTCTCTTGCTTCTTTCTTTACCCCTCTTGCCTCTTTCTGCACCCTTCTTCCCTCTTTCTGCACCTCTCTTGCCTCTTTCTGCACCTTTCTTGCCTCCTTCTGTAACCTTCTTTCCTCTTTCCGTACCTCTTTTGCTTGTTTCTGCACTACTTTTGCCTCTTTCTGTACCCCTCTTGCCTCCTTCTGCACCTCTTTTGTTCTTTCTGCACCTCTCTTGCAAATTTCTCTACCCCTCTTGCCTCTTTCTGCACCCCTCATGCCTCCTTCTGCACCTCTGTTGGTTCTTTCTGCACTACTCTTGCTTCTTTCTGCACCTCTTTTGCCTGTGTCTGCAACTCTCTTGCCTCTTTCTGCACTTCTCTTGCCTCCTTCTGTACCTCTGTTGTGTCTTTCTGCACCCCTCTTGCCTCTTTCTGCACCCTTCTTCCCTCTTTCTGTACCTCTCTTGCCTCTTTCTGTACCCCTGTTCCCTTTTTCTGCACATCTCGTGCCTGTTTCTGCAACTCTCTTGCCTCTTTCTGGTGTTCTCTTGCCTCTTCTGCATCTCTGTTGCTTCTTTCTGCACTTCTCTTGCCTCTTTCTGCACCCCTCTTGTCTGTTTCTGCACCTCTGTTAGTTTTTTCTGCACTGTTCTTGCTTCTTTCTGGACCTCTCTTGCCTGTTTCTGCAACTCTCTTGCCTCTTTCTTCAGTTTTCTTACCTTCTTCTGCACTTCTCTGGCTGTTTCTTAACTTCTCTTGCCTCTTTCTGCACCCCTCTTATCTGTTTCTGTACCTCTGTTGGTTATTTCTGCACTGCTCTTGCTTCTTTCTGCACCTCTAGTGTACATTTTGGCACCCCTCTTGCCTCTTTCGGCACCCCTCTTGCCTCCTTCTGCACCTTTGTTGGTTCTTTCTGCACTGCTCTTTCCTCTTTCTGCACCCCTCTTGCCTCTTTCTGTACCCCTCTTTCTGTATCTCTCTTGCCTGTTTCTGCACCCCTATTCCCTTTCTCTGAACATCTCTTGCCTTTTTCTGCAACTCTCTTGCCTATTTATGCTCGCCTATTGCCTCCTTCTCCACCTCTGTTGCTTCTTTCTGCACTTCTCTTGCCTCTTTCTGTACCCCTCTTGCCTCTTTCTGCACCTCTGTTTCTTCTTTCTGCACTTCTCTTGCTTCTTTCTGCACTGCTGTTGCCTCTTTCGGCATCCCTCTTGCCTCCTTCTGCACCTCTGTTGGTTCTTTCTGCACTGCTCTTGCTTCTTTCTGTACCCTCTTGCCTCTTTCTGTGTCCCTGTTACTGTACCTCTCTTGCCTCTTTCTGCGCCTATGTTGCTTCTTTTTGCACTTCTCTTGCTTCTTTCTGCACTTCTGTTGCCTCTTTCAGCATCCCTCTTGCCTCCTTCTGCAACTCTGTTGCTTCTTTCTGCACTTCTCTTGCCTCTTTCTGTACCCCTCTTTCCTCTTTCTGCACCTATGTTGCTTCTTTCTGCACTTCTCTAGCTTCTTTCTGCACATCTGTTGCTTCTTTCTGCACCCCTCTTGCCTCTTTCTGCACCCTTCTTCCCTCTTTCTGTACCTCTCTTGCCTCTTTCTGCACCCCTGTCCCCTTTTTCTGCACCTCTCTTGCCTGTTTCTACAACTCTCTTGCCTCTTTCTGCACTTCTCTTGCCTCTTTCTGGACCCCTCTTGTCTTTTTCTGCATCTCTGTTGGTTCTTTCTGCACTGCTCTTGCTTCTTTCTTGACCTTTCTTGCCTGTTTCTGCAACTCTCTTGCCTCTTTCTTCAGTTTTCTTGCCTCCTTCTGCACTTCTGTTGCTTCTTTCTGAACTTCACTTGCCTCTTTCTGCACACCTCTTGTCTGTTTCTGCACCTCTGTTGCTTCTTTCTGCACTTCTCTTGCCTCTTTCTGCACCCCTCTTGTCTGTTTCTGCACCTCTGTTAGTTTTTTCTGCACTGTTCTTGCTTCTTTCTGGACCTCTCTTGCCTGTTTCTGCAACTCTCTTGCCTCTTTCTTCAGTTTTCTTACCTTCTTCTGCACTTCTCTGGCTGTTTCTTAACTTCTCTTGCCTCTTTCTGCACCCCTCTTGTCTTTTTCTGCACCTCTGTTGGTTCTTTCTGCACTGCTCTTGCTTCTTTCTTGACCTTTCTTGCCTGTTTCTGCAACTCTCTTGCCTCTTTCTTCAGTTTTCTTGCCTCCTTCTGCACTTCTGTTGCTTCTTTCTGAACTTCACTTGCCTCTTTCTGCACACCTCTTGTCTGTTTCTGCACCTCTGTTGGTTATTTCTGCACTGCTCTTGCTTCTTTCTGCATCCCTCTTGCCTCTTTCTGTACCCCTCTTTCTGTACCGCTCTTGCCTCTTTCTACACCCCTATTCCCTTTTTCTGCACATCTCTTGCATGTTTCTGCAACTCTCTAGCCTCTTTTTGCTTCCCTCTTGCCTCTTTCTGCACCTCTGTTGCTTCTTTCTGCACTTCTCTTGCCTCTTTCTGTACCCCTCTTGCCTCTTTCTGCACCTCTGTTGCTTCTCTCTGCACTTCTGTTGCTTCCTGCTGCACTTCTGTTGCTTCTTTCTGCACCCCTCTTGCCTTTTTCTGCACCCCTGTTTCGTTTTTCTCCACCTCTCTTGCCTGTTTCTGCAACACTCTTGCCTCTTTCTGCAGTTCTCTTGTCTCCTTCTTCATCTCTGTTGCTTCTTTCTGCACTTCTTTTGCTTCTTTCTGCACTCCTCTTGCCTCTTTCTGCACCCTTCTCCCCCCTTTCTGCACCTCTCTTGCCTCTTTCTGCACCCCTGTCCCCTTTTTCTGCACCTCTCTTGCCTGTTTCTGTACTTCTCTTGCCTCCTTCTGCACCTCTGTTGCTTCCTTCAGCACTTCTCTTGCCTTTTTCTGCACCCCTCTTGCCTCTTTCTGCACCTCTGTTGCTTCTTTCTGCACTCCTTTGCCTCTTTAAGCACCTCTCTTACTTCTTTCTGCACTCCTCTTGCCTCTTTTTGCATGTCTCTTGCCTCTTTCTGCACTTTTCTTGCCTCCTTCTGCACCTTTGTTGCTTCTTTCAGCACTTCTCTTGCCTTTTTCTACACCCCTCTTGCCTCTTTCTGCACCTCTGTTGCTTCTTTCTCCACTTCTCTTGCTTCTTTCTGCACCCCTCTTGCTTCTCTCTGAACCCCTCTTGTCTCTTTCTGCACCCCTCTTCCTTCTTTCTGCACTTCTCTTGCCTCTTTCTGCACCCCTCTTGCCTCTTTCTGCTCCTCTGTTGCTTCTTTCTGTAATTGTGTTGCTTATTTCTGCACTCATCTTGCCTCTTTCTGTACCCTTCTTCCCTCTTTCTGCACCTCTATTGCCTCTTTCTGCACCCCTGTCCCCTTTTTCTGCACCTCTCTTGCCCGTTTCTACAACTCTCTGTTGCTTCTTTCTGCACTTTTCTTGCCTCTTTCTGCACCCCTCTTGCCTCTTTCTGCTCCTCTGTTGCTTCTTTCTGTAATTTTGTTGCTTATTTCTGCACTCCTCTTGCCTCTTTCTGTACCCTTCTTCCCTCTTTCTGCACTTCTCTTGCCTCTTTCTGCACCCCTGTCCCCTTTTTCTGCACCTCTCTTGCCTGTTTCTACAACTCTCTGTTGCTTCTTTCTGCACCTCTCTTGCCTCTTTCTGTACCCCTCTTGCCTCTTTCTGTACCTATGTTGCTTCTTTCTGCACTCTCTTGCCTCTTTCTCCAATTCTCTTGCCTCTTTCTGCACCCCTCTTGTCTGTTTCTGCACCTCTGTTGGTTCTTTCTGCACTGCTCTTGCTTCTTTCTGGACCTTTCTTGCCTGTTTCTGCAACTCTCTTGCCTCTTTCTTCAGCTTTCTTGCCTCCTTCTGCACTTCTGTTGCTTCTTTCTGAACTTCACTTGCCTCTTTCTGCATGCCTCTTGTCTGTTTCTGCACCTCTGTTGGCTCTTTCGGCACTGCTCTTGCTTCTATCTGCACCCCTCTTGCCTCTTTCTGCACCCCTCTTTCTGTACCTTTCTTGCTTCCTTATGCACTTCTGCTGCTTGTTTCTGCACTTCTCTTGCCTCTGTCTGTACCCTTCTTCCCTCTTTCTGTACCTCTCTTGCCTCTTTCTGCACCCCTGTTCCCCTTTTCTGCACTTTCTTGCCTGTGTCTGCAACTCTCTTGCATCTTTCTTCAGTTTCCTTGCCCCTTCTGCACCTCTGTTGCTTCTTTCTGAACTTCACTTTCCTCTTTCTGCACGCCTCTTGTCTGTTTCTGCACCTCTGTTGGTTCTTTGGGCACTGCTCTTGCTTCTTTCTGCACCCCTCTTGCCTCTTTCTACACCCCTCTTTCTGTACCTTTCTTGCTGCTTTCTGCACCTCTGCTGCGTCTTTCTGCACTTCTCTTGCCTCTGTCTGTACCCTTCTTCCCTCTCTCTGTACCTCTCTTGCCTCTTTCTGCACCCCTGTTCCCTTTTTCTGCACCTCTCTTGCCTGTTTCTGCAGTTCTCTTGTCTCCTTCTGCACCTCTGTTGCTCCTTTCTGTACCTCTCTTGCACATTTCTGCACCCCTCTTGCCTCTTTCTGCACCCATTTTGCCTCTTTCTGCACGCCTCTTATCTGTTTCTGCACCTCTGTCAGTTCTTTCTGC
Organism: Calotriton arnoldi; assembly: GCA_963921515.1. NCBI lineage: Eukaryota > Metazoa > Chordata > Amphibia > Caudata > Salamandridae > Calotriton > Calotriton arnoldi. The sequence goes on along the minus strand of CAWUFW010008727.1, from coordinate 188,141 downwards.
ACTGCTCTTGCTTCTTTCTTCACCTCTTTTGCCTGTTTCTGCACTTCTCTTGCCTCCTTCTACACCTCTGTTGCTTCTGTCTGCACTTCTCTGGCCTGTTGCTGCACCCCTCTTGCCTCTTTCTGCACCTCTGTTGCTTCTTTCTCTACTTCTCCTGCTTCTTTCTGCACCCCTCTTGCCTCTTTCTGCACCCCTCTTCCCTCTTTCTGCACCTCTCTTGCCTCTTGCTGTACCTCTGTTGCTTCTTTCTGCACTTTTTTTTCCTCTTTCAGCACCCCTCTTGCCTCTTTCTGCTCCTCTGTTGCTTCTTTCTGCACTTATGTTGCTTCTTTCTGCACTCCTCTTGCCTCTTTCTGCACCCTTCTTCCATCTTTCTGCACCTCTCTTGCCTCTTTCTGCACCCCTGTCCCCTTTTTCTGCACCTCTCTTGCCTGTTTCTGCAACTCTCTTGCCTCGTTCTGCAGTTCTTTTGTCTCCTTCTGCACCTCTGTTGCTTCTTTCTGCACTTCTCTTGCTCTTTCTGCATCCCTCTTGTCTCCTTCTGCACCTCTGTTGGTTCTCTCTGCACTGCTCTTGCTTCTTTCTGCACCTCTCTTGTAAATTTCTGCACCCCTCTTGCCTCTTTCTGCACCCCTTCCCTCTTTCTGCACCTCTCTTGCCTCTGTCTGCACCCCTCTTCCCTCTTTCTGCATCTCTTTTGCTTGTTTCTGCAACTCTCTTGCTTCTTTCTGAACTTCTCTCGCCTCTTTCTGTACTCAAATGGGAAGTCCAAGCTGTCAAGTTTTAAGGTCTGTGTGCTCTCGTGACTGAGGTATATATCTACTTGTACATGTATTCTTACGTGTGTTATGCATCTGAAGATGCTAGCTTAAAAAGCGGGTAACTTCTCCTATAGGTGGTCAAATCTTCTCAGTTCTGCTCTGTCATTCGGTTGCACAGGCAGACATGTCTTATGTATATATGTGTTATAGAGCCCCTCAAATATACTATTGAATACCCATGTGCCCTGTATTGTGAGCAGAAAGAAATGCATACTCCTTTTTTACACAAATTTACAGAGTATGCAGATTGAAACACAGGTATTCAAGTGTTTGTATGTTTATTTTCATTTAACATGTCACTAGGTAAAAGCATAGACATGCATGCATACCTTCACAAATATGGTCAGACTTACAACAGTGATATGCTTAGGATTGCTGTTTTATATTTGGTAGGCCTAACATTCTGAGCAGTCGATTAATAGTGAACCTTCAAGAGTAAAGTGAGGTTTAAGACATCTTCAGAGAAAGATTAGTGATTAGGGTACTTAAGGTACAGTCAAAGTAGGCCTCTTGCTGTACCTCTGTTGGTTCTTTCTGCACATCTCTTGCTTCTTTATGCACCTTTCTTCCTCTTTCTGGATTTCTGTTACCTCTTTCTGCATTTCTCTTGCTTCTTTCTGCTCCTTTCTTCCTCTTTCTGCACATGTCCTACCTATGTAGGCATAGTTAGAAATCAGCATTTAAAAAACCTTAGAAATTCACTGAAAAAAACACAGGTTTCAGGGACGTTATAGTTAGGGATTAGCATTTAAAAAAAAACTTAGAAATTCACTGAAAAAAACACAGGTGTCAGGGACAGTATAGTTAGGGATTAGCATTTAAAAACCTTAGAAATTCACTGAAAAAACCCCAGGTTTCAGGGGCGTTATAGTTATGGATTAGCATTTAAAAAACCTTAGAAATTCATTGAAAAACCATAGGTTTCAGGGACGTTATAGTTTGGCTGACACTTCACTCGTACAAAACCAGAGAAATTCGGCCGTTATAGTTAGCTGAGCTACCTATAACTCACGCCCCCGCAATGCACTGCTGATGACATCACATATTACTTCACTCATGACATGGTCAGTGACATCACTGATGACATCACTGATTACATCATCAAGTGACTATGAGTGTTTCTAAAAAGTTAACGAATGTCATATATATATATGCCATGGCGTATTGAAGAATGAGTGGGTGTATGAGTGTCTGAATGGATGATTTAGTGGGTATGTGACTGACTGTATAAGTGAGTGATTAAACGTCTCTTAGAGAATGCATGGGCGAATGACTAATCTGTGTGAATGTCTGTATCAGTCTGTCAATTGGTGTGTAAGTGGCTGCATGGGTTGGTGAGTAGCTACATGAGTGTCTATATGGGTTAATGATTGGTTGTCTGATTACCTGTATGGGTGCCTAAGTGTCTGTGTGGGTGTGTGGGGGGGTGTGTGACTCCCTGCATGGATGTGTGAGTGGGTGATTTACTGGGTGTATGGGTTCATGAGTGCGTGTATTAGGGGCTGTATGGGTGAGCGAGTGTGCATATAGCTGTGTTGGTGAGTGAATGGATGTCTCAGTGGTATATGTGTAAGTAACTACTTATGTGAAAGGCAGTATATGTGAGTGTTGGACTATATAAGTGACTAAATGTGACAGTGAGTGATTTTGACAGTGTCTGCATGGATAAGTGTGTGCTTATGTCAGTGATTGTAGAAGAGAGTAAGTATATGGTACTATCTGTATGAATAAGTGAGGTGGTGTGTGTGTATAACTGTATAGGTGAGTAAATGGCAGTGTGATTGATTCTTTGGGTGACTGACTAGGTGTTTGAGTAACTCTTTGAGTGAGTGGCAGTGTGTGAGTGTCAATATGGGTGTATGAGTGGATATATCAGTGGCTGTATTGATGAATGACTGCATGTATGAGTTACTGTATGGGTTAGTGAGTGGATGTGTGTGTAGATGTATGAATCAATGAGCGGGTATGTACTAACTGGTATTGGTCTGTCGATGGTTTCGAGATTTGTAGTCTGTATTTTAGATTGGGTGTATCAAAGGCTATATTAGGGTGTGAGGATGATCACATGGATGATGTCATCAGTGATGTCATCAGTTATGTCATTTGAGATGTCATCAGTGATGTCACTGACCATGTCATGAGTGATGTAATATGTGACATCATCAGCAGTGCATTGCAGGGGCGCGAGTTATAGTTAACTATAACGGCCGAATTTCTCTGGTTTTGTATGAGTGAAATGTCAGCCTAACTATAACGTCCCTGAAACCTATGGCTTTTTTCAATGAATATATATATATATATATATATTACCTACTGGCGTTCGCCAGTAGGTAGTCATAGGTAGGACCTCGTTTCTATTCAAATAGCGTTTTTTCTTTTGCCAATATCTTTGGCGCCGTTTGACGAATCTTCGTGAAATTTTCAAAACTAATGGCCCGCTCCGGTCAGCTCTTGTCTTGAAAGGTTCGGGGTGATTCGTCAAGCGGGGGCTGAGAAAAAAGGAGGGTCCCAAAACGCGTTTTCTCCATGTTAATTTCCATAGGAAAAATTGGAACAGGCTACAGCCCGAACGGCTGAAATGAATTACACCAAATTTGGCAAAAAGGTAGCCCTTGGTTCAGAAAGAGACCTTTTTTTAAATGGTGTAAATTCAGTTGTTCCTGAGAAATTTAAAAAAGAAAAAATATCGATATCTGAGCACCGAGGAGGGTTCGCGAACCCTCCTGGGCACGAGCTTCACTCCGATTGGCTGCCAACACTCCAAACCAGAATGTGTTGGCAGCCATCTTGTGATTCGGTAACCGAATGACAAGACAACAGTGAAAAAAAACATTAAAAAAGAAGAAAAGGGGGCAGGGTAGAAACACCTTGACCCCCTAGCCTTGCCTCGGGGGATGGGCATTTTTTTATTTCGCGCGCTTGGAGTCGCGATTCCATCGCGTACAGCGCGGCCCCCCAGTGTAAACGCGCAGGGTTCGTGAATACAAATGAGAAATAAAAAAATGAGGCCCATCGTTCTCTATAAGCCCCCGGGTGGGCCAGGTCCCGGGGGTAATCAGATTTTAATTTGAGGGGGTCTGCTGGGGGCCCCCGCAGCCCCGGGGAGCACCACCTTCCCGGGGCAATTGTAATTGAAGGGGGGGCTCGCTGCCCCCCCAAGCCCCAAGGACCACCATCTCCCCGGGGCTTTATTAAATAATGAAGGGGGGCCTCGTGGGCCTCCACAAGCCCCGGGGACCACCACCTTCCTGGGGCTATGTAAATAAAGTGAGTGGGGCCACATGGCCCCCCTCGTGGAGCCGTCGATGGCCCTGGGGACCGCCACCCCCCAGGGCCGGCTCCTGTAATGTCCCGGGGTGCCCATCCCCGGGGCATTAATGTTTGCAATGACAGGGCGGGAGCCGTGTGACTCCCGCCCTGTCATTGCAAACACTGCTTGGTTTTGGGCAAGGAGAGCATGCAGCTCCATTTCCCAAAAGAAATGCCGGCTCCCGCAGGAGGCGGGGAGCCGGCTGGGACCGTGGGGGCATTGGGCCTCCCCCAACGGTACCCAAAGGTATGCCTTGGGGGATGGGGTCCCCGAGGCAGAATTAAACTTTATAAAATAGTGGGCCTTTTTTTAAATTTTGCGCGCTTGGAGTTGTGATTCCATCGCGTCCAGCGCGGCCCCCTAGTGTAAATGCACAGGGTTCACGACTCCAAGCAAAGTTCTATAAAAGAGAATATGTATGTTTTTAATATGTAAGATTCACTTGTGTTTATTATGAGTTTTTTGTAGCTACATGTAAGTGCTGATGCAGAGCTTTAGGTTGTTGAGAAAGACTCTGTTTCCGTCATCTGTAAAGTGTACTCCGTCACTCCTGTGGATGACCTCCATAAGAAAACGTAGATTGTTGTTATATATGGAGCCCATTCTATGGTCTCTAAGATAAGCAGAAACAGCTTTATTGTCATTTTTTCTAGCTTTCTCAATCTGTGGACAGAATTGATTTGACCACTTCCATTTTTGCCTTTGGCATATGTTAGAGTATGCAAAGACAGTTTGAGGCAAGAGCAACATCAATTGTGCAAAGGTGTCCTTCATTAGCATTTCCGGACCTACCCCAGTCAATGTGCCTAGGTCATTGCCACCACAGTGCACAATCATGAGGTCAGGGGGTTGGAGATGCAAAGAGGTTTTAACCAATGGCATCAATTGGTGCCACTTTAATCCTCTTTATGCAATCCATTTAATGTCCACATTTTGCAAAGCTAGGTCTTTGTCAATACCTCTGCGTTCAGCATACCTTTTGCACCAGAAAACATAGCTGTCACCTTGACTCTTGAAGGAGAGGAACATGGCGGCCGCTAGCTAACGGCCGCGGTCACGCTTCCTCGGGTTTTTCGTCGGGACCGACGCTGTAGCCCTGATTTATTTAATTTAAATCCCCCTCCGGAGTTTCTCTTACCGGCTGGATGATATGCGGGGTCTCCCATTCCTCCCCTGCCAAAACAGTGAAGCGGCCTCAGGCGTCTGCGGCGTTTGTGGTGTCGAGGCAGGGGGTCGGCGCTGGAGATGGGGGGAGAAGCCGCGCATGAGCGGAGACGCCGGGATATCGCCTGTCTGCTGCTCCGGTTCATTGGAGGCAGGGTCAGCACCAGTTTTGGTGTATACCCGGGCTTCCAGCTTGGGAATTCTTTCGAGGTGGACAGCAAGCGGGTGGAGGGGCCACAGCGACCGGCTCTCCAGGAAAGCACCAAGGACAGTAGGTTTGGTTTAATCTACCCACTTAACGGTAAGCAAAAATTAGAAGGTGTTTTTGGGAGAGAGAGCCTTACTGGCACTGGTGGTTTCCCCGAGCATTGTCAAGTAGATGCCTCATTGACTCAGAAGGGGAAGATACCTCTTTATTGCATGGAGAAAAGTGATGGGAATAAAGTGGGTATTTCTCCGCCCAAAATAAGCAGGTACACCTTACGAGCTAGAGCTGCCCATCTATCTGCAAATACTGCCATTACTCAGTCGACTTTGCCTTCTCGGGTTTCCCCTCCCATTTCTGAGGTTAGAATTCTAATTAAACAACGTAAGCAGGGTGGAAATACTACCGATAGTGGGACCCCAGTTAAAGGGAAAGTGGCTAATAAGGGCAGAGGAAGAGGCAGAGTCAAGAAAACTCCTGCTGTGAATCCAAAAATTACTCCATCTATAAAAACCTATTATCAAGTTATGTCTCAGTCCACATTTACACCCAAACAACAAATAATCCTGAGCACTACTCAGTATGTATTATTGAAACCAGAAACGTGGTTACATACTATGACGATTGGTTCGTATAAATGCGGCCACTGCAGTATGTGTAAGTTAGCCGTGGATGGTATCCAGGATTTTAGTTTTAATGGTTCATCTACGTTTAAAATCAAGACCCACATTGACTGTATGACTAAGTATGTAGTATACGTACTGATTTGTAATTGTGCGATGATTTATGTTGGCAGTACCATCCGACCAATGAGAGAGAGAATTATGGAACATTTTAGAGCAGTCAAGCAACGAGATATGAGATACCCGATAGCACAGCACATGTGCGACTGTACTGCTCAGGGTAAACATTTAGAATTTAGATTCCATGGTTTACAGATGACACCCAGTAACCCTAGAGGGGGTAACAGGGAGTTAAGGTTGAGGCAGAATGAGGCACGTTGGATAATGACGTTGAAATCTGTGGAACGGGGACTCAATATGGATCATGAGATGCAATATTTTCTAGGTACATTATATGGATGGATTGGGCTAATTGGAATGTATAGATTGTGATGCTGATTATTAAAACTTGGAGTTCTGTAATGTGCAAGAGATGATGCTTTATAAAGTAGTGGAGTAGTAATGTCACGTTGCGTAGTCTGTGTAACACACATCAATGTATATATCTGTATGTTTCCCAGCTTTACGTTAGGTTGTTTAACTTGTTTTTTGATGATGTCTTGCTCTGTGATATTGCAACAGATTTCTGATTAGTAATTTAGTTGTTCCGTGTGGGTGGGCTCACCTTCTAGAATATATGCAGAATTTGTAGCCTCCATCTTTGAATGGAGGGTTTAAGGTCACCATACATAGGATAGATAATTGTGAGAGAAATTAGTGATACTTTAATTAATGAGGACGCCTATGATGGCTGTCTCATGCATTTGTATGATATATTAATTTTAAATAGTTTTCCTAATTTCGATAATGCATTTAATGCTATTAGGATATTTGGTGATTTTTAAGGTTTTTTATTAGTGGCGAGAGAATAGTTACGAGATCCGCAGTTTATTGAATTTGGTTTATTTTGGATCATGTGCGATATAACCAATAGGAATACTTTCCATACATTTAGTATTGTTATTTATTTCTGTGTGAGGTTAGCAAATTAGCGATATACGTTATTTTGCGCATGTCAAAGGTAGTAATAAAGCCTTTTTTGGATATATAAAAACTATGTATGGGTGACGAGTGTAGCTTTGTTACTTATGTTGAACTCCGTCATGCATTTGAAGGTATTAGCGGCCATCTTGTGTAAGGATAATGTTGGCTTTTAGCTTTATACACCACGATGTATTATAATTACATGCAATTTATTTGCATGTTAGGATATTGCTTTTAGATATGAAGGTTGATTTTAATTGTTAAAGCATCCTTAAGTAGTGGTTACCAGTAACGCTTAGGTAACTGACTTCGGGCCCGCTATAAATAAGAGAGATTCAAGATGGCGCTCGAGCTAAACGCCGTCAAGACGAGTGAGGAGTACTCTCTGCCACTCGGGTGAGTACTGATAATGTTTCTCGTGTATATGGGTATATTTGTGATGCTTATTAAGATGCCAGGACACCAAGTGAAATTGGGGGTCTTTTAATATAATATACAGGCCGTAGATAACACGTGGCAAGCCATGAGCTCGGTTTAGATGCAACTCAAGCATTCTAAGAATGCGGGATTTTGTGATCGGATATGATTGTTTCCGTAGTATTGGATAGCTTAACCGCAGAACACTGATTTATTTTGGGTTACAGTAACTGTTGCTGGTATAGTGTAATCTGTTTGATTGGGTATGTTTAAGTTCCGTTTATTATCAGTGATATGTGTTGGTAATACTTGGGAATAGGGTGTGAATAATGTATGCAATGGGCATGACGTGGGTTTTGCATTTGCAACAGATTGATTTGATAGAGAATCAGATAGCATGTTATGTTTTGCACCCTAATATGTGGATGCTCATAATTCTTATTAGTGTTATGATTAGTTGTAGGAAGTGTATATTTGGGTGATAGACCAGGTTTCCTGATGCACTTATATTACCTACAGGTTAGAGAAATCGTATTTTGATTTTTGGATATCCTGGATGGAGGCCTATAGAAGACTATTGACTGTATAGAAGTCTATGTCAAGCAGTGGATGTCTGGATTAGAGAGATACTGTACAAGGTGAGCTCATTATCCGGAACAACTGAAAAGTGAACTGATGCTAGTCACGGGTTAGGTGGTGGTTTATGCACTATACATAATAGGTCTGTGTGTTGTTGATGCACTTTAATGATTATTGTTCTGTGTTTATAGTATGGATATACTGTACGCACGTGAAGCGACAATGATTGTTTTTTAATTTCTTGTGAAATAATTAATACTGTTTATTCAATTCCCTCTTTCTATTACATAAATAATTTTATGATAACTAATGTGACCATTCCTGTTGTAGTGGTTGTTATTTATGAATCACCTTGAGATTACCGAACACATGGGTGTTGTGGTGAAGGGGATTCTATTTAATAAGTTTTAGTGTGACTCAAACATATGTTGTTAATTTGTTTATAGCCCTGATGAAGTCAGAGATGCGGACGCATCAGATCTGACGAAACACTTGTTGGCTATTTTTCTACCTGGAGAATATTGTACATGTGAAGGAAGGATGAATAGTGATCCGTGATGGGAATATTTCAGGAATAAACATCGGAGTTGCAAGAAGACGGACTGGACTTTGATTTTATAACACATACTGAGTAGTGCTCAGAATTATTTGTTGTTTATTGTAGGACCGGATTTTTCTGGTCCAGTTTTGGGGGTCTGAGTGGCTGCCCTCTTCCTTGGAGCACACAATTTGATATTTCTGCATATGACTGTGGGGATTACTGTGAACTATTTTGCGCATAGAGCCTTGCCACATTCAGTTTTGGTTACACATTTACACCCACGTCCACACTCACGTCCATGGTCCCGGTGTGTCCAACCATGAAGGCACCAATTTTAATCAGTAGTGAAATTATAACTATGAGCAGTATTATGCAGCCCAGCTTAGTGGGAGTTGAATCTCAGGACCCTCCTGCTGCTGCCTCCGGTGGAGTGCCCGAAACTGTAACAGATTCTGTGGTCCACCCCATGGTGAACCTCTCTAATAGATATTCAGTCTTGGGTTCACAAGACGAGCAGGAGCAGGAGCAGGTACAGGCACAGGGGCTGGAATTGGCCCACAAGAGCATTAACAGAAGTCTTGATACTCCTGTCTCCGAGGAGCATACAGTCCCAGCTTCCAGCACGCACTCATTAGCTGATTTACTTCTGGCTATGAAAGAAGAGTTGACCAGCAGGTTCATAGTCTCGGAGACGAATCAAGCAGAGTTAGCCAGCAGGTACTCTGTATCTGAATCAAATCAAGCTGCGATTCGCTCGTCATGCGAGGTACTGGCTCAGAAATTGGAGGAAGTCACTCTGAGGACCGACGCAATTGAGTCTGAGATTCCCAAATTAAAAGAAGCGATCCAAATGACCTCTGCTAACTTGGCAAAGTTATCAACTCAGAATAAGGAACTGAAGGACGATCTCGAGAGACTTGAAAATCACTCTAGGAAAAACAACCTGAAGTTTTTAAATATCCCGGAAGCTCTTGAGGGGGAGGACATTAAGAGGTTTGTGATTTCCCTACTTAAAGGCTCAGTTCTGACATTTTTTCCAAATATTGATCTGGTACATGAAATTCAAAGAGTGCATTGGGATCCCTTTAGGAGAAACCCAGGAAGACAGAAACCCAGGAAGATTCTGGTGAATTTCTTGTCTTATTCAGTCAAGGAGATGATTTTGACGGCCGCACTTAAGGAAGGAGTGATTTCTTCTCCACTTTCAGATATGTCCCCTTTTTCCTTCTCCATTAGATCTGATATCTCCCACATAACTGCTACGAGACAGTGGGAGTTGGGGAAGAGGTTAGCAGAGTTAAATAGTTTGGGGGCAAAGGCTCAACTGAGGTTTCCTGCCACACTACGTGTGATGTGGAATAATCATATGCAAATAATCCGCACAACTGATGAGGTAGACGCCCTTATTGTCAAGATTCAAAAAGAAAAAGGAGGGAAATGAAGGAGAGATCCAAGTATAAGGAGGGCTCGGCTGTTAGGTCCAAAGGTTCCAATTAGTTAAAAATGTTACGCGAGGGAGAGGCGCCCGAATAGGCTTTGCCTATTGGAAGGGAGGGTTCCTAAGGGTGTAGGGGGTCACAGGGGGGGAGGGGGGAGGTTGGTGGGGTTCACTGGGTGGGGAGCAGTGGGAGAAAAAATAAAAAAATATTTCTCATCTCATCTGTATTTTAAGAAATGCTGTTTAATTCAAGGAAGGGGCGTATTAGCTGATGGCAGGTAATACTAAAAGGGATAATAAAATATGTTTTATTTCGTGGAATGTGAATGGCTTAAGATGCCCACATAGGCAGAGGTTGATATTTAAGTACCTAGAACTCTCCTCGGCCCAGGTGTTTCTTTTACAAGAGACACATCTGACTTTTATAGAATTACGTTCCATTTTCTCAAAAATCTCCTGGATAAATTGTTTTTGCTCTTCGCAGCAATTAATTAATAGTAGAGGTGTTGCAATTTTGGTGAAGAGAGGGACCCATGTGTAGTCAAATCTGTACAGACAGATCAAACAGGAAGATGGATATTGGCTCAGATGGATTTTGGGGGCCTAGAGTTAGCTTGTTCTTCCTATTATGGTCCCAATGTTGATGATCCTTCTTACCTTAGTAAACTGCAAGATAAATTGATGCAGGCGACCCCCCCTTAATAATAGGAGGCGACTTTAATGTCCTCCGCGATCCATTTAAAGTCAGGTCTAATTTGAGCCGTGCAATAGGGGCACCGCGATCTCGCAGGGCTATGAAAAATCTGTTACATGACATAGGCCTGGTAGATGTCTGGAGGGCCAAGAAGGGAGATCTCCAGGGGTTCACATTCTATAGTAAAAAATATCATCATGCGTCTAGAATAGATTATATCTTAGTCAACAGGGAAGTGTCAGATAATCTATGTGAGATATCTGTTCTATCTAGTCACCTCTCGGATCATGCTCCCATTTTATTCTCGTATTCCAAGGAAGGCAACATTTTACAAACCAGATGGACGTTGAATAGATCAATGTTGTCAGATCATGGAATTGTTCAGTCCATCAGAACATCCTCTTTAGAATATTTTTCATTAATCTTAGACTATAGACTATGTATGGGATGCTTATAAAGCTAGTCTGAGAGGCATGCTGCATGGTCTAATAAGCTCCAAAAATCGAGCCACGACCTTGGAATTACATTCTATTGAGGGGAAGATAAAAGAATTAGAGGCTGAGAGGAATTCTCTCAATCAGGAAAGCTTAGATAGACTAGCACAGGTTCAGGATGATCTGGAGGGGGCTAGGCAGGAGCTTAGGAGTCTGTTAGACCAGAAATGTAGGGCACAATGGCTTGTGAAAAATATGGAAAATTTTGAATATGGTGAAAAAGCAGGTGCTCTCTTAGCATGGAAAGCCAGGACTGATCGTTCAAAAAATAACATCAATGAACTCATAATCAATAGTAATGGAGATAAATCTAGCAAGGTGGAAGACTTGCAAAAGTGTCTTCTTTCTCTCTTTTCAGATCTGTATAAGGAAACTTTGGCTCCTTCCCAGGACACAATATATTCCTGGATAAAAAGTAAATCCCTGCCCACTCTAACTGAAGCTAGTCGGGTCTCTCTTGATGCCCCTATTACCATAGAAGAGATTAGGGACCAAATAAAGAGGTCTAAAAACAGCAAAGTCTCCAGTCTAGATGCTCTTCCGAATGAGGTTTATAAACTTCTTTCGGATGAGTTGATCCCGGTACGGTATACTCTTTTTAACTCAGTTTATAATACAATAGGTGTGGTCCCTAGATCCTGGAAGGAAGCTACCAACGTTTTAATATTGAAGCCAGGGAAAGACCCACTAAAGGCTGATTCCTACCGTCCGACCTCCCTGCTAAATGCCGATTATAAGATCTTTATGGGCATTTTGGCAGGGAGGATGGCTAAACTGGTTCCTAGTCTGATTAATATTGACCAGAAGGGCTTTATTGCAGGTAGGTTCATTCAGGAACAGACCCAACTGTTGATTGGGAATATTGATTTGGCTGTGGTGAGATCTGATCCTTTGGCAGTGGTGGCTTTGGACGCCGCCAAAGCCTTCAACAGGGTTTGTTGGAGGTATCTTTGGGGGGTTCTCGAGGGCCTGGGCATGGGCCCTGTCTTTGTCCAGACCTTGAGGAATTGTTACTGGGGAGCCTCCGCAAAGATCCTGTTGAATGGCACCCTGACTCCTAGTTTTGACATCCAGAGAGGGACTAGGCAGGGATGCCGCTTATCCCCTCTCTTATTTTATATTCATATTGAGCCCTTGGCACAAGCTGTTAGGTCAGACGATTTAATTTGTCCTTTTAAATCACTAAACTATCATTGTAAAATAGCACTGTATGCTGATGATATCATTATATATACTAGTGATCCGGAGACAACTATTTCACGGCTTGATAACCTGTTGGAGGAATTTGGCTCCATTTCTGGCTATCTTGCCAATGCCTCTAAAACGGAAGTGATGTGTTGGAACATCGACTATAGGGGAGGCCCCATCAGCAACGAATTTAAGTACCTGGGCATTAAAATTGTCAAAGATCTTAATAAAATCCCCATGATCAACTTGGAGAAAGTTACTAAGGAAATCGATCACCTCTTCGCCAGATGGAGGAATCTTCCCTTGATGATCTATGGGAGGGTCAATCTGGTGAAGATGAGTATTCTCCCTAAGTTGACCTATCTGTTTAATGCAGTCCCTTTAGCCTTCCCCAGTAAAAGTATTAGTAAGATCCAGGGGAAAATTGGGAGTTTTATCTGGGGGGATAAAAGCGCTAGGATGTCCTGGAAAAAGCTGAGGAGGAGGCTCTCGAAAGGTGGTTTAGCCCTCCCCGATATTAGATGGTACTTAATTGCTTTTCAATTTAAAGGTATTAGGATACTGCTTTCAATCCCAGATGATACAACATGGGGTAGGCTCCCTGGTGAAATGGCAATGGTCGAGGGGGGAAGTGGAGTAGAAGGTTTTTTATATAAGTTCGGGGCTCCAAGATATTTTAAACGTGTGCGTCTCAAGGTCCTTAAGGCCGCTTTGGAGACATGGCTTAAAGTGAGACGCCGATGGGGTATTGGATATTTCTCTGACTTTGCTCCCATATGGGATTCTCCTAGGACCCCACTCTGCCTTAGAGATAGCCTGGCGTTACCAATCAAGAGAGCAGGTGTGGCTAAGTGGTCTGATTTGATGGATACAGATGGAATTCTTCCATGGGAGGTTCTAAGAGCCAAGATAGGCCCAGCACTCTCTAAGTTTAAGTATCTCCAACTCAAATCATGGTATGAGGCAGAAGGGGCTGAAATTAGAGGCAATTGGGAGCTAGAGCAGCCATTGCAAAATGTCCAGCCCCAAAAAAAAGAGATATTCATGTGGTATACGAGGCTTCTTGAAGCAGACGATACAGACCTTCCTCCACAATCATCGGTCTGGAACCAATCTCCACTTGAGCTAAATATTGAAGAGTTTTTTGAGCCATCTTTTAAACTACTTTACAAATATATTAAACCAGCCAGCTTAAAAAAGAATCATTTTTTCGTTCTTAACAGACTTCACCATACCCCAGCCAAGATAGCCAAGTTTGCTCCGCTCCCCCCGCCTAAATTTCCTAGATGTAAATCAGCAAATGCGGATGATATCCACATCTTTTTTGAATGTCCGGAGTTAAGATCGTACTGGAAGGATGTGGGAGACTCTTTATCCAATATCTTTGAAGTCAACATTGAGATCAACTGTCAGTTGGTGTTCTTTGGGGGTAATGATGCGATTAACTTGGCTCTATCTCAGATCCATAGGGGACTGCTGCTATACCTCATATTGCTCACCCGGAGGGAGATCTGTATAAAGTGGAAAGACTCTATCCACCCGAATATAGAAGTCTGGCTTAAAGCCTCATTCGCAATGGCATGATTAGAGCAAGAGGGGAATAAGGAGTCACAGACTGACATCTGGCAACCTTTGTTAAGATGGGGCCGGGACTTGCGATTAGTTTCTTCTTGACATTAGAAAGCAGAAGAGTGATGGTTTTAAAAAAAAAATTTTTACCCCCTCCGGGTCCTATGATTACACCAAGCCCCTACTACCCGGGACAGGTCGGGCTGACCTAGGCGAATGCAGTTAGCCGTGGGGAACTTAAATGTAAGATATGACAGCTTGTTAAATCTGCAGATGTCTATTGGTGAGATGAGGATTAAAAAAAAAAAAAAAACAGCTGTGCCCAACAATCCGCACTGTCAGCATCTTGAAGGGATGTCTGGAAGTAATGAAAAGATGTCTGTAGCTGAGGTAGTCAGTTGGTAGAATGAGAGGTATCTAAAATGGTGGACAAGATGCTGTTTTAAAAAAGTAGAGAATTGTTTGGGTGTTTAAGAACATTGTACATTCAAAGTAGGGCGCATTTAAGTATTTTTTAAAAGCATATTTCTTATTGGTTACTAAAAAATGTTGGAAAGGTACAGTAGAAAGGATAAGCTCATATTTTGGAAATGTCAACCACACCTGCTGTTTGCATTTGCAACATTGTGTGGTGTACTTGAAAATATGGTGAACTTGTGACCTGTCATTTCAGTTGAGTGTTCCATCAACTGTTACTATGGAAACTGGGATTAAGCAGAATGGGGGTAGGGTTAAAAGTTAACTGTGGCATTAAAATGTGATTTTGTAATTTATAGAAAAGTAATATGTAATGACTGGGACATTTCCTAGTCAGTGCTATCTTTAAAAGTGGTGTATTATTAAAAAATAGTGGTAAATTTATGTGTGATATATTTTTGAACTCCCGTATAGATTCGCGGTTCTATCGCTTTGCTGCACGGTGGATTTGCGACTCCGAAAAAATCCAGAAGCAGTTTGGTTACTTTTAGAAGTCAGTTGGTAAGGGTTGATATGTCTAACCAATAGAAATGTGTTTTAGAATTTGGAAATAATCTGGGAAGCAATGTGATTTGTTACTTACATGTATATGTGTGGAGAAAGAGAGGAAACTTTGCCATTACTGGTTTTGCCTTGCTGAGAGCAGTGCATTAAATTGATTGTGTGCATAAGAAAATCCATTCTGAATTTATGATATTACATATTCTGCAAATCAATTTGGAAGGTGAGTTATACATTTGTAAGGTGTATTATGTGTTACCATTATTTTTAAAGGTCAGAAAGTTTTCATGAACTTTGATGTTTGAAATATATTATTAAATGTAGAGATGTTTCTTATAGTTTGTTGTAATGTAGTTAAATGTTGTTTGAAATAGATTTTGTTTAGTATTATGTGTATATTGGAATATGGATTACTGATTATGGTAGTATGTTTTAGTGTGTGGATATGTTTATTTGTACTATACCGCATAATTTTAGCTGTTCCTTTAAGTTTGGAGGTGGACTCTGACAAATATTAAGGTGTGCATGGAGTTCTGTTTCATGTATGTTTCTATTTGTATATGTATTTTGATATGTCTTTTACATTAAATGGTGCATGATGTATAAGAAAGAGCTGTTGTTGCTTTTTTTGAGGTAGGGTCAAGAGTGTGAGTACTAGTAGAATGATGTAGATGCAGCACAAAACTGTGCTTTGAAGGATGTACACATAAGGTATTATTAATAGGGGTGGGTGGAATTTGCGTAGTCGCGCTACGCAAAGCTCAGCGAAACGGTAAAAAAATCTCTGCGAGCACGCAGAGGTCCGCGAACATGCGGAATTGCTTGTTCTGCCCGTTCGCAATGCTTTTTTCCTGTTCGCAAACGCTGTTTGCGTGCTCGGGGGGAAATATCTCGCGAACACGCATTTTGAAAGCGCAAACAAGCAAAAAATTCCACGAAGCCGCGGATCGTGGAATTTTTGGCAATTCCGCGTTCTCCACGGAATGCGAAATTACCCAAATTCCCCAAATTCCGCAAATTCCGCGAGCGGAACGGAATTTACAGCCCAGCCCTAATTATTAATTAGGCTTATTATTTGTAGTTTGTACAAAGGTATAGTTGAATGATGCCGCATAATTTTAGAAAGAAAGGTGAAGATGCAGTACAAAAGTGTGGTTTCATAGATGCTCATATAAAGTGTTATGAATTAGGCTTCTTTTTTTTAGTCTGTTGAAAGGTATAGTTGGAAGATGCCGCATATTTTTAGATGTTTGGTTGAAATTGTAAGTTTCTTCTTCATGTATTCACCTAGGCAGTACTCAATGACTGATGAATCACTTCAACTGCTATTTATACAGTTATCCATGCACTGAATGTGTATGTTTGCACTCATGAATTTAGCCAGTCACTTTTCAAGTTGTCCTGTACTTAACCAGTGACTTATAGTTAACTTATGTAATAGTGTGCTGCTTGATTTTTGAGTAGGCCGAACTGTCATGCACTTATAAAAACACCCAAATACTCACCATGCAGTCTTACAATGATGCAGGCGCTACATATGCAGTGCTGTAATCACTCAGACATTACTGCTGCACTGATACAATCATTTAGGCACTATCTATGCAGTTATGCAATCACTAAGGTATCATTCATGTAGTTATATATTCACCCAGGCACTACTTTTGCAGTCTTTTATTTAGTCAGGCTCCACCTCAGTAGTCCTGCAATCACCCAAGAAGTACCCATGCACTTATAAAATCACGCAGTCACTTGCTATGTAGTCATGTAAATTCCCAGACATTATCCCTGCAGTCATGCAATTGCTGATGTGTTACCTTTGTAGTCCTTTAATTCACCTGGAACTGTTTCAATCACCTATGCACTTTTCTTGTACTTATGTAATCAATCTGCCACTAGTCATGTAGTTTTAAATTCATCCAGTCACTACCTTTCCACACCAGTAATGACTTAGGCAGTATCTTACTAGTTCGGTAATCACCCAGGCGGTTCTGAATAACTTATGAAATCACCCACTCACTTGCTATCTACTTCAGTAATCCCCCAGATATTACCCTTGCAGGCTAGGAATCACTCGGGGTCTAGTTATGTAGTACCCCTACAGTTATGCAATCATGTAGGCTGTTGCTGTGTAGTCATCTCTTTACCTTCTCACTACCCTTGCAGTCGTTAAATCCCCCATGCCTTTCTGTTGCATTCATGTATTCACCTAGGCAGTACTCAATGACTGATGAATCCCTTCAACTGCTATTTAAACAGTTATCCATGCACTGAATGTGTATGTTTGCACTCATGAAATTAGCCAGTCACTTTTCAAGTTGTCCTGTACTTACCCAGTGACTTATAGTTGACTTATGTTATAGTGTGCTGCTCTATTTTTGAGTAGGCCAAACTGTCATGCACTTATAAAAACACCCAAATACTCATCATGCAGTCTTACAATGATGCAGGCGCTACATATGCAGTGCTGTAATCACTCAGGCATTACTTCAGCACTGATGCAATCATTTAGGCACTATCTATGCACTTATGCAATCACTAAGGTATAACTCATGTAGTGATATAATCACCCAGGCACTACTGTTGCACTCCTTGAATCACGGAGGCACCACTTTTGTACTCTTGTTATCACTCAGCCAGTAGTCATGCTGTTATGAAATCAGCCCGGCACTACTTTTGCAGTCTTTTATTTACTCAGGCTCCACCTCAGTTGTGAGAAGTTGGCCTGGTATATGCTGTCCACTAGTTATAGTGGGCACCTTGCACCAGTCCAAACGACCTTTATTGATGATAGGTTTAAAGACAACCTTTATTGAAAGCTATCCTAGTGGTAGCTATGGAGAGCAGCCTTCAGGCTAAGTCTTGAAGGAGTGTTAAGCTATTGTTTTACCAGTTATAATCTCATGAATGACCAAATGAAAGGAGAACCACACCAGGTATATATATAAAATATATGTATTTATTACTAAACACTACCCAATAGTCTCTTTATGAGGCTAGAGGTGAAAGTACACAAGTTACAAGTCAAATAGCACAGTAAATTAGCACAATATACGATTAGCCCTAGGGGCGTACCAAACCATATATTAAGAAAGTGGTATAAGAACCACGACTTAAGTAGACACAAGGCCTAGAGCCTGTAGAATCGCTGGGACCCCAAGGAACCACCCAAGGTAGTGACACAGGGGACCCACGGGGGCTGTGTGCAGTGTGTGAACACAGCCGCGAGCCCGTTAAATTCTATGGGAAAGTCGCGGTTAGCGTTTTAGAGTTTAAGGACACTTAGAAATGGACTAGGACCAAACCCTCTTGGACTTAGACAGTTCTAGGGTCAACACCCATGGGAGCACCAGAGTACTCGAGTTACCTCACCCAGGGAAGCCGGGTGCATAGGTGTCAAATGGTGTCGGGTCGCGTCGTCGATTTCAATGGCAGCCTGCCACGAAGTGCTGCTGCCGGGAAGATGCGAAGTGTCCGAAGAGATCCAAGGCCTGGATCGGAGATGAGAAGAACCTGAATGCAGAAGGGGACAGAGTCTGGGTCACTTGCCAGTGACCAGGGGCACGATAGTCGAATGCCCACCGATGTCGGGTGCTTCAGGTGAAAGAGGTGAAGCTTGACTCTTCAGCCACGAGGACCAGGAGGCATCGACAACAACCAAGAGCTGGATTCGAGCTGTGCCACAAAGGATGTCAAGTGTTGCAGCCTTGGTGTCCGGATTGAACACAACAAGCCTTGGCAACAGCAACCCACGCAGAAAAGAGAAAGATGCTTCAAAGCAGACCATCAAGGTCTGAGGGACTCACCACTTGGTGGGGAGTCAGGGCACGTCTGGAGCAACCAGAAACGCCCAAAGAAAATCAGAGTTGCCTTCACAGGGACCCACCAGTTGATGGACCAGGGATCGCGAAGGAGCCTCAAGCAGAAATTCAAGAAGCAGGCCCACGGAACACTTGTGGAGTGTAGGCTCACAATCTTCGGTGCAAGTGGTGCTCCAGGCCTGGGCTACAAGTATCCCAAAGCAGGACTTCCAGAGTTGTCGAGAAGTTGATGCACTAGCAACTGTGCACGGTGTCCAGGAGTTCCGGGTCCACGTCACTCGTGAGGGCTGTGGATCTCAGCTTTCCTGGGGACTTGGGTTGGCCTCTGAGAAGTCTGGAAATCCTCTTCCTGGGCTGCAAGTACTTCGGAGTCCGGCGGGAGCTTTGGAGATGCAGACCGGCAAATGCTTTGTTGGTGCCTGCCAAGCAGGGGAGTCACTCCTTGACCCCAAGGGAGATTTCTTCAGTCCTCTAGTCTTTAGTAGCGCGTCGCAGTTCCAGGATTCAGTTGCAGAGTTTCGTCCAGGGATATCTAAAGTCCTGTTGCCAGGGTTCCCTTACTTATACTAAAGAAAGGGGTTGGACTAACTCTGGAGACCCACCTATGGGAGGGTTTGGAAAGAGGGGTGGCTACACCCATTTCCTTTGTCCAGTTTCGCGCCAGAGCAGGGGCTGGTAGCCCCTGCAACTGGTTTGAACTGGGGTATGCACGAGGACACCAAATGTGCCCCCAGTGCACGACTTCAAAGCACTCAGAGAGTGCACACACCCAGCCCCAATCCACTAAGGCCTGTCTGGGAGGTGGTCACACCTCCCTGTGACAGGAAACCTATTGTCCAGGCCTCCCCTGCCGGAGTTTCGGTCAGCAGCAGAAGGCCAGACTCGTGTCTGTGGCTGCAGCATCCATTTTGTGATGCCAGGGCTCTTTAAGGTTTCTACCGGGTATACCGGTGGGGACATGTCTCTCCCTCTAGAAGGGTGGAATTCTACCCCCGCCGCCAGGACTGGTCGGGGGTAGGATTCCAAGGTGTTTGACACCAAACACGACATGTTTCCGTGCAGCCAGTCCAAAGTTAGCATTTTACCGCGAGGTTATAATGCACTTAAGAGTATATGGTCAGGCTGCACCACAGACAACCCCGGATAGGAGATTCCGAGGGCTGCAGAGGGGCTCTGCTCATGCATGGGCACCCTCTCACATATAACCAAGCACCCTGCCTTCAGGATTGATAAGGCCTGCCATAGGGGTGACTGATAGGTTTCTATGTGCAGTGATAGGTGAGATATAGTGAACCTATATCTCTGTAAGGGGTGCATGCACCACCTCACTCAGGCTGCAGTAGCAGTCCTGTGGTGTCATTTTGGATGGCCTTCCAGGGGTGGCACAATACATGCTTCAGCCCCTGGTAGGCCTCTGGGGTACCTATGCCCTGGGTACATAGTATACCATATACTAGGGACTTATAAGGGCACTCCAGAATCCAATATGGGATGTACCTAAAGTACATGGAATCAATTTAGAGAGGAAGCAGCTAGGCTGGGGTCCTGGATAGCAGGGCCCCAGCCAGACTAAAGTCGAAAAACAGTGTAGCATAAGCAAAAAAATTGGGGGTAACCATAAGAGGCAGATCCTACTCTCCTACACAACCCCCCCCCCCCAAAAGCAGGGACATTAAACTAACCTTGACCAGTTAAGTCTTCATGTTCTAAGTGGAAATATCTGGAGAGTCCATCTGCATTGGCATGGTTACTCCCAGGTCTATGTTCCACTGTATAGTCCATCCCGTGTAGGGAAATGGACCACCTCAAAAGTTTGGGGTTTTCACCCTTCATCTGTTCTAGCCATAAGAGGGGCTTATGGTCTGTCTGAACAATGAAGTGAGTGCCAAACAAGTATGGCCTCAGCTTCTTCAGAGCCAAAACCACAGCAAAGGCCTCCCTCTCAATGGCTGACCAACGTTTCTTTCTGGGGGTCAGCCTTCTGCTAATAAAAGCTACTGGCTGATCCTGACCTTCATCATTCAACTGTGATAGTACAGCCCCTACCCCCAACTCAGATGCATCTGTTTGCACAATGAACTTTTTGGAGTAATCAGGACTCTGCAGAATGGGAGCAGTGCACATGGCCTGCTTCAGGTCATCAAATGCCTTTTGACAGCTAACTGTCCACTGAACCTTTTGGGCATTTTCTTAGAGGTTAAGTCATTCAGGGGTGTCACTATTGATCCATACCCCTTGACAAATCTTCTGTAGTACCCAGTCAGGCCTAAAAAGGCTCTCACCTGAGTCTGGGTAGTTGGAGCAACCCAGTCCATGATGGTCTGGATTTTGCTCTGCAATGGTTGAACCTGGCCTCCACCCACAAGGTGGCCCAGGTACACAACCTGACTCTGCCCTATCTGGCACTTTGTGGCCTTGATAGTGAGGCCTGCCTTCCGCAGGGCCTCCAAAACATTTCTGAGGTGGACCAGGTGATCCTCCCAGGTGGAGCTAAAGACAGCAATATCATCTAGATATCCTGCACTATAGGCTTCCAGACCTGTAAGGACTGTGTTCACCAACCTCTGAAAAGTGGCAGGTACATTCTTCAAACCAAAGGGCATCACCACAAACTGGTAAAGCCCACCAGGGGTAGAAAATGCAGTTTTTGGCTTTGCATCATCAGCTAGTCTGATCTGCCAGTAGCCAGCTGTTAGGTCAAATGTGCTTAGATACTTGGTTGAGGCCAAAGTGTCTATTAGCACATCTGCCCTTGGGATTGGATGGGCATCAGTCCTAGTGACTGCATTGAGGCATCTGTAGTCCACACAAAACCTCATCTCTCTCTTACCATCTTTGGTGTGAGGTTTTGGCACCAGGACCACTGGACTAGCCCAAGGGCTATCTGAAGGCTCAATGACACCCAGTTCCAACATTTTCTGGACTTCTGTCCTGATACAGTCCCTGACCTGGTCAGGTTGCCTGTAAATCTTACTTTTAACAGGCAGACTGTCCCCAGTGTCCACTTCATGAGTGCACCAGGTGGTCTGACTTGGAGTCAGAGAAAACATGTGTCTGAACTGATTGAGCACCTGTCTACAATCAGTTTGCTGCTGGGCAGTGAGGCTGCCTGCCAAGGCTACACCATCTACTGACCCATCATCAGGGTTCTGTGAGAGCAGGTCAGGGAGAGGGTCACTCTCCTCCTCCTGTCCCTCATCAGTTGCCATGAGCAAGCCCATGTCAGCCCTGTCCACATATGGCTTCAGCCTGTTGACATGGAGCACCCTGTGGGGGCTCCTGGGAGTTCCCAGGTCTACCAGATAGGTAACCTCTCCCTTCTGCTCAACAATTGTATGGGGGCCACTCCACTTGTCTTGGAGGGCTGCTGGGGCCACTGGCTCCAACACCCACACCTTCTGTCCTGGCTGGTAAACAGTCAGCACAGCCTTTTGGTCATGCCAGGCTTTCTGTAATTCCTGGCTAGCCTCAAGGTTTTTGGTTGCCTTTTTCATGTACTCAGCCATCCTGGAGCGGAGACCAAGTACATAGTCCACTATGTCCTGTTTAGGGGGTTTGAGAGGTAACTCCCAACCTTCCTTCACCAGACACAATGGACCCCTGACAGGATGGCCAAACAAAAGTTCAAAAGGGCTGTAGCCAACCACCTTTTGAGGCACCTCCCTGTATGCAAATAAAAGGCAGGGCAAGAGTATGTCCCATCTTCGCCTAAGCTTTTCTGGGAGCCCTTTAATCATGCCCTTCAAGGTTTTGTTGAATCTCTCAACTAAACCATTGCATTGTGGGTGATAGGGTGTGGTGAACTTATAAGTCACTCCACACTCCTTCCACATTGCAGTTAAGTAACTGGACATAAAGTTTGCATCTCTGTCAGATACTACCTCCTTAGGAAAGCCCACTCTTGAGAAAATTCCCAGGAGGGCCCTTGCCACCACAGGTGCTGTAGTGGTCCTAAGGGGAATGGCTTCTGGGTACCTGGTGGCATGGTCCACCACCACCAGGATAAACCTGTGCCCAGATGCTGTTTGGGGATCCATGGGACCAACTATGTCAATCCCCACCCTCTCAAAGGGAACCCCCACCACAGGTAGTGGTATCAGGGGGCCTTTGTGGTGCCACCTGCCTTCCCACTGGCTTGGCAGGTTACACAGGAGCGACAAAACTCCTTGGTGTCTTTAGACATGTGGGGCCAGTGAAAGTGAAGGACAATCCTGTCCAAAGTCTTGTTCTGGCCCAAGTGACCTGCTAAAGGAATATCATGGGCTAGTGTCAATAGGAAGCCCCTGAACTTCAGAGGTATAACCAACCTCCTGGCTGTTCCAGGCTTGGGGTCTCTACTCTCTGAGTACAGGAGTCCATCATCCCAATACATCTTATGGGTGCCACTAGCATTCCCAGCAGCCTCAGCAGCAGCTTGCTGTCTGAGGGGTTCAAGAGAGGGGCAGTTCAGCTGCTCCTGGCTCAGATCTGCCCTGGAAGGGCCCCCTGTCCCCAAGAACTCAACCTGATCAGGTTCAAGCTCCTCTGGGACAGTTCCTTCTTCAGGCCTGAGATCATCTTGCTCAAAAGACTGATCTTCTTCCTGAGCCAAGGGGAAGGCACTGCCTTAACCCTACTGCTCCTCCTCTTGGGAGGCACCTGGTCCATTATTCCAGAATCCAGGGCCTGTTCAGCTTTTGACATTTTTGCCTGTGACCTAGTCACAGCAAAGACATGTGCAGGGATCCCTAGCATTTCTGCATGTTTCCTGAGCTCCACCTCTGCCCAAGCTGAGGTTTCAAGATCATTGCCAAGCAAGCATTCAACTGGTAGGTCTGCACTCACCACAACCTTCTTAAGGCCAGTTACCCCTCCCCAGGAGAAGTTAACAACTGCCAGAGAATGGTCTGTTCTGACATTGCTAGCATTGGTCACTTGGTACATTTCACCAAGTATAATCTGCCCAGGATCCACAAGATCTTTTGTCACCATGGTGACACTTGCTCCTGTGTCCCTGAATGCCAAAGCCTCTCTTCCATTAATTAAAGGCTGCTGTCTGTATTTGCCCAAATTATTGGGACTCACAAAGGGGGACATATCCATGCCCCCATCACAGACTAGGACAGCCTGAGTTGGCACTCTGACTAGGCCAGAGCCCATCTCAGTACCCAGGGTCAACCCTACTAAACCGTTATTCTGAGTATTTCCACCACCATTTGTAGCTGGACTAGGGGGAACAGTTGCCTTAGGGGCAATGGTGGCTGGATTAGAGTCTTTGGCCTTGGTGCAATCACTGGTCCATTGAGTCTTTTGCTTACAGACTTTGCACCAAGGTTTCTTTTGGCCTTTTCCTTTAGTAGATTGGGATTCCCCACCAGATGCAGATTTTTGGAGACCTTGAGAAGACTTCTGGTCTTTACCCTTTTCCCCACCCTTGTCAGAGTTTTTGGAATCTTGCTTCTTCTGGTCACCACCTTGGTTCTGTACCTTGTGCTTCACCCTGGTTCTGACCCATTTGTCTGCCTTCTTTCCCAATTCTTGGGGAGAGGTCAGATCAGAGTCAACCAGGTACTGATGTAGCAACTGATTCTGACAGTTATTAAGAATCTGCTCCCTCATGATTAGATTATACAATCCTTTGAAGTCACACACCTTACTGCCAAGTAACCAGCCTTCCAGAGCCTTAGTAGCACAATCTACAAAGTCCACCAAGTCCTGTGTCTGTGCCTTTTGGGTATCTCTGAACTTTAACCTGTATTGCTCAGTGGTTAGGCCAAACCCATCTATCAGTGCACTCTTCAGGACTTGTTAATCATCAGCATCCTCTTCTCTTACAGTGAGGAGCTTGTCTCTACCTTAGTCTGCAAAGGAGAGCCACAAGATTGCTGCCCACTGCTCCTGGGGGACCCTCTGAACTTTCCAGGCCCTTTCCAGTGCAGTTATCCATTTGTGGATGTCATCCCCACTCTGGTAGGGAGGGACAATCTTGCTCAGGTTTCTATGGTCATAAGACCTTTCCCTACCACTAGGGATGTTGCTGCCACCATGGGACTCTAGTCCCAACTTTCTTATTTGTCTATGAAGCTCTAGGGACTCCCTGTCTATAGCCAGCTGCTCTCTTCTGATCCTAAGCTGAGCTTCTTCATACTGGAGCAGTCTCTTTTTTCTTTCATGAGAGGATTCCCTCCAATGAGAGGAAACAGAGGTCCCTATTGAGGTGTCAGAATGGTTAGACTCCTGAGAAGGAGATCTGGACCTTCTAGGCACACTCACAACTCTTCCTGGTGGGTCAAAGGGGAGGCCATTCTGGTCCTCCTCTTCATCTGGAGGAGGAGCTGGATTGTCCAGGGCAAGATCATTGTCATCTTCCTGGCCAGTTTCAGAGGTCAGGTCCTGGGTATTTTCACCCCTGGTCACTTCCTCATCTTCTGCCCCACCCTGTCTGCCTACCCCTTCAGACCCTGTGGGTCTTCTGAGATCATCCAACAGAAGCATCTCTATGAGACGTTGGGTGTTGGCACTTTTGCCTGTCTTCAGTTTCCTAGTCTTGCACAATTCTCTCAATTCCAAGAATGGGAGGTTGTCATACTTGGAGGGTAGAAGCCCACTGGCTTCTGGCAGGGACCCACTGGTTCCTGGCCTTGAAGACATCACTAGTGAGGTGTGGTGTATGCACTACCTACTCTAGTGTGGCCTACTAAACTCTCTTGAGTTGTAGAAAGGGTATTCTAAACCCTTGACACACAACTCTAAGTTCAGTAGAACTTACTGTATTTCTAAGCTTGAATTTATATGTACCTCAGGTACCTTTAGTGGTTTTCAGTTAGTCACACACTTGAGATTATCTGGTAAAACAAGGCAAGCTTTAATCCAACCGCTGCACACCAATGTGAGAAGTTGGCCTGGTATATGCTGTCCACTAGTTATAGTGGGCACCTTGCACCAGTCCAAATCGACCTTTATTGATGATAGGTTTAAAGACAACCTTTATTGAAAGCTATCCTAGTGGTAGCTATGGAGAGCAGCCTTCAGGCTAAGTCTTGAAGGAGTGTTAAACTATTGTTTTACGAGTTATAATCTCATGAATGACCAAATGAAAGGAGAACCACACCAGGTATATATATAAAATATATGTATTTATTACTAAACACTACCCAATAGTCTCTTTATGAGGCTAGAGGTGAAAGTACACAAGTTACAAGTCAAATAGCACAGTAAATTAGCACAATATACGATTAGCCCTAGGGGCGTACCAAACCATATATTAAGAAAGTGGTATTAGAACCACGACTTAGGTAGACACAAGGCCTAGAGCCTGTGGAAACGATGGGACCCCAAGGAACCACCCAAGGTAGTGACACAGGGGACCCACGGGGCTGTGTGCAGTGTGTGAACACAGCCGCGAGGTCCGTTAAAGTCTATGGGAAAGTCGCGGTAAGAGTTTTAGAGTTTAAGGACACTTAGAAATGGAATAGGACCAAACCCTCTTGGACTTAGACAGTTCTAGGGTTAACACCCATGGGAGCACCGGAGTACTCGAGTTACCTCACCCAGGGAAGCCGGGTGCATAGGTGTCGAATGGTGTCGGGTCGTGGCGTCGATTTCAATGGCAGCGTGCCACGAAGTGCTGCTGCCGGGAAGATGCGAAGTGTCCGAAGAGATCCAAGCCTGGATCGGAGATGAGAAGAACCTGATAGCAGAGGGGACAGAGTCTGGGTCACTTGCCAGTGACCAGGGGCACGATAGTCCAATGCCCACCGATGTCGGGTGCTTCAGGTGAAAGAGGTGAAGCTTGACTCTTCAGCCACGAGGACCAGGAGGCGTCGATGATGACCAGGAGCTGGATTCTAGCTGCCCCATAAAGGATGTCGAGTGCTGCAGCATTGGTATCCGGATTGAACACAACAAGCCTTGGCAACAGCAACCCACGCAGAAAGGAGAAAGATGCTTCGGAGCAGAACAGCAAGGTCTGAGGGACTCACCACTTAGTGGGGAGTCAGGGCACATCTGAAGCAACCAGAAACGCCCAAAGAAAATCAGAGTTGCCTTCACAGGGACCCACCAGTCAATGGACCAGGGATCGCGAAGGAGCCTCAAGCAGAAATGCAAGAAGCAGGCCCACGGAACACTCGTGGAGTATAGGCTCACAATCTTCAGTGCAAATGGTGCTCGGGGACTGGGCTACAAGTAACCCAAAGCAGAACATCAAGAACTGTTGTGAAGTTGATGCACTAGCAACTGTGCACGGTGTCCAGGAGTTCCGGTTTCACATCACTCGTGAGGGCTGCGGGTCTCAGCTTTACTGGAGACTCGGGTTGGCCTCTGAGAAGTCTGGAAATACTACTCCTGGGCTGCAAGTACTTTGGAGTCCGGCGGGAGCTTCAGAGATGCAGACTGGCAAATGCTTCGTTGGTGCCTGCCAAGCAGGGGAGTCACTCCTTGACCCCAAGGGAGATTTCTTCAGTCCTCTAGTCTTTAGTAGAGCATCGAAGTTCCAGGATTCAGTTGCAGAGTTTCGCCCAGGGATATCTAAAGTCCTGTTGCCAGGGTTCCCTTACTTATACTAAAGAAAGGGGTTGAACTAACTCTGTGGACCCACCTGTGGGAGGGTTTGGAAAGAGGGGTGGCTACACCCATTTCCTTTGTCCAGTTTCATGCCAGAGCAGGGGCTGGTAGCCCCTGCAACCGGTTTGAACTGGGGTATGCACGAGGACACCAAATGTGCCCCAGTGCACGACTTCAAAGCACTCAGAGAGTGCACCCACCCAGCCCCAATCCACTAAGGCGTGTCTGGGAGGTGGTCAAACCTCCCTGTGATAGGAAACCTATTGTCCAGGCCTCCCCTGCCGGAGTTTCGGTCAGCAGCAGGAGGCCAGACTCGTGTCTGTGGCTGCAGCATCCATTTTGTGATGCCAGGGCTCTTTAAGGTCTCTACCGGGTATACCGGTGGGGACATGTCTCTCCCTCTAGAAGGGTGGAATTCTACCCGCGCCACCAGGACTGGCGGGGGGGGGTAGGATTCCAGACATGTTTCCGTGCAGCCAGTCCAAAGTTAGCATTTTACCGCGAGGTTATAATGCACTTAAGAGTATATGGTCAGGCTGCACCACAGACAACCCCGGATAGGAGATTCCGAGGGCTGCAGAGGGGCTCTTCTCATGCATGGGCACCCTCTCACATATAACCAAGCACCCTGCCTTCAGGATTGATAAGGCCTGCCATAGGGGTGACTGATAGGTTTCTATGTGCAGTGATAGGTGAGATATAGTGAACCTATATCTCTGTAAGGGGTGCATGCACCACCTCACTCAGGCTGCAGTAGCAGTTCTGTGGTGTCATTTTGGATGACCTACCAGGGGTGGCACAATACATGCTTCAGCCCCTGGTAGGCCTCTGGGGTACCTATGCCCTGGGTACATAGTATACCATATACTAGGGACTTATAAGGGCACTCCAGAATCCAATCTGTGATGTACCTAAAGTACATGGAATCAATTTAGAGAGGAAGCAGCTAGGCTGGGGTCCTGGATAGCAGGGCCCCAGGCAGACTAAAGTCGAAAAACAGTGTAGCATCAGCAAAAAAAGTGGGGGTAACCATAAGAGGCAGATCCTACTCTCCTACATCAGTAGACCTGCAATCACCCAAGAAGTACCCATGCACTTATAAAATCACTCAGTCACTTGCTATGTCGTCATGTAAATTCTCAGACATTATCCCTGCAGTCATGCAATCGCTGATGTGTTACCTTTGTAGTCCTTTAATTCACCTGGAACTGTTTCAATCACCTATGCACTTTTCTTGTACTTATGTAATCACTCAGCCACTAGTCATGTAGTTTTAAATTCATCCAGTCACTACCTTTCCACACCAGTAATGACTCAGGCAGTATCTTACTAGTTCGGTAATCATGCAGGCGGTTCTGAACAACTTATGAAATCACCCACTCACTTGCTATCTACTTCAGTAATCCCCCAGATATTACCCTTGCAGGCTAGGAATCACTCGGGGTCTAGTTATGTAGTACCCCTACAGTTATGCAATCATGTAGGCTGTGCAGTGTAGTCATCTCTTTACCTACTCACTACCCTTGCAGTCGTCAAAAAACCCATTCCTTTCTGTTGCATTCATGTATTCACCTAGGCAGTACTCAATGACTGATGAATCCCTTCAACTGATATTTATACAGTTATCCATGCACTGAATGTGTAAGTTTGCACTCATGAAATTAGCCAGTCACCTTTCAAGTTGTCCTGTATTTACCCAGTAACTTATAGTTGACTTATGTAATAGTGTGCTGCTTTATTTGTGAGTAGGCCGAACTGTCATCCACTTATAAAAACACCCAAATACTCACCATGCAGTCTTACAATGATGCAGGTGCTACATATGCAGTGCTGTAATCACTCAGGCATTACTTCAGCACTGATGCAATCAGTTAGGCACTATCTATGCACTTATGCAATAACTAAGGTATAACTCATGTAGTGATATAATCAACCAGGCACTACTGTTGCACTCCTTGAATCATGGAGGCACCACTTTTGTACTCTTGTTATCAATCAGCTAGTAGTCATGTTGTTTCGAAATCAGCCCGGCACTACTTTTGCAGTCTTTTATTTACTCAGGCTCCACCTCAGTAGACCTGCAATCACCCAAGAAGTACCCATGCACTTATAAAATCACTCAGTCACTTGCTATCTAGTCATGTAAATTCCCAGACATTTTCCCTGCAGTTATGCAATCACTGATGTGTTACCTTTGTAGTCCTTTCATTCACCTGGATCTGTTTCAATCACCTACGCCCCTTTCTTGTACTTATGTAATCACTCAGCCACTAGTCATGTAGTTTTAAATTCATCCAGTCACTACCTTTCCACACCAGTAATGACTCAGGCAGTATCTTACTAGTTCGGTAATCACCCAGGCGGTTCTGAACAATACTTCAGCCGCATTTGGGGCTTATTTCTCACTCACTGACTTCTCCCCCGTCCCCCCTTACCATTCTCCCCCCTCTCAGTGCCTCCCCTCCAATTCCCCTTCCCTCTCAACCTTCCCTCTCCCCCGGATCTCTTGAGTCGACCGACCATGCCTCCCCTCAATCATACCTTTGCAGCACCGGATTCACTCATCGCTAAACTTGGCCCCAACTCCTGGACCATCCTTTACCCACCCGACCTATCTAAAAATGCGAAGAAGAATTTTAAACACAAACTATTAATAAGTCACCAAGAAACCTTATTTGTAGATAATTATTTTAGCCTCACCTCCATTATTAAAACCAACTACATCTTTTACTCCAAACGCCCCTCTAAATGAAAAAGCATCTTTCTACATCACCTCCCCATAACAAAATCTTGCAAAATTCCCTACGGTGTAAAATTGTCTACCACCCCTTCCGCCACTTTTCTAGGCGAAATTGACATCTCTATTTTTAAATCCGGAATATCCTAATACAAGCCTCTGAAAACCACCTCACTATCTTTGAACACCACTTTAGCACTTTATCCTACCTTATATCTACACCTGCCCATATCCCTTCAACCTCACAACCTCAGGAAGTCCTCTCGTCCTCTCCCCCTGTAGCAACAACCCCTCCGCTCCCTGACCTAGCAAGTACCTTGGAAGTCCCACAATCCTAGACTTATGGTCCCCTTGCCCCCTTAGACTCCTCTCCTCTGCCTGACACGCCCACTTTATACCCAGCCTCCCAAACCCCCTCTCCTCTCGCCTCGCCTATATGTCCTTCTTCTCCTGACATTCCTACAACACACCCGGCCTCCCTAACTCCCTCTCCTCCCCTTGACCCTACCTCATGCAATCCTAAACACTCCCTTCGTCCCTGTCCCTCCTTCCTGCCCCTTCACACTAATCCCCCCACTGCCCCTCTTTGGCCACCAATCTCTTCCAATCTAAATGACCTCCACCCCCATAACCAAGATGGCGTCCTCCTTCACCCCCCTCTTGCCCCCACTTCATCTCATGACACCTTTACGGCCCTCGTTGAGGCGGGCCTTCCCACTACATTTAGCCCTCAGTCTTGCTTCTGGAACACCCACCTTGGTCCACCACCCGGGTTCCCTCCACTTCCTTCTCCTAGACCTCCCTCCCCAACTAACACGAAACATGCCCCCCTCCCCCCCGACCTCCTTGCCACCCCACCCTTATCGCTTTTAACCCAGTCCCTTCTCAATATTGAACTCCACCTCTCATTCCTGGCATTGGAACTCTCATCTCTCAGGCAAGACTTTAAATCCCTCTCTCTTAGCAATCACCTCATTAACGCAGACATCATTGACTCCGCACAATCCAACTCCTCCCTCCCTCAGCAAGGGAGTATTACCGCTTGTGATAATTCTTCATGTGGACTACCTCTTGGTAACTGTTCTCTGATATCAGCCCACGCCCCGACCCATCTCCCCTCTCCTGACCCCCAGGAACTCAAGAATGCCCCTCCCCCTATCTCCAAGATGACCGACCCTCCTGCTCTTTGCTCAACTATTCCTGTGATTCTGGGGAGAGGCCGCCTCCCACACTCCCCGGTCTCGCCCAGGCCCCCTTAACAACTCACTACTATTCATTCTTGCTCCCCCCCTAAAGACAGCCCCAAACCCCTCTGCTGCATGCTGATTAACTGCCGTTCGGCTGCCCGACATGCAACAGAAATCTCTGAAACCATCCTTAGTGAAGCCATAGACATCGCATTTCTCACGGAAACCTGGCTCAATGCTCACTCCTCCTCTATTCTTGACCTACTAGCTCCCCCGGGTTACTCCATTCTCAGGAAAGATAGACTTGACAAAATTGGTGGGGGCCTTGCCATTATCTACAAGGATGAACTTCAACTCTCACTTATTCATAACCCCGATCATCTTACTTTTGAATACATCAGTGCTGAGCTTAGAGTACAGGGCTCTCCCCCTATCCGGCTACATAATATCCACCATCCCCCTGGTGACCATCTCTCCTTTGTTGAGGAACTGTCCGACCTCCTCACCCAATCCTCGATGGCCAACTCCAATAACCTCTTCCTGGGAGACTTTAATCTCCATTGGAACAAAAAGGATGATTCTGCGGTTAACCTCCTCAATGACCTACTCGACATTAATGACTTGATACAACTCTGCCATTCACCAACACATTCCAAAGGGGCAACATTTGACGCCATCATTACAAGCAAAGATTTGGCTTCCCTTTCCCGAGTTGTCCCCATTGACTGGTCCGATCACCACCTTATCCTCTTCACGATCGCCAGCGCCACGCCTTCCCCCTCCCCTAAAAGCATCAAACACAGGAAATTAACCAGAAATCTTCACCTTATTCCTTCAGGCCATCTTGAGACTAAGATCAAAGCACAACTTCAGCTTTCTCCTCCCTCTCAAAGCGCAAACGACCTTGCCGAACATTACAACAAATCCATCATTGAAGTTCTGGACCAAATAGCCCCAGCCAAATTAAAGCTCAAAAAAAATAACCCCGCGAAATCCTGGTTTAATGCTGATCTCAACAATGAGAGACGTTCCCTTAGGCTGACCGAATGTACATGGAGACAACACCCTTCCCCCTCTAACCTAGCCCTCCTTAGAGCAGCAAGGGCTAATTACAAAAAACACATCCTCAATGAAAAGGCCGCCTTCTTTCGTGTCCAACTTGACCGGACTAAAAACAGACCCAGGGAACTATTCAGTATTATCAAAAACCAAATAGCTGCTGCCCCACCTAAATTGATGGCATCTAGCGAAAGATGCAAAGAAATCGCGAACTTCTTTTTGGAAAAAATCGCCAAGATTGACCAGTCCTTTGCCTTAACTCCCCCCCCACATTATTCCTCATCCGCCTATGACATATCCGCCAAATCCCACCTCTCCCCTACTCCTTCGCCGGATGCGGGTCATCTCCCCCTCACTGTGGCCTCGCCTGTACCCGACTTCGCTAACCCCAGCTAAAAAATAATGCATCCTGGCATAACTTCTGCCCAGTGACTGACCAAAATGTCCTCAACATCATCACTAAGCTTAAACCCTCCTCTCATACTTGGGACCCTCTCCCTGCTACCCTTGTTAAAGATTTAAAATACATCATTGCCCCTTTTTGGACCACCATCATCAACGCCTCTCTGTCCACGGGCTGTGTCCCTGCTTCCCTCCAAATGGGGCAAATCACTCCCACCCTCAAAAATACTACAGCTGACCCTAATGACCTCAACAATCTGCGACCCATCTCCAACCTTCCTCTTCTATCTAAGGCCCTTGAAAAATGCGCCCAGCTCCAACTGGACAAACACATTGACTCTTTCAACCTTTTGGACCCATTACAGTCAGGCTTTAGAAAGGGCTGCAGTACTGAAACTGCCATGCTCAACATTATGGACGACATTCACCACTCTCTCGACAAGGGGGAGTCCTCCCTTCTCATACTCCTTGACCTCTCTTCTGCCTTTGATACTGTTAACCACGCCGCCTTACTCAACACGCTCAAAGATCGTTTCGGCTTCAACGGTCTTGTCCTCAAATGGTTCACCTCCTTCTTCCAACACCGAACCCAACAAATTAAACTCAATGATTGCCTCTCTAAACCTATGCCCGTCTCCTTGGGTGTCCCCCAGGGTTCTATACTCTCTCCCGCTCTATTCAACCTCTTCATTGAACCCCTCACCCTCATTCTCAAGCAATCAGGAATCAACTTTCACCTCTACGCGGAAGATACCCAACTTTACTACAAGATTAAATCCCATGCTGACATTCTACACCTCAATGATACCCTGACTAAAATTCAACACTGGTTCCATCATAATCACCTCAAACTTAACCCTAAAAAAATGGAAATCATCCTATTCTCTCCCAAAAACAACCGGCTCCCCATCCATCACTGGATTTCCGACCTTAAAGCTCTCAACTGCACTCTTTCCAGCGCTACCTCAGTCAAATCCCTTGGAATAAGCATTGACCAAAACACTAGTCTTACTCCCCACATAAAAAATACAGCGAAAGGAGCTCTCTTCATTCTCCAACATCTCAAGAAAATTAAATCCTTAATTCCTGCTGATGACTTTAAACTAGTTGTGCAATCATTGGTACTGTCTAGATTGGACTATGGTAATGCCACGCTCGCTGGTACGCCGAAAGTCCACCTAGCCCCAATTAAATCGGTCCTCAACCTTGCGGCCAGACTTATCTCGGATTGTAAGTGGTTTGATCACATCTCCCCCATCCTCAAGGACCTTAAATGGCTTCCCATCGAAGGCAGATCCATCTATAAGACCGCCTGCATTACGCACAAAGCCCTCCATCAACACACCCCATTATATCTCTCTGATAAACTCCACAAAGCTGGCTGCTCTAGAGAAATGAGAAGCACCAACGCCCTTCTCATTGTCCCCCCCTTGTTTAACAAGAAATCTACACAGACACGCTCTTTCTCGGGTAATGTGCCTACCATCTGGAACTCACTCCCTAAAGACCTACGTTGCAACCCCTCCTACCACAGCTTCAAAAAGGACCTCAAGCTGCATCTTCTCAACAGATTCTGGGGGCCTTCATCCTGCTTACCCAACTTAGATTATGATCGAATCCCTGACTATTGGAGGCTCCCTTGACTGACTGCCTGTCCCACTCCCCCCCTCTCATTCACACATATTCAACTACCTCCCCTATCTATTTTCTCTTGTAGTCACCCCCTACCCCTTCATTCTATCACCTTTCCCATCATCCTCCTCAGCTCCACCCCCACCTTCACACCTGCCACCACCTCATTTCTAATCATCCTTTACTAGTTTTATTATCCAATTCTTGTCTTTGCCCAAAGGTATTCTTTATTTACGACCACATGTAATATTTACAACGGGCCTGATTCACAGAACTAACTTACGTCAAAATCCTAAACTTACAACAATTTTGGTATTCACAGAATGAACTTACACATTTGGGTATTCACAGAATGAACTTACACATTTGGGTATTCACAGAATGAACTTACACATTTGGGTATTCACAGAATGAACTTACAACAATATTGGTATTCACAGAATGAACTTACACATTTGG
The DNA here is from genome assembly GCA_963921515.1 of Calotriton arnoldi. NCBI lineage: Eukaryota > Metazoa > Chordata > Amphibia > Caudata > Salamandridae > Calotriton > Calotriton arnoldi. The sequence goes on along the minus strand of CAWUFW010008727.1, from coordinate 153,199 downwards.
GTATTCACAGAATGAACTTACAACAATTTTAGTATTCACAGAATGAACTTACACATTGGGTATTCACAGAATGAACTTACAACAATTTTGGTATTCACAGAATTAACTTACTCATTTTGGTATTCACAGAAGGCACTTACTCATCAATGAGTAAGTGCCTTCTGTGAATACCAAAATGTGTAAGTTACACAAAATGTGTAAGTTACACAAAATGAGTAAGTTACACAAAATGTGTAAGTTACACAAAATGTGTAAGTTACACAAAATGTGTAAGTGTCTTCTGTGAATACCAAAATGAGTAAGTTTATTCTGTGAATACCAAAATGAGTAAGTTCATTCTGTGAATACCAAAATGCTAGTAAGTTTAGGATTTTGTCGTAAGTTAGTTCTGTGAATCGGGCCCAACGTGTATAATGTTATAATTGTCTTGTATTTTTATCTCTTTATACAAATGTTACTTTGTAATTTTTTTTCACCCATTGCTTGTAAAGCGCTCTGATACCCTTGGGTCTAGCCAGCGCTATATAAAACCTTTTTTTTGTTTTTTAAATAAATAAACTTATGAAATCACCTACTCACTTGCTATCTACTTCAGTAATCCCCCAGATATTACCCCTGCAGGCTAGGAATCACTCGGGGTCTAGTTACGTAGTACCCCTACAGTTATGCAATCATGCAGGCTGTTGCTGTGTAGTCATCTCTTTACCTACACACTACCCTTGCAGCCGTCAAATCACCGATGCCTTTCTGTTGCATTCATGTATTCACCTAGGCAGTACTCAATGACTGATGAATCCCTTCAACTGCTATTTATACAGTTATCCATGCACTGAATGTGTATGTTTGCACTCATGAATTTACCCAGTCACTTTTCAAGTTGTTCTGTACTTACCCAGAGAGTACTCTTGTACTTATACAATTACACAAGGACTACCCATTGAGTGTTGGAATTACTTAGTGAGGTGTATTACGTGTCTTAGTTTCTAGGTTTCAACATGTTTCAGAAATATTGTATACATATTTCTTTACATATCATCATGGTTTGATACCATAGAGAGATATGTATGCGTGCTTTAACAATTTGGAGACACTTTTAGTTGAGTTATGTAATAGTGTGCTGCTTCATTTTTGATTAGGCCCAACTCTCATGCAGTTATAAAAATACCCAAATACTCACCATGCAGTACCTTACTTGCCTTTTTTCCACCTATATTGTCTGTTTCTGCAGTTCTCTTGTATCCTTCTGCACTTTACTTGCCTGTTTCTGTAACTGTGTTGCCTTTTTCTGCCCCTCTCCTACCCCTTTCTGTAGTGCTGTTACCTATTTTCCACCTCTGATACTTCTTTCTGTACGTCTTTTACTTCTTTCTGCTCTTCACTTGCCTTTTTCTGTACCGCTCTTGCCTGTTTGTGCACATATGTTGGTTCTTTCTGCACTGCTCTATCTTCTTCCTGCACCTCTGTTCCAAATTTCTTCAGTTCTTTTTCCTTTTTCTGCACCTGACTTCCTCTTTCTGCACCTCTCTTGCCTCACTCTGCCCACCTGTTCCTCCTTTCTGTACGTCTTTTGCCTGCTTCTGCAACTCTCTTTCTCTTTCTGCACCTCTGCTGGTTCTTTCTGCACTGATCTTCCTTCTTCCTGCACCTCTGTTTCAAATTTATTTATCTCTCTTGCCTTTCTCTGCACCCCTCTTCCCTCTTTCTGCACCTTTCTTACCTTACTCTGCTCACTGTTTCCTCTTTTTGTATCTTATTTTGCTCTTTTTGCACCTCTGTTCACTCTTTTGCACTACTGTTGCTTCTTTCTATGACCTCTCTTGCAAATTTCTGCACCCCTCTCATACACTTATAAAAACACCAAAGTAGTCGCCATGTAGTCTTACAATGATGTATGCACTAGATATGTAATGTGTAAACATTCAGATATTACTGTTGTATTTTTTTTCTGCACCTCTTTTCACTTATTGTGCCGCTCAGTTGTAATTGTTACCATAATAACAAAACCATATATGCATTTCTTTGTAGCTTTTAAAATAGAAAGTGTTTCTTTCGTAATAGATAAGTATATATGTATATAAATATTTTAATAATAGAAAATTATTTTTAAAATTCTTTTTTCAGATATTCTGCATTATTATTAAGAAAGAATAGCCATGACAAGAAAAGTGCAAAGGAAAAAACAACATAGAAAACAGTACTATTTAAAGGAGAAAGAAACACACAAATTAGATGAACTACAACATGTGGCAAAAAAGAAAAAGTCTTGTGGTAAGAGAACAAAGGAATTTATTAAAAGAATTTCAAGGAGAGGAAAGGATTTTGGTAATGATGAAAATAGAAGGAATTCATGCAGATTGAAAAAGAATGAAATGAAAAAAAGACAAATTAATAGAAATTCAGGAAATGAGAAAAAAATCTATGTTCAAAGAAGAAAGAAACAATTTTATGAAATTAGGAAACATATGTATAAAAGTAGAGTACTACAAATTTTGTTGAAACATGGCAAGCAATATAAAAGAACATCTGCATTTTATAAAAAGAAAAAAAAGATTGAAAGTATAGTCGAAGGCTTTTGAATTGAAAATAAGGTTGTTCATTTTAATTTTAAAGAGAATGCGAACATTAGATAAAGCAATGCATTCTATGAAGAACAAAAGTAAAATAAAAAGACTAATCAACAGAACTAACTTTTGTAATTTTTTTTTGGGTGAATGGAAGCATACTTCTAGTTCAGAACCTTTTTTAATGAAGAGAGCTATTTTCAAAACAATACATTAGTTCACGCAGTTGATACCAGTGGTCATGCTTATGAAGTGAAGAACGGTTGTGCAATTGAGAAAGAAAAGATGGTTCCTAGAAATGTGGAAGAAGTGATAGCTGAAGAAGTTCAAGGGAGACGTACACAAGCTCCAGTGTATACATGGGATTGTAGTAGTATTTGTAGTATACGACAGGAGTCTATTGATATTTTACGACATTTGTTATGAATGTATACTAAAAAAGTATTAAACAAAAGATTAAGATGTTGCAAGGACTAGATCCTTGCAAAGTGAGAAAAAATACTGGCTTGCAAGGTCATTCTCTGGCTTGTCTTTCTAGAAAAGTGTGTCAAAGTGTTTTTCATCATTTGAGAATGTTAGCAGTACATCACTCTGCAATACGGAAGTTAGTAAGAAGATTGTACTATGTAAAAAGTCCTGCAATAATTTTAAGTGACTTAAACACTGCTCTTTTGCATGGGTCAGTCTCAGATGTAAAAAAAAGTTTGTGATGATATAGAGTTTCGTTACTTTGGTCCTGAACAGGAGTGTAGAGAAAGTGAGAGTTTGATAAGTGTGGGTGCTGAAGAAGAGGTGGAAGATAGTAGTACTGAGAAGTTTGAAGAAGAAATTACGAAGTTTAAGGTAATTTGTTGTGAAAGATTAAACTATGTTTGTATTTGTTGTCGACGTACTCACTATAGAAATCAAACTAGGAATGTTGATCTGTATTTAAAAAGTGAAAATGAAAACAATGATAAGTGGAAGGAATTTGGAGCTTATTTGTTGGTGGAAGATTGCTTTGAGTTGGGTAGTGATCAACGTATTTGTAAATATTGTTATACCAAATTAGAGGAGAACAAAATTCCAGCTAGAGATGCACATAATAACCTAGAGTTGGTAGCTATTCCTGCAGAACTGGTAGATTTAAATACGTATGAGTCCATTCTGATTCAATCTGTGCACCCGATTCAGGCTATTGTTCGTATGGAGTCTAAAACAGGTAAGTTGCCTCCCACAGATTTTCAAAAAGGATTAAAAGGAAGAGTTGTGTATTTACCTTTAGATTTAAAGAAAAATATTGAAACTATTGGTGTAGAGAAAGAGGAAACTGAACCTGTAGTTATTCTAGTTAATGGTGTTCCTACGAAGAGTCGGAAAATATGGCAAGAATTAGTAGATGTCAGCAAAGTGCAAAAGGCTACATTATATCTCATAAAAAACAATGTTTATTACAAAAATGTGTATGTGGAAGAAGAAGAAATAGTTTTAGGAGATGATAGCGAAATTTCAAGTGGCCAAATTGAGAAAGTGGACATTTCCAAAAGTGAAGAAATTTATGAACATTATAGTGTACATCCTTTACATTCACAGGAAGTGATTGGAAATACTATTGAATTATTCCAAATGAAGAAAGCAAAGGGAACAACCATGAGTGTTTGGGAAAGAAGTTTGGAAGCTCGTTGTTTTCCACAGCTCTTCCCCACTGGATTAGGTGGACGATATGATGAACAACCAGTACAGATTCCAGCGTCAGAATATCGTACAACAAGATTGTACTCACAAGATCCAAGATTTCGACAATGTATTCCATATATATTTCATCTTTTGTTTGAAAGTGACTTGTCTGGACTTTCTTATGCAGTGAACCACATATTAAAAACAGGAGTTCATCTTCAACATGTTTCTGCAAAGGAATTCATGGACAAAGTACAACAGAGAGACGATCATTTAGAATCTCAATTGATTAATTTGATGGCGTGTCAACGTGGTACTAATGAGTATTGGTATCGTCATCATGGAGAACTTAAATGTATGTTAAGGAACTTAGGAACCCCTACATGGATTGTTACGCTAAGCTGTGCTGAATACGCATGGGACGATTTACTTCAATTTCTTCGTGAAGCAAATTCGAATATTAAAAACATTGAATTCAAGACAGCTGGAGAACTGTGTTCCTTGGATCGAGTAAATGTGTGCAGATATTTTAATCATAGGTTTCAAGCTATGATGTCTTTTATCTGCAATAAAAACAGCCCACCTCTTGGAGAAGTTATTGATTTCTTTTGGAGAAAGGAGTACCAAGCTAGAGGTGCTCCTCATATACATATGCTTTTATGGATCAAGGATGCACCTAAATTTGGAACTGATTCTGATGAGACTGTTTTATCTTTTATTGAAGACTACGTTACATGTGGTATTCCAAAAACAGGAGAAGAAAATACCTTAAGACAACAAGTTTTACGGTTTCAAACTCATCGATGTGGCAAATACTGTCGATGGAAATACAAGTCAAAAGAAAAGTTTTATACAAAATGTCGTTTTGGATTTCCACGTCCAGTAATTTCCAAAGGAAGAGTCAACAGTTTCATGTCAGCAGTGAGGCATACTATAACTCGAAAATCTCCCAAAAATACTTACAATTTAAAAAGAAGTGAACATTCAAAGTATATTAATGATTACAATCCAGTGATTTTGTCGATGTGGAATGCAAATATGGATATCCAGTATGCTGCAGATAATTCCATTGCTGTTGCTCGCTATGCTACGTCATACATACCAAAATCTGAAAAGACGGAGTTGAAAGAAATGTGGGAAGAAATTTCACAAGAGAAGACTCTAAGTAACAAATTGTACAGCTTTAGTTTGAAGATGCTGTCCCATCGAGAGATTGGATCCTACGAATGTTCGGATCGATTGACCTCTGCAAGTTTATATTCAAAGTCAAGAGGAATCATTTGGGTTAGTCTAGGTCTTGCTGCAACACGAAATCGAGTATTGAAATCTGTACAAGAAATTGAATATTTAGCATTAAATGATCCGGAAAGCACAGATATTGTTAAAACAAACATGTTGGATACGTACTATCCTAAAAGAAGTCCCTATCCTGAAAACATATGTCTCTATGAAGTACTGCAATATTACAGCTTTAAGAGAAATATTATAGAAAATATAAAAGAAGAGAAATATGCAGTGATTGGTTCTGATGGATGTTTGGTGAAACATAGTAAAGGAAATCTGATTAATCATAGGAAACTGAGTTGCGATACTCCAGATAAAAGGGAATTTTACTATTTAGCACTTCTGCAACTCTTCAAGCCTTGGCATACTGAAATGGAATTACTTGCAGATTTTCAGTGCTATGAAGATTCTTTTAATGCATGTAAAGATAGCATTGAATGCACAGTTTTTCAAAATTATCTACAAATGTTGAATGAAGAGATTTAACAAGGAGCTACTATTACAGCTGAAATTGCTAGAGACAGTTCTCAAGATAGTCAAAGTTCTGCTCCACTGAGTCAGGATCCACTAGGAGAACCAATTGTTGAAAATGAAGCAGCAATCGCCATGACCGAAGTAGAAACGGCAATGCATCAAGCTCAACGGGATATTATGGAGTTGGGAAACTTTGAAGACCAACTAAATATTGAACAGAAAGAAATATATCACCAAGTTACACAACAGATAGACCATGGTTTACTTCATGAAAAAAAAGAATGCAACTGCGCATCATTTAAACCTACTCAGATGTATATCAGTGGTCAAGCTGGTACAGGAAAACGTTTCTTAATTAAAGTTTTGACCAGTTATCTACAGAAAACCACTGAATCACATTTATCTTGTGTTGTAACTGCTCCAACTGGGTTAGCAGCACTCAACATTAAAGGGATTACATTACATCATTTACTGATACTACCTGTTGAACATGAAAACAAGTTGGAATATCACAAGCTATCTGGAGAAGCTTGTTATGAAGTTTCAAGAGTACTAAAGAAAATGAAACTTCTGATAATTGATGAGGTGAGCATGGTCTCAAACTTAATGCTTGCCTTTGTACATTGAATGCAGCAGATTTTAAAAACAGATTATGATGTGCTATTTTGAGGAAAACATGTGATTGTTTTTGGCGATCTACTGCAACTTACTCCTGTAAAAGGGGAACCAGTTTTTAAAACACTTGTGCATGAAGACACCAGGAAATCTTTGGGAAGTATTGGAAATGTCAACATTTGGTCATATTTTGAATACAAAAAACGTGTTGAAAATATGCGACAGGCAAGTGATGAAGATTATGGAAGCATTCTTAAAGATATAAGAATTGGTGTATTGACAGAACATGGTAAAGAAGCTTTGCAAATTCGGCTACTTACAAACTTGTTTTCAAATGAAAATGTTGCTCCGGAAATAAAAAACAAAAAAATTGGAGAAAAGAAATCTGTAATTTGCCTAATGCCAACACTGCGAGAGTGTTCTACATTCAATGATGAACTTTTAAAGCTGGAAAAACAACAAATAATAAAAATGGAAGCCATTGATGAAATAGAACTCAAAGGAATTCCTATTATTTTGTCAGAAAAATTAAAAACAAATTTGGATTCTTTTGAAAAGTGTATATCTAAGACTGCTGCCTTAGAAAAGAATTTAATGTATGTGAAAACTGTCGGGTAATTTTACGGCGTAATTTGGATGTGGAAAAAGGTTTAGTAAATGGAGCAATGGGGAAAGTTGTTGAATTTGTTAATTATCCAAATAGAGATGGAATTGAATTTTTGAAGATTAAATTTGATCAGATAGAAGAGGTAAAACAGATTGGACGTTGTGCTGTTCGTTTTTTGCTTGTTAAAGACTTGAATGTTCGTAGAAAACAGTTTCCTCTTTCTTTAGCATATGCGGTGACCATTCATAAATCTCAAGGTTTAAGTGTAGACAGTGCTTTGGTAAACATTGGCAGTACCGTGTTTAAAGAGGGCATGGCATATGTTGCATTGTCCCGAGTCAGAACTTTATCTGGATTGTATTTTATTGATTTTGATAAGAGAAAGATTAGTGCAGATGCAAATTGTGTAAGAGAGTATAATCGGTTAAAAAGACTGTATGCTCCCAACTTAGGTGAATATCCTGTATATGAAAAGCATGTAGTATGTCCAAAACAAACATATAAGAAACTCCGTAGTGAGGTTGGAAATAAGAAAAAAAATCAGGAGAATGTTGAAGTTCCAAAAAAAAAAAAAAGGGGCACTGTTAAAGATATTGTAGGATATCAGTTAGAAAATAGTTCAGGTATCAACTGCTATGCTAATGTAGTTGTGAACGTCATATTTTTTCTAGAAAATCTTCAACAACAAGTTATGGAGAATCGAGAAAAAGGTTTTGTTCTTTGTTGCATTGTATTTTTGAAAACTTGACAACCGATAAAACTAAAATCCAAAGTGCTTCTGGCATTCAGCATCTTCTGGATATATGTTCTGGTTCTTCACAATTTACGCTTAATGTACAGCAAGATGCTCAAGAATTTCTTATTTTTATGCCTGTAGTATTGGAAGATGAAGGAATACAAATTGAAAATCTGTTTGGACTTCGTTACAGATGGGATCATACATGTAAAGATTGTTCATTTTCTTCTACCACTGAAATAGACACTGAAAGATTCGTATATTTGACAATACCAGATTGCAAAACAGTGTCTTTTAACAAATTAGTAAAATCAGCTAATCAAAATAGGGAATGTACTCACTGCAAATCTCAAATGTTATCAACATTATTTATAGCAAGATTTGGACAATATGTCATTTTAATGCTACAACGTTGTAGAGCAGATGGAAGAAAATTGGAAATTAAAATTAAAGATTGTGTGGCAAGTCAACTGTCAATTTCAGGAAGACCTTACAAAGCAGTAGCAATTATTTTCCACGTTGGACCTTCTACAACATCTGGACACTATACTGTGTATTTAAAGTAAAATAAAGGATGGACACATTGTAATGATGCCCATTTAGAATTCAAATGTCGGTTGCCCTTTGAATTACCAAATTCATATCTAATATTTTTGATGCCAAAGTTCTGAGAATATCATTCGGCCTATTGAGAAGATGTCAACATGAATTAATGAGTTTGTTTTGGATATTTTCAATACAAACGATTTCAGAAACATCATTCGGCCTATTGGGAAGATGTCGATATGAATTAAGAAGTTTATTTTGGATATTTTCAATGCAAATGATTTCGGAAACATCATTCGGCCTATAGGGAAGATGTCAAGAATTACTGTTTCAATTATCGTTTCTGTTCTTTGATATTGTATTTAGAATTTTTTTTTTAAAGAAGCAGATCATATATTTGATGTTTGTATTATATGGAATGTAAATGAGAGTGTTTATTTTTGAAAATGTAAACAGATAGTTGAGTTTGTTGTAAATATTTTGAACACAGATTTGTTTTTTTTAACAATCTTATTGATTGTAATTTTTTGCCCGCTGTCACATGATGATCAACATTGAAATCACTGTGCATGGTGAAATTCAATAGAATTTGAAAACAGCAAAAAAGGCAAACTGAATATGTTATGTAATTGTAAAATTATGTTGTGTTCTTAAAACTATAATATTATATGTAATAACAATATTTTTTCTTCTCTTTTACAGACACTAATTCTAAAGTTTGAAAATATTTTACATTTAGATTATAATAAAACAACTGAAAAATTGTTTCAATGAGTTTCATATCTACTTCAAAAAAGGTAAGATTAAGTCACCCAAGCACTACCCATGCACTGCTACAATCACCTGTGCACTACCCATGCAAAACTCAAATAACCTAGACACTACTCATTCACTCCTTCAATTACCCAGGTAGTACCCATGCACTCAAGCCATCGCCATGTGACTGCCCATGCACTCCTCCAATCACCCAGCCAGTACCATGTACTTATCCAATCACTCCGCCAATACCCAAGCAGTTATAAATTCACAATGCACTCTCCTTGCAGTACTCTAATCATGCAGTCAGTACCCATGTACTCATGCAATGACCCAAGCACTAACACATGCACTGCTACAATCCCCTGTGCACTACCCATGCAGTCCTCTATCCACCTAGACACTACTCATTCACTCCTTCAATTACCCAGGTACTACACATGCAGTCCAGCAATCACCCCGTCACTACCCATGCACTCCTCCAATCACCCAGCCAGTACCATGGACTTATCCAATCACTCCACCAATATACAAGCAGTTATAAATTCACCATGCACTCTCCTTGCAGTACGTTAATCATCCAGTCAGTACCCATGTACTCATGCAACGACCCAAGCACTAACACATGCACTGCTACAATCCCCTGTGCACTACCCATGCAGTCCTCTAACCAACTAGACACTACTCATTCACTCCTTCAATTACCCAGGTACTACCCATGCAGTCCAGCCATCACCCTGTTACTACCCATGCACTCCTCCAATCACCCAGCCAGTACCATGTACTTATCCAATCACTCCGCCAATACCCAAGCAGGTATAAATTCACCATGCACTCTCCTTGCAGTACTGTAATCATTCAGTGAGTACCCATGTACTCATGCAATGACCCAAGCACTAACACATGCACTGCTACAATCCCCTGTGCACTACCCATGCAGTCCTCTAACCACCTAGACACTACTCATTCACCCCTTCAATTACCCAGGTACTACCCATGCAGTCCAGCAATCACCCTGTCACTACCCATACACTCCTCCAATCACCCAGGGAGTACCATGTACTTATCCAATCAGTCCGCCAATACCCAAGCAGTTATAAATTCACCATGCACTCTCCTTGCAGTACGTTAATGATCCAGTCAGTACCCATGTACTCATGCAATGACCCAAGCACTAACACAGGCACTGCTACAATCCCCTGTGCACTACCCATGCAGTCCTCTAACCACCTAGACACTACTCATTCACTCCTTCAATTACCCAGGTACTACCCATGCAGTCCAGCAATCACCCCGTCACTACCCATGCACTCTTCCAATCACCCAGCCAGTACCATGTACTTATCCAATCACTCCACCAATACCCAAGCAGTTATAAATTCACCATGCACTCTCCTTGCAGTACGTTAATGATCCAGTCAGTACCCATGTACTCATGCAGTGACCCAGGCACTAACACTTGCACTACTACAATCCCCTGTGCACTACTCATACAGTCCTCTAACCACCTAGACACTACTCATTCACCGCTTCAATTACCCAGGTACTACCCATAAAGTCCAGCAATCACCCTGTCACTACCCATGCACTCCTCCAATCACCCAGCCAGTACCATATACTTATCCAATCACTCCGCCAATACCCAGCAGTTATAAATTCACCATGCACTCTCCTTGCAGTACTCTAATCATGCAGTCAGTACCCATGTACTCATGCAATGACCCAAGCACTAACACATGCACTGCTACAATCCCCTGTGCACTACCCATGCAGTCCTCTAACCAACTAGATACTACTCATTCACTCCTTCAATTACCCAGGTACTACCCATGCAGTCCAGCAATCACCCCATCACTACCCATGCACTCCTCCAATCACCCAGCCAGTACCATGTACTTATCCAATCACTCCGCCAATACCCAAGCAGTTAGAAATTCACTATGCACTCTCCTTGCAGTACGTTAATCATCCAGTCAGTACCCATGTACTCATGCAATAACCCAGGCACTAACACATGCACTGCTACAATCCCCTGTGCACTACCCATGCAGTCCTCTAACCACCTAGACACTACTCATTCACCCCTTCAATTACCCAGGTACTACCCATGCAGTCCAGCAATCACCCTGTCACTACCCATACACTCCTCCAATCACCCAGCCAGTACCATGTACTTATCCAATCAGTCCGCCAATACCCAAGCAGTTATAAATTCACCATGCACTCTCCTTGCAGTACGTTAATGATCCAGTCAGTACCCATGTACTCATGCAATGACCCAGGCACTAACACATGCACTGCTACAATCACCTGTGCACTACCCATGCAGTCCTCTAACCACCTAGACACTACTCATTCACTCCTTCAATTACCCAGGTACTACCCATGCAGTCCAGCAATCACCCTGTCACTACCCATGCACTCCTCCAATCACCCAGCCAGTACCATGTACTTATCCAATCACTCTGCCAATACCCAAGCAGTTATAAATTCACCATGCACTCTCCTTACAGTACTCTAATCATCCAGTCAGTACCCATGTACTCATGCAATGACCCAAGCACTAACACATGCACTGCTACAATCCCCTGTGCACTACCCATGCAGTCCTCTAACCACCTAGACACTACTCATTCACTCCTTCAATTACCCAGGTACTACCCATGCAGTCCAGCAATCACCCCATCACTACCCATGCACTCTTCCAATCACCCAGCCAGTACCATGTACTTATCCAATCACTCCACCAATACCCAAGCAGTTATAAATTCACCATGCACTCTCGTTGCAGTACGTTAATGATCCAGTCAGTACCCATGTACTCATGCAGTGACCCAGGCACTAACACTTGCACTACTACAATCCCCTGTGCACTACTCATGCAGTCCTCTAACCACCTAGACACTACTCATTCATCCCTTCAATTACCCAGGTACTACCCATAAAGTCCAGCAATCACCCTGTCACTACCCATGCACTGCTCCAATCACCCAGCCAGTACCATATACTTATCCAATCACTCCGCCAATACCCAGCAGTTATAAATTCACCATGCACTCTCCTTGCAGTACTCTAATCATGCAGTCAGTACCCATGCACTCATGCAATGACCCAAGCACTAACACATGCACTGCTACAATCCCCTGTGCACTACCCATGCAGTCCTCTAACCAACTAGATACAACTCATTCACTCCTTCAATTACCCAGGTACTACCCATGCAGTCCAGCAATCACCCCGTCACTACCCATGCACTCCTCCAATCACCCAGCCAGTACCATGTACTTATACAATCACTCCGCCAATACCCAAGCAGTTAGAAATTCACTATGCACTCTCATTGCAGTACGTTAATCTTCCAGTCAGTACCCATGTACTCATGCAATAGCCCAGGCACTAACACATGCACTGCTACAATCCCCTGTGCACTACCCATGCAGTCCTCTAACCACCTAGACAATATTCATTCACTCCTTCAATTTCCCAGGTACTATCCATGCAGTCCAGCAATCACCCTGTCACTACCCATGCACTCCTCCATTCACCCAGCCAGTACCATGTACTTATCCAATCACTCCGCCAATACCCAAGCAGTTATAAATTCACCATGCACTCTCCTTGCAGTACTGTAATCATCCAGGGAGTACCCATGTACTCATGCAATGACACAAGCACTGACACATGCACTGCTACAATCTCCTGTGCATTACCCATGGAGTCCTCTAACCACCTAGACACTACTCATTCACTCCTTCAATTACCCAGGTACTACCCATGCAGTCCTGCAATCACCCTGTCACTATCCATACACTCCTCCAATCACCCAGGCAGTACCATGTACTTATCCAATCACTCTGCCTATACCCAAGCAGTTATAAATTCACCATGCACTCTCCTTGCAGTACTCTAATCATCCAGTCAGTACCCATGTACTCATGCAATGACCCAGGCACTAACAGATGCACTGCTACAATCACCTGTGCACTACCCATGCAGTCCTCTAACCACCTAGACACTACTCATGCACTCCTTCAATTACCCAGGTACTACCCATGCAGTCCAGCAATCACCCTGTCACTACCCATGCACTCCTCCAATCACCCAGCCAGTACCATGTACTTATCCAATCACTCCGCCAATACCCAAGCAGTTATAAATTCACCATGCACTCTCCTTACAGTACTATAATCATCCAGTCAGTACCCATGTACTCATGCAATGACCCAAGCACTAACACATGCACTGCTACAATCCCCTGTGCACTACCCATGCAGTCCTCTAACTACCTAGACACTACTCATTCATTCCTTCAATTACCCAGGTACTACCCATGCAGTCCAGCAATCACCCCATCACTACCCATGCACTCCTCCAATAACCCAGCCAGTACCATGTACTTATCCAATCAGTCTGCCAATACCCAAGCAGTTATACATTTACCATGCACTCTCCTTGCAGTACTATAATCATCCAGTCAGTACCCATGTACTCATGCAATGACCCAAGCACTAACACATGCACTGCTACAATCCCCTGTGCACTACCCATGCAGTCCTCTAACTACCTAGATACTACTCATTCACTCCTTCAATTACCCAGGTACTACCCATGCAGTCCAGCAATCACCCTGTCACTACCCATGCACTCCTCCAATCACCCAGCCAGTACCATGTACTTATCCAATCACTCTGCCAATACCCAAGCAGTTATAAATTCACCATGCACTCTCCTTACAGTACTCTAATCATCCAGTCAGTACCCATGTACTCATGCAATGACCCAAGCACTAACACATGCACTGCTACAATCCCCTGTGCACTACCCATGCAGTCCTCTAACCACCTAGACACTACTCATTCACTCCTTCAATTACCCAGGTACTACCCATGCAGTCCAGCAATCACCCAGTCACTACCCATGCACTCTTCCAATCACCCAGCCAGTACCATGTACTTATCCAATCACTCCACCAATACCCAAGCAGTTATAAATTCACCATGCACTCTCCTTGCAGTACGTTAATGATCCAGTCAGTACCCATGTACTCATGCAGTGACCCAGGCACTAACACTTGCACTACTACAATCCCCTGTGCACTACTCATGCAGTCCTCTAACCACCTAGACACTACTCATTCACCCCTTCAATTACCCAGGTTCTACCCATAAAGTCCAGCAATCACCCTGTCACTACCCATGCACTCCTCCAATCACCCAGCCAGTACCATATACTTATCCAATCACTCCGCCAATACCCAGCAGTTATAAATTCACCATGCACTCTCCTTGCAGTACTCTAATCATGCAGTCAGTACCCATGTACTCATGCAATGACCCAAGCACTAACACATGCACTGCTACAATCCCCTGTGCACTACCCATGCAGTCCTCTAACCAACTAGATACTACTCATTCACTCCTTCAATTACCCAGGTACTACCCAGGCAGTCCAGAAATCACCCCGTCACTACCCATGCACTCCTCCAATCACCCAGCCAGTACCATGTACTTATCCAATCACTCCGCCAATATCCAAGCAGTTAGAAATTCACTATGCACTCTCCTTGCAGTACATTAATCATCCAGTCAGTACCCATGTACTCATGCAATAACCCAGGCACTAACACATGCACTGCTACAATCCCCTGTGCACTACCCATGCAGTCCTCTAACCACCTAGACAATACTCATTCACTCCTTCAATTTCCCAGGTACTATCCATGCAGTCCAGCAATCACCCTGTCACTACCCATGCACTCCTCCATTCACCCAGCCAGTACCATGTACTTATCCAATCAATCCGCCAATACCCAAGCAGTTATAAATTCACCATGCAATCTCCTTGCAGTACTGTAATCATCCAGGGAGTACCCATGTACTCATGCAATGACACAAGCACTGACACATGCACTGCTACAATCTCCTGTGCACTACCCATGGAGTCCTCTAACTACCTAGACACTACTCATTCACTCCTTCAATTACCCAGGTACTACCCATGCAGTCCTGCAATCACCCTGTCACTACCCATACACTCCTCCAATCACCCAGGCAGTACCATGTACTTATCCAATCACTCTGCCTATACCCAAGCAGTTATAAATTCACCATGCACTCTCCTTACAGTACTATAATCATCCAGTCAGTACCCATGTACTCATGCAATGACCCAAGCACTAACACATGCACAGCTACAATCCCCTGTGCACTACCCATGCAGTCCTCTAACTACCTAGACACTACTCATTCATTCCTTCAATTACCCAGGTACTACCCATGCAGTCCAGCAATCACCCCATCACTACCCATGCACTCCTCCAATAACCCAGCCAGTACCATGTACTTATCCAATCAGTCTGCCAATACCCAAGCAGTTATAAATTTACCATGCACTCTCCTTGCAGTACTATAATCATCCAGTCAGTACCCATGTACTCATGCAATGACCCAAGCACTAACACATGCACTTCTACAATCCCCTGTGCACTACTCATGCAGTCCTCTAACCACCTAGACACTACTCATTCACTCCTTCAATTACCCAGGTACTACCCATGCAGTCCAGCAATCACCCTGTCACTACCCATACACTCCTCCAATCACCCAGCCTGTACCACATACTTATCCAATCACTCCGCCAATACCCAGCAGTTATAAATTCACCATGCACTCTTCTTGCAGTACTCTAATCATGCAGTCAGTACCCATGTACTCATGCAATGACCCAAGCACTAACACATGCACTGCTACAATCCCCTGTGCACTACCCATGCAGTCCTCTAACTACCTAGACACTACTCATTCATTCCTTCAATTACCCAGGTACTACCCATGCAGTCCAGCAATCACCCCATCACTACCCATGCACTCCTCCAATAACCCAGCCAGTACCATGTACTTATCCAATCAGTCTGCCAATACCCAAGCAGTTATACATTTACCATGCACTCTCCTTGCAGTACTATAATCATCCAGTCAGTACCCATGTACTCATGCAATGACCCAAGCACTAACACATGCACTGCTACAATCCCCTGTGCACTACCCATGCAGTCCTCTAACTACCTAGACACTACTCATTCACTCCTTCAATTACCCAGGTACTACCCATGCAGTCCAGCAATCACCCTGTCACTACCCATGCACTCCTCCAATCACCCAGCCAGTACCATGTACTTATCCAATCACTCTGCCAATACCCAAGCAGTTATAAATTCACCATGCACTCTCCTTACAGTACTCTAATCATCCAGTCAGTACCCATGTACTCATGCAATGACCCAAGCACTAACACATGCACTGCTACAATCCCCTGTGCACTACCCATGCAGTCCTCTAACCACCTAGACACTACTCATTCACTCCTTCAATTACCCAGGTACTACCCATGCAGTCCAGCAATCACCCCGTCACTACCCATGCACTCTTCCAATCACCCAGCCAGTACCATGTACTTATCCAATCACTCCACCAATACCCAAGCAGTTATAAATTCACCATGCACTCTCCTTGCAGTACGTTAATGATCCAGTCAGTACCCATGTACTCATGCAGTGACCCAGGCACTAACACTTGCACTACTACAATCCCCTGTGCACTACTCATGCAGTCCTCTAACCACCTAGACACTACTCATTCACCCCTTCAATTACCCAGGTTCTACCCATAAAGTCCAGCAATCACCCTGTCACTACCCATGCACTCCTCCAATCACCCAGCCAGTACCATATACTTATCCAATCACTCCGCCAATACCCAGCAGTTATAAATTCACCATGCACTCTCCTTGCAGTACTCTAATCATGCAGTCAGTACCCATGTACTCATGCAATGACCCAAGCACTAACACATGCACTGCTACAATCCCCTGTGCACTACCCATGCAGTCCTCTAACCAACTAGATACTACTCATTCACTCCTTCAATTACCCAGGTACTACCCAGGCAGTCCAGAAATCACCCCGTCACTACCCATGCACTCCTCCAATCACCCAGCCAGTACCATGTACTTATCCAATCACTCCGCCAATATCCAAGCAGTTAGAAATTCACTATGCACTCTCCTTGCAGTACATTAATCATCCAGTCAGTACCCATGTACTCATGCAATAACCCAGGCACTAACACATGCACTGCTACAATCCCCTGTGCACTACCCATGCAGTCCTCTAACCACCTAGACAATACTCATTCACTCCTTCAATTTCCCAGGTACTATCCATGCAGTCCAGCAATCACCCTGTCACTACCCATGCACTCCTCCATTCACCCAGCCAGTACCATGTACTTATCCAATCAATCCGCCAATACCCAAGCAGTTATAAATTCACCATGCAATCTCCTTGCAGTACTGTAATCATCCAGGGAGTACCCATGTACTCATGCAATGACACAAGCACTGACACATGCACTGCTACAATCTCCTGTGCACTACCCATGGAGTCCTCTAACTACCTAGACACTACTCATTCACTCCTTCAATTACCCAGGTACTACCCATGCAGTCCTGCAATCACCCTGTCACTACCCATACACTCCTCCAATCACCCAGGCAGTACCATGTACTTATCCAATCACTCTGCCTATACCCAAGCAGTTATAAATTCACCATGCACTCTCCTTACAGTACTATAATCATCCAGTCAGTACCCATGTACTCATGCAATGACCCAAGCACTAACACATGCACAGCTACAATCCCCTGTGCACTACCCATGCAGTCCTCTAACTACCTAGACACTACTCATTCATTCCTTCAATTACCCAGGTACTACCCATGCAGTCCAGCAATCACCCCATCACTACCCATGCACTCCTCCAATAACCCAGCCAGTACCATGTACTTATCCAATCAGTCTGCCAATACCCAAGCAGTTATAAATTTACCATGCACTCTCCTTGCAGTACTATAATCATCCAGTCAGTACCCATGTACTCATGTAATGACCCAAGCACTAACACATGCACTTCTACAATCCCCTGTGCACTACTCATGCAGTCCTCTAACCACCTAGACACTACTCATTCACTCCTTCAATTACCCAAGTACTACCCATGCAGTCCAGCAATCACCCTGTCACTACCCATACACTCCTCCAATCACCCAGCCTGTACCACATACTTATCCAATCACTCCGCCAATACCCAGCAGTTATAAATTCACCATGCACTCTTCTTGCAGTACTCTAATCATGCAGTCAGTACCCATGTACTCATGCAATGACCCAAGCACTAACACATGCACTGCTACAATCCCCTGTGCACTACCCATGCAGTCCTCTAACTACCTAGACACTACTCATTCACTCCTTCAATTTCCCAGGTACTACCGATGCAGTCCAGCAATCACCCCGTCACTACCCATGCACTCCTCCAATCACCCAGCCAGTACCATGTACCTATCCAATCACTCCGCCAATACCCAAGCAGTTATAAATTCACCATGCACTCTCCTTGCAGTACTATAATCATCCAGTCAGTACTCATGTACTCATGCAATGACCCAGGCACTAACACATGCACTGCTACAATCCCCTGTGTACTACTCATGCAGTCCTCTAACCACCTAGACACTACTCATTCACTCCTTCAATTACCCAGGTACTACCCATGTAGTCCACCAATCACCTCGTCACTACCCATGCACTCCTCAAATCACCCTGTCAGTACCATGTACTTATCCAATCACTCCGCCAATACCCAAGCAGTTATAAATTTACCATGCACTCTCCTTGCAGTACTCTAATCATGCAGTCAGTACCCATGTACTCATGCAATGACCCAAGCACTAACACATGCACTGCTACAATCCCCTGTGCACTACCTATGCAGTCCTCTAACCACCTAGACACTACTCATTCACTCCTTCAATTACCCAGGTACTACCCATGCAATCCAGCAATCACCCTGTCACTACCCATGCACTCCAGCCATCACCCTGTCGTCACTACCCATGCACTCCAGCCATCACCCTGTCACTACCCATGCACTCCATCCATCACCCTGTCACTACCCATGCACTCCAGCAATCATCCTGTCACTACTCATGCACTCCTCCAATCACCCACGCACTACCCATGCACTCATGGAATCACCCAGGCACTACTTATACACTACTCTATTCACCCATGCACTATTGACACACTCCTAGAATTACCCAGGCACTACCAATACACTATGCTTTTACTCCTCCAATCATCTATGCACTACCCATACAGTCCTTCAATCACCCAGGTACTATCCTTGCACTTATACAATCACCCACACATTAATGAAGCACTTACAAAATCACTCAGATTCTATCCATGTAGTCCTTCAATCACTCTTGCAACAATTCATACAACACTCAGAATATTTTTCTTCTTTAAACCAAATAGGCGGTTCTGAAAAGAACCATTTTTTTCTTCTTTTGTTGTTTTGTTGTTTTTTTGTATTTTTTAAACTATTTTTTACATTTTTTGGGTGTTTATTTTATTGAAAAACTGAACAGAAACCAGAGCCAACAACAAAAACGTGGCAAAAAATATGCAATTTAACATCATTGCATAAAGGAACAGAAAAAAAAAATTAACACTTGTGACTCTGGATTGCAGTCAGGATTGCATCCATCGACTGCTCCCCAATGCAAAGAGTCTTTCTGCATCTAATGCAGACCTGCTCTACTCGAGCCAAATCACGATGAATGCTGATTGTGGCAGATGTTGTGCCACTGGAAGAAGTACTGGGCCCATCATGTGCTTCTTTTTCTTGTTGCCGCCTTAGTTGCTATCGTGCAAGCCGTTTTGGGTAGATCGTTTGGAGATGCTTGAGCATCCATGATGTGCCGCAAGAATATTTTTTCTCCGATCCATGTGAAAGCACTTGCTCACAAATTGTGCAAGTGACCTTCCTCGCATTAACCTTCTTTTCACCAGCAGGTATGGTGAAAAACACCCACACAACACTTTCGTACCTCTTCTTACGGGGTTCTTCCAGATCTTCCTCTTCCTCTGGTGGAAGTTGCTGTGATGGTGGTGCAGCAGCCATTTCGATAAAAAGGAAAATAAACACCAAAAAAATGTAAAAACACACCTAAGAGAGAACAGGTCTATCTCTATAGATGGTCCTGAAAGAATGAAAGAAAAATGGGTGGGGTCCTTCAACTTCTAGAATAAAAAGCCTGTAAACCAATGAAAACCTTTCTTTTGAAGTCACATGGGATTCGCGCAGGGCACGCGCCGCAGCACGGAACGTGAGCGCACCCGGCGCGGTTCCGCAAAAATACATTTAAAAATAATATATATTTATTCCAGTTACAAATAAATAACATTTATAATTTTCTTAAATCATGTCTTGGTGTAATATATACAATAAAGTTATATATACATACTTTTAAAGGTTATAAATGTACGATGGAATCGCGCACCCAGCGCGACATCGCAACTCACATACGTGAAATAACGCGGGGCCCGCACCGCGCACCCGTCGCTAATGATACACGGAACGTTCACGACTTAACCAATATGGCGGCAAATTACTTGAATTCACACAGCGATTGAGACAGGAGCACGATGGGTGCAAGAATCTTTTTTTTTTTTTTTAAGTTTATTTTAGTTTTACAAAAGAAAAAAAATATACATTTTACAAAAATATTAAAACAAAAAAAAACATTTCTTGCACATTATATTTAGATATTAGCATTTAAAAAACCTTTGAAATTCGCTGAAAAAACCATAGGTTTCAGGGACGTTATAGTTTGAAATTTGCATTTAAAAAACCTTAGAAATACACTGAAAAAACCATAGGTTTCAGGGATGTTATAGTTAGAAATTAGCATTTAAAAAACCTTAGAAATTCACTGAAAAAACCATAGGTTTCAGGGACGTTATAGTTAGAAATTTGCATTTAAAAACCTTAGAAATACACTGAAAAAACCATAGGTTTCAGGGATGTTATAGTTAGAAATTAGCATTTAAAAAACCTTAGAAATTCACTGAAAAAACCATAGGTTTCAGGGACGTTATAGTTAGAAATTAGCATTTAAAAAACATTTGAAATTCACTGAAAATACCATAGGTTTCAGGGACGTTATAGTTATTGGACATTTCACACGTACAAAACCAGAGAAATTCAACCGTTATAGTTAGTAGAGCTAACTATAACTCATGCCCCCGCAATGCACTGCTGATGATGTCACATATTACATCACTCATGACATGGTCAGTGACATCACTGATGACATCACTGATGACATCTCAAATGACATCACTGATGACATCACTGATGACATCATCCACGTTATAATCTGATGCACCTCCTCACACCCTAATATAACCTTTGATACACCCACTGTAAAATACAGACTACCATTTTCGAAACCATAGACACACCAATACCAGTTACTACATACCCACTCACTGATTGCTAGGTCTATACACATGTCCACTCATTCATCCATACAGTTACTCATACATGCAGTCACTCATCAATACAGCATTATCATATGCACTCATACACCTATACAGACACTCACACACCACCACTTACCCATAGAGTTACTCACACACCTAGCCAGTCATGCAAATATTCAATCACACTCCCATTTACTCACCTACACAGTTATACAGACACCACTTCACTTATTCATACAGATACTAACACATACTTACTCTCTTCTACAATCACTGACACAAGCACACAGTCATCCATACAGCCACTCTCACAATCACTCACTCTCACATATAGTCATTTATAAACTCCAACACTCACATATAGTACCTTTCACATATGGAGTTACTCACACATGTACCACTGAGACATCCATTCACTCACCAAAACACCCATACACACACTCACCCACCCATACAGCCCTTCACAGATGCACTCTTGAACCCATACACCCAGTGAATCACCCACTCACACAGCTATTCACAGAGTCACACACCTCCCACCCACCCACACAGCCACTCAGGCACCCATACAGATACTCAGACAACCAATTAATAACCCATATAGACAGTCATGTAGCTACTCACCAACCCATGCAGCCGCTTACACACCAACTGACAGACTGATACAGACATTTACACAGTTAAAATCACTAACCCATGCATTCAGTAAGATACGCTTAATCAGTCACTTATACAATCAGTCACGCACCTACTAAATCATCCATTCAGACACTTATACACCCACTCATTCTTCAATACACCTTGGCATATATATATATATATATATATATATATATATATATAAAACATATTTAAACTTTAAAGAAACACACATTCACTGGATGATGTCATCAGTGATGTCATTTGAGATTTCATCAGTGATGTCACTGACCATGTCATGAGTGATGTAATATGTGACGTCATCAGCAGTGCATTGCGCTGGCGCTGAGTTATAGTTAGCTCTACTAACTATAACGGCTGGATTTCTCTGGTTTTGTACTAGTGAAATGTCCAACTAACTATAACGTCCCTGAAACCTATGTTTTTTTCAGTGAATATATATATATATATATATATATATATATACACATATATATATACATATATATTCACTGGAAAAACAAAGGTTGCGGGGACATTATAGTTAGGTTAAGATTTCACTCGAACAAAACCAGGGAAATTCAGCAGCTATAATTATCTTAGCTAACTATAACTTATGCCCCTGCGATGCACTGCTTATGACCTCACATATTACATCACTCATGACATGGTCAGTGACATCACTCAAGACATCATTCATGACTTCTCAAATGACATCACTGGTGACATCATACAGTGAGTATAAGTATTTCCTAAACGTTTCTGAGATTTTGATATACACTAACGTACAGCATAAGTTAACTTTATATTATGTCTCTATAAGTAATTAGTCATACTATTTCTAACATATCATGTGACTGGCTGTGTGACTGTATCAGTGCATCAGTGGATGTTTGAGTGTCTACATGGGTGTGTAAGTAGGTGTATGAGTAGTTGTATGGATGTGATAGTGGGTATATGAGTAGCTGTATGGGTGAGTGAGTGACTGTGTGACTGACTGTATTGGAGAGTGAGTGGGTTTGTGAGTGGCTTTATGGGTGAGTGAGTGGCTGTCTGAGTGGCTGTAGTGGTGAGGGAGTAGGTGTTTTAGTGTGTGTAAAGGTAAGTGAGTGGATGTGAGTGGCTGTATTGGAGAGTAAATGTCTGTGTGAGTGGCTGTAAGAGTGATTGAGTGGCTGTGTGGATGTGCGTATGGGTATGTAAGTGGTTTTGTGGGTGTGTGAGTGGATGCATGAGTGGTTGTATTGGTGAGTGAGTGGCTGTATGGGTAAATGAGTGGGTGTGTGAGTAGTGGTATTGGTTAGTGAATGGCAGTGTGTGTGGCTGTATGGGTGAGTGTATGGGTGTGTGAGTACCTGTATGGGTGAGTGAGTGGCTGTGTGAGTTTCTTTATGGGTGATTGAGTGGGTGTATGAGTAGCTGTATTGGTGATTGATTGCATGTGTAAGAGTCTGCATGTCTGTGTGAGTAGCTGCATTGATGAGTGAGTGGATGTATGAGTGGCTATATGGGTGAGTAAGCAGGTGTGTGAGTTGCTGTATGAGTGAGTGAATGTTTGAGTGGCTGTATTGATGAATGATTGGGTGTGTGAGTACTGGTATGTGTCTGTAAATCAGTATGTGAGTGGTTATGTGGGTGTGTGAGTAGGTGTACAAGAGTTTACATGGGATGTGAATGGGTGTCTGAGTGGTTCTGTGGATGATGTCATGAGTGATGTCATTTGATATGTCATCAGTGATGTTACTGACAATGTCATGAGTGATGTAATATGTGAGGTTATGAGGAGTGAATTGCGTAGGCATAAGTTATAATTAGCTCAGGTAAATATAACTGCTGAATTTCACTGGTATTTAATGAATTAAGTCTTAGCCTAACTATAACGTCCCTGTAACCTTTGTTTTTTTTGTGAATTTCTAAGGGTTTTTTAAATTCTATTTCCTAACTATATCATCCCTGTAACGTTTGCTTTTTTCCAGAGAATCTCTAAGGTTTTTCAAATTCTATTTCCTAACTATAACGTCCCTGTGACATTTGGGTTTTTAAGTGAATTTCAATGTTTTTTTAATGGGTAGTCACGTTTGCAGAATGGTGGAGAAAGGGGGCGGGGCCTCTGACAAGCTCTCAGGAAGTACCCTGTGTGAGACTTACTGGAGGTAACAGATGGGGTTCTTGACCCCCAAGGACCCTCAGCACCTAAGGGGACTTCATCCCACCAACCAGTGGAGCACCAGGAGACACATTTGTAGAGTGTTGGAGAAAGGGGACAGGGCCTCCCACCAGCTCACAGCAATCACACTGTGTGGGAGTTACTATAGGTAACAGGAGGGGTTCTTGGCCCCCGGAGACCATCAGCACCCAAGAGGACTTCAACCCCCATCCAGCAGTGTGCCAGTAGGATCTTTTGCAGAGTGGTAGTGAAAGGGAGGGCTTGTTGGCCCCCAAGGACCCTAAACATCCAAGGGGACTTCCTCTCCCAAGCTACAGTGCCCCAGGATGCATGTTTGTAGAGTGATGAAGAAAGGGGGCATGGCCTCCCAAGCCCTCTCAGAAATCTCACTGTGTGGGACTTACTTGAGGCAATAGGAGGGCTTGTTGACCCCCAAGGACCCTCATCATCCAAGGCAACTTCATCCCCTAACCAGCAGTGCACCCTGAGATGCGTTTACTGAGTGGTGGAGAAAGGTGGCATGGCCTCTGAAGTCCTTTCAGTAATAAGCGCTGTGTGGGACTTACAGAAGGTAACTGGGGGTCTTGTTGGCGCCCAAGGACCCTCTGGATTCAAGGGGACTTTATTCCTCAACTATTAGTGTGCCAGGAGGAACATTTGCAGAGTGGTGGCAAAAGGGGGCAGGGCCTCTGGCGACTTGCCATCTGGCTTTTTAAAAACAAAAAATTATTACAGGAGGGGGCACGTGACCCCTTTCCTTTGGCTGATTTGGGCCCTGGGGACTCCTCCCTCCGGGGCAAGCCTTTTTGAATGGCAGAAGGGGGCCAGGCGGCACACCTCCCGGGCTGATTTCAGACCCTAAGGCCCCATCCCGGGGCCCTGGCCTCTATTGTGGGTGCGGTGATCCCATCCAGGGCACCCACTTACAACTGATTGGGACTGCGGGAAAGTCTGCCGGCTCCCTGCCTCCTGCGGAAGCCAGCATTGCTTTGACAGAGAGGGATCTGCTGAACATACAGCCTCTCTCTCAAAACAATTCTGCTCCACTTCCACCAAGCAAGAGCATTCTTAAAGTTCTTGCTTGCTTGGTGGTAGTGGTAAAGCTCCGGCCAAGCCATAGCAAAAAGCTATGTCCCAGGAGTGGGCACCCTGGGACATAGCAGGAGTCAGCTCTGGGGAGTGGCGGTCCTCAGGGCCAACTATGGCTCCAGGAGGGAGGCCACGTGGACCCCCTCCTTGCTTGAATTTTCCCGAGGGAAGCAATTTGTCTCCCCCACATTACTTAAAATTAAAGCCCCAGGAAGGTGGCGGCCCACGGGGCAGCAGGGGTGTCTGTGCAGCCCCTGCATTGTTTAAAAATAAAGCCCAGGGGAAGCAGTGGTGCCCAGGGCTTAGGGGGTCCAAGAAACCCCCATTATAAATAAGTAAGCCTCCCCCGCACTCATCTATAATGAAGCCCCGGGGAGATGGTGGGCCCTGGGGCACTAGTAAGACCCAGGCGGGAGGCCCATGCACCCCCTTCCTATAATATGCAAATGCCCCAGGACCTGGCCCACCCGGGGCCTGATTAATAATGAAGTGCAAGTGCAGGAGCCTCTGTTTCATTTTTGTTTTTATTTTCAGAGGTATCCCTTGATCCCACCAAAACTATTTTTAAAAAAATGCTTTTTTGGCCCAGTGGGACCCCCCAAGAGGCCTAGGGGGCCAGGGTATTTCTACCCTGACCCTTTTCTTTTTTCAAATATTTTTTCTGGGACTCAGCTCAAGCCGAGTCCCATTGGCTACCAAACTTCCTGGTTTGAAGTGTTAACAGCCAATCCGATCTCAGCACGAGATCGGTAGGGGTTGCAGATCCTCTGTATCCCTAGATATATATCTGAACATTTCTTTAAATTACTTCACAACTGTTCAACGGGGTTAAACTAATTAACACAAAGGTTGCTTTCTGTACCAACAGCTAGCTTTCTGCCAAATTTGGTGTAATTTCCATTCAGCACTTCTGGCTGTAGCCGTGTCTAAAGTTCTATGGAAACTAACATGGGGAAAATGTGTTTTGGGACCCCCCTCTTATTTTTGGCCCCACTTGACTGATCACCCCAAAATGTTTAAGACAGCAGCTAAAGTGAGAAGCAAAGTAGTTTTGAAAATCTTGCGAGGATTTGTCAAACAACACCAAAGTTATGAGCAAATGAAAAATAGCTCTTCCAATGGAAGTTGCATTATAACTACCTACTAGCAACCACCAGTAGATAATATATATATTACTTTAACTGCTGAATTTCTCTGGTTTTGTACGAGTGAAATGTCAGCCTAACTGTAACCTTTGTTTTTTCAGTGAATGTTTAAGGTTTTTTTAAATGCTAATTCCTAACTACAATCTCCCTGCAACCTTTGTTTTTTTAGTGAATTTCTAAGGTTTTTTTAATTCTATTTCATAATTATTTTAGTGAGCTTCTAAGACTTTCGTATTTTCTTTCTATAATTAGATATTGTGCATTATGTATATAAATTATATACCACTCATGTTTTTATTTGATACGTGTTTATCAGAAAGTACATTAATAACTGTTTTTATTTTTAATACGTTTTTGAACCGGCACAACATTGTCGCATTTACTGTGGTGAACCTGTGAATCAGCAAATGTATTTCACATACTGAAAAATACACTTAAAGATATTTTTTTCAAATAAAGTTTGTCTAGATATTTAGTAAAATATTGTTTTAACTTTTCTTTTTGTGATCAATTTTGGAGAAAACCACCTTTAAATTTGTTTTTCCGATTCACAACTACCGCCATCATTGCAAGGACGTCGGTAGTCGTGAAGAGCGCATGCTTTGTACGATGTGTTAAACATATATATAGACACATTCTCCAGTATGTTTAATAGAAGACTTTTATTAGTGTACTTTTTAAACTCATATTTTGGTAGTAAGTTTCTGGAAAAATCATCTTCAAAGCCAATTTTCTATTTTCGCAGTGATGCCG
The DNA here is from genome assembly GCA_963921515.1 of Calotriton arnoldi. Classification (NCBI taxonomy): domain Eukaryota; kingdom Metazoa; phylum Chordata; class Amphibia; order Caudata; family Salamandridae; genus Calotriton; species Calotriton arnoldi. Next base: position 125,783 of record CAWUFW010008727.1, on the reverse strand, counting down.
GACATCACGTTGACATCGGTAGTCCCAAAGACCGAGTGTTTTGTACAAAGTCTAAAATATATACACATATTTTAATGGATGTTTCAGACTAGTTGTTTACTTATCACCAGTTTAAACTTGTCTGGCTTTAATGTTTTTTGAAGAAAAATTGTTTTACTTAGTGTATTCTGTTTTCACGGAAATACCAATGATCACTGTGACGCCACTAGTCACCGATATCGCATGTTTTTCACAAACTCTAAAACACATATATACATATATTTTAATTGATGTTTGACACTAATTGTTTACTGATCTCCTGTTTAAAGTTGTCTGTCTATAATAATTTTTCAACAAAACCACTTTTAGTTCGCAGTGACAGTGGAAGTCGCGATGACGGCGGTTATCGTGGATACCGCGTGTTTTTCAACAACTCTGAAACATATATAGATGTAGGAGAGTAGGATCTGCTTCACATGGGTACCCCCACTTTTTGCTGATGCTTCACTGTTTTTCGACTTTAGTCTGGCTGGGACCCTGCTAATCAGAACCCCAGCCTAGCTGCTTCCTCTCTAAAATGGTTTCCATGTACCTTAGGTACATCTTTGATTGGAATCTGGAGTGCCCTTATAAGTCCCTAGTATATGGTATACTATGTACCCAGGGCATAGGTACCCCAGAGGCCTGCCAGGGGCTGAAGCATGTATTATGCCACCCCTGGAAGGCCAGCCAAAATGACACCACAGGTCTGCTACTGCAGCCTGGGTAAGGTGGTGCATGCACCCCTTACTGTGATATAGGCTACCTATATCACTACCATTGCACACACATATAAACCTATAAGTCACTCCTATGGCAGGCCTTAACAATCCTGAGGGCAGAGTGCTTGGTTTTAATGTGAGGGGGTGCCCCTGCATGAGCAGAGCCCCTCTGCAGCGTTCGGAGTCCCTCCTCTGATGCTGTTTGTGGTTCAGCCTGACCATATACTCTTAGTGCATTATATCCTCGCGGTACAATGCTAACTTTGGACTGGCTGCACCAAAACATGTCGTGTTTGGTGTCAAACATCTTGGAATACTACCCCCCTGCCAGTCCTGGCAGCGGGGGTAGCATTCCACCCTTCTAGAGGGAGAGACATGTACCCACCGACCTACCCGGTAACTTCTTTACAGAGCCCTGGCATCACAAAATGGATGCCGCTGCCACAGACACTGGTCTGGCCTCCTGCTTCTGACTGAAACTCCGGCAGGGGAGGCCTGGACAATAGGTTTCCTGTCGCAGGGAGGTGTAACCACCTCCCCAGACAGGACAATGTGTATTGGGGCTGGGCGGGAGCACTCTCTGGTGATTTGAAGTCCTGCATTGGGGGCACACTTGGTGTCCCTGTGCATATGCCAGTTCAAACTGGTTGCAGGGGCTACCTGCCCCTGCTCTGGCGTGAAACTGGACAAAGGGAATGGGTGTAACCACCCCTCTTCCCTGACCCTCCCATAGGTGGGTTCCCAGAGTATGTCCAACCCCCTAACTTCGTATAAGTATGGGACCCCAGTCCTTAGGACTTTAGATTACCCTGGATGAAACTCTGAAACCAAATCCTGGACCTTCGACGCTCTACTTCAAGATTAGAGGACTGAAGAATCTCCCTTGGGGTCAAGGAGTGACTCCCCTGCTTGGCAGGCACCAAAGAAGCAATTGTCCAGTCTGCATCGCTGAAGCTCCCGCCGGACGCCGAAGTCTTTGCATCACCAGAGGTAGATTTCCAGACTTCCTCGAGGCTGCCCTGAGTCCCCAGCGAAGCTGAGGCCCGTAGCTGTTGTGGGTAATGTGGAACCGTGACCCCTGGGCACAGAGAACATTTGCAAGTGCACCCTCTTCCTGGTCTCCCATGAAGTTGTGCTTCCAGCACTGACTGCACCGAAGATCACTGGCCTCCACTGAACAAGTGTCCTGTGAGCCAGCTCCAAGTGCGTCCACTCGAGGCTCCTTTGCGGTCGCTAGTCCGTTGGCTAGTGGGCCCTCCTGAAGGCAACTCGTCTTCTGCTTGGGCTTTCCTGGTTGCTCCAGATGTGCCCTGACTTATCCTTGCTGGGTGAGTCCCCCAGACCTTGCTGGTCTGCATCACCGTCCTTTCTTCATTTCCATGAGACTTGCCGTTGCCAAGGCTTGTTAGATCCAATCCGGTCGCCGATACCTCAGCAAGCGACAGACTTTGTGGGACAGCTCGAATCCAGCTCCTGGTTGTCGTTGACGCCTCCTGGACCTCGTGGCTGAAGAGTCAAGACAACCGTCAACCTACCTGAAGCACCCGACATCGGTGGGCATCTGCCCATCGCCTTCCTGGTCACTGGCTAGTGACCCAGACTCTGTCCCCTCTGCTTTCAGGTTCTTCAGATCTTCGATCCACCCTTGGATCCACCCGAACACTTTCGACTTGGTCGCCAGCAGCACTTTGCAGCAGATCGCCATTGAAAACGACGACGAAACCCGACCCCGAAAGACACCTATGCACCCGGCTTCCCTGAGTGAGGTAACTCGAGTACTCCGGTGCTCCCGTGGGTATTGACTCTAGAACAGCCTAGTTCTAAAGGGGTTTGCTCCAAGTCCTCCTCTAAGTGTCTTTTTCTTTAAAACTCTAACCGCGACATTCCCCATAGAAGTCAACGCCGGCTCGCGGCTGTGTTCTCACACTGCACGCATCCCCCGTGGGTCCCCTGTGTCACTACCTTGGGTGGTTCCTTGAGGGCCAAGCACTTCTACAGGCTCTAGGCCTTGTGTCTAGCTCAGTCGTGGTTCTTATACCACTTTATTGGTATATGGTTTGGTACGCCCCTAGGGCTCAAACGTGTATTTGTGCTATTACTGTTGATATTTGACTTGCAACTTATGTATTTCGAACTCTAGCCTCATAAAGAGACTAGAGGGGTGTGTTTAAGACTAAATACATATATTTTAAATATATACCTGGTGTGGTCCTCTTTCATTTGGTCACTCAAGAGATTATAGACTGGTAAAACAAGCTGCTTTACATTCCTTCAAGACTTAGCCTGAAGGCTGCTCTCCATAGCTACCACTAGGATAGCTTTCAATAAAGGTTGTCTTTAACCTATCTCCAATAAGGGGTTGTTTGGACTGGTACAGGGTGCCCACTATAATTAGTGGACAGCATATACCAGGCCAACTTCTCACAATAGAGATATTGTGAACAATTTGCAATATAGCCAATCACTATTGTTTTAAAAGAAAACTACTTTAAACTTGTATTTTGAATTTCCATTACCGCGCAGTAACCGCAAAAATGTATGTCACTGAGATTATCACAAGACTGGGAAAGTAAGAAATATCATTGGATAATATACTTTTCACTAAAATGAATAGGAAGTATGCACCCACTCCTCCTTCTTGAATATTCTTTTCCAGAACTTTATTGTGACAGGTGGGGAATTTTGGCTAGAGACTTATTTTGGACATTTTTGTACCAAAAATGGCAACACAGCAAGAAGATGGAGAGCAGTAGAAGGTTGTGGAGGAGGTCAACACAGAAGATGTTGAAGATATGGAGCCTCTCCAGAAGAGGGCAAGTGTGGCTTGGATTTTTTTTTTAATCCCATCTGGTGAATCAAAAACTGTTGCAAAGCTAGTTCAGTGCATAATCTGTGACGAGACCTTCTCTAGAGGCACAAACAAAAAATATTCATGTGGGACGACGTTGATGTTATATCATCTTAAAACCTACCATAGAAACTGTTTGCAACTGGCAATCAAGGAGAGAGAAACCAGAGGACCATCTAGATCAGTGGCAGCAGCAACAATTCCTGGCCAGAAAGTCCCTTCAGAGGTCAAGACTAGTACTACAGATATGGCTCCAGAGTTTTCAAGAATGGACACATATTGAATCGACTGTGGTGTAGTTATAACTGCTGGAGCGCAGTGTGTTGCAGCTATTCACAATGCTGCGAAAAATCATACATGCTACATTTTTCCCTTTTATAATTTTTGCACATTTCTCAGTGCACATTTTTCGAATTTCTTCTGTCCCAGTTGCCATTTTTGTTACCATAAAAAGAACAAAACATTTTTAAAACTTTACAAAACCACTGTTGGAACTGCTTTTTTTAGTTAAAAAAACGATAAATTATGCATGCATGTTGGAATGAGTGTATGACTGGTGTATGGATGATTGAATGAGTGCATGACTGGTGCATGGAAGTTAGAACGAGTGCATGGGTAGTGCCTCAGTAATTGTATGACTGCATGGCTTATACCTGGATGATTGGATGAGTTCATAGGAACTGCCTGGGTAATTAGATGAGTGCATGGGTAGTGTCTGGGTGATTGGGTGAGTACATGGGTAGTGTCTGGGTGATTGGATGAGTGTATGGGTAGTGCATGAGTACAAGAATAGTACCTGTGGGACAGTATGAGTGGATGGGTAGTGCCTTGGTGATTGTATAAGTGCATGAGCAGTGCCTGGATGATTGCATCAGTAGTGTCTGGGTGAATTAATGAGTGCATGGGTAGTGCCTGGGTGGTTGGATGAGTGTATTGGGTAGTGCCAGGGTGATTGGATGACTGCATGGATAGTGCCTGGGTGATTGGATGAGTGCATTGGTACTGCCTGAATGAGTGTATGGGTAGTGGAAGGGTGAATTTATTACTGCATGGGTAGTGCCTGGGTGATTGTATGAGTGGAAACGTAGTGCCTGGCATATTGGATGTGTGTATGTGTAGTGCCTGGTTGATTGCATGAGTGCATTGGTAGTGCCTGGGTGATTGTATGAGTGGAAACGTAGTGCCTGGCATATTGGATGTGTGTATGTGTAGTGCCTGGTTGATTGCATGAGTGCATTGGTAGTGCCTGGGTGATTCCATGAGTGTGTGGGTAGTGGCTGGGTGAATGCATGCGTGCATGGGTAGTGTCTGACTGATTGGACGAGTGCATGGGTAGTGCCTGTCTGATTGAATGAGTATATGGGTAGTGCATGAGTGATTACATGAGTGCATGGGTAGTGCGTCATTGATAAAATGAGTGCATGGGTAGAGCCTGAGTAATTGTATGAAAGCATAGGTATTCCTTGGTTGTTTGCATGAGTGTCTGGGTAGTGCCCAGGAGATTGGATAAGTGCATGGATAGTGCATGGGTAATTGGATGAGTGCATGTGTAGTGCCTGGGCGAGTCAATGAGTGAATGAGTAGGGCCTAGGTGATTGGGTGAATGTATGGGTATGACTGGGTGATTGCATGAGTGCATGGGTAGTAGCTGAGTGATTGGATGAGTGCATGGGTGGTGCCTGGGTGATTGCATGAATGCATGGGTAATGCCTGAATAATTGTATGAGTGCAAGTGCAGTGGCTGGATGATTGCATGAGTGCAAGTGCAATGCCTGGGTGAATGAATGAGTGCACGTACAGTGCCTGGGCGATTGCATAACTGCATGGGTAGTACCAGAGTGATTGTATGAGTTTAAGTGCAGTGCCTGGATGATTGGATGACTTCTAGTACAGTGCCTGAGTGAATGGATAGGTGTACATGTAGTGCCTGGGTGAATGAATGAGTGCAAGTGTAGTGCCTGGGTAATACGATGAGTGCCAGTGCAATGCCTGGGTAAATGAATGAGTGTGAGTGCAGTGACTGGGTGACAGCATGACTGTATGGCTAGTGGCTGAGTGAATAGATGAGTGCACGGGTAGTGCCTGTGTGATTGTATGAGTGCAAGTGCAGTGTCTGGATGATGGATGAGTGCACGGGTAGTGCCTGTGTGATTGTATAAGTGCAGTGCCTGGATGATGGATGAGTGCAAGTGTAGTGCCTGGATGTTTGTATGAGTGCAAGTGCAGTGCCTGGGTTAATGGAAAAGTACAAGTGTAGTGTCTGGGTGAATGGATGAGTGCAAGTGCAGTGCCTGGATGAATGAATGAGTGCATGTGTAGTGCTTAGGTGATTACATAACTAAATGGGTAGTACTTGAGTGAATGGATCACTCCATGGGTACCACCTGGGTGAGTGGATGGATCTAATGTATTGCCTGGGTGAATGGATGAGTGCAAGTGCAGTGCCCGGATGAATAAAAGAGTGAAAGTGTAGTGCCTAGGTGGTTCCATGACTGCATGGGTAGTGTCTGAGTGAGGGGATAATTCCTTTGGTATTGCCTGGGCGACTGGATGAGTGCATCACCAGTGTCTGGGAAATAGGATGAGTACAAGCTTAGTGCCTGGGTGAATGGATGAGGGCAAGTGTAGTGCCTGGGTTATTGCATGACTGCATGAGTAGTGCCTGAGTGACTGCATGAGTGCAAGTACAGGTGAAGTGCAGTGCCTGGATAAGTGCATTAGTACAAGCGCACTGCCTGGATGATTTGATGACTGCAAGTCATTGTCTGGGTGAATGGATATGTGCAAGTGTAGTGCTTAGGTGAATGGATAAGTGCAAGTGTGATGCCTGGGTGAATAGATGAGTGCAAGTCCAGGGCCTAGTTGATTGCATAACTGCATGGCTAGTGCCTGAGTGAATGAATTAGTGCATGCATAGTGCCTTTGTGATTGTATGACTGCAAGTGCAGTGCTTCAATGATTTGATGAGTGCAAGGGTAGTACCTGGGTAAGTTGATAAGTGCGTCTAGTGCCTGGGTGAATAGATAATTGTAAGTACACTGCCTGTGTGATTGCATGACTGTATGTGCAAGGCCTGACTGATTGTATGAGTGCAAGTACACTGCCCATTGATTGCAAGAGTGTGAGTCCAAGTGCAGTGACTGAATGAATGGATAAGTTCAAGTGCAGTGCTTGGGTGAGTGAATGAGTGCTAGTGTAGTGCCTGGGTGAATGGATCAGTACAAGTGCAGTACCTGGAACATTGTATGAGTGAAAATACAGCTTGCTGTAGACATTCCCCCTAATAGGCTGGATAATGTCTCAGAAACACATACTCTATATACATGTCAACACAATACCACATTTTCTTATCCTAAATTGTCCTTAGAACTTCGATTCTAGAAATAGCAGATATGAGTTTGGTAACTTTTTAGGTAGTCCTGATTTGAATGTCATTTGCATGTCATTGCACTCTGTCCATCCTGTTTGACATCTTAAGTATGTTGTGTAGTGTCCAGAGGTTATATCAACTCATTCATGAAATATGATTTCTATAGTTGTGAAAGTTGTTTTTGAAATGGAAATGTGTCCAGCTCCAAAGTTTGTAATTTCAGTACCATCCAATCTGCATTGTTGTAGCATGATTATTATATATGTTATACCTTTGTAGCAACAATGTAGACCTAAGTTCTGATCTGCAGTTTAGACAGGTCATATCTTGACAGGTGTTTTAATTTAAATTTTTGAAGGGCACAGCTTTACAATTTAAAAATGTCAAGCAGAGGAATTGTTCAGAATTGGTTTATGTGCTAGAAATGAATTCACAATCTTCACAGTTATGTTTCCATTTATAAGTTAATTCAAATAATTCATATTCACATATTCTTCCTCTAATAATTCTAGCATTACAATTAAAAATTCTTGAGCATCCTGCTGAAGATTTTGAGAAAACACTACTGATCCAGTGCAGTCATCTTTAAGTTTTCTTATTCCAGTAGCAGGATGTATGATACTTCTCTCACTGATTAATTCTTCAAGTAAACTACATAGTTGTGAAGACATTCTTTTATCTACATTTTCTTTAATAGAATTTGTAAAATGAGGCAAAAGGTACAGTCCATTTAACACTACGGCTGCATAACAATTCACTCCAGAAGTGATAGCCTTCCATTTCTGCATTGTGCTGTAGTTTTCTTTTCTTAGGTCTTTGTCATTTTTCTTTTCGTTCATCTTTCTGTTCAGCTCTGATAGACTGCTTTGATATTTTCTGCTTTGGACACATTATCGTTTTTTCAAACACAGGATACTGGCCTAAATGAGGAGCATATTGACCTCCTAACCGATTATACTCCCTCACACAGTTCACATCAGCACTTACTTTCTTCTCATCAAAGTCAATCAGAAATAAACCTGGCAATGTTCTAAATCGCGACAAAGCTACATTTGACATTCCTTCTTGGAATACACTACTGCCAATATTAATAAGAGCTGTATCTACACTTAAACCTTGTGATTTGTGGATAGTTACTGTATATGCTAGAGGCACTGGGAACTGCTTTTGCTGTACATGCAAGTCTTTCACGAGTAGGAAACATACAGCGCATCTACCAATCTGCTTAACTTCAACAACATCATCACATTTTTTGGCTAAGCATTCCACGTCATTTCTGTTTCGATAATTAATGCATTTCATAACTTTACCATTCACTAGCCCTTCTTCAACATTTCAATTAAGACGTAAGATTACACAACATTTTTTACAGATATGTAACTGTTTTTCTAATCCTGCCATTTTCGACACAGACTTTCTAAACTATCCAATTTTGATTGCAGTTTTTCCTTTAGCAGCACTGTACTCCTTGATGTTCCATTTTATCATTTGCTCAAATTTCCATGATTTCTTATTTTTCCACTTGCAATAATTGTTCATTTAATTTACTACACTCCTCAAGAGTTGCCATCAAACAAACAATAGACTCCTCTTCCTTAACAAAATTATATATCACTTCTGCAGCTGAAAAATTACTTGGAAACAGATTTTTGATGAGACGGGTTTCTAATACTCTTTTTCTTCTTTTTGTGAAGACTCTCACTCTTATGTCCTTTAGTCCTTTAGTATATCTCCATAATGCACATCTAATGCTTTGTACATTTTTTTGATTAACTCTTTGTATTGAAAGTTTTCCCAAATGTTTACATTTCCAATACTTCCTAGAATTCCTTCCTCGTTTCATTATGTAGTAGTTTCTTGAATACAGGTTGTCCTTTACTGGTGTTAGTTGTAGCAGGTCTCCAAAGTCTATTAAGTGTTTTCCTCCAAAAAGCATGTTGTAGTCAGTTTTTAATATTTGCTGCATTCTTAAATGTATAAAAGCTAGCATGAGGTTAGACACCATGCTGACTTCATCAATAATTAGTAGCTACAGTTTCTTTAATACTCTTGCCACTTCAGGACAAGCATCATCAGATTCTAATTTGTTGTCATGTTCAACAGGCAGAATTAATAATGGATGAAGGGTAACTCCTTTAACATTATGTGCCGCTAAGCCTGTTGGTGCAGTAACTACACATGACAAATTGGAATCTGCTGTCTTCTGTAGATAACTTGTCAGAACTTTAAACAAGAAACTTTTTTCAGTTCCAGCTTGACCACTTATGTACAATGGAACTCATTTATATGTGGAACATGCACACTCTTTTATTCTCATGCAGAAATCCATGTTCTAGTTTACCATTTACGTCTTCAAAAATGTCTTTCTGATCTGTATTCAATTGCTGTATTAGTTGTTCTAGATCCAGAGTTTCCTGTCTTACTTGGTGCATTGCATTCTCCACCTTATTCATGGCTATTGCAGCTTTATTTTGAATGATTGGCTGTCCAAGAGGATCTTGACTTCCAGGTGCTGACCTTTGACTGCTCTGAGAACTCTCTCTTGCTATCTAAGCAGCAATTGTTTCTTCTTGTTCAATCGCATCTCTCAACATTTGAAGATACACTGGAAACACGAGCTAAGAGATTATAGAGAATCCCTTATAGACCTATTAAAAGTCTCGGGTGTTACAACAATACCATGGGTTAAGTTTGTTTATGATTGGTTGAGGAAGTTGGGATTACATCGGCTTTGGGCAGATCCAATCGCAATTCGCAAAGCCAACCTTAATACTTTGAAAACTTGCATTTTGGCTTACATTCATGAAGATTATACAATAAACAGTTCAAATGGCTCCCTGACCAACACCTTTTTGGATTTTAAGCCCTTTCCATTTTTTGAGCAATTCTTAGATTTAGTTTCATCACCCTTAGCCAAGAGCATGTACATACATTTTTGTTTTGGTATTCTTCCACTAAGATCATTTACCTATAAATGGAACAAGGACCCAGCTTCTAGTATTTGCCCAGCGTGTGGTCTGAGTAATGAAAACAAGATACACATAGGGTGATATTCTCAAGAACGTGTGTTAACTATCGCCAAATTCGCTTAATGCAAATTCTCACATCGCAGTCTATTGCGGGAAAATAACACCATGTTAACGCAGTATTCTCAACCCGGCAGCACCATGCAATAGTCTCACGATAACGCGACAAATGCCCGCGTTAAAATTAACGCGACACCGAAAAAATGCGAAACACGAATGCTAAAAAAGTTGCGATGTCCCAAATCGCGAAACAAAAATCAGCGATAACCAGCGACAGGCCTGCGATTCCCACGTGACATGCGGGAAAATGCACTATAAAAGCAGAGAAAAAAAAGAAGAGAAGAAAATGTCACTGCGTAGCACCATGGACGCACCCGGACCGAGTGCAGAGGACAACGTGAACCCCACAAGTCCCACAGACGACCAGCCAGGAACCCCGGGGCCGGGGAAGGGCAAGGAAAAGAGGAAGAGGAAGACGGGTTCAGTCCGCAGGAAAACCGGATCATCATCACGGAGGCGACAGAACCCTACCAACAACTGTTCATCACCTCCACTGTGTCATCGGCAACACAAACGGAAATATGGCAGCACATCGTGAACAACGTGAATGTAGTCGGAGTGTCGAGGAGGACAATGGGAGAGGTCAAGAGGTGCTGGACTGATGTGAAGGGCAAAACCAAGAAGAAACTTGATGCCAACATGAAAGCAGCAACGCAGATTGGAGGTGGGGGACCAGCGGCACACCAGGAGCTGGATGACATTGAGAAAATGGTGGCCACAGCCATCAGTCGGGATACGGTGCCAGGAGTTGGGGATCGGGACACTGCCCAACATGACCTGACACAACATCAACAGGGTGAGAACCGACCAGGGACTGGGGGGACGGGGGAGATGAGCACAATTAAGTAGAGCACACTGCACAACCACAATGACTCTGGATCATGTCCCTGATCCCCGTGCCACACTGCAGCACACATACAGAAACTCAGGGAATGTGTGTTGAAATGAATTTATTTGCACATGCTGTGCCTGTGGTCATTTTGTACTGTCTCATGATTGCTAAGGACTGTCACAATGTGACGTCCTCATGTGAAGAAATTGTCAATTATGTTGTTCCTACGGGCTATTCCTGATGCAGCTGCAGTGGAGTGTGGTCCACCTGCCTCATCTTCCTCATCATCGTCCGGTGCATCTGGCACTGGTAACCATGGGGCATTGGTGCGTACACATATGTTGTGCAACACACAACATGCAACGATCATCTTGCACATGATGTCTGGGCTGTACAGGAGCCTCCCACCTGTGATGTCCAGGCACCTGAAACGTGACTTCAACACGCCAAATGTGCATTCCACGATGCCCCTGGTGCATTTGTGGGCCCAATTGTACTGCCTCTGGGCCTGTGTGTTCGGGGCTCGGAGGGGTGTCATCATCCAAGGGCAGAGTGCATATCCTTGATCACCTGTGACAGTGCAGAGAGACATGAGTTAATAGTTGGTTCTGCATGATGTATTGGCAGGCTTACTAGTTGATTGGCGTGTGATATGTGCATCATAGTGATTCCTGTTTGACATGTACTGCTTGTAGCAAATGAGCGCCATCAATGTGTATTACGTAGCCTCACTGCTGCTCCTCCCTCCCTCAAGCCTATTTACTTGTGTGCACTGCGCGGTTGCATTACTTGCACTCCTACGGCACACCATTGTCATGCCTGTCTGCCCATGTCCACAAGCCTGACAATGTCACTCTGATGTTGTGCGTTGAAGGTGGGCGGCCACGTGTGTGTAGGCCTATGGTAAGGATAGGGCGGACACAGATGTAGAGTTCATGGCAGGCTGAACCCGCGATGCGGTCGAGGCAAGACTTTTGGCTTATGCTACGGTAATAGCGATATACACACAACAGTTGGCATGTATGATCCTGGACCCCGAGCGGGCTTGCGCTCATTCATTTATCCCTTCGGCCGAGCCCGCACTCCGGGGGCATGTTACATTGCAACTTTGTCCATTGCGGGACGGGTGGCGCCGACACTACAACAGAGACACACGCATTAGGTACTTCATTGGCAAGCCCAACACTTAACCATGCCCAGAGCCCCGGGGTGATTATCCACACCCCTATGCTGGACTGTCGTACGCCAGCCCACTCCGGCAACGCCTACAGGGGGGTACGACACAGCTACATGTCCCAGGTCTCCCCCACTGCCTGAGGTGACATGGTTACGTACGCTGTACACAGCACAATGCAATGTGGTAGGGCCCTCATGCATACACAATGACCACACGGACACACTTAGATAGTTTGTGGAACTGGCTACGGGCACGTGCGCCCTGCCCCTTTTATTGCCAGGGTCACATGTCCAGTGACTCCTGTGCTGGAGGGGTGTGGGGTGAGTGTGAGCCAGCCCTCAAGGAGTGGTTGGTGCTGGCAACAACTACAACAGTGATCAGACAATCAGAAGTTCACACTTCAAACAGCAAGGGTCCATGACTTGAGCTGCACAGAGTTAGTGGCCCCGGATGCATAGCGGCCGGCACATGGAACACCGCCACGGGACAGTGACTACCGGTGCACTGAGGTAGGGCCACGAGAGCTGAGCGGGTCCTCGTCGATGTCCAAGGTGAATGTCGCAGAGGGTTTTGGGGGACAGTGGAAGGTATTCTTCCAGGGCATGATACAGAGGGCAGTACCAAGCAGACACAGGCAATATGGAGGAGATGAATGCTACAGACTCATTTTTGACACCAAGTCAGTATCAGCTACATGATGATGAAGACAACCCCCAGGCCATAGACTCAGATGCCACCAAAGCTCAACCAGAGAGTGTCCATGAATTTCGGGGCAAGGAGTCAGTGGCACCAGAGCTGAAAGGGGATGCAGTCTGCGATGAGGCCTGTACAATGGGATAAACTCTGCCATAAATAAATCAAGACTCATTTCCAAATGTGTGACCTACTTGACCGCAGTGTAGGCCGGAGGCAATGGTCAGCGCGGGCCAACCGCTGTTCAGGCAGCTCCTCCTGGTACTCTCACACACGACGTTGGAATGCCATGTGGCGATGATTTGTGGTTGACGGAGGTAGAAGCACCAGAGCTGGGCGTGTGTGCAGCCTGCGACAATGCCGTGTCCTGCCTGGCCTGGACTGGATTGGATTGGTGTGAGGCCTGCTGGACCGCAGTGTAGGCAGTACACAGGTGTCCCCGCAGTGCTGGACCGCAGTGTAGGCCGAAGGCAGTAGTCAGCAAGGGCCCACAGACACATGTCGTTGGAATGCTATGCACAGAGTTGGTGGCACCACATCGAAGGGAGTACGGTGATATAAAATCTGCCATAAACATATGTACTCTGCCATTGTATAATCAAGACTCAGTTCCAAATGTGTGACCTACTGGACCGCAGTGTAGGCCGGAGGCAGCGGTGGAGTACGTCAACAAGAAAGGAGTACTGGGGACCTGTGTCGCGGAGGCCGTGATCGTCTGAGGAGGCTGCCAAGGTCACGGGCCTCGGGCTTGGAGCTTGCACCGGCACGTGGCGGGCCCTCTTTGACACACGGCAGTGTTGGCAGGTGAGCAGTGCGGGGCGGGCAAGACGGGTCTTGGGACCAGCGGCCTGGGGTGCAGCAGGCGCACAGGATCACAGGCACCGCCACTCACGGCGTCTGCCTCATGGAGGGGTGAGAGGCGCTGCCCTGGCAGACACGTTGGCAATTCCGTAAGGGAACCACGCCCAGAGTAACAGGCTTTTTATTCACACCCCTACGCTGGCCTGGCATATGCCAGGCCAGCCCACTCCGCTCACGCTTACAGGGGGGGACGTAACAAGCTACATTTCCGTGATCTTCCCCACTGGCTGTGGCAACATGGTTGTGTCCACTGTCCAGTACACTCCAGACACCAGCAGTGTATGTCGACATGGAAATGTCTGTGGTCTGCATACTCAAGTCTGTCCAGCACATCCACACCACACTTGGCATTGTGTACATTCACATTCATGGGTCACTTGCATCCTTCGCACATGCCTCGTTCCAACCTCTCCCCACATTCTGCTATTGTGTGGCTGAGGTGCCATGCCGTTGATGGCCTGTGTACATGGCTAGCCCAGGTTGCCAAAGTAAGTTTTGTTGTTATGTCTGGAATGTGGGGATGTTGGTTGTCATGTTGTATGTGATTTTGTGACGTGTGCATTCCCAGAGTTGTGAGTTGTATTTTGGTGGTGTTGAGGTGTGTGGTGTGTTCAGTTGTTACTTACCGACGAGCAGTGCATTTATATAGGTGCCATCCTGAAAGCGCTGGTTGATGATGGACTGTTGGAAGATGAAGGAATCATGCACACTGCCTGGGTAGTTGGCGACGACATTGGTGAAGAGTCCCGGGTGGTCCACTATTGCCTGCACATTGATGGAATGCGTGTGTTTCCTGTTGCGGTAATTGTGTGCAGTAGCGGCAGGGGGCACGAGGAGTACATGTGTGCAGTCGATTGCCCCCAACATGTGCAGGAAGCCAGCTATGGCGTAGAAGCCTTGCTTGATCTCCATCTGTTCCTGCGCATTGTGTGGGAAGTAAAGTTGCTGGGGTACCAAACTGATGATGGCATCCAAGACAGGTATGAGGAACTTTGACAGGGATGGCTGTAAGACTCCTCCGACTCTGGCTGTTGTTTGTTGGAAGGTCCCAGAGGCCAACAGGTGCCGCACGGCCAGCAGCTTTGTCTGCGGAGGGATGTTGGTTCTCCACTGTGTTGGTACCGTCAGCCTGTGGGCAATGAGGGTCAGGATGCGGAGGATGGTTGTCCTTTTGAGCCTGTAGCGGGCAATGACTTCCTCTGGCGTTTAGTCTCCGAGGCTGGTGCGTTTTCGGAAGGTCCGGTGTCTTTGTCTGCGCTGCCTCTGTGGTAGTCCGGGGGGGGTCCTGGGGGGGTGGGGGTCCTGGCGGTGGTGGCGGTGGGTGTTGTGGCCCTCTTGGGGCTCCGAGCTGCATGATCAGTAGCTCCATGGCATCTGTTGTTCTTCTGGTGTGGCTGTGGGCTGGGCTCCCTTTTATGGTGCAGGTTGTCGTCCAACTTAACACCAGGTAGGAGCAGGTGTTAAATCCATGCTGCTAATGCGCCTTATCGCATGTTTTTGGATCTTATCGCTGATCTGGCTGGTCGTTGAGAATGTTGCGAAGTGCTGTTTCCGCGGCTTTTTGCACTGGAACACCTACTCTGCATATCATTAGCGTTAGTTGCCGGTGTCATCCATGGCGATGTTTTTTGCAGCTGCTATCGCAGGAAAACTGGTGATATCGGCTGATAGCACCAGCTTGTGAATGGTGCAATGAATTTATCACCACTTTGGCTGCGATAAAGTGCAGCTAACTCAGCGATACGTCCTTGAGAATATGCCCCATAGTGTTCTCTTGCCCAGAGTATCATGGATCTCGCCACAAATGGATCTGCCTAATATGTCGAGACCTGGGAATAACCTGATATCTTGTAGCCTATAGAATTGTAAAAAGTGACACTTTCTTCGTAATTGTTCTTGCTCTGAGTAAATTCTTACAGGCTGTCTGGTACAAGAGAAGTAAAATTACACCAGCAGTAGCTTATTGACTATATACTTCTTTTGAGGTTTTTGCTCCATTGATTTTATCTGAGCTTTGTGGTGTTCCATTTGACAATTGATGTTGCTATGAAATTATTGACTTTCCATAATGTTTTTTAATTATGTATACTGTTCTGCTTTGTGCACTTTTATAGTTCAAATGAGCCAAAATAAAGTTGATTTATGATTGACTATGTTTATCTTTTTATATGTTTCCCAATTTTCTCAAAAAGGCTACAATTTACTTTTTTAATCTTTTTTAAATTTGTAAGAAATCGATGAAGAAATTGCTGTCATTCTCTTGCTATTTCACATATAATCTGGGGTTGCGAATTGCACAGATTGTACATCAGGATGGAATTGCGCTGGCATAGATCTTGCTTTATGGTTGAGCCGATGTTTTAAAACCTATTTAGATATTCTCTGTTTCATGTAACATTTTAAAATTTGACATATTGTGACTGTACCATGGGTGTATACTTTGATGGTTCATGGTAACCGAATAAAGTATTACTACTACTACACAGTGCACTCAATGCTGTCGTTCGCAGTGTTGAATGACTCTTCATAACAGTCCAATTCTCTAATAGCTCTCTTTCAGTTTGCCATGGCTTGAACAACTGTAACAAGGTTAAATAGAAAAACTCTCTTTTGTCTGGAGTTTGGCAACTTAGCTTTCAATGGTTTCAATGGTTGATTAAATTTCCTTTGCTATGTTAGACCAAACATCTGTTACATTCAACTACAGCAAATGTTCCTTCTTCTATGTTTTCACTGACATTATTTCTGAATGTATCACAAGTATTTCATAGAGACACATCCTTTCCAGATGAGGACTTCTTCTTGGATAGTACATATCTGGCATGTTACTCTTCAGAATATCTGTACTGTGCAGCTCAAATTCTGCAAGATATTGGATTTCAGGAAAAGGTTTCAGTACTCTGCTACGAGTATTAGCAAGCCCTCAAGTCACCCATAGAAATCCTCTAGATATAGAAAACAAACTAGCTGAGCTTAACCAGTCTACGCATTCTTAACAGCCTAACTCTCTGTGAGAAAGCATTTTCAAACTAAAACTGTACAATTTCTTAGTAAGACTCTTTTTTGCTGAAATATCCTCCCACATATCCATCATCTCAGTTTTCTCTGACATTTTAATATAAGATGTAATGTACAGAGCAACAGCAATTGAATTGTCTGGAGCAAACTGTACATCCATGTCTGCATTCCATATCTTCAGAATCACAGGGTTGTAGTCGTTATTGTACTTGGAGGCCTCTATTCTTCTTAGGTTGCATGTATTTTTCGGTGACTTCCTTGTTAGTGTATGTCTGACTGCAGACAAGAAACTGTTGACTCTTCTTTGTGACATCTTGTTTAAAATTTCCCTTTGGCTCTGTATTTTCGCTGACAGTATTTTCCACATCTATGATTTTGGAATTGTGAACTTGTTCTCTTAATATTTTGTCACCACTCTCCTTTGGGATAGAGCAAGTTACTTTTTTTTTTTTATTCCACCATCAAATTTGGTACATCATTACAAGAGAATCCATGGTTAATAAAGCATATTTACATATAGAAAAGGAAGAAAGAAGAGCAATAAAGCATTTAAAAGAATAAATCCTTCCGGTAACAGAAAATGCATTATACAATACCATTGTATCTGAATTACAGCGCATATCACAATACTGCCAGAGAAAAAAAAGAAAGATAAAAGGGAGATAAAAAAGAAAAGGGAAAATCATAACATAAGCAATACTCTGATGTCCTTGACTTATACCTGGAATCTGTCCATTCTAGTTTTCCAGTCTATTACTGGGGCCCA
Organism: Calotriton arnoldi; assembly: GCA_963921515.1. Classification (NCBI taxonomy): domain Eukaryota; kingdom Metazoa; phylum Chordata; class Amphibia; order Caudata; family Salamandridae; genus Calotriton; species Calotriton arnoldi. The sequence continues at coordinate 108,392 of CAWUFW010008727.1, read as the reverse complement.
AATACGTTTCCCTAATTTTCTAGCTTTGCATCCTTTCTTTTCATACAGGCTCTTTTCCAGATTGTACATAGCTAAGAGGCGTGATAACCATTGTTGAAATGTGGGAGGGTTGGGGTCCACCCATGCAGATGACACACAGATTCTTACCACAGCCATGGCAAGAAACAAAAATTCCCTGTGGGTTATCACTTTCCTGTTTCTAGCAACACCTAAAACTATCAATTCAGCAGATAATTTTATTTGGATCCTTAGAGTTTGCCCCATAAAATCCTCTATAGCTCTTTTAAGGGGTTCCAGGCAGGGCAAGAGGCAAACATGTGGACTATGTCTGCCTCACCGCTTTGGCAGCGGGGACATAGAATACCCTCAGTCCCGCCCCATTGGGCTATTTTAGCTGGGGTGTAATAAAGCAAAAAAACAGTTTTGTAATGTTGTGCTTGGAGGCTCGCTACTCTTAAAACGGTGTACAACATGTTAAGCGATGCCCTGAACTCGTCCCCTTCAATATTAAGCTTCCACTGCCATTTCTCCGAGTGTTTTTCTAAATCATCGCTCTGTGGTTTGCTCAGCTCTCCATAGATCTGGGTGATAGTACATCCGTCAAGGTTTCTGACCCCTTCCATAACTGAATCTCTGGTAAAAACTCTCGTTCCCCCCTTCTTCCTTGCTATAACGGACCAAATCTGGAGGAATTAAAAAAACTCCCTGCGATCAAGGTTATAAAGATTTTGGGCTTTCTCAAATGATATTATACCGTCTAAGTCAAAGAGATCTCCGATTGTTTTCACCCCTAGAGCATCCCACCGCCGCATAATTCCATCATGAAAAATCTCAGGTAGTGACGGATTCCCGAATAAAGTTGTATAATAATTCATTCTTCCTAGCCCCAGCCTTTTCCTGACACCGGTCCAAACCGCTACTGCTGCACCAAGAGTCTTAAATTTAACTTTTTATAGTAGCTGGCTTCACTGAACCTCAAAAGCCAGTTAGGGGCTTCTCTTTCTAGGAGTAGTTCATATACATCTGGGGAGGGTCATCCCTCCACTGGTAGTGACCTTTCCACCCAATAACTCGCAAATATATTGAATCACCGTGGCCCAATAATACATTTTTAAATCGGGTACCGCCCAGCCCCCTCTCTCCCTAGATAGAGACATATATCTAAGTGCTCTTCTCGTCTTCCCTTGAGCCCAGATGAATCTATTAATCATTCTCTCCATTTCCTTAAACCAATGATTTTCAAATTTCAAGGGTATCGTCCTGAATAGATATAACATTTTCGGCAGAAATATCATTTTAATGATATTACAACGCCCCACGATCGAGCGATGCAAATTATTCAGCCTGTCAAAGTCTCTCCTGGATTTTTGAATCATGGGGACAAGGTTCTTCTCAACAATCTTACTTAATTCTGATGTTATAATGACTCCGAGATAGGTAGCGGATTCAGTCACTCTTGGATCTACCATAGAAATCCTATCATTAACTACAATTTGGGTCTTTCCACAATTAAGTCGATAACCAGAAACCGCCCCAAAACATTCCGCCTCATGCTCTATTTCTGTTAAAGCCATGGATGGATTTGCGACAGGTATTGCCAGGTCATCGGCATATCCCAAAATCTTAGTTTCGAATCCATTTAATCGAATAGGAAGGATACCTTTGTTTGCCTCAATTCTCCTAATCAAAGGGTCAATATAAAAAGCGAACAGGAGGGGAGAGCAGGGGCACCCCTGCCTCGTCACTCACGTGATATCAATTGGGTCGCTTTGCCCCCCCATTATTCGGAGTCGGATCTTAGGATTCTTGTATAATGTTTGAATAGCTTTGATGCACCCCCTTCCTACCCCTGAGTTCTCAAGTACAGCCCAAAGATAGCCCCACGAGACCCTATGGAACGCTTTCTCTGCGTCCAAGATTATAAGCGCCATAGGATCTCGCGTGACAGAGGTACCGTCAAGCAGAGTGCAGACTCTGCGGATATGTTCGGCTGTACCTCTACCAGGGATAAACCCATGCTGGCGGGGCGAGATCACCTTCCATATCATGATACTAAAGCGATTCATGAGGATTTTTGAATAAATGTTTGCGTCACTATTCACTAAACTAATCGGTCTATAAGAACCAGGTTCAGCAGGGGGCTTTCCTTTTTTTTTTTAAATTACCATGCTCGCTTCTGCCCATGATTCTGGAATTGTTTCCCCACTCTGTGCCTGACGCATTACATAACTTAAGTCTTCTCCCAAAATTGAAAAAAAAACCTTATAAAATTCTAGTGGTATTTGGTCTGGACCTACAGCCTTGCCTGAAGCCAGTCCCTTTGCGGCTCTCTGGATTTCTTCATCTGAGAATCTCTCTTCCAAAGCCCTTGAGTCTTCTGGTGAAAATGTTTCAGCAGTGAGCAAAGCTAAATATTCTTTTATATTTTTGGGTTCACTGAGCGTATTTTCCCTATATAGATTTCCATAATACCTATGAAAAACCATGCGTATTTCCCTAAGTGTTGTAACTACATCCCCTTCTGCATTTTTGATCTCTAAAATATCTCCCCCGCTGGCTCTCTGTCTGGTCCTTACAGCTAGCATGTGCCCGACTTGCTCGCTAAATTCATAGCAAGATTGTCTCCAAGCCAAAAATTTCCCTGCTGCTCTTGCTGCCATGATCTCCCCTGCTGCAGCCTTAGCTAGCACTAAATTCTGATGGATCTCATCTGTATTTGCGCCCGTGACAATAGCCCTGACCAGTTCTTCTTCTATATCCATGATTGTTCTATGGATCATCTTAATCTCTTGCTTTGCTTTTTTATTCTGGTTCACGGAGTAACTCAAGGTTTCCCCCCTGATACTAGCCTTGAGAGCATCCCATATTACCCCACATCCGGCACTTCCCCTATTGATCTCCAGAAATTCCTCGAGCCATTTGTTCATATGTTGAATATAATTCGAGTCCTGCAGCAAAGGGCGTTCGAAGGTCCAGCTGCGTTCCAGCTCCCCCCTAACACAACTTTGCACCTCTAGGACCAAAGGGTTGTGGTCAGAAATCACTTGCGGGAATTTCTTGATAAGACAAACAGAGAGAAGAGAGGATGACACGAAGAAATAATCTAGCCGTGCTACAGCTCTATGCGGTGCCGAGTAATATGTGCTACCCGCGTCCTGTGGTTTCAGTTGTGCCCAAGCATCTATAAGCCCATTATCCTCCATTATCTGGATTAAGGCCCTATGGTCTTTTCTTTTCTGGCCTGTATATTTCCTTGGATCCCCCTTCCACAGTCCTTCTATTCCATTTATATTAAGATCCCCACATATAATAATCAGTAAGGGCCATCTAGCCAATTCTGAGTTTAAAAAATTGAATATTTCGGGATCGTCCCCCGTTGACCCATAGATTGAGCATAACGTAAAATTAAATCCCTGTTCTTGACATTTAACGATTGCCCATCTACCATACCCATCAGTTAAGCAAGATTTAAACACAATACCCCTCTTCTGAGCCAAAATTGCTACCCCTAGTGTCCTTGTCCCTTGTGTGGTATGTGTTATCAATTGAAATCCCAGCTGTTCTAGGAGGATCTTTCGCGACCCCTCAATATGGGTTTCCTGTATGCAAACTATATCGGCAAGTAGTGTTTTAAGATGTTCCTTCACTATCCTACGTTTGGCAGCATCGTTCAACCCGCAGATATTAATTGTTGCTATACGCATAATGTATACGTAGTACCACCTGTCCCCAATTTCCTAATCTTCCTTTTTCTGTCACTTGCTTCCACACGCTACCTTCATCAGATGATGGTGTTTTTTCATTTCCCCCTCCCTCTCCAACCCCCCTCCCGATAAGCCTCTGCTTATCCCCACTCTGCCCTCCCTGTCCTCACAACCCCCCCACCCTCCCCCCCCCACCTATATTGTGAGACAAGCAGGCCTAAGGTCTCTGTGATGGAGCCTGAGAGTCGGCCCCCTTGTTGCCAGCTCGCTAGATATTTTTCCCTCCTCTAGTTTTCCTCACCCCCTTTTAAAAAAAAAAATTTCATTACTCTCCGGTGTTCCTCCCGCAGTGATACGTGCATACCAAAAATGTCCTTCCCCCCACAGAATACACCACCAAAGTACTGAGCAATTCTAATAATAAGGTGAAATAGATAAATGTCAATTATTCCCTCCACCTTGCTTCAATCTAGCTACTCCAGCAAACAACATTATGATTTTAGTTTCTCCATGTAATCTTTGGCCTGGATCTCTGAGGTAAAGACTCTAGTAGTGTTCTTGTGAATAATTTTTAGTCTGGCTGGATTCATCAGGTACGCTTGTGCTCCCAAGGCTTGACAGGGCTGAATCAGTTCTCTTAATCTCCATCGACGTTCCACGGTAACATGGCAAAAATCCGGTTTCGCGAAGAAAGATTGGTTCTCATAAGTCCGTCTAGCATTCGGGCGGGCCTTAGCATATACTTCCTCTCGGTGTAGAAAATTCCCAAAGTAAATTAGAATTGCCCTTGGCATTACAGTTCCTTCTCTACCCGGTTGTAAGGGCTTTCTCAGGGTCATAGGGAATCGGTGAACCCGCTGTATCTCTGTCTCCCAATTCCAATGCTGGAGTTCTGGAAAGGCTCCCTTCATCATTCTCAGTATATAGGCCCGCAGATCATCCCCTTCTATTCCCTCTTCAATACCAAGTATCCGGAGGTTATTACGCCTTTGCCTATTTTCAAAATCTTCCATTTTCCATTGAAGATCCATGAACTGTGTTGCGTACGTTTCTGCCTGTGTCTGTGTTCTGGCCAGTCCATCTTCCAGCGTGCTTGTGCGCTCTTCAACGTGTGTCAATCTTGAGTTCATTTCGGTACAAGCTTTAGCCATTTTCCTCACCGTGCCCTGGAGTTTCTTTGTTGCCAGTCTATTTTTTTTCATCCATTCGGGTCTCTTCCTGCAGTTGCTTTATGGATTCATAAATCATTTTCAAAGAAGGTGTAGAATATTCCTCCTGCCCTGAGAGTTCTATATAAACACTCCTGGTAGCCGAGTAGTCCCATTTCAGGCTAGGATCTGCATTGGATCTCGTGTTATCTTCCACGCCTCTTTCCAGTGTATGAGATTCTCTTTGTTTCTTCAAGAACCTCTTTTTCCTAACAACCGTGTCTTTCTGTAAGGTACTAAGACTAGAGCTGGAGAGCTGTGCACTACTGCTATATTCAGCCTCAGAGGAGCTAACTTCGGAACCATCAGTAACACGAGTAAAATTTGTCCCCCAGATCCAGGGTGTCCTCTAGCCCCTTAGAGCCTGTTGCCTCCTCGACTAACATACTAGTGTCTAGTTGGTCTGCGGTGCCCACTAGCCTTTCCTGTGCCAGGGAGGAGTGGGTGCCTTCAGCATCCTCAGGTCTTTCCATTGTAATAACAGTATCGCCATGGAGTTCATCAACTTGGATTGACTCATTACCAACTGAAAGTTTGCTACAGGAGGCATCCCCCATATATGGAGAGTCCAGCTGCTCCCTAGGATTGTCTGCATCCCCTTGTTTATTAATTTTTTCCTCGCCATTGGATAACGTAGGTAATATATCATTGTCATCGGTTTGGGGGGTCGTGGTGAAAAATTCTGTAATGGTGTGCTGTACCACGGGATCATTTGGATACACTTTCTTTCCCTTAACACCCATATTAATGTCATTTAATTGTTTTAAAGCCTCCTGGCTCTCACCTTTTTTTTGTCCATCCTGCATCTGTTTTCCCTTTGTTGAGATCTGGTTATTAGCATTAGTATTCGCGGAGCCTCCCGGTTTGGCCCCCTTTGCACGTCCTACCATGATGTTGACGTTTGGCTCTGCACTCGCCTGTGCTTCAGAAGCCTTCACACGTGTCACCCGGCTGGGTTTGGGAGGCATCCTCACTTCCTCCGCTCTGTTGGTGCTCCTTCGCACCGCAAGCCACTCAGCCCTTGCCGGTGCTCCTGGCTCTCCAGCCCCGCCTCTCAGCCAGCTCTCTGCAGCTATCGATCGGAGCGTCTCCGCACCTCTCGGACGGCTGCCAACACCAGCGTCAGAAGCGTTTTGAATTCACGAAGGGCATCGAAATCATCCACCTCCAGCTGGTGAGTCATGGAGGGGGTCTGAACTTTATCTTAGGGGTGGGAAAACATCCTTATGTCTCTTAAAAGTCCTCCGGCAACAAGGGGCGACCTGCGCGGCCGTCAGACAGGCGCCATCTTGTCTCCGGGATAGAGCAAGTTACATACTGCTAAATAAAAGACAACAGAGACACATCACTGTCTGTCCCAAACTTTGGGGCATCTTTTACCCACAAGAGCAAGTAAATATGGGGAGCACCTCTGGCTTGGTACTCTTTATGCCAAAAGAAATCATTCACTTCACCAAGAGGAGATTTTGTTCAAGATGAAAGCCATCATTTCTTGAAATCTGTGATTAAAATATCTGCAAACATTTGCAGGGTCTAGTGAGCACAGTTCTCCTGGCGTCTTCAGATGAATGTCTTTTATATTTGAATTTACCTCCTGCAAGAATTCTAGCAGGCCATCCCATGCATTCTCAGCACAACTGAGAGTCAGAAACCAAGTAGGTGCTCCAAGGTTCCTCAACATGCACTTGAGTTTCCCATGATGCTGATACTAATATTCATTAGCCCCACGTTGACATGGCATTAGGTTAATTAAATTGTATTCCAAGTGATCATCATTTTCTTGAACTTTCTCCAGAAAGTCTCTTGCTGATATAGTCTGCAAATTAACTCCTGTTTTTAAAATGTGAGTCACAGCATATAAGAGGCCAGACAAGTCACTCTCAAATAGTAGGTGAAATATATACGGAATACACTGACGAAATCTAGGGTCTTCTGAATAAAGTCTAGTTGTTCTATATTCAGCTGCAGGTATTTGCAGAGGCTGGTCATCATACCTGCCACTTACTTCAGTAGGAAAAAGATGTGGGAACTACCGAACTTTTAACATTTTCTCCCTCACAGTTTATGGAGCTCCTTTCGCCTCCTTCATTTGAAACAGATCAATGGCATCACCAATAACCTCTTCAGAATGCAAACGGTAAATACTATAATGTTCATACATTTCTTCTGTTTTGGATTGATCCACAATCTCAAACTGACCTGCAGATGGAAATGTCTGATCCTCCATGAGTGTGATATCTTGCAGGCTTTCTACATTTCTATAGTAAACATTATTTTGTACCAGATATAAAGTTACTTTTTTAACTTTGGCAACATCTACTAACTCCTGCTATATCTTTTTGTTCTTAGTAGGTACACCATTTACAAGAATTACAAGTCCTTCTTCTAAATTTCTATCTACCCCTACAGTTTCAATATTTTTCTTGAAATCTAATGGCATATACACTCCTCTACCTTTTAGACCTTTCTGCAGTTCTGTTGGCGGTAACTTGCCTGTCTTTGGCTCCATACTGACTATAGCTTGAAATGGATGTATACTTTGGATATGAATAGACTCATAAATATTTAAATCTTAAAGTGCTTCTGGAATAGAAACCAGTTCCAACTTGTTATGCACAGCTCTAGCAGGCATTTTATTATTTTCTAATTTATTGTTACAGTAGTTACATATAACTCGCTGTATGGTCAAGTCAAAGCGTTCCTCTACAAATAAGTACACAGCCAACTTTCCAGTTATCATTATTTTCTTTTCCACTTTTTAAATATAAGTCAACAGTCCTTGTTTGAATCTTGTAGTGAGTGCGTCGACAACATATACAAACAAATTCTTTTTTTTCAGAGGTCACTGTTAAATTTTGTAATCTCTTCTTCAAAACTATCAACTGTAATACCAGTGTCCTTTTCTGCAACTCCTTCTGATTACAACTATTCACTCCCCCTAGAGTCCTGCTCATGACCAAAGAAACAAATATGCACATCGTCACAAACCTTTTCAACCTCTGCCACAGTAACATGCAAAAGTGCTCTATTAACATCTCCGAAACATAAAGCAGGAGTTTTCACTTAGTACAGCCTCCTAAATAAAGTTTGCACTGTTGAGTGGTGTACAGCTAACATTCTGAAATGATGAAAGGTGCTTTGGCACACTTTCTTTGATAAACAAGCTAGTGAGCGTCTCTGCAAATTTCTATGCTTTCTAACCTTGCAAGGATCCAATCCTTGCAAAGTACTTATTTTGTGTTTTAAACTTCACCTTGGAAAGATGTGTAGAAATGTCCTTAATATATCAATGGATTGTTGTCAAATACTGCACACACTACTACAGTTCCATTTGTATACAGGCACCTGACTACACCTTCCTTGTACCTCTTCTGCAATAACTTGTTCTACATTTCTAGGTACCATCAGCTCTTTCACTATAGGAGTGCCATTCTTCATTTCATAACATCATCCTATTTCATCAATAGCATTTACTAATCTATTATCCTGGAGAAAGCTTTTTTCATTAAAGAAAGGCTCGGTACTAGAAGTATGTATACATTCTCCACTAAAAACTGTACAAAAGTTACTTCTATTCACTAATCTTTTTTTCAGTTTTGTCTTTTCATGCACAACACCATTTTGTCAAGTGTCTTTATTCTATTTCTAATAAAAATGAAAAGCTTCCTCTTCAAAGCATAGGCCTTATCAACTGCTCTCTCAACTCGTTCTTTCTGTTTCAGTGCCTCTCTCCTTCTTCTATACTTCTTCATAGTTCTCTGTAGATATATAACTACTCTACTACCAAACAATCTGGCTCTGATTTCCTTAAACTGCTTTTGTCTCCTGGTTAAGGTGTGTCCATCTTTGCTACATTCTTTCCTGTTCTTGTTATATAGATTTTGTCCACTCTTATTTTTTCGCATAGTTTGAATTTTATTTTCATTATTTGGTACTCTGTGCAAATGTCCACATATATTTTTAAGAAATGACTTTGTCCTCTTACCAGTAGCTCTTGTTTCTTTCACCACTTTTACTGCAGTTTGCCCCTTTTGTGTCTCAGTTCTGCATACATACTATACTTGCTTGTGTTGCTTTTTCCTCTGAGCTTTTGTAGGCATTGCACATGTCTGTAGTTATGTAGATATTGTTCTGTAAATAAAATAAGTATATTTTCATTTTTATTCTAGTCAATGTACCAACTACTTTACTACTGGCTTACACATAATACAAAAACTGTGTTTATGTTATGTTGCAGTTGCCAACCTATGGATGAACCTAGCTATATAAGTACAAGAACTAACTTCAATGTACTAAACCCAAACCAAGACACAAAACCTAATTTATTAGTTACCTTTTAATATTATAGCACCCTCTCCTACAACACATCTGCACCATATCTTAGTTCTCATGTATACAGAGTAAAATATCACTTTATCCCTTTTGTAGTAAATTTTACAATAAACACCAACCAAATTATAAAAGTACATACAGTGTCTCAATACTGTAAATCCAAAAACACAACATAAGAGCTATTTCTGTTCCTCTCTACCACAGTGCCACTGGTGGATTTAGTGTTGGAGTACTTTTCTACTTACTTGCATCACATTTAAATTTTGAGAAACACTGCCTATAAAAATCTGCACTTTAATCTGTATGACAGCATATAGCTCACTAATTCTTCAGAGTACATGCAGTGTGTGACAGGTTACATATATAATTCACCAGATGGTTCTAAAAGAGTACATATTCCTCACTCAAACTTGTAAATACATGTGTTTGTGGTTGAGTACAACAATACTCCCTGGATGATTGCATGAGTGCACAGGTAGTGCCTAGGTGATTCCCTGTGAATATAGGTAGTACCTCGATGATTCTCTGAGTATGTTGGATCTACAGCAGTGATCCCATATCTGTATAGTTACTGCCTGTGTGTTTGCATGATTATATTGCTACTATCTAGGTGTTTGGATGAGTAGTGCCTGAATGATTAGCTAAGTGCATAACTAATGTCTTAATGATTCAATACATGCATAAATAGTTGTTGAATGATTACATGAGTGCTACTCTAGTCCCTGGGTGATAACAGGACTACATGTGCAGTATATATGTGATTTATTCAGTGAATGGATAGTACGTACATAATTGTTCAAGTGCATACAAAGCACCTGGCAGATTGCACGAGTGCATGAGTAGTGTTTCAGTAATTGAATAAGTACTTGACTGCTGCCCATGTGTTTTTGGTTAATTGAACAGGTAGTGCCTGGATAATTTAATAAATACATGGGTATTGCTTGGATAATTGAATGAGTGCATCAGTAGTGTCTGGCTGATTATATAAGTGCATGACTAATGTCTGAGTAATTGTATAAGTCCATTGTTAAAGCTTGAGTGATTGGATGAAAGTGCACTACTGTGGTGATTATATTAGTGCAAGAGTATTACCTCAATAATTGGATGAGAGCCTAAATACTGAATGGGTTGTAGGTTCACTGCAATGGCACTGCCTGCATAATTGGATTGGTGCATCACTAGTGCCTGAGTGTTTGGATGAGTGCATGGGTTGTGCCTCAGTATGTGGATAAGTGCATGGGTTATAAGTGGGTATTTGGAGGAGTGCATGGGCTGTGCCTGGGTGTTTGAATGACTGCACAGGTACAGGTTTGGTGACTGTACATGTGAATGGCTAGTGCCTGGGTGATTGGATGAATGCATCAGGAGTGCCTTCATAGTTCAATGAGTACATAATTAGTGACTGTTTAATTGGAAGAGAGCATGTGTAGTGCCTGGGTGATGGAATGAGTGCATAGATAGTGCGTGAGTGATTCGATAACTGCCTGAGTAGTGGCTGAGTGATTGGATAAGTGCCTGAGTAGTGCCTGGGAGTCTCTAAAGTATCTCCATTGCTGTTAGATACATAACAGTTGTGACTATATCTATAACTCATTGTTTAACTCCTTCTGTCAGTATCAAACTATGGGGCATATTTACAACAGAATGGAGAAGCGTGGCGTTAAGCAAACATTGCTAATGCCACGCTTCTCCATTCTGAAACTGCAGGGATGTGCTGTATTCACAAGAATGCAGCGCACCCCTGCGTTTCCCCTAGAGCTGGCGCTGAGTTCAGCTGCCTAGCGCCAATACAGGTACCCTTGCACCATAGTGCACGGGTGTCTGCGTTGGGGGGAAGATTGTTCATGTGCAGGAAGGTCCTCCTTCCTGCACATAAACTATCTTTAAATGCTGTTTTGTATATTCTATGTGTGCTGCTTAATGCAACACACATAGAAGTTGCAAAACAGCATTTTTTAAATGATTGTTTATGTGCAGGAAGGGGGCCTTCCTGCACATAAACAATCATAGGCAATTTGCTGTTTCTATGTGTGCTGCACCAGGCAGCACACATGGAAACAGCAAAAATGAGGAGAAATAAAGCATTTCTCCTCGCTTCACCTGTTTAAGACCAGGTTTTCCCTGGTCTTAATTTTGGTGCTGCCTCCTATTTAGGCTGCCCTTGTAAATAGGGGCAGCGTCAAGATCAATGGGTGTTGCGGGGAAACGTCCACCACAACACCCATTGCCCTCCCCTTTCACGCTAAATACAGCGTGAAAGGGTGCCTTATTTACAAGTCAGAATTAAGCCACGTTAAGGCGATAGGCGAGGCCCCTATCACCATCACAACGTCACTGAAAGTGACGTTGTGGTGGCAGTAGGGGCTTGTAAATATGCCCCTATCTGTTTTAGTGTATCTTTCCTTTTCTAGTGAGCTATGTGTCAGAAAAGTCATAATATCACACTTCATCTATAATTGGATACATGCCTCTCTATGAGCATACATTGCTCTGTTACTCAGCATGCACATGCATCAGTACGTTTCTAAATCTGAAAACAGCAATTCTTGCTTTTTCAAAGCACAAAACGTTTCTTAATGGCATACCTACGTCATTTCTCAAAATGTTCTTGTGTGTGTAAAACGTATATTCAGCAATTCTCAAAAAAAGTTACACCCCAAATGAAGCTAGCACAAGAACTCTCAACAGTCATTCTGCACTATAAACTCTCCTCAACTTTAAACAGAGTGTGTTTAAAGAAATACACAACCCTCAACATATACATGACATTTTCATTAGCATTAAAGAACATAGATCACCATGTAAACATATATGTGATTCCATAATAGACATTCACCTTCAAGCCCTCTTCCAAAATTATATAGTTCTCTTCATCTTTCAAGAGTCCCACTGTACATATAACTATCTGCAACCACAAAAAAATCTCACTATCTAAGCATATGCAAACCGCTCATATAAGTAAAAAAACACATTGGCAAACATGTCCTAATACATACCTAACACATTTTACTACTTTACAATACATATACAGGCACAAAACATTTTCTCATATTTTATTTGTGACTACACTACTCCTGTTTAATAATGTGATTAAAAGTACTACAAGTCCCAGAATGCAAATAACATAGATTTATCTATTCTGCACATGATCCTTAGACGTGTAAAACATTCTTAGTTTTAAATACATTCCTCACTGGAACTTTGAACAATACTATACTGTTATTTTTCTGTAAACTACACAAAGCAATAATGGGGCACTAATTAATTTTCCTCTTACTTCCCAAAATATTATGTACTAACATCTAAAACACATACACTCTGATAGATACAGTTCATCTCATATATTTTTTTCATATCACTGTGATTCTTTTTTTATCAAACTCCCATATGCATCTTCATTTCTAATGTGACTTTCTAAAATAACTAAAAAGTTATGTACATACCAGTTAATTGAGTTTGTAGATGATAATGTTGTTTTAGCTCTTTTTAAATAGTTTTGACACAGTTAGGATTTATAAAAACTAAACACAAGAATGGTACATCAATCGCATACAAAGTAACCATAAAATGGCAACCTCTTCAACTTTCCAATCTGTAATCATGCAAAAGGCAGCAAATGAAATCATGTCTTTCATTTTAGAGTACTCTATTGCCACTTGTGAATGGTTAGTATCTGTTAACCCTTTCCCTCTCTTTCAAAAACAGATTCTTGTCTATGTATGTTCGAGAAGTAATTGCAGGAATAACGGGAGTCCAAACCTATATTTACCTTTAGTTTTTTAAATTTAAATACTGTAGAACAGTTTACTATATAGTCCTGAATTAGAAATTAAAATGTATAATTAGATAAATCTTGTCATAACTCCTGTACTTTAAAAAAAAAATTCATTGTGGATTACCAAGCTCCTCTTCTCATGATTGATCACTGTGGTGGCAATGACCTAGGCACATTGACTGGGGTAGGGTTGTAAATCCTAATGAAAGATACTTTTGCAGAACTGATGTCGCTTTTCCCTCACACTGTCTTGGTGTACTCTAATATATGCCATAGACAGAAATGGAAGTGGTCAAATCAATTCCGTCCAAAAATTGACAAAGCCAGGAAACATGTTAATAGAACAATCTGCGTTTTGACATGCATGGAACTTATAGAAAGGATGGGGTGTACCTTACAGACGAAGGCAACAAGGTGTTTCTAAGTAACCTGAAACACTGCATCCGGTCTTATGTGTAGCTGTCATCTACACATAATCAACACAAAGGCTCTTGTCAGAGCCACACTAGTACCCAAAATATTGTTAATTTTCTTTATAAATACCCCTTTTTTGTTGTTTTTGTGAATCTTTGTGACAATGTCACGATTGTTGCGAAAACGTCATGAAATTGCAAAACAAAAGCAGACATTCAACCACCGCCAGCACATCCAAAAACACTAACTAAAAAAATCCATTCTAAACAATGCGCTACACATATTACTATATACATGCTGCTTAAAAACATGTTTAAACTCACATTTTTGCACTTAGGGGCCCATTACGATACCCGGCGTAAATAAATCCGCCAGGCATGGAAGCGGCAAAATTCCGCCCGCATACACCGTCTGAACACCGACCACGCCATTACGATAACACAAACCGAAAACCGCCATCGGCGGAAAAATCACACAAAATAACGCCCGCCATCGTCCGAGTCGGAGTCAAACCGCCCGCCACGGACGGAAACACGCACGACAACACAAAACTGCCCGCCCACACGGCCGACACACCGCACGTGAAATTACGATCGCACCGCCATGAGCGCGGGAAAACCACAAATATACCGCCCGCCAGCGCAAACAACGCCGATGCCAATCGACACGGCAGAAACCATGGCGCCCACGTCCCTGCACAGAAACCATCCGCTCACAAAACCAATAGCACACAACATGGCCAATAAGTCCACACAGCAAGGCACGCACAAATACACAAGCACAGTACACATCCCAAAAACACCCCCCCTGGACAAACAAAAAATACAAAGGCCAGAACACCAGACACAACACACCTGAAAACAACAGACCATGAGGACACACCCACATAGGTAAGTACAAAAGCAGCACTCCCACAGACCACAACCCCTTGCAACATTGCAAACTAGAGAGGAGAGGAGAGGACACAGTGACACAGCAAGGACAGCAGCACACCACAGAAACGCACACATCACAACCACCACCACCACCACCACCAAACACCGGCACCACAAACCCCCTGCACATTACACAACACACACCGCACCAGCACCACAAACACCATGGCACCACAAAGATTGCCCAAGTTCACGCCCATGGAGCTGACGGTCATGGTCGACGAGATCATCAAGGTGCACCCACAAATCTATGGGAACATGGTCCAACACACACCACTAGCCACCAGAAACAGAATGTGGAACCGGATCGTAGACCAGGTCAATGCAGTCGGGACCCTGCCCAGGAACAGAGTCGAAATTAACAAACGGTGGAATGACGTCAAGAGCCTGGTCAAGAAGAAGGAGGGCAAAAACAGAGAGCTGGCTGCCGTCACTGGCGGAGGGAATCCCGCGCTCTTCAAGACCTTCAAAGCGTGGGAGGAGAAGGTGCGAGTCATCATACATCCCGAGATCCTCGCCGGATTAGCAGGGGGAGTGGAGGCTGGTAAGTACAAACTAATGTATACCAGCACACCGCTATGTACTCACATGCACTACCACCATGTCACAGCTCCCAGGGACAAACACCCCCATGTCCAGCACACAATACACGACACACACATGCAACAGACACCACCACACACAGCCCAAACAGAACAACTGTAAGATGCGTGGGGACATGTGTACATTCAGCCAGCCACGTAACCACCAACAGGTCCCCAAATATGCCAGAAGCGCCACAACGAGCACCCACCTCACCCATGTGTCCGCCATAGCTGCACTAACCGACAAGTAACAGTTAAGTGGCAGGAACACAAAGTGCAGTGGGTGGGAGGGTGGACAGCCCAAGTACAACACACACCAGGCCCCTAGTCCCACAGTACAGCAAGGAGGAGCATCCCCCACACCCCACAGCCACGTGTCAGCCACCGCAGTGCACAACGACAGCCGAAAGGTAGACATCACGGTCCACAGCAATCGGTGTCAGTGGGTGTCCAGCCACCACTACGACCCACAACACCCCCCATCCCCACAGACCTGCAACATGGAGCACCCCCGCTTAGAACCATGTGGCATCCAGTACAGTGCACGCCCGAACAACCTGCAGGTGGGAAACTGGACAGGGCTGGATTACTGGAGGCATGAGGGCCGTAACACGACCAACACATGGGACATGTCACGTAGCAGATGAACACGCAGCACCGCCCACCGTCACGAACAAGTGAACAATGTGCACACGGACATGAACAACAGACTCACACCCCACATGACCCATCACAAACACAGCAACACCCAAGGAGCCACGTCTGCATGCACAAGCCACACTGAACATAGTACCACACGGCAGCCACTGTGCAACCCATCACACACAACCGAAACACCATTGAAGTCCAGTCCATGTAGCCCCTACTGCCTGTCAACCACACACCCCACAACTACGCCTATGTAAGACAAACAACACTAGACGCAACAGAGCGGAACTACATAAATGCACACGAACACCACTGAACCCATCAAACACACAGACACACCATGCACATACAACATACCATCCATCCCATCCGTCAGCCCCAGTCTCATGAAAGGCATGTCATCCGCACAGCTGCCACATATACAGCAGTCACGCTAAGACACATGCCCATGACCAACCATGTGCCAGAAGTCAATGAAGCGCACGACACACTGTGAGCAACAACACACAACATGGGCCCCCCCGAGCACTGCAGTGATGCACATGGCACAGGGCAGCACGCACACCAAGGAGATGGGACAACTGCAATACGTTGGCTGGCACACAACCAACACTCACTCATAACGATGCGTCCAATGCCATGTCCAGTAATCACAACAGACAGCAAATATGCAGGCCATGTCAAGCATGCACACACCTCAAACCATGCACTGTCATGCTGCCACAACACATGTCACGTTCGGCACCCATGGCTTACAGCATGTACCCCAAAAGCATATCCCCTCCCAAATGTGAATCTGGGGCATGGCCCCCATGTTGCCATATGGGTGCCTAAGCGTTCCATATGAACCCCAAAAGCAAAGTACAAACCAGACCCAGGATGGGCCAGGAGCCCGCATACACCAGAGTCACAATGAGTAGGGGCACAGCAACACACCCATCGGCATGGCCAATCCGTCCCATGCCACATGTGCACAGCACACAGTCCCATTGCCTAGCACACACAACTACAGATGCCACAGCCACACACTCGCCTCCGGGAAACCCATGTACGAGATTGCACGAACTGCCAATGTCAGACGACAAATACATACTTCGCCAGGTGCAACACAATAACAAATCTCATTCTCTCCACAGGTGACGAACTGCCGGATGCTGGGGATGGAGACAGCAGCCAGCACAGCCAGCCCACAAGCCCCCAACGAGGACACACGGATCTGGAGGATCTGTCCTCCTCTTCGGACACGGACCACCAAGCAGGCCCATCTGGTGTGGCAGGGCCCAGCCGCTCCCCAGGACCCCTCCTACCCACCAACCCATCATCCAGGGATGCTGAACAGTCCCAGCCCCCTGCTGCCACTGTCGTTGCGGCCACACCCACGGTCATTGCGGCCACTACCACTGCCGCAACCGCCACCATCGCCGCACCGACCACCACCGCCACCACCACCACCACGTCTTCGCTGGCACCAGCCCCAGCGCAGGTGGTGGCCCGGCCGACTGGATCCACCCTGGGAGCCACAGCGAGGACCGTGGTGTGCAATGTGGCTAGTGGGCAGGCCGGTGGCTGCAGGACTGGTAGGAGGAGCAGGGTCAGGGAAACGCCAGCCTCCCCTGGGAGCCATGCCCTGCCTCAAATGGCCAGAGTCCTTGGGGCCTATGAGGAGGCCCAAGAACAATGGGTCAGGTCTGCTACAGACACGCGGGAGGTGCTGGGGGTGCTGAGGTCCATGGACGCCCATATGGGCCAATTCGTGTCCCGTATGGACCAACTCGTGGACCTCATGGGCCAGCTGGTGGTGGCGGTGGGGTCACAGGCAAGGCCAGCAACACCACCTCCGCCACCACCTGCTAGGGCGCAGGGTCGGGCAGCAGTGTCCACTTCCCCTGCGTCCACAGCCAGTGAGCACACCTCACCCACCACCAGCAGGTCGCCACCACACACCCCCTCCCAAACGTGGAAGGGGCCGTCCGAAGAGGAAACAGATCTCCCGGGAGGACTTCGCACGCTCCAGTCGCAAGTGAGGCAGCCAGCCAGCCTTCTGCAAGCCTTCCTTGACCAGCCACTGCATTGACTTGCTCTACGATCCCACTCCACACAGCCAGCTGGATGGCATGTGTGTGTTGGACTATGGACATAGAACCAGTGGGTACACCCTGAGCTTCACGCAGCCATGACCGACAGCTCATTGTCACTGCACGCACCACTTTTGTCATCACCTTACACACAATCACATGTCACAGTTTGTAATAAATGCACCTTTTTCACTAACTGCTGTTTGTGCCCTGTGTTTTATTTGTACGGAATACAACGGCCACCTTGGGCGGAAAGGCACCTGATGCGTGGCATGGCAATGGAATCCGGAGGGCCTGTAGGGACCTAGGGGTGGGAGACAGAACAGGAGCACATTCAATGAGTGTGTCACACACCCATCACACAGTACATGTCAACAACTACAAGCAATGTACACACATCGCACAGAGCAATAGGGCACAATGCCACAGTCACCAACAGTGGCATACTACCCTGGCCATGGAGCGTTGACACACTGCACGCAGTGAACATACGGCCACCCTGACACAGCACACACACACCTGCACAGATACAGACACATCATCCGTCGTACATGGACACTCACCGTCAAGTGAAGTAGCGGGCGATGAGCTGCTGGCGCACATTCCCAGCTTCCTCCTCTCCGCTGTCCACCTCACTCGAGCTGTCCTGGTCTGCGGGCTGGGGCCCTGGTTGATCTCCGTCATCCACAATGAGGGGGATCTGCTTACGAATGGCCAGATTGTGCAGCATGCAGCACGCCACCACTATCTGGCACACCTTCTGTGGGGAGTACGCCAGTGCACCCCCGGTGCGGTCCAGGCACCTGAACCTGGACTTGAGGAGGCCAAAGGTACGCTCGACCACACGTCTGGTCCTCCCATGTGCCTCATTGTATCGATCGTCTGCTGGGGTGCGAGGATTCCTCAATGGACTGAGCAGCCATGCCCCATTCGGATACGCAGAGTCACCTGGGTGTGAGGGACACAGAGAACCGTTGCTATTCCAACTGGACAGGGGACAGCATCGCACAACCAGCACGCTACACCACTCCACATACTCACCGACAATACAGCCACGATCCTGTTGCAGATTGGCCATCAGTCGTGGCAAGATGCTGTTGCGCATTATGTGTGCGTCATGTGCCGAGCCTGGAAACTTGGCACACACGTGGGTGATCACCATGTCCGCAAGGCACACCACTTGCACATTCAGGGAGTGCGTGTGCTTCCTGTTGCGGTACAGGTGCTCAGTGGCCTGTGGTGGAACAAGGCCAACATGTGTGCAGTCAATGGCTCCCACGACGTGTGGGATTCTGCCAAGGGCATAGAATGCACCCTTCACTGCCGCCAATTCACGAGCCCTGGGGAATCTGATGTACCTGTTTCGGTACAGCATCATGGCTGCCAGTACATCCCTCAGCACCTTGCTGAACATGGGCTGGGACATCCCTCCTCCACTGCCCACTGTGTGCTGGAATGACCCAGTGGCGAAGAAATGCATGGCGGCCATCACCTTAGCCGTGGGGGTGACAGCAGTCGGATACACCCTGCGGGGACGGAGATGGGGCTCTAACATGGCACACAGTCGATGCAGGGTTGGCCTGTCCAGCCGAAACTTCCTGATAACCTCTGTATCGTCCATGTCCGCCAGCAATTGGTATGGGCGGTCAATGTTCGGTCTCCGCCTGGGGAAAATGGCAGAGGACACATGTCAAAGCAACACGGCACATAGCAATTTCGCATACACATCACTGACATGACTGAGCAAGCACATGAGCCACAGCCCAGCTGTCAAGCTGGGACGGCACGGCCACAATACACTTACACAGGTCTCCCAACAATGGCAATGGCAAGTGAGACATACCACTGCCATGTGCATGCACATGGGGATCTAGGCCCCAATGACTTGCGGGGCGTGCTGATGGGGACTGACTGCATATTCGTCAAGCGGCAACGCCACGGCAACATGAGTGTCTGCTGAGCATGGAACTGCTTCCGAGGCTGGATGAGTATGGCACACGACTGACGACGATGTGGGCACGGGCTGAGCGGCCAATACAAGTGGGACCTGTGGCACGAGGGGATATGAGACAGTAGTAGGTGTCAGCACTGCACCCTATGTACAGCACTGTACGGATCACAGCTCCCGAAACATTGACTGGTGTCCACATTGACAGCCCCATGCCAAGACGGCTGTGTGCTTGCAGTCACACGTCACAGGTGAGAGGTTACATTGCACGTGCCAGGTGGCAGACGTACATAGTGGGAGCTGGCATGTGTGTGCATGTGTCTCCTGTTCAGGATCCACCAGATGGGCGCTGACTCTGTACTGACCATTGGACACAGCATGTTCCGTGGAAGGCTTGTGTGTGTGGGATGGTGGCACTGGATGTGCCTCCGTTGGGTGGGGGCCATGCACAGGGCGGGTACGTCGATGATTGCGCATTGTTGGTCACGGTGGGTGCACCAACTAAGATGTGTTGCCCTGTGTTCAATTCCTATGTCCGCATGATGATGGACTGTGGATGTGGGCAGACTACACATTGGTCGATGTGCTGTCTATATGCATGTGCCTTCACACCAGGCACAGCTGCCCCTGCACATGTGACCCCTGCTGGACTCGCTGCTGGGTCTGTGGAGCTGATGCACCTTCTGTGCGTGGGGCGGACAGCTCTCCTCACTTCCCTCATTGCGCATGTCATGTCTTTGCCGCAGGTGACATGGATCATGGAGGGCCCACATGTACGCGTGGGTAGGCTACACATGATTGTTCACTGGTCGCCACCCCCAGTCAGTGTTTCGAATGGGAAGGTTGTCGTGCTGGTGGTATGTTCGATGTGGCGGATGGGCGGGCCTAGGTGCGGGCTTACATTCCGGACATGGGGGGTAGTTGGATTGGCGACTAGTTGCAGTACACACGGGACACGTCTCTTCCTTTCCACATCTGGGTCATCCCTTGTACAAACTGACAGTGATACAGTCATCTTCGCCCCAGCCCTCATGTCCTCCCCTCGCCCCCCAATATGCATGCTCACCTGCGAGGCTAGCGCTTGCACAGGCAGCCCCAAGCTCGCACCAGAGAGGGCAAGGAGTGTATGTGTGGGTCCAGTTGCACGAGTGGGCTGTCTCAGGGTATGATGTGTGGCGGGACGCCGTCCACCTGCGTGGTGCCCCAAATGGAGACCCGGCCTGCATGGACTATGCATCACAGTCTTCGCCTTCCGGATCCGCCACCTGCGACACCCAGTGGCTGTGGCTGCCCTTGCGGCCAGGCCGCGTCCGTCTGTGGCTGATGGCCCACACATTCACTCTTTGGCCTCTCTGGGGAGGGCTCAGGGGTGGTGGCGCACGCGCTTGCACTTAGTCGCAATGGCATGTGGCGTGGTTGGTATGATGGGCAATGGATGGGATGGTGCGAGCCACCTCCTGTGACGTCAGTGCTGCTCGTGCTGTGGTGCGTCCCCCTACACTTCCATTTGACTTTTTGCCATGCTGGACGTTGAGGTTCTATTGCCTGCGTGATATGACCAGGAGGAGCGCGAGGAGACCTCTCACACACCATGCTCCACTGCCATCCCGTGCCCTGTATCGCCTGTGCGGATTGACTATGTTGGGGTTACACCTGGTCGACTGGGGCTGTGTGTGCCTTGTCAAGGGGCATGGCGGGCGCACAACAGGATCCAGCTTGTCCACAGAGGGTGGGCTGAGGTGCGCCTGGTACCGCTTTGTACGTGTGCCCGGCTGCTGTGCACACACGTGTTCACTCCCCCGACAGGTGTCCTCTCACAATGCCCAGGGAAGCGGTGGTGTACTGTTCATGACCCCTCCCAACACGGCGTGCTCCAACTTGGCATGTGCGCATCTACCCGTCGCACCCACCCACCTGAGCACTGCGTCCATACGACTTCACACGACACATGTGTGTCTTCCACAGTAGTGCTACTCATTTGCGTTGACATCCAATACCAGTGGACTACATGGTCATGTCACGACTGCCGTGTACTTCACATACTCTCATCCTCTCTCATTCGTACTTGTGAAATGAGTCAGCGGAGACAGTTTTGGTTTCAAACATTATATTGAGTCTTCTGTCCTCTGTGATGCAGTATAGTGGACACTACTGGCAGCGGAATACATGTTGAGGATATACTGAGCATGATTACAAATTGGATAGGGTGTGGGGTTACATGTGATTGGCTGTTGCATGTGGGATGTGGGCTTCAGAGTTACATCTGCTTGGCCAAGGCTGTGCTAATGTACATTTACGTATAGCTGCGGAGCTGCGGACTTTGACACAGACGGTATACATGTAGCCTACCAGACCGCTCGGCATCATGGGCACAGTCCATCTCAGTTCCATGTGACAGGTTTGCTGCGGTTGTTCCTCATGCACGCGTGCATGTGAGATGACATCAGGGCATGTGCTTGCGTGCATGCAGCGGCGTGCCACTTGTTGTTGCACTGTGGTGGTTACTGGACATGTCACAGTCACTGGGGTCGTGTTGTTGTTGTATGCACTTGTCGTCCATGCAAAGGTCCTGGTATGGGATTCCCGGGGCGGGGGTGGGAGGGGTGCAGCACCCACAGACTCCAGGCGACCTATTCATGTCCACTGAGCGGTGTGTGTGTCCATGTGCGCTGGATCCATGTCGTGTCCTGGTTGTTCGTGCAGTTCCGTCCATGTGGGTGCGATACACAGAGCCCATGCCACTGCCTCCCATGATGCATGCGGTGTTCCTGGATGTGATGGGGAACAGTGTGCATGTCCCGGTCATATCCGATGTCATGGCGATGTCGTTGATGGTGTGGTTACAGTTGCCGGTCGTTTGGTATGGCTGTTGTGGTGGTGACTGGCCAGTCCGTGCGGAAGCTGAGCATGGGTGCGGGGTTGGACTTCATAGGTCACTCGGGGAACCTGCGTTGTGGTCCGACGTATTTACAGGTTGTCAGGTATGCGATGCCGTCCAGCAGGGCTTCCATGTCATTGGTGGTGTACATGTTTGCCAGCCAATGAAGCGGATGGTGGCTCTCAAGGTGTTGTTCGTAAGTTGTCCCTTGGAGGACCATGATGGGGCATGCTGGGTGACATTCGATGTAGCTGTTCTCGATGATCCGTCGTGTGGAGGCACAGTGGTCCCATTTCAGTGCGGGTGCGATGTTGGCCACATACGCCATGCCCCCATAGGCAGAGCAGGCCCTGTCGTGTGTGTCCAGAGGGAGGAGTAGTGGTAGCAGGTCCGCCTTCAGACATGCCGGGTTGGAGAGGCATATCTCGACGGGATGCTGGTAGGGACACCTCCGACAGTAGAAGACGGGCATGACGCAGCTGAACAATGTGATGCGGTAAGTCAGTCGGTAACTTACGTTCAGCAGGGACAGGAGATCGCATCCCAATGTATGTATCGTGTTGGTTTTGTACAGCTTGAGCTGTTCGGCGTAGTTGGGTAGGTGTGTTGCGGTTGCCATTTCGCAGCGGTTCGTTGAGATGGCGTGCTCCGGCTGTGTGTGCAGTCTGCAATGTGCACGCTCCGGGGTTGCTGTGAGCTCTGTGTAGTCGTAGGGAGACAGGACTTGTGTTCTGTTGGCTTGTTTGGAGGACACGGGCCCTCTTCCCACATGCTTCTCAGACAGTTCAAGGTCAGTGCTGTGTGACTCCTTCCAATTAACTTGCATGTGGCCGACATGGGGGAGTGTTTTCTTCTTTCTTCCCCGTCCGTTGTGTGCTTCTGTGATATGCGCTATCTGCCCTGTGGTCGGTCTCCTCGGCATGCCTGTGTTGGTCTATTCTTGGACGATGGCTGTATTCACCGGCTTCTGTCGTAGGGCTGTGGTTTCGGAGTTGGAATGGAAGGTCATTCAGTGCTGTCTGCTCTCCCTTGTGTGGGCGGCAGGCTGCCTTTCCGCTCTGCGTTGGGCCTTGTGTGTGGATGTTATTCTTGGGCCACCTGTTGTCGGTCCCCGGGCTCTTTGGTGTTCTGTTTCATATGTCTTGTTCATATGTGCAGGGTGGTATGGGTTTTTCAGTGTGGTACTGGCGTTCCTCTTCCCGAAGGGGCCCTGCTTCTCCTAGTTGGAGACCATCCAGTGTCCGTGTAGTCAGAGGGGAGAGGCGAATGAGCCCTTTAGAAAAATCTGAAGGAAAAAGTAACTTGGTGGTCGAAACAAGGAGGCGGGTGCGCCGATCGGATGGCAGCGTGGTAGATGCCAAACTGGAGAGGTATCGTTAGTAAAACCGGATGTGCAAAAGTTACTTTTTCCTTCAGATTTTTCTAAAGGGCTCATCCGCCTCTCCCCTCCGACTACACGGACACTGGATGGTCCTATTGAGCTGGCACTCTGGGCACATCCGCCCTTGTTCGATTCTACTGATTTTACACCTCCGGGTCATGTCCCTTTCCAGGGCTTGACCTTCCCTCACGATTCTTCCCACCGGCTTTCCCGGTCTACTGGCTCTGCGGAACCCAATCCCTTGTACCTCATCCTACTGACACTCAATCCGCTACTGTTAATACAGGAACCCAATCCCTTGTACCTCATCCTACTGACACTCAATCCGCTACTGTTAATACAGCCCTGATGAGTCACGGGAGCATTCCCGCATGACAAAACACGTGTCGGCTGGTTGCTTTCTTTTTGTCGTTGCCTCATTAAATAACTTTCAATATTTACTCTGGTGTTGACTCAAGCAATTTTGAACTCATACGAGACTTCTGGTTCTATTACACCTTCAATACGTGTGCCCGGGACTTTGTTCTCATCTCTAAAACCTATTTTCCGTTTTTGCAGTGGGGCCGGAGATCATGATGACGTCAGTACTCGCGATCCCCGCGAATTCTGTTGCAAAAGCAGGAATTCAATAGCCACCACCGCATTCAAAAATTATAACTAATTAATTAACTCTAACTATCACACTAGATAAATCACTATCTAAATAACTCTTTTAAAACATTAATTAGAATCTCAATATCTCTATACCAGTGTGTATTAATGATCCACTGATATTTTTTTTATATTTCTACCAATATTCGCAGTGTTGCCGTGATAGTCACTACTTCCCCACAATGGTACATTAGGGGGCAGCGCTGGCAATCGCGTTGTCATCGCGAATATTGTGCGCAATTAAAAAAATCAATTTTGAACACATAACTTGTGTCACTTAAATTTCTGAAACATGGGGTCAGAGTACCTTGACTCAGACCCCTTATGTTTGCTTTCACAGAAACTTTTAGGCCTGGGAACCATGCCCGATCGATAAGATGGCAGCCGTAACTTTCTGTGTAGGTTGCGTCCAGCTAATCACAGCATTGCTGTTGGAGCACGCAGTCGCGATTAATCACGAAATCGTGGCTAAATGTCTGCTGCCAGAGAAATCACTATAAATTTCAACAAAAATTTCTCAAAAACTACTAAACGGATTTACACCAAATAACAAAAGGGTCTTTCTTAAACCAATATCTATCTCCCTGCCAAATTTGGTGTAAGTCTGTTCAGCAGTTCGAGCTGTAGGCATGGCTAAAGGTTCCTATGGAAATTAACATTACAAATGCACCCTTATTTTGCACCCCCATTTCTCGGTTCACATTGCACACATCACCCCCAAACTTTCCATGACACATAGAACCTACCTTGATAGGTTTTTGGGAACATTTCATGCAGATTGGTCAAATGACACCAAAGCTATAGGCAAGTCAAAAAATGCTTTTCCTATGGAAACTAGGTCCAAACTATAGCTACCTACTAGCAACCGCCAGTAGGTTTTATATGTATATAAATAAAGCAAAGAAAAACTTTCAAATTCCGAAGAGATAAGGAGGATTACGCCAGCGGGCAAATTTTCACTTTTGCCCGCAAATATGATGCATATAGAAACGCGACAGCAAGTAAACAAAATCAAGGACAAAATCAACCAGGTAGGACCCAACCGCAAGAGGAAGTTCCTTCCAGGTCAGACCTCAGCTCTGCAGTAGAGAGTGAGTCAGAAACAGAGGGGCGAAGAGAACGTGCCAAACAGAGTGCCATCAAACTCACTTTGGGGGAGGAATTAGACTACTTGAGACGAAGTAGAAGGGAGACATTACGCCCCAGGAACCGACCGGCAAAAAACGACGAACAGAGGCCAGAAGGCAGAGGAGAAAAGCAGCCAGAAAGCGCTAGCAACAGGCGACCTGCTCGCGGACGCGAGCGGGGGGTCTGGAAGAACAAATAGCGGAAACATCGCAATTCACCGTGGTGCCATCTAATGAAAAAACAATCATTAATCTGGCGAAAATAAATTGAACTGCGGCGGAACAGCAGCTGCTGTCTTTGGGACTTTCGTACTGCCCAGAGTCAAACTTTGATTACCCCCAAACTCGGGCAGACATTTACAAATTTATACGAAAATTGAAATTAAAAAAGTTCCATCAACTTCAAACGCAATACAAACAAGTGGGGAGCAGGCAATCAATAAATGTTAATACAGAGACTTCCAGCTTAACAGCAGCAGATCTGGGTATATTGAGAGATCTGCATGAGTTGGAACATAGTGCTGGGGCTACGGATGAAGTTTCTAGCCAAGACAGAAATGAAAGGGGCGCCGTAAATTGGATGCCATTAGGCTTGGAGGTTGGTTCCAAACCAGATACACCATTTAAAGTGAAATCAAAGTTCACCCCTATCATGCCAAGAGATTCTTTGGACGTTTTTAATGAGCAAGTGGTGGCGCAGGTGAAGAAGCTAAACATTAACATCAATAAAAGCAAGAGAAAATGGTCTAACCATGAAAGAAAATATGGCCAGTTGATGGAAAAACATAAAAAGGAGAAAAATGTGGTAATAAGGAATTTGGATAAAGGGGGGAACATTGTACTGTGGCCCTTACAGGAATATTTGGATGAGGCCTATTCCCAAATTAACAATATTGAATGTTACCGCAAAAGTTCCCTTTACAAGTTTAAAGCCACTCAGGATCTCTTTTTTAATAAACTATTGGCATGGAAATGCAGGGGTTTGTTGAGCCTTGAGGAATATAAATATTTAAAGAAAGAACACACAACTATACCATCCATATATTTTATTCCAAAAGTGCACAAGAACATCGACAAACCCCCTGGACGACCCATCATCTCGGCATGTGACGGATTACTAGAGAACATGTCGAGATACATGGATTTCTTTTTGCAAGAGCATGTTCATAATCTCAAATTCTATGTACAAGACACGAGTGATTTCATCAGGAAAATTAAGGATGTTCATTGGCAAAAGGGGTGGTATTTAATAGATCTTGATGTATCCTCGTTATATACCTGTATAAGAAATCAAGATGGGTTAAAAGCCATTGAGCACTTTTTGGCAAAAAGGCCACTCAAATATGTACAACATAACAAGATGATAATTGACATGTTGACGTTCTGCCAGGAGAATAACCTGTTCATGTTCAAAAGCCAAATGTATCAACAAATACAGGGGGTGGCAATGGGGGCAAGTTTCTCCCCCAGCTATGTCTGTTTGTTTATGGGATGGTTGGAGGAACTGATCCTCAAAAGACAATTTGAACATACTTACAAAGAGAACATTATATCATGGCTCAGGTACATTGACGATTTGTGCATTATATGGCAAGGAACAGAGAATGAAGCCAGGGAATTTATTGAAGTCATCAATGTTAATGATGTAAACCTGCATTTCACATTTAACATCAGTGATAAAAGCATTACATTCCTGGATGTACAAGTCAGTGTAGTCAATGATATGTTAACCACATCACTGTATCGCAAGGACACGGCAGGTAACACAATGTTACATGCATCAAGTGCGCATCCTCAACACTTACTACAAAGCATCCCATATGGCGAGATGCTGCGTATACAAAGAATATGCAGTGAGGAAAATGATTTGGAAATTAAACAGACAGAAAGCAAAAAGCGATTTTTGAAGAGGGGTTACAAAACATCAACCATTGAAGCCGCTATAATTAAATCTAGAAAGAGAGCTAGGGAAGATCTCTTACAGTACAGCACAAATTCTGGGGGAACAGGCACTAAAGATGGAGACACAATTAAAGAACCCACTAGACTCATTTTGACATATTCGAGACAGGAACAACAGCTACGAGCAATTATAAGACGAAATTGGCCAATAGTTTTGGATGACCCAATAATTGGGGATCTACTCCCAAAACATCCTGCTATAACATACAGGAAAGCGGCATCGATGGCCAATGTGCTTGTAAAGAAAAGCCCAGAGGAGCAGGAACAAGGGGGTGGCTAGTGGCAAGAAAAGGTTTCTTCAAGTGCTTTAGTTGTAAGGCATGTAAGTACGGCTTCAACAAGACCACATATCATACTGCCTTTAGTGACAAGGTACAAGATATAAATCAACATCTCCCTTGTCGAACAGATTTTGCTATCTATATTTTAGAATGCAGTTGTAATTTGGCATATGTAGGTAGCACTAAATTATCTGTTCACAAGAGAATTTTACAACATATAAGGGCAATTAATAACAATGACCCTAGTTACCCTGTGGCGAGACATTTTAAGGAGCGACACGACAGTAGCCTGCAACACCTGAAATATGATGTTATTGATGCTGTCCCGCCCCAGAAGAGAGGGGGTGATCGAGAATCAAAATTAAGGTGCCTAGAAACTCATTACATTCTTGAGCTCGACACAATGTATCCTGGGGGCCTTAACACAAGTGAGGATCTGTACACTTATTTAGAAATTAATAGTTTTAAGAGTACAATATAGCCTCTCATCCAAGTACTGTAAAAACACCAATATAGCCTCTCATCTAAGTACTGTAAAAACACCAAAGAAGAATCTTGACCCAAACTACATATCGGAATTTGTATTAAGATTCAATTTTTCAGGGGCTAGAATGGTTTTAGATAATTTAATTTGTTCGTAAAACCTAATATGCACCTTATACCATCTCAATGGAGTTTTCATAAAATAGATATTTTAGTAGGAGTTTTTTTATCTGGTTTTTAGCAATTGAATTGTATTTATTGATATTTATATGTATTTATATATTTATATGCATATTTATATATGTATTTATTACAATGGTGGGAATCAATTGCTTATAAATTAGAACTGTCATTTAGGAAATAAGTAATGACAGTCAAAATTCTCTTGCCCCAATCTTTGCACATGCCTTTTTGCACATGCCTTCTTGCACTTTAGTTTGTATTGTCAGTACATCCTTGAATAAGACAATTAGTTATAAATAGATGTTACTGACAAATGCAATGCAGATAAGTTTTAAAATTGGTTTTTGCACTAGCACTTTACACGCAAACACTTTTTTGGTAATTTATGTAGCACTTTTTAGTGGGAGTAATATTTGGGCACCAGGCCAATGTTTCAATTTACAAATGTGACATAGGGTTGGAATATGGATTAATGTATCGGCATTTAAGCGAAGTATATATATATATTTATATATTTTTTACAGATCATTAGTTCCGTGATTATTGTGAACATGCAATTCCAACTATGACAATTATGTATAGATATTGGTATAAATATGGAAAGGTGACAAATTGAAACTTTTTTATACTGTGCATTTATGCAAGAATATTTTCTATACACATTGGGGCCGATTCCGATTCGGGCCGGAAATCTCTCCGACCGAGCCGGACCCGGAGAGATTTCCGACCGAATCGGACTCGGGCAGTCCGACCGATCGAGTACGATGCGCACGCATGCCATCGGACTCGAGTCGGTCGGACTCCCATTGAAGTCAATGGGAGCCTGTCGTACAACGCGTACGCGGGCTCCCATTGACTCAATGGGTGCGAGGCGGACAAGGGCGCCCCCTACAGCGTGTACGCGGCGAAGCGATTCGCGCCGTACACGCACAGGTAGGGGGGACCCATGGGTCCCCCCTGTGTGCGACTCGCGTGCCTACGCGTACAGGGGGGTCCGACGCGGACCCCCAAAGTCCGGCTCCGACAGCTTTTTCGAGCCGGACGGCGCGAGTCGATCGGACTGCTCGCGACGCGCGTTGTACTTACCCGGCCGGGAAACGTCTCCATAGCGCGGTGCGAGTCGTGTCCATGCGAGTCGGTCGGAGCGTGTTGAAGCCGCGTTCGAGTCGGTCGGAGTTTTCGCGGGTGCCTGCATCGTACTCGCTCGGCCGGACCCGCGTATGATTCGGTCGGGAAACAGGGCTCCGAATCGGATCCGGTAAATCCGAATCCGATTCGGAGCCCTACCGGCCGAGATCGGAATCGGCCCCATTGTTTTGAAATTTTCAAATGTGAATTTCTTCTATGTCTATTCAATCGTGATTGGACATTGTCACTTTAAAAAGACATCCATAGCAAGTAACGTTGTCATGTGATCAAGGCAGGTGAACTGCCGAAACGCGTCATGGCAGAGCTGTTTTTGGAGAAATAAACGAAAATAGCACTTAACTTGGGTCCACTCTCGTTTGTTCCCGCGGATGGGATCTGGAGAAGGCGAGGGTTTTGCATATATATATATATATATATATATATATATATATATATATATATATATATATATATAGATATATATATATATATATATATATAGATATATATATATATATATATATATATATATATATATCACAACAAAGTGTCCCGGCCCGTCAATGCCCACGACGGGACTGCCCAGGTACGGACCACAGCACACGAACAGATGCAGCAAACTCCAAACTGTTGGTTCTCAAAGCAGTGATTTATTGTCCATAAATAAAACTCCCAAATGTTCCAGGCATAATGCCTGCCACGACGCGTTTCGAACGCTACTCGCGATCTTGATCACATGACTCGCCACATGACAGCTGCCCTTAAAAACGTAACACTGTGCACTATCGACTATAAAAATTAGCCAAAAAGATTGGTAAAAAGTGAAGATAGACTTGGGACACTGTCAATGCTGCTAAATTAACATCATAATTCATGTTCTAATACATTATATAAAATGTGTTGCAGCAGAAAATACAATAAGTTGATTCAATAGATGTATAAAAAAGCCAGGGATAAAAATAAAGAATTCAAAGAGTATGACACTAGTGTGACCAACAATAACAAATGCAGGAACATATAAAATCATACATACGAATACAAGTTTTAAAATTGCAGAATAAAACACAATTTGAGATCAGGCCTCATAATGATAAGCCCAAACACAATTTATAATCTGTAATCCAACATGTTTGCAAACTTGAATTTATAAATATGTATAAAACAAAATATATGTGTCCTACAAACAAACCTGGCTGATTATTGCAAAAAAAGTCCCAACAGTCTATAAAGTGCATGTTTATGTGCAAATAGCAAGTAAAGACCTAAATAGTGCAAAAAATATAAAAAAAATAGCAGCATATAGACGAGAAGCCTTTTGCGGAATCAACATATTAAGGCTCAACCAGACATTTGATAAAGTGCAAGTGCTGAGTAAGACTACGCATAAAGTGCAAATAATGGTCATGATTGTTGATAATGGTTGCAAATCACCATACACCAAAGCAACGGTCCTCAAGAAAATTAAGAACATAGACGTCTCAGTTACATCAGAAATAAGCCAAACCAGTTTAAAGATAGTCAGAAAATAGAAGCAGCATAGCAAGAGATTCATCATGGGTAAACAGGTCAGTACAGTATAAGTATTTTAAAGGAAATTGTGCAAGTCTTCACCCGTGTTGAGACCATTTGGGATCTTAGTGTCCAGAGTCAAGATAAAATGGGACTCTAATTGTCTGAGACTCTTTTCACGGTTACCACCCCGTTTAGAAACTGGTACCGCCCCCAATACTGAATAATGTAAATCGCTGAGGTTATTTTGATGTACCAGCTTAAAATATCTGGCTACGGGGTAGCTGGGATCGGAATTGACTATGGCCCGTATATGCTGTAAAATACGTTTGTGAACGGGGAGCTTGGTACTGCCAATATATTGAAGCCCACAAGTGCATTGTAAGATGTAAATGGCAAATTCGGTACGACATGTTAAATGCTCTTTGATAGAGATTGGATTTGGGCTGAATGCTGTCGAATACTCACTCAAATTTTTACCGAATTTACATGCACGGCATGAATTACATTTAAAAAAGCCAGGCTTAGTCAACCAAGTTGATTTAACAATGATCTCTGGGCTGGTTCTAACTAACGCATCCCTCATCGAGGGAGCCCTTCTGAAAGTGATGGATGGCAAGGGAGGCAGCAAAGGTTTTAATGTGATGTCAGTCAGCACAATAGGCCACTGAGAATAAATAATCTGGCGTATTTTTCTTTCCTGTTTGCTGAAGGCAGTGATAAATCTGACATCACATAAATCATTGCCATGTCTATCATCCGGGGATAACTCTTTGTTTTCACATTGTTTTTTTGGAATTAAAATTTCCTCCCTAGAACTAGAGTTGGCTTTGCTGAGCGCTCTGTCAAGGACTGCCTTACTATACCCTCGACCCTAAAAGCGCTCAAGAGCCTCTTTTTGACACCTTGCCAAATCAGTCTCGGTACTGCAAATGCAACGAATGCGCAGAAATTCGCCGTAAGGGATACTATGAATGAGATGGCGGGGTGTGAACTGTGAGCGTGTAATATGGAATTGCCTGCGGTTTTCTTACGATGTAATTTGGTATTAATGCCGCCCTCGCCAATGTAAACACTGACGTCAAGAAAATCTACAGTAGTATCGCTAATAGTGGCCGTAAATTTCAAATTGAGTAAATTGTCATTGAGCTCTGTGTTTGTGTTCGAGTGCTTCTTAATCAACTGGTGCAAGCAGGAGCAGGATATTTTTGCGGCGGCCATGCCGTAGAGAGAGCACCATCCCGTTTAATGTGGGGGCCACTGGGGTTGATATTTATCAGCCTCTCCATGTGGGGCATGAACACCTGGATTGAGGAAGCGCCTACCTGCTGAGGCTCATCTGTGGGTCTTGAACGCACCAACAGAAAATTTACAAGCAATTGATCGGGACCACAACTCCCAGAACACTTGGCGCTGTCTCATACAGAGCGGCCCACAGGGGGTTCGCTAATATTGTGTATTAAACGGGGAGAGATTGGACCGAGCTTGTTTTCCTTTCCCACAAGCCTTTGAAGAAGAAAGAAAATTTTGAAACGCGTCGGCAGCAGTGGGATATGGCTGTGAAAGGGAGCAGGCTGGTGTCTTCCATACAGAAAATAAAGGGCTTAAGCTTGGAGCTCTGTGTTCATGTTCGAGTGCTTCTTAATCGACTGGTGCAAGCAGGAGCAGGATATTTTTGCGGCGGCCATTCCGTAGAGAGAGCACCATCCCGTTTAATGTGGGGGCCACTGGGGTTAATATTTATCAGCCTCTCCATGTGGGGCACGAACACCTGGATTGAGGAAGCGCCTATCTGCCGAGGCTCATCTGCGGGTCTTGAACGCATCAACAGAATATTTACAAGCAATTGATCGGGACCACAACTCCCAGAACACTTGGCGCTGTCTCATACAGAGCGGCCCACAGGGATCGCGCTTTTATTGTGTTTTAAATGGGGAGAGATTGGACCGAGCTTGTTTTCCTTTCCCACAAGCCTTTGAAGAAGAAAGAAAATTTCGAAACGCGTCGGCAGCAGTGGGATATGGCTGTGAAAGGGAGCAGGCTGGTGTCTTCCATACAGAAAATAAAGGGCTTAAGCTTGGAGCTCTGTGTTCATGTTCGAGTGCTTCTTAATCAACTGGTGCAAGCAGGAGCAGGATATTTTTGCGGCGGCCATGCCGTAGAGAGAGCACCATCCCGTTTAATGTGGGGCCACTGGGGTTGATATTTATCAGCCTCTCCATGTGGGGCACGAATACCTGGATTGAGGAAGCGCCTACCTGCCGAGGCTCATCTGCGGGTCTCGAACGCACCAACAGAATATTTACAAGCAATTGATCGGGACCACAACTCCCAGAACACTTGCGCTGTCTCATACAGAGCGGCCCACAGGGAGCGCGCTATTATTGTGTATTAAACAG
Source organism: Calotriton arnoldi (assembly GCA_963921515.1). Lineage (NCBI taxonomy): Eukaryota > Metazoa > Chordata > Amphibia > Caudata > Salamandridae > Calotriton > Calotriton arnoldi. The sequence continues at coordinate 74,787 of CAWUFW010008727.1, read as the reverse complement.
GGAGAGATTGGACCGAGCTTGTTTTCCTTTCCCACAAGCCTTTGAAGAAGAAAGAAAATTTCAAAAAGCGTCAGCAGCAGTGGGATATGGCTGTGAAAGGGAGCAGGCTGGTGTCTTCCATACCGAAAATAAAGGGCTTAAGCTTGGAGCTCTGTGTTCGTCTTCGAGTGCTTCTTAATCAACTGGTGCAAGCAAGAGCAGGATATTTTTGCGGCGGCCATGCCGTAGAGAGAGCACCATCCTGTTTAATGTGGGGGCCACTGGGGTTGATATTTGTCAGCATCTCCATGTGGGGCACGAACACCTGGAATGAGGAAGCGCCTACCTGCCGGGGCTCATCTGCGGGTCTTGAACGCACCAACAGAATATTTACAAGCAATTGATCGGAACCACAACTCCCAGAACACTTGGCGCTGTCTCATACAGAGTGGCCCACAGGGGGCGCACTATTATTGTGTATTAAATGGGGAGATATTGGACCGAGCTTGTTTACCTTTCCCACAAGCCTTTGAAGAAGAAAGAAAATTTTGAAATGCGTCGGCAGCAGTGGGATATGGCTGTGAAAGGGAGCAGGCTGGTGTCTTCCATACCGAAAATAAAGGGCTTAAGCTTGGAGCTCTGTGTTCATGTCCGAGTGCTTCTTAATCAACTGGTGCAAGCAGGAGCAGGATATAAATATATATATATATATATATATGTATATATATATATATATATATACATATATATGTATATTACCTACTGGCGGTCGCCAGTAGGTAGTTATAGTTAGGACCTTGTTTCTATTCAAAAAGCGTTTTTTGTTTTCCCAATAACTTTGGCTTTCCTTTGACGAATCTTCGCGAAATTTTCAAAACTAGTGGCATATTACACTGGGAAGAATTTTGCTATTTAAAACGTGATTACCCAAGACTACCCATCTTTTACTTACTTCCAAAAATACATAAGGATCCCACCACACCACCAGGGAGACCCATTGTTTCCTCCATTGGGAGCGTCACTGAAAACATCTCAAAATACGTTGACTACTTTCTCAGAAACTTTGTTACAGACCTACCATCACATGTTAAAGACACTAAGGACTTCCTGAGAAAAATACAAACTGTACAATGGGCAAACGATCTCATTTTGATAACAATGGATGTGAACGCATTGTATACTATTATTGACCATGATCTAGGGATAAGATCTTGCCAACATTTTCTAGACCAGAGACCAATCAGGTACCTTGAACACACAAATATGTTAGTTGAGATGATAAGATTCTGTCTCACTAACAACATTTTTATGTTCAACGATGAGATCTATAAACAAACACTCAGCACAGCGATGGGGACATGCTTTGCCCCCAACTTTGCAAACCTGTTTCTGGGGGCATGGGAGGAAGAAATACGCACAGAACCCATTATGCATCCGATGTGGAGCCAGGGTACCACTTGGCTCCGCTACATAGATGATATCTTCCTGATCTGGAAAGGCAGCGAAAAGAGTGCCATCAGATTCATTGAACTACTGAATACTAACAACTGCAACATCAAACTCACATACCACATGAGCAGAGAATCAATTGAGTTCTTAGATGTAGTAGTAACAACTGACGGTGACAAACTCAACACGAAGCTCCATAGAAAGAGTACAGCAGGCAACAGCCTTCTCCATGCTCTCAGCAGCCACCCGGATGTACTCAAATGGAGTATTCCATTCGGGGAACTGCTGAGAGCAAAACAAAAACTGCAGCACAAACGAAGCATTTGAATCAGAAAGCAAGAGTATGCAGAAAAGATTTAAAGAAAGGGGTTATCCCAATTGGGTTATCAAAAAAGCCATTAAAAAAGTACAACAAATAAGCAGGGATCAAACTCTCCAAGAAAAGCCATCTAAAAAAGAAAACAACGCAAGTAGAGTTATTCTTACCTACAATGAAGAATCCAAACAAGTGACGAAAATCCTGAACGATAACTGGAACATCCTGAAAAGTGATCCAGTGATCGGGCAGGACATGCCGGATCGCCCCATGATAACATACAGAAAAGGGAGAAGTCTCAGAGACATTCTAGTGCGAGGAGACATCACTACACAGCAGAGGGAACATCATCATAATCTACAGGGATTTTTTCCCTGTGAACACTGCAAAGCATGCAAATCTAGTTATATGGTCAAAACATATGATACACCCAGCACTACTAAAACCATTAAACAATTTCTTACTTGTAGCACCACTTATGTTATCTACGTGCTAGAATGCCCCTGCAAGATGAGATATGTAGGGAGCACCACTTTTGCAGCGAAGAAACGTATAATGGAACATCTATGGGCTAAACATAACAAAGACAAACACTATCCAGTGGCACGCCACTTTGAGGAATATCATCTCTACAATAGTTCACTTTTGTGATACTTTATCATTGAGCAAGTCCAAAATTAGAAAAGAGGGGGCAACAGAACGCTCCTCCTCAGGAAACGTGAATCATGGCACATCATTGATTTAGAGACAAGAAGCCCATGGGGCCACAATCAAGATGAAGAAATGATCATACACTTACAGGATGAGTAAGGGCACCTAAGTCATTCATCAGCCTCCAATCATCATAACCTAGACAAAGTTGTAAACTAGTAATCTGTGCCTTTACACTGTATCTTTACTTCTTTGCGTGTTTATAGAGGACTTTGACCATGTGCTGGTTCCTATTTTTAATCTTTATTTCTTTTTTTTATTTTACAGGAGGAAAGGAAGGGACCTACACTTACCTGTATGTAGCAGTAAAGGTCACCTACCCTTTTCTTCGAGAACACGAGGAATCGGCACTCGACACGGTTAAAGATAAGATAATAAGTTCACTATTTTTTTAATATACAATATTTTCAGCACAATTTTTACTATATTACTTCACTACTTTTTCTTGATATATGCACTGAATACATGGTTAATGAGAGAGTTCTTTATATGTCCAATTGTTGATGTCTGGTACACCATCGACCTTGGTCTTCATTTGTACATAGGAAGCATCCGCCCAGAGGAATTTTAAGTATACAGATCAATAGCATAATCTACTAATGGAGGTTTGGAAAGACTAGGGGCCCCCGTAGGGTAAGACATGAACTCTGAGACCATTTTGCCACTTGGCGCCTAGAACATGTAACACCTTTTAGCATATTAACAATTCCCTGAATTTGTAATCAGTATGTAGCAATACCATGTATTACTATAGCAAGATGTTCAAGAAGGAATTACCCGATCTAATTAAGATGCTTATGCCACAAGAGCGATCACACCCCCTATCTTTCTTTCTCTCTTATCATTAAACATTTTGGCACGGCAGGATCTCATAATAGAATAGGAATTTGAATATCCGGCTATTAGATTGTGCTATGTTCACATGTGGTAACAAGCAACATATACATGAAACAATTGTATAACTGTTGAATGCAATATATATTATGAAGTAATAATATGTAAACATGCAGTTGGTGTCCAGATTGACTGTCAATTAACCCATTACAAAATGGGTGCCGTTTTACCACAGAAATCCTCCCATCTAGGGAAGTGGATTGTCCTTTGTCTATGTCGATATGCTATATGTGTGGGGGTGTAACCTATTACCCAGTGTGTGAGCAAGGGGACTGTGCTCCTCGAAACGCGTAACTGGTAATAAAATCTTTGCATTTGGATTGTCCCGAGAGAGCGTAATTACTTGGACCTTGACAAAAAAATAAATAAATATATATATATATCCAAGGGAAGATTCACTCCAACAGGAAAGAACCGGAGGGACACAAACGGGGAGCCAAGAAGAAAACCTTTATTCCAGCGCAAGCGGCATGACGCGTTTCGGGTAGAGTCCCTTTATCAAATGCCATACACTGAATACTGCTTCCTGATACTTTTCTATGATCCATCTCACTGCCATTGGTTAGCAGCCCAGCTGAGCCGATTGGTCTCCTGAACACTTAGACGCCGCCTCATGCAGAAGACTGCGTTTACCAGCATGCACCATATTGGCTTCCCGGTAAGTGTTTTGCTGCCGGCTCATGGAAACTGTAGAGTATATATTGTTTGGTTACGTTATATCAATGATCTGTTTGTAGTGTGGAGAGGTACCAGGGAACAGGCTGAGAAGTTTGTCACAGACATCAATGAGAATGACCTAAATCTCCAATTCACAGCAACATTGAGTCAGTCAGCTGTTCCATTTTTAGATACGGAGGTTTATATTGAAAACAATAAAATGGAGACTAGGTTATTCAGAAAAAGTACCTCTGGCAACACAATCCTACACGGAGGCAGTGCACACCCGGCACACTTGATAACAAGCATACCGTATGGGGAGATGCTTCGCCTCAGGAGGGTGTGCAGCAATGATTTAGATTTGACAGTAGCACAACAGGCCAGTAAGCTCAGGTTTTTAGAAAGAGGCTACACAGAAAACGTTATTGATAATGCTATAATCAAATCTATGAAAAGTAGCCGATGTGAGCTCCTCAAAAAATACAGGCCAGATGAGGCTGTAGCGTTAGTAACCAGCAAAAGCGATTTGGACCAAGAAGTTGCCCCATCTAGCACATTTAGAATTATTATGGGCTACAGCAAACAACACTCTGATCTATACAGAATTATCAATCGCAGTTGGCCCATTATACTAAATGATCCAGTCATAGGTCCAACATTACCACGTAAGGCCTCCATCACTTTTAGCAAGGCGCCCTCTATGAAGGATTGCCTGGTCAACACTAGTCCTGAGACCATTGAAAAAACGACATGGCTCCAAACAAATAGCGGCTTCTACAAGTGCAGAACATGTAAATCCTGCACGCATGGTATCAACATGAAGACATACAAAGATGCTTTCAGTAATAAGGAACACCAAATTAGCAAAGTGCTAAACGGAATTTGCAGTATACATACTTATATGCCCCTGTGGACTCAAATATGTTGGTAGTACCAAACTTGCGGTGCATAAGCGTATACTACAGCATCTTCGGGCAATAGCCAATCAGGATAATACATATCCGGTGGCCAGGCATTTTAAGGAGCTACATCATAGTGAAAACCAGGGTCTAAAGTACTTTGTTATTGATGCAGTGACTGCAAGCAGGAGAGGTGGTGAGAGGGAGTCCAAGCTTCGCAAGCTGGAAACTAGATATATTCTCCAGCTTGATACTAAGAATCCTGGTGGACTCAATGTCACGGAGGATCTACATACATGTTTGGTGTAAAAACTGATAGACAGATAGGTAAATTTGAAAGAGGGAAAACAGAGATACTGTTTTTTTAAAGGATAGGAAAAGGTACAATAAATTTTAGATAATATTTTTTTAAATTTTTTTTAATTGTTTTTCCCCCCCCTTTTTTCTATGACTATATGAATTTTAACATCTTTTTAACATCTTTTATTCTGTTTTACCCTTGCTGTATTGTAGCCAAAGTGTACCTCATAGAGACCATCGATATCATTTTTCTAACATGCCTTTAGAACTAGTCGTGTGAGTCGTTATATTTGATTCAATAAGAACATATGTGCTATATAATTATTTTGTTACATGCAGCCTCTAAGTACCCTCTTAGCTATGAGCCGTTTTTACCTCAGCGAAGTATATTGTCTTCTGAAAAACCATAACATTTTGATGAGCCAATATTCAGATCATGTTATAAGATGAAGATAATTAAGTGAAACTCAAGTGAAGACAAGGAGAATAACAAGGACAATTAAGAGCAAAAATGGTAAAAGAAATCTATAAAAAGTGTGGATAATATTAAAAGAAACAAGGGGAATCACCAGTAGTAGAAAAAATATAATAGATGGATCACTGATTTTAATCATCACTAAATACTTTGCACAGCACTAGTTTGCACATAGTAAGTTGGAATATGGAAATGGCAATTCAAGGACGACATACCATTGAATAAAATGAAATAGGGATTTATCCCATTAGTTTTGAGTTTCCCCATATTTGTTCCATAGCATGAATATATTATGTTTAATATGATACATACCAGGCATTAACAATAATGATTCTCACGATAGAAAAATACATATAATCTATCGGTAATGTATGTACACCCTTGGGGAATGAGATCCATAATCCTTTCTGACAAATAGTATTTTATTATTTAAATTAGAAAATTGGTTTGATAACAGGGCTGATGGACTTCTGCAGTCTATATCAAAGTCAACAAGTGTAAGGATAACGATATTCCTTGCACTAATGCCTGTGGATACATCATTAACCAGTACGGGTGGATACATCTATGGAACTGGGAAGGCTAATTACATTATGCACAATATATGCAGTAATAGAATGGACTGTGAATTTTTTAAAATATAGCGTGGTTTGTACATATAGGTTATCTGAGGTTTGTTGGTGGTCTACTATTTCCAGGGATTTATCCTATGAATAATGACATTGAGTATTATGTGTTTAAATTTGTCGCAGGATCTCGATATGGACATTCCCAGACACCAACTTCTATCATTTAAATTGTGGTATTTTATAATGTATTTTACATGAACGCAGTTTTGCACATATCAGCACTATATGCACTTTATCCAGCAAATATTGAGATATGTAGTACAAGAATGTGGAAATATTTATGCTTAATGATTATATATGGCCGCAATATTTTTACCATTTCCATTGTAACTATTGTCACGTGGTGGAATTTGAACAATGCACTGTCACTTTAAAAGCTGTGATCTGCCACTATCACATTGTCATGTGAACAAGGCTCGGACGAGCCGAAACGTTATGGCGGCATATAGCTAATAAATCATTTTTGCACTTACCTGCTGGTCCGTGTCCGTGCCTGTTGTGGAGGTGGCGAGGAGAAGTTGCTGCTGCTCAGCTGCGGAGTTGGTGATATATATATATATATATATATCACACCACAACAGACCTCCGAACAAGGGAGCCTCCGACCCTGCAGGGCGGCTTTGGGCAGGAACAGGCACGGAGCAGCCTGTCAGTCAAATCGCAGAAAAGAGTTCCAAAGCCCAGTTCCTTGAACACCCACGCTTTTATTTGTAAATGTAAATTGCAGCATGCTCTCAGTTCTCTTCCTTACGCATTTCGGCTCCATAGTAAGCCTTGATCACAGGTGAGGTAGCTTATATGTAAAGTGACTCCGTGCTCAATTAAAACCAGGCTGTCACATGACCTCCAAGATATCAAATCATACATATACCAGAATGCACTTTGATTGTTATATGTCCATCTGTAACTGCAGTTCGTTTTCTAAATAAAACATAATTGTGTCTCAAAACTTGCAGCTACATAATTCACAGTTCTTAACTTTAGTGCACAAATATTGAAATGTTAAGGAAGTCCTGGGCAATAATTCAGCCTAGTACGGCAAGTCGTAATCTCTCAATCACACCTCTGAGAATGCTTTTAAAATTCTGACATGATGAATTGCATTGACAAATTGCAGAGTGTCCCAGGAAAAGTCGAGACGAGAGGGGTTCCTGACATCTCAATCCCTTGCTCACCTCCTCGCTCGTGTGCCTGGAAAGTTCCTTTTTGCTGGTTTAGAGGCAAATTTAAACACCACAACAGACCTCCGAACAAGGGGGCCTCCGACCGCCAGTAGGTAATATATATATATATATATATATATATATATATATATATATATATATATATATATATGCACACATATATATATATATATTACCTACTGGCGGTCGCCAGTAGGTAGTTATAGTTAGGACCTTGTTTCTATTCAAAAAGCGTTTTTTGTTTCCCCAATAACTTTGGCGTTGTTTGACGAATCTTCGCGAGATTTTCAAAACTAGTGGGGCGCTCCGGTCAGCTCCGAGGTGATTCGTCAAGTGGGGGCCGAGAAAAAAGGGGGGTCCCAAAACGCGTTTTCCCCATGTAATTTTCCATAGGAAACTTTACACAAAGCTACAGCCCGAACTGCTGAACGGAATTACACCAAATTTGGCAAAAAGGTAGGTCTTGGTTCAGAAAGAGTCCTTTTTGTTAAATGGTGTAAATCCGTTCAGTAGTTCCTGAGAAATTGAAAAAAGAAAAAAGTTTTGATATCTGAGCACCGAGGAGGGTTCGCGAACCCTCCCGAGTATGAGCTCAATTCTGATTGGCTGCCAACACTCCAAACCAGGAAGTGTTGGCAGCCATCTTGTGACTCAGTAACCTGAGTAACAAGAAAAAGGGGAAAAAAGGTTGAAAAACAAGAAAAGGGGGCAGGGTAGAAACACCCTGACCCCCTAGGCCTGCTCAGGGGGTCCCACAAGGACCCCCAGGGCCCAAAAAAGCATTTTAAGAAAAAAAAGAAAACAGCAGAATTTGCGTTGGGGTCGCGAATCCCGCCGAAAATTTTAAAAAAATGAAGCGCAGGCTCCCGCGCTTCATTTTAATGAGGCCCCGGGGTGGGCCAGGTCCCGGGGGCAATGCCACAAAAAAATAGCGGGCGCCCGCGGGGCCCCTGCAGCCCCGGGGACCGCCACCTCCCCGGGGCTATGTAAATTATATGCGTGAGGGCATGCGGCCCTCCCGCAGCCCTGGGGACCGCCACCTCCCGGGGCTTGTTTTTTAATCTGTGGGGGGGCCTCCTAGGCCCTCCCAAGACCCCGGGGACCTCCATCCCACAGGGCTTTTCTTAAATATGCATGGGGGGCACACGCCCCCCCACTGCCCTGTGTACCGCCACCTCCCAGGGGTTTGTACCTAAAAAAAAAAAAATTGTGTGGTGGGCCTCACGGACCCCCCAAGCCCCGGGGACCACCACCTCCTCGGGGTTGTGCATATGATGGGAGGGGGGCCACGTGGCCCCCCTCCAGGAGCCCTTGATGGCCCTGGGGACCGCCACCCCCAGGGCCAGCTCCTGCAATGTCCCGGGGTGCCCACCCCTGGGACATTGCCATTTGCTATGGCAGGGCGGGAGCACAGCTCCCGCCCTGTCATAGCAAACTGCTTCGCTTCATTGAAGCGAGAGCAGGGAAACCTGCTCTCGCTTCAATGAAGCAAAGCAGGATTGCTTTTCCACAAGGGGAGCTGCATGTCATGGATGATTGTGTGCTTGTATCAGTGATTGCACAAGAGAGTAAGTATGTGTTAGTATCTGTATGAATAAGTGAGGTGGTGTGTGTATAACTGTATAGGTGAGTAAATGGGAGTGTGATTGATTCTTTGCATGACTGACTAGATGTGTGAGTAACTCTATGGATGAGTGCCGGTGTGTGAGTGTCTGTATAGGTATAAGAGTGCAAATGATAGTGCTGTATTGATGAGTGACTGCATGTATGAGTGACTGTATGGGTGAATGAGTGTGTAGACCTAGGAATCAGTGAGTGGGTATGTAGTAACTGGTATTGGTGTGTCTATTGTTTCGAAAATGGTAGTCTGTATTTTAGAGTGGGTGTATCAAAGGTTATATTCGGGTGTGAGGAGGTGCATCAGATTATCATGTGAATGATGTCATCAGTGATGTCATCAGTGATCTCATTTGAAATGTCATGAGTGATGTCATCAGTGATGTCAATGACCATGTCATGAGTGATGTAATATGTGACGTCATCAGCAGTGCATTGCGGGGGCGCGAGTTATAGTTAGCTCAACAAACTATAACGGCCGAATTTCTCTGGTTTTGTACGAGTGAAATGTCCAACTAACTATAACGTCCGTGAACCCTATGGTTTTTTCAGTGAATTTCAAAGCTTTTTTAAATGCTAATTTCTAACTATAACGACCCTGAACCCCATGGTTTTTTCAGTGAATTTCGAAGGTTTTTTAAATGCTAATTTCTAACTATAACGACCCTGAAACCTATGGTTTTTTCAGTGAATATATAGATATATATATATACATATAAATATATATATATATAGAGAGAGAGAGAGAGAGAGAGAGGGAGAGAGAGGTAGATAGATAGATCGATAGATAGATAGATAGATAGATAGATAGATAGATAGATAGATAGATAGATAGATATTCACTAAAAAAAACGGTACAGGGACATTATAGTTAGGAAATAGAAGTTTACAGGCCTGGGTGTAAAATTCCGCTCCGCTTGCAGAGTTTGTGGAATTCGACAACTCTGCATTCTGCAGAATATGCAGAGTTACTGATAAACTCCACACTAGAGCCAAATTTGTTTTTTCTGTTGTCACGCTCATCACATCATTTGGCATGTGCAGGGAGTGCAACGAGACACGATTGGTGCTTGCCAGCATCTGGGCATCCCTCAGCAGCCAAGGGGAGTTCATCCTCCAACCAGTAGTAAGCCAGGAGGCGCATTGGAAGAGTTGTTGATGAAGGAGGCGGGGCCTCCGATGACATTTCAGTAATCCAGTTGTGGGAGACTCACTTGTCATAACAATAGGGGTTCTTAGCCCCCAACCCTCAGCAGCCAAGGGGAGTTCATCCCCCAACCAGTAGTACACCAGGAGGCCCCTGTGCAAACTGGTTGAGAAAGGAGGCAGGGCCTCCAACAACATCTCAGCAATCCAGCTGTGGAGACTTAGTTATCGCAACAATAGGGGATCTTGGCCTTCAATGACCCTCAGCAGCCAAGGGACATTTATCCCCCAACCAGTAGTACCCCAGGAGGCCCCTGTGCAGAGTGGTTGAGAAAGGGGGAGGAGCCTCCGATGCCATCTTAGCAATCTGGCTGTGTGGCACTTACTTATTGAAACAATAGTAGTTCTTGGCCCCCAGCGACCCTCAGCAGCCAAGGGGACTCCATACATCAATCAGTAGTGCGCCAGGAGGCCCCTGTGCAGAGTGGTTCAGAAAAGGGGCGGGCCTCCGATGACATCTCAGCAATCCTGCTGTTATTGAAATAATAGGGGTTCTTGACCCCCAATGACCCTCAGCAGCCAAGGGGAATTAATCCGCCAACCAGTAGTACCTGAAGAGGATCCTGAGCAGCGTGGTTGTGAACAGGGGCAGGGGCTCCGATGAGGTTACAGCAATTCTCATCAAGCTTGTTTCTGACCTTTATTTTGTCTTTCTGATTGTTGCTGACCTTTATTCTGCCTCTTTCTGCTCATTCCTAAACTTCATTCTGCCTCTTGCTGTTTGTTTCTGACCTCTATTTTGTTGTGCCTCTTTTTGCTCATTGCTGACCTTTATTCTGCCTCTTTCTGCTCATTTATGACCTTCATTCTGCCTCTGGCTGCTCATTTATGACCTCGATTGTGCCTCTATCTGCTAATTTTGTACCTTTATTTTGCCTCTTTCTACTCACTTCTTACCATTTTTCTGCCTCTCTTTGTTTTTTTTTACCTTTATTTTCCCTCTTTCTACTCTTCACCTGGGACTGCGTGGGAGCATCAGGGCCTCCGCGGTCCAATCAGGCTCCTGACTCCTGCGGGAGCCGGCATTGCTCCCGCAAGCAGGGAGCTGCTTGAAATAGCACCTCCCTGCTTGCGGAAACAATATTTTCATCGGGTTCACTGCACACATATTTGCTTGCAGGGAAACAGATGGAAACTCCTTGTGCCCCCCTCCTTTTTTAATTATAAAATTAAACAGCCCCGGGATTTGGCCCACCAGGGGGGGCTCAATTACAAAGAAGTGCTATTTTTGTACAAAATGTTTGCAGATTTTCGCAACATCGTCATAAATATATATATTTTTTTATTCTTTTTTGCCGTTGCGGGGACTCCGGTGGACCCCAACAGCAAGGCTTGGCAGGGTAGTCATACCCTACCCCTTTTTCTTTTTTTTACATGTTAAAGCCGAGTCCCAAGATGGCTGCCAACACTTCCTGGTGGAAGTGCTGGCAGCTAATCAGAGCTCTGCATTTCCCTGCACAAGCTTGTTATTTTTCGGGAAGTCGTCGCGGCCTCAATTATCACTAACCTTATTTTCTTACATTTTTCAACAACTACTGAATGGATTTACATCAAATAAGAAAAAGCAGAATCTGCATACCCAAACCTATATATATCCTTGGAGCTAAGGAGAATTACAGACAATATATTGAGAATGAATTGAGATCTTCTGTTGAGGAGGCAGTGAAGACGGCTGTTTCAAATGAAAAAGGGACATTACTTCATAGGAGGATTATTCTCCGTGCCTGTATAGGTCAAAAGGCACCATTCCCATTGATAAAGCACCCACACACACGTTAAGGAAAGTAGGGTCTTAAAGGGCCTGACAACGCCCATGAAATGATAGTTAGATAAAAGAATCATCCATTAAGATCACTCCATTAAAATACTCTCCTGGCGAGGGGGGAGGACAAATGACCTACAAAATAAAACTCAGGTAATCCATGACTAGACTCTCACCATTTCCTAAATAGCTGCCTCAACTGGGTCCACCTTCCGGTACCCCACTAAAAAATGCACTAAATGGATGTACAGAATATGCCCCTAAAAGGAAAGGCACAGGAATTTCCTGAGACTGAATGATGATATGTGGTTTTCTAAGCTAACCTACAACCCACAGCTCCTACCCAACAGGTCTGCAATCGAGCCACAAGCGCACCACCTTTGCAGCGGCACACCACCTATTCAGCAGCAACTTCCCAAACAACGATGAGGCCAAAGTGTTCAAGTCAAATATCACAGACTGTTTTTTATGGACATTTTTTCAGCAAACTATTTTTGGACTGTGTTAAAGCAGAAACACCCCCGGGTGCCAGGAGATTGCGGATGTCTCCTCTGGAAATCATCCCAAGACCTGCAATGTTACAAAAGTTATGCACCATTGTATACCATCTGTTTAGTATGGGTGTGACTACATTCATCCATAGCGAGAAATCTACCTAGTCATATGGAGCCTATCGCGACATTTCTACAGCGCTTGCATAGGGACCTTTCCCACCTCACTTACAATTGCACTAAATTGAGCACTAGTATCCTACATGCACTACACAGCGCACTCTTACACAACATTTGTTATCAGCACATGACTACCGTGGGTGCCCAAACATCAGCCAGGTCTTGCTTGCTGATACCACAAGCCGTATGCGGAGACAAGCTTTATTAATCCCAGGTGATAGCCCCCGAAAAAAAAAATGTCTCATCCACTTGTACCTGTGTAGGAAATGGGCCAGGATACAACCTAGTAAATAGAACCCCTTAGAGTAGTAGTAAATGTCACCCAGTATAAGACAAACTCAACAGCACTATACCTTTTCACCGAGCCTAGCGATATTCAAAACCTAGCTATACAGGATGCGCAGGTGGGGCACTATAGGGAAGGACACTATTTGGCCCCGATATTTTCCAGGAAAAAAAATCTTGGAGGTAGAAAAACCACCATACCAGCGCAAAAACACATCTGCTCCCTCCTCTGTCTGTGGTCCCAGGGTGGCCCTTAGCACATCTGGGGCGGTTTTCCTTAATAACAAATGGACCCAGTGCAGGGCCATTCACCTCGATGATACCAGGATAAATGAATCTCGTGGGGAGGGTTGAATACCAGCATAGATACCCGATGTTAGGAAATCTGGGATGCAAAAATAGATAGGGACACATGGATAGAGGGGAAGAGGCAACCCCTAATTGGACACAAATGTACACTGTATTCCTTGTGTTTCAGAGGCACAGGAACAATCCCGCTTGACACAAATGATAATTGTGGAGCAATGCTGCACATACCAGACATGCACTGAGGCACCTTCATGCTGATGGATATATACTGGCAATGTGGGGAATTTGCCTATGCTCAGCTTGTCCCCAGATAACAGGGCCTCTGCGCCCTCATAACCATACACATCCCGACCATGGTCATCCCTGGAGAGGACCTGTGTGAGTTGTTCCAATACCCGCTACAGAAGAAAACAATTATATTGCATCAGGCTTGAGGAAAAAGAACTGCTGATTATTTTGACTGGGCTCAGTAGAAGGACATTCTGGAAGAATTCAGACTGTTTTCTGACACTCAAGTAAATGCGGGAGGGTCCATACCCTTCTTCATCCTGCAAAACAAAAGTGAAAACCTGCTGGTTTCAGATACCAAGGTGGGAAATGCTGAAGATGATCAACGATACTGAGCTGGCTTAAATGTTATCAAGGAAGAACTTGTGGTTTCCTTCAATTGATGGTTTCTTGCAGTAAAAACGCAGTCATCAAATGAATTAAAATGCAAATAACTAGGGAAGTAGTAATGGACACAACAGAAACACACCAAACCTCCAATACTGTGACTGTCATTAAGTATAGGGGTAGATGATGCAGTTGAAAATTCTACTAGAGGTGGGAATATTTATATTGGAAAATACAATGTCAGTGTACGCCAAGATATATGTATGCATAACAATGAACTCACATCACTGTTGTGGAATCCACCTGACATGACCTCGCCATCAAACCCAAGTCAGAAATACATGGTCAGGCAGGCCCTGCGACGTAGGCCTGAAGCAAATGATTGAAAGACCACAGGTGGGGTGGCAAGTAGCCCGTAGATAAAACTTGAACAGGAAAAACACAGATCGATCCCACAGATAGGCAGCAACACCACAATGAACCAAGGAGATTTGCCCCAATAAAACACATTTGGCCAGAGGCATGCACCCTAAACACCATAAATTAAGATGACACATGAAGTCATGCACACTACACACAGTGATCACATGCTCCACATGCTGGACATCTGGACATGTACCCATTGGCCTGCACTGTGTCCACGGTAGAGACCCAGCTGCGCTCCTTATCAGGTGGTCAGATTTATGACTCCTTGACTAGATCCGGAATTCTTTCTCCAAAAAGAATGTACAAACTGTTTTATGACACTTCGTGAATTGTATATAATGAAGGGCAAAACCAATGTACTTGGAGACAGTCTTCAGATCCCAACTCTCTCACTGCTATCACAGCCTCAGTGTTTAATTAAACCAACTCTTACTGTTTTGCCAAACTTCTCTTGTCTTTTATTTTTTAAAGGTAAATTCACATTTGTGCAACGTGTCTTGAAATAATGGAACAATATGCTGAGATTTGCACATTATCCCCATGATTGGTGGGTAAGTGTGTCGTGTATTTCCTACATTTCCCATTGTAGTTTTCCCTATGTTATCCTAATTGGGCACATTGTAGGCCGCATTTTCTTTTGCACATGTTACTATATAAACAAGGTTGCTATTGTGCCACATTGTATTTTCACACAGAACCTGCATATGTTTCCTCGTTCTGTCCTTTTCCTGGGAATTAGTCTGAACACCATAGACAAGGTCAGACAACAATGCTCCTTGTTATTCTCGCTGGTTGGACACTAGCACCTAGACATAACATGAGAATGTAGCGGTTGTTTGTGAGCATACGTCTTGTCATATAACTAAGGATGAGAGTTCTAAAAAACAGACACTGAGCGAAGGTCCTTAGGCAAGAGTACCATGCCAGCTGAGATGTAGAACATCCATCTATGTATGCTAAGGTATGGGGTCTGCCACTCATTCCAAAGATCATTGATATATAATCATTAGCTTCAGTAGAAGGGGAGTTTAGGCTAATCTGTTTTATAACTTGATAGGGCTTTATATGATATATGGTTTGTTACCCATGCTAGCTATATTTTTGCCATCCATTCGTTTTCTAAGTGTTGTGCAAATACTGCATCTTAGAGCACAATTGTGTAAATAACTATTCTATAATTCCTTCGTGTCTCTTGTTTATCTTATTGTGGACAAGTACGTGTGAGAGAGCGAAAGGGTGTGTCCTGTTACCGCAATCCCTGAGAGGATTGAGAGTGTTGTGCTCTGGGGCGCCAACTTACTTGTTTCTCTGGAAAGGTTAGGAGGACAAATGAGGCATTATTGCTAGTCCGACTCGGGCTCATAGATACTGAGGTAGCATGGTGACTCAGTCCCTACATTCTGATTTTCTGTGGTCCAAGCATAGTTCTGTTCCTGAGCAGAATCCCTGCAACAAGTGTAGTTACTATAGTGTTAAAACATATTTTAAATATACCTTTCAGCATTTTCATTTTGCGGACCTCATGAAAGAAAATAAACACTGTCAATCTCATTAGCGATTTCTATTCATACATAGTTTTCTTTTTTTTAAGAAGAATGTGAGCACAGTCGTTCATGCAGAACATACATTTGATATGCACCACTTTCATGAAGTCTAGTTCTGTGTTTTTTATGCACTGATACAGGGAATATGTCAAATGAATTGACCTATGCAGGTTTCAATCGAGTGAGTCCGTGACAGCTGAGATTCCAAAGCGCAGAGTGGTTTCAAAATGCTGCTGAGCTTTCGATGCTTTTAGCACATCAAATATGTCCATGGGTTTTGGATGTACAAAACCGTCAGTTTTCTCTCTTTCATCTCCTTCCTAACTTAAATCCTACCTCACTGTCCTATAATTGTATTTTATATTTAAAATAGTGAATACTGAAGATTAATAATTGTTGCTAGTAATACGAAAATTATATGATCTCAATAAAAATAATATTTTTATGCTGAATCTACCTGCAGAAATGCCGAAATGGCCGTTAGCAGTACATCAGATACGAGTGCATTTTTTATACATGTCAGAAAGACTTTTCATTTTGTCTCTGATTTATCTCAGCTCCACAAAAGTGCAAGCAGCAAAGGTAAAAATGCTTCTTTTTTGTTCTCAAGAAGTCCCTAATTTCCGCTCTACTAGCTAAACTTAATCAGTTAAAAACACATGAAGTACACAATTGCTGGTTTCAAGCCAAATCTTGCTGCAGTCCATATTGTATTTGTATTTGGGGTTTTCTAGCGTCTTGGGGTTGTGGCAGTATTGAGAAAAAATGTTATTGGTCCAAAAATTCAGTGCCTCCAGATTGTTAACAAATAAAGTAAAATACAGATTAGAAGTGGTAAAGTGAGGTTTTAAGGCTTTTCCTACATTTTAATAAATGTGGTGGCCAGCGTTAGGTCAACAGAATGTGATACCCTTGTACTGCTTCAGCCACTGAAGAAAACTCTACCGCCAACATTGACTCGTTATGATAGTAGAAAATATCTCTGATAACTGATGAATTTATGGGCATGACTACCTACAAACAAAACCCTACATAAAAACCCTATCCAACCCAAACTCTACCCATCCCTGAATACTCCTTCCTACCCCTAAACACTATCCAAATCTGAACCCAAAATTCTTCATGGCAATCAATCAATCAATCAATCACAGAATTTGTAGAGCGCACTACTTACCCGCGAGGGTCTCAAGGCGCTGGGGAGAGGGAAGGGGGGTGCTGCTACTGGTCGAACAGCCAGGTCTTGAGTAGCCTCCTGAAGGTCAGCAGGTCTTGGGTCTGTCGTAGGCTTAGTGGAAGGGTGTTCCAGGTCTTGGCGGCGAAGTGTGAGAAGGATCTGCCGCCGGTGGTTGTTCTTCGAATGCGAGGGACGGTGGCGAGGGAGAGGTCGGCGGAGCGGAGCTGGCGGTTGGGGACGTAGAAGGAGAGTCGTCTGTTGAGGTAGGCTGGGCCAGTTTTGTGGAGTGCCTTGTGTGCGTGGATGAGGAGTTTGAAGGTCATCCTCCTGTCGACGGGGAGCCAGTGCAGGTTCCTCAAGTGGGGGTGATGTGGCTGTGGCGTGGTACGTCGAGGATCAGGCGTGCGGAGGCGTTTTGTATGCGTTGCAGTCGCTTGATGAGCTTGGCCGGGGCTCCCGCGTAGAGGGCGTTCCCATAGTCAAGTCTGCTACTGACGAGGGCCTGGGTGACTGTTCTTCTTGTGTCTGTCGGGATCCACCTGTAGATCTTGCGAAGCATGCGGAGGGTGTTGAAGCAGGAGGAGGAGACTGCGTTGACTTGCTTGGCCATGGAGAGCGTTGAGTCGAGGATGACTCCCAGGTTGCGTGCGTGGTCGGTGGGTGTCGGGGCTGCTCCCAGCGTCGTTGGCCACCAGGAGTCGGCCCAGGCTGAGGGGTTGGAGCCGAGGATGAGGACGTCCGTCTTGTCCGTGTTCAGCTTTAGTCGGCTGATCTTCATCCAATCGGCGACGGCCTTCATTCCTTCATGGAGATTGGCTTTGGCGGCGAGGGGGTCCTTGGTGAGGGAGAGGATCAGTTCAGTGTCGTCAGCGTAGGAGATAATGTTGAGGTCGTGCTGTCTGGCGATGCATGCGAGCGGGGCCATGTAGATGTTGAACAGTGTTGGGCTGAGGGAAGATCCCTGGGGTACGCCGCAGATGATCTCGGAGGCTTCGGATCGGAAAGGTGGGAGGCGGACTCTCTGGGTTCTGCCGTCGAGGAAGGAGGTGGTCCATTCCAGGGCCTTGTCTCGGATGCCTGCGTCGTGGAGGCGTACGCGTAGAGTGCGGTGGCAGACAGTGTCGAAGGCGGCGGACAGGTCCAGCAGGATGAGGGCTGCGGTCTCACCGTTGTCCAGCAGGGTCCTGATGTCGTCGGTGGCGGCGATGGGGGCAGTCTCAGTGCTGTGGTTGCTGCGGAACCCTGATTGGGATGGGTCCAGGATGCTGTTTTCTTCGAGGTATCGGGTTAGCTGTTTGTTGACGATCTTCTCGATGACCTTGGCTGGGAACGGAAGCAGGGAGATGGCCCGGAAGTTCTTGAGGTCTCTCGGGTCCGCTTTGGGTTTTTTGAGTAGGGCGTTGATCTCTGCGTGTTTCCAGCTCTCTGGGAAGGTCGCGGTCTCGAAGGAGAGATTGATGACGTTGCACAGGTGGGGTGCGATGGAGCTGCTGGCTTTGTTGAAGATGTGGTGCAGGAAAGGGTCTGACGGGGAGCCGGAGTGTATTGTGCTCATGGTCTTGATGGTGTCCTCGATGTTCACGCTGGCCCAGGCTGGCAGGGGGTCGTGGTCGATGGTGTGTGGCGGGTCTGGTGCATCGATCTTAGTTGGGGCTGTCTGGGTGTTGAAGCTGTCGTGGATGTCGGCGATCTTGCGGTGAAAGAAGGTGGCGAGGGAATCGCACAGGGGTTGCGACGGCGGGATGTCGTTCGTGTTGGAGCTGGGATTGGAGAGTTCCTTCACGATGTTGAAAAGCTCCTTGCTGTTGTGTGCGTTGTTGTCGAGACGGTCTTTAAAGGAGATTCTCTTGGCGGACCTGATGAGGTGGTGGTGGTTACGGATGGCGTCTTTGTGGGCTGTGTGGCTGTCCGGTGTCTTATCACTGTGCCATTTCTTCTCTAGTTTCCGGCAGGTACGCTTGGAAGCCAGGAGTTCCGAGGTGAACCAGCTGGCTCTTTTGGTGGTGTCGCTGTAGGTGAGCTTTTTTAGCGGGGCGAGGGTGTTGGCACAGTCGTCCATCCATCGTCTGAGGTTGCAGGCAGCGTCGTCGGTGTTGGATGGGTCGGAGGGAGGGCTGAGAGCGAGGTTGCCCGAAGTTGGTCTTCGGTGACTTTGCTCCAGCAGCGGCGTGGGATCTGTTGGGTGCGGTGGTGTGTGGTGGGTTTCTGGAAGGTGAAATGGATGCAGCGGTGGTCGGTCCAGAGGAGTTCCGTGGTGTGGCTGAAGGAGACGTGGGAGCTTGAGGAGAAGATGGGGTCAAGCGTGTGGCCGGCGGAGTGGGTCGGTGTTGTGACGAGCTGGCTCAGACCGAGGTTGGCGAGGCTGTCGATCAGGGTGGTGGAGTTGCTGTCGTTGTTGTTCTCCAGGTGAAAGTTCAGGTCTCCGAGGAGGATGTAGTCGGTAGAGGTCAGGGCGTGCGTGCTGATGAAGTCGGCGATGGAGTCGCTGAACTGCGGTCGGGGCCCAGGGGTCTGTAGACAAGGGTGCCTCTAAGGGTGGTGTTGGGGTCCGTGTGGATCTGGAAGTGCATGTGTTCGGCGGTGCTGAGAGTGTCGTCGGTGCTGGTCGAGACCCTGATGGTGTTCTTGTGGACGATGGCAATTCCTCCTCCTACTGCGTTGATGCGGTCTCTGCGGGTGATCTTATAGCCGTCTGGGATGGCCATGGCGATGTCGGGGGCGGAGGAGTCGTTCATCCAGGTCTCAGTCAGGAAGGCGACGTCTGGTGATGATGTGTCGAGCAGGTCCCAGAGCTCGACGGCGTGTTTGCGTGCGGAGCGGGTGTTCAGTAGGATGCACCGGAGGTGGTTGAGGTCCTTCTTGGCGGGCGCCTCGGTGGCTCTGAGGCTGGTGTAGCTGCAGTTCCGGCAGGTGAAGGGACCATGGGTGCGTTTCGGGGCGGCCTTGAAGCAGTTGTGCGTCCGTCCGGGGTTGAGAGCGTGGAGTGTGGTGGCATCGTATCGGCGTTGGTCCTTGACGCTGGAGCGGGGGGCGCGCGGCCCAGGGGTTCTGGCGCTGGGCGCGGTCCAGTCGCGGACGGGCGCAGACGGGCTTGCCTTAGGCGCGCCTTCGGCGGGCCAGCGGCGCGCCCGCCATATATGGGGAGGTGGGAGGGAGGAGCAGCTGGGAGGCAGGGGCAGCAAATGGGCAGTCAGGGGGGCGGGGCCGCAGGGTCGCAGCGGCGGGAATGGAGAGAGGCAGCAAGGGGCACAGAAGGCAAAATGGGCACAAGGGGGGTGGGGGCAGCGAGGGAAAAACAGAAGAAAACACGGGCACAGTACAGTGGGGCAGCGAGGGCACAGAAGGCAAAATGGACAAAAAACAGAAGAAAACACGGGCACAGTACAGTGGGGCAGCGAGGGCACAGAAGGCAAAATGGACAAAAACAGAAGAAAACACGGGCACAGTACAGTGGGGCAGCGAGGGAACAGAAGGCAAAATGGACAAAAAACAGAAGAAAACACGGGCACAGTACAGTGGGGCAGCGAGGGCACAGAAGGCAAAATGGACAAAAAACAGAAGAAAACACGGGCACAGTACAGTGGGGCAGCGAGGGCACAGAAGGCAAAATGGACAGAACAGAAGAAAACACGGGCACCGAGGCCACAAGCGGAGGGGCGAGCTTACCAGCAGCAGCGGGCGGACAGCACAGGCGGAGCTGTGTGGTGGGGGAGCGACCTACCTGGCAAGGTCAAGGGTCGCTCTCCTCACCCGCGCAGCAGCCGCCATATATGGGGAGGTGGGAGGGAGGAGCAGCTGGGAGGCAGGGGCAGCGAATTGGCAGTCAGGGGCGGGGCCGCAGGGACGCAGCGGCGGGAATGGAGAGAGGCAGCGAGGGCACAGAAGGCAAAATGGGCACAAGGGGGGTGGGGGCAGCGAGGGAAAAACAGAAGAAAACATGGGCACAGTACAGTGGGGCAGCGAGGGCACAGAAGGCAAAATGGACAAAAAACAGAAGAAAACACGGGCACAGTACAGTGGGGCAGCGAGGGCACAGAAGGCAAAATGGACAAAAACAGAAGAAAACACGGGCACAGTACAGTGGGGCAGCGAGGGCACAGAAGGCAAAATGGACAAAAAACAGAAGAAAACACGGGCACAGTACAGTGGGGCAGCGAGGGCACAGAAGGCAAAATGGACAAAAAACAGAAGAAAACACGGGCACAGTACAGTGGGGCAGCGACGGCACAGAAGGCAAAATGGACAGAACAGAAGAAAACACGGGCACCGAGGCCACAAGCGGAGGGGCGAGCTTACCAGCAGCAGCAGCGGGCGGACAGCACAGGCAGAGCTGTGTGGTGGGGAGCGACCTACCTGGCAAGGTCAAGGGTCGCAGCCTTAAAACTGCCCAAACATAAATACTCAAAACCCTTTATGAAAGCTATACCACTAAAACCCAACCCTGTACCCCTTAAAACCTCATAACAGTTTGAAATGGATTAAAGTTACCTATTTTTGCAAATATAAGTGCATATATGTATATTTATTTATATGTATTTCTTTGAGTATTTAGATTGATAACACAATAGCCTTTCACACCATAGAGTTACTGAGGTCCTGATTCACAATGGTAAACTTACACGTTTGAGTAAGATTACTATTGTTTGCTATTCACAAAGGGATTTACGAGTAGTTTCTTCATGAGTGCAGAGTCACCACACATAAAAGGTAGGTCTTTTAATGTGCGGAGACTCCAAACTCATAAAGATACAACTCATAAATTCCTTTGTGAATAGAAAACATCTTTACAATTGCAAACTTACACAAAAGTGTACGTTTATCTTTGTGAGTTAGGCCCAGATTGTACAAGTGTGTGGATCCATAACTTAGAAATAGTGTAAGCATTGGAGGCAGTTGTGACAAATCAGTAACAATTAGGATAGAAATAGTGCTCCATGCTAAATAAGGTAAAGGCTGAGTGTGCTTGATGTGGGTTGTAGAGTTATAATTCAAAGTAGGCTATGGCTTAAAATCTGTAAAAAAAAAAGCCTGAAGCTGCTGTTGGCAATACATTATCCACCAGTAGATTTCTGGCCATTAGCCCATAGCTGCAATAAGGTGGTAAGAACAAATTCTATGAAACAAGGATGTTTATATGGTGTGGATATTTATTTCCAGAACTTTACTGAAGATTTTTGTGATTGTAAAATAATATAGTGTTTCGGGATGTCCCTCTGAGGTGGTTTATCTCACAATGGTGTTGTAAACATGACTCTAAGGCTGTATGCCACTGTGCCAATCTCAGGAACATGTGTAGCGTATTTTACAAAATATGGGGAGTTGTCCGTGGGGCCTCACAGAAGGTGCCTTTTCAGTGGCAAATGCCTACCCGTCAACGTCTTGAACTTTTGTAGTACCTTAGTATATATGTTTAATACTCATAAACTTTTGGAAAATAATCACAATCACTGGATGATGTCATCAGTAATTACATCAGTGATTCCATTTGAGATGTCAACAGTGATGTCATCAGTGATGTCACAGACCATGTCATGAGTGATGTAATATGTGGGGTCATAAGAAGTGCATTGTGGGGGTGTAAGTTATATTTAGCTCAGGTAACTATAACTGCTGAATTTCAATGGTTTTGTATGAGTTAAATCTGTGCCTAACTATAACATCCCTTTAACCTTTGGTTTTTTCAGTGAATTTCTACGTTTTTTAAAGATTCTATTTCCCAACTATAACATCCCAATAACCTTCGTTTTTTTGTGAATTTCGAAGGTTTTTTATTTTTTTTCTAAATACCCTCTAACCTTTCAGAGTGAGTGTGTGAGTGGCTGTATGGGTTTGCGAGTGTGTGCATGAGTGACTGTATGGGTCTGTGAGTGGGTGTCTGAGTGGTTATGTGGGTGTCTGAGTCGGTTTGTGACTGGCTGTATGGGTCTGTAAGTGGGTTTGTGAATGGCTGTTTGGGTCTGTATAGTGGGTAGATAAAAGGGGAAGGTTCTCCTGTTACCACCAGTAGGTCACACAAAGCATGATTGCCAAGAGCTCATTTAACACTTTCCTGTACAAAAACAATTTTTAGAGGCATTTTCTTCTTTCTATGTGTGCTGCAGAATGCAGCACACATAGAAAGAGGAACAAATGAGGAGAAATAAACATACTTCTAGTTACACCTCACCTCGGGAGGCATACAGATTTGGTGCTTCCCCAGGATTACATGATTTTGCAAATCTGTATCCATGGGGGTTGCATAAGAAAACCCACCGCAACTCCCCTGGAATTACTCTAGGGTGCAGAGTAAGTTGACAGTGATTTGCACTGCGTTGCCTTACTCAAGATTTATGAGGCCAATAAAAGTAAAGCAAGGTGGCTTTGCATGGCTTCATAAATATAATTAAGATCCCTGCATCATGCATGTACCACTTTATGTGGTGCACAAGTGACGCAGGGCTCTAATTATTTAAACCCGTAATGGCATTAGTGCTGATATTGATATATTCAGGCAGCCATTGTCCCATAAAGGGAGGACTGCAGGTCCCAGAGTGCAAGTACAAAAGTGGAACAGGGCCAAAGTGGGCAGAATCCACCATGTGTGTCTATTCGTTACACCAACGATAGGGAGAGTGTATGAAGCTCAAGTGGGCCAGAATGGAGCTCTACAAAATATTAAAGGATGCATTATGAAGACAAAGTGCAAACTAAATATAAGAACATAAAAAGTATATGGGCAGGAACCTGAAGTTTTACCATTATATATATTCACTGGAAAAAACAAAGGTTAATGGGACGTTGTAGTTAGGCTGACATTTCACTAGTACAAAACCAGAGAAATTAGGCAGTTATAGTTGGCTAATGCTAACTATAACTCGTGCCCCACAATGCACTGCTTATGACGTCACATATTACATCACTCATGACATGGTCAGTGACATCACTGATGACATCACTCATGACATCTTAAATGACATCACTGATGACATCACTGATGACATCATCCAGTGACTGTGAGTGTTTCTAAAAAGTTTATGAGTGTTAAATATATATATGCCAAGGTGTATTGATGAATGAGTGGGTGTATGAGTGCCTGTATGGATGATTTAGTGGATGAGTGACTGACTGTATAAGTGAGTGATTATACGTGTCTCAGTGAATGTATGGGTGAGTGAATAATCTGTGTGAATGTCTGTATCAGTCTGTCAGTTGGTGTGTTAGTGTCTGCATGGGTTGGTAAGTAGGTACATAAGTGCCTATATGGGTTATTGATTGTTTGTCTGAGTACCTGTATGGGTGCCTGAGTGTCTGTGTGGGTAGGTGAGGGTTTTTTGACTCCCTGCATTGATAAGTGAGTGGGTGAATCACTGGCTGTATAGGTTCATGACTGTATCTGAGAGGGGCTGTATGGGTGAGTGAGTGTGCGTATGGCTGTGTTGGTGAGTAAATGGATATCTCAGTGTTATATGGGTGACTAACTGCATATGTGAAAGGCAGTATATGTGAGTGTTGGAGTATATAAGTGACTGGATGTGTGAGTGAGTGATTGTGAGAGTGGCTGTATGGGTGAGTGTGTGCTTATGTCAGTGACTGTATAGGAGAGTAAGTATGTGTTAGTATCTGTATGAATAAGTGAATTAGTGTGTGTATAACTGTATAGATGAGTAAGCGGGAGTGTGATTGACTCTAAGGGGGAGTGAGTAGGTATGTGAGTAGCTCTATGAGTGTCTGACTGTCTATGAGTGGCTGTATGGGTGAGTGAGTGGATGTGTGTTTAGACCTATGCATGAGTGAGTGGTTATATAAGTACTGGTATAGGTGTGTCAATGGTTTCGAGAATGGTAGTGTGAATGTTGGAGAGGGTGTATGAATGGTTACATGGGGGTTTTTGTGGCTGCGTCAAAGATTAGGTGGATGATGTCATCAGTGATGTCACTGACCATGTCATGAGTGATGCAATATGTGAGGTCATAAGCAGTGCATTGCGGGCGCGCAAGTTATAGTTAGCTTTTCTTGTCTTTTAGGATAGTGCTGTCATGTATGCCCCCTTTTTACATACACTATCCCATCCACACGACAATAACAGTTCTGAACAGGTGACCTTTTACCTAGCAGCTTGCTCCTGTCTCTTCAACACCAGGCTCTTAGTATTCTATCATAATCCCTCTAACTGGCGTACATAAACATGTCCTCAGGCACGGCATAATTATTCTGTATAAGGGTTTCCACTTTTTCATCCTTGGCCAACAGCCCGCTGTGCATGATCGCATTTGTTTGGAAAAACATTTATGATTGTTTTCAAAACATATTGATTCTAGAAGAAACCCTGGAGTCACCACTCTAGTATATAAGACCCTTATTCCCCCCTACAAATCAGAGGAAAATTCCTTCCAAGCTGACACTGGGTACTATATGCTGAATCATTAACACTCATTGGCCTGACATCCCTTACGGGGTGTCATCCTCGAAGCAGAGACGGGGTCCTTCATTGTTTACCATCAGGTGAGGGGGATGGTTCTTCCCTAAGGGATTCTTGGCTATATACACATATACATGCTACACCTACATATCTAAGCTTGGTACATTCAGGCAAATTACTTAGGGCGCGCATTTTAGGAATAATCAAGTGGTACTGTTATTATTAACTTGGGCGGAGTACGCGTCCCGGCGCTACGCGGAACTCCGCGAAATTGCAAAAAAACTCTGCTGCGCTATGCGGAGCTCCACGTGCGGGCAGAGTTGCTTGACGTTCACATGACATTTTCCGCCGTACATCAACGCAGATTGCGTGTTCGGGTAGAAATATTGCGCAAACTGCACCACATGATTGCATATGGGCGCGGCCATCTTGTTTCTTACTCTGCTTATGGTGCTGGGGCCTACTTATTCATCCTTCCTTAATCTCTGCAATCCTTGGCTTTTAAAACTTTTTTCCCATATGTTTTATTTATTATCTTACTCTTTGGCTTTCTAAGTGTGTATTTGTGGTTTTTTCTACTTTACTGTGTGTTTTTGGTGAGTTTTATACTTTTTTTTTGCTTTCCTACTTCCTTATTATTACCCAGTCCTTCCTTCTTTTTCCCCGTTTCTTTTTTTTCTCTCTACCCCCTAGCCCCATGGCAGATAAGGGCACATCAAGGTGCAGCCGCCTTCCTTGCGGAAGGCGGCGCCAGGCAGGGGTGCAGCCCCTGCCTGTTTTCTGAAGGTGGAGGTGGCATAGCTGGTTTTTTATATCCAGAGCCACCTCCCCTCCACCCTGGCAGTAGGCGGCAGGCCTGGGTCTGGGTACGGGATGCGGGAGCGCCAGCAGCGCTGAGCAACGGTGTGCTGGGCAGTTTACCGCTGGTCTGGGGTCCGGCGCACCCATCAGCAGTTGGCGCACCACTGGTCTGACATCCTGGACCGAGAGCAGGACCTGCTGGACCTGCTAGGAGCTCAGGTTGCAGGGCTAGGTGAGTAAGTATTAAAATTATTAATTTTTATTATTACTTGTGTGTTCTATGCTATAGCTAATATTTTTTCCCAAATAATAGCAAGCATGCTGCTCACATGCATGGAAGTTAAGTTTTCAAATGTTATGTAATAATCTGTTATTCTAGGCAGGTGCTTAGCTTACTTGACGCTACCCACCAAACCTAGTAATTGAATCGTACTTGTTGCCACTCACTTGAGCTGATGTGATTAGTGATGATTATGTAAGATGTTCTGTAATTTGTTATTTGTAATTTCGTAACCGCATGGTGCATGCCAATGCCACACGGACGGTGCAGGGATGTTTGTGAACAACAACATCCATTTTTCAATGGAAGCTTGTGCTGTAGGCCTTTTTCGCCTGCCACACAAGCTTCCATTGACAAATGGAGGTTTGCGACTGCCCTATGGCCTATGGGTGATCGCATCAATTTGTAATAGACTAGTGCGGTCATCGTGACCTTGACGCCGACCTACGGCAGGGCGGTTCCAGAACCGCAATGGCATCCGCCCGACATCAGTGTAATCATTGTAATAAGGCCCTTAGTGATTGGTGCATTGGCTCATCAAAGGAGGTTGACTTGAGACTGAGAGATTGCAAATTAGATTTGAGAAGAAGCAAACATCATGATTTGTTGCAATTTATTATTAGTAATTCCAAAATGCAGTTTACTAAATTTGGAATAGGAGTGGACTAGGTAGGTCGGTTTTGGAAATTTTGACTACTACTAGTTGATCTGATTTAGAAAAGTTCAATGTTATTGCGATTGCCTTTGCCTGTCGAATATATTTTGGGGAGATATTATTTATTACCACTAATCTTGCATCCAGGGGCAAGAAGAGGACTGAGGCGGGTGAGAGTCCGGGAGCTGGAGCTGGAGGTGCCTCCCAGATTTCCTTGGCCGATGGCTCTGCTGGCCCCAGTAAGTCCTCCTGGTGTTAACATTAATATATTTATTCCCCAAATTTTTCTGCTCCTTTTTGAACAATGTGATGTCTACCCGTTTTATATTATTTTTCCAAATCCTCTTCGATGTATCCATTTCTAAATTCTTGTTATACCTGCATTATCCTATTTACATATTTTTTAAATTTCAAGTTTCTTTACTTGATGTCAAACTGTCTCTAGTTTCTAGTCTGTCTGTAGCGTCCTTTCTTCTGCTTTTTCAGTCAGCTTTCCCTCTACCTTTTTGTGGACTGCCTAGTGGTGGTACTCTAAGACTCAGAGAACCCATTGGTCACATAGTTCTACTGCTACTACTCCTCTGCCGTGCAGATTGCATGCCCATTGCCCAAGTAAGGTATTCTACATCATGTAATAGATGAGAAGGCTTAATCACTAAAACAAGAGAGTGGCAATGGCCACGTTGGACACCCCAAAGTTGTGTCTTCTTATTAGCTAGGCCTAGTATTATTAGCAGCAGTTGGTGAACTGATGACTGTGCACCGTGTCTGGGAGGAAGTAAAAGCAGGACAGCCCCATTGCATTTGCCAACCAAGGCCATATGCCATTTTTTTCTCAAAACATCCGATTCATCAATCAATAGCTCCAGCCACTCCTTAACAGCTTGTCTCTTGTCTTGACTTCAGGCTTATTTTAAACTTTCCACCAACAAAATGCCCAACCTGATATTTTTTATAGAAGATACTGTCTGTAATGTATCAAAATTGTAGTGAATGATTTGTGAGGTGTTTTTTTTATTTTGCTATAAAACAATTAAATGGGGAAGGTGTATCTGGCATCTAGGAAATGTGTAATCTTTTTTTTCTAGCCGCATCGAACACCAGTGCCGGGGCCACCACAGATGGCGCCAGCCAGTCTGCAGATGCGTCAGCAGAAGGGGGGGAGTCAGCGGCAGTGGCGGGCGCTGGTAAGTCATATTGCTTGCTTATTATTGACAAATAATTATAAGCTCACTGTAAAGGTGTAGTCTTGTTGACTTGTGAACAACAGGTGAACACAGCAGGAGTTGAAGTTGAGCTGAGTAACTAATGGCCGCTCCTATCTTCAACTCAGCAGAAAACGTTTCATGAACAAGACCTTTAACTATGGGTTGTTGGAAAAAGGAAGGATGGAAGGGTAAAGGTTGGATGAAATGTATTATATATGACTGAAAGCGAAGGATGTGTGGGTGAAAGCACCAGATGCATTAATAGTACTATAGGTGGCTGATAGCTAGGATGCATGTGTGGGTGAAGGATGGATGAAAAGTTGGTATACGGGTACGGCTTGCCTGGGTGGGAGAAAGTGTATGTGTGAAAGGATGCCTGCCTGGGTGGGTGATTGGAATCCTGTGGTGGTTTCATTTGATTGAAATAAACTTACAGACACATGTGTGGGTAAATGTCAAATGACAAATGTATGTTGCTGAAAGGTTTGTACTTGAGTTCATGAGCTTAGAGTGAGACAGAGAGCCATGCTTGGAACTTTGGATGGATGGCTATATGGATGGATGGGTAGTTTCAATGGTGAAGAGTGGATTGAGGGAATGTAAAAGACTTAAATGGTGGTGAGTAGCAAAGCCAAGGGTGAAGAATAAAAAATAAAATACTCAAAGAACAAGGCAATGATGAATGTAAAAATCCTTGGGAAGGAGAAAGGGAAACTATGGTGCTCCTCTGTAGTGGTGTTCGTCTCACCTTTACTTGCCTGGACTGTTTTTTTTGAGGTTTTGTTTTTATTCAAAGGGTTGAGGAGGTGATATTTCAGACTCCTCACTGGACTCACAGTAGTTTTCAAACGCAACATTATGTATCCTTTGTACCCACCCATCATCAATCTCCTACTTCCATACCCATGGCATAATTTTCAATGTGTTTTGCTAAGAGCATTTTCTATAATTTGACTTTTTTCTTTCTTGATATGTAGCTACTCCTGCTGCTCCAAAAACACAGACCAGGCAGGAGATTGCAGCCCGGATGCGGCAGCAGAAAATGGAGGCCATCAGGGCTGAGTACAAGCGGCTGGTGGCCGAGGCGTATGAGGCAGAAGCTCTTGCAGATGCCCCGGGCCCCAACCAGGCCCCAACAACCACCCCACCATACTGTTGCCGCGGTCCAATGGGCGCCCGCCGGGACCACCACCATTCCACCAGCACTGCTGTCCCCCCTTATTTCTGCCAGTTTGAGCGCCGCATCATGCGAAGGCTGGTGGATATTGAAGCCAGGCAGGAATGGGTTGAGAGGCACCTCCAGAAGCTCCCAACCCGCCGTTAGTGCTCTCTTCAGCCCCTTTTTTAATCTGTTTTTGGGTGGGTGGGTGGGAGTTGGGGGATTGTTGGTTCTTTCTTTATGGACATTTCTTGGACACTACTTGGACATTGGTTGGGGTTAGGGAGAGGGGTGGGGCAGTTGTGGGTTTGGTATTTTGCTCAGGGAATAATAAACTTTTCATACTTTTACAGTTTATGAGTATGAATGATTTTAAAAAAATGTGGTGGGGTTATTGATTGTTTGTTTTACTTCTCAGTACTGCCTTTGCTGCAGCCAGTTTTAAAAATCTGCTGATAGTGTAAACAAAATAGTGATGCAGTACCCTCCCTTGTCCTACTACTCTCTCCTCCTAGTCTCTGCCGTCTACTCTGCTACTAAAATATATTATTATTAACCCCTAAGGACTCGGAAGAGGTGGGGGTGAATTACCATTGTATAGAATGATTGTTGTTCAACAATGATCAATCACCCACAGTTGACTTCTCTTACCTGATTAGATGAAGCGAGGGCTCCATGGTTTCCCAAGGTGCCATCATGGTGGTGGTAGTAGCAGCAGCATGCATTGCTAGCGTTTCTTTTGATATTGAAGGCAAACTCATCAGAACTGAAGCGAGGTTCCACTCTTTCCTAGGTGAACTAAAACTCTAGGATAAGGACACAGAGAGTGGGGACTATTCATCGAAAGGGAAGTTAACAAACTGAAATAAAAAAAACTAAGTTAATGCCGTTATTATATGCAAGCTTGATGGCAGTCACCAGAGACTAGACTACTAGAACAGACTCAGTCTCACACACAAGAAGAGAGCATGATAAGCAATGAAAAATTGAATTAATCAGAACAATGTTGAGCTACTACGAACTGTACGAAGTGGACACGCTTAACCGGCTTAGACGCAAATTAATACAGTACCTGAATGATGATGCTTGCAATGAGATGTTCCTCTGAAAAAAAAAATATCATACACTGTGCTGGGGTGGATATTGTTTAATATATACTGCCAGTGTGCGCTATATGAGCTTAGTTAAGAATAAGATCCTCCTCAACCTGCACTGAGTTGTTGTGTTGCTTTCACCACATCCACCCCACCAAGTGTGTGATCACTTAATGGTGTAAAAATTGGTAAGTCACACCTCATTAAATAACACAGCCTGGGGCAAGGGGGTTAGGGCTTTGATGAATGGTTGGGAAGGGGGATTTGAGGGAAAGGTTTGACAAAGACAAACACTACACATGGACAACACTCATCTTGGCAGCTGACCATCATAAATCTGTTATGGGAGGAAAAGGAAATGCATGCATGATGATGAGTGGTATTAGACAAGTACAGGGCAGTGTATTAATTATGCAATTGTCTGGCTGCCCCCAGGCAGATCCAAGTTACATACATTATATTTATGTTGTGTTGTACCGGGCTTAGAAAGATAGCAAATACAATTAAATTATCTGTAGGTTATACATTATAACCTACAGATAGGTATATGATTATACAATATGATTAAAGAGAAAAAAAAGATACTGTATAAGTTGGGAGTTGCATCTCCACCTTCCTATTGGACTGTCCGCCTGTGAATCTTGGGTGCCTGGTTGATGTGGTTTGGTATGGTAGGTGTGAGTTGTTTTTCCAGTATGGCGCAGGGTAAAGAGCCTGTAGATAGAAAAACAAAAAGGATATTGAAAAATCAAGGAGAAAACAGAAAGTTAAACTGCATAAGGAGTGCAACAAGAAGACTTTCAGACGCATCATGGCTAAATCAGACTCTGTTTCCAGCAGTTACCTCCAACAACAGGCCACCCCCTCCCAAACTCCACTTAGCTTCGGATTTGAGCCAGACAGCACTGAGCACACATACATAGTATACACACAGCAACATAGCATTTTCCAAATGAAGTAAAAAAAATTATGCACCGCTGTCAGTCATACCACACTCGCCGCCCACCACCACTACACAGACATGTAGGTCTGGTCTGTGTTGTTGTTTACCTTTAGGCCACATCAAAGTCATCATCAATCATCCAAATCGGTTGGTTTCAGTGAATTTGAAAATTCCATCTTCTTCTGGTGGCATTTCTCTAAGTAGTCATGCTCACACCCTGAGTTGTTCCATAAATCATCTCTGATCCTCCTGAACTGACTCTGACTGCGAGTATGGTCATGGTGTCCAACTCCGAGTCTGTACCAACAGTGAGTGAGTCCTCCAGACTCATCCGCTCCTGACTCAAAATGCAATGGATTGGCCTGTAGTAGTACAATTTAGTTATTGAACAAGAAGAAGGGAAAGATTGACTTGAGTCACTTTGTAGAATAGACATTCACAACAAACAACAATCACTCATTGTGCAATGCATGCCATCATTTACCTGTTCTTCCGGGCAGTAACTATAGGTTAGGAAAGGATAGATAGATAGATAGTCAGGGCCCAGGGTTGGAGGCAGGCACACATTTGTTTGAATTCTCCATCCAATGTCTGGCTTGAGGGAAATGGCTTTTGGGTGAGTCAGGAGTGGACTTTACTTCTTCATTGACTGCACAGAGTTGCAACCCTGATCCGGCAATAAAAAGATTAGGACGTTGGGGATGGATTTGTGAACCAGAAAGACAGTGGCACACACAAATAATAAAGTAAATAATGTTAGCAATAACTTTTTTTGTTGTTTTTTTGAGGGGTCAAAGAAAGAAAGTAACTGGAAATTGAAAGAGCCTAGTTGTCAGGGAAGTAGAGCTCGTCCTCAAACTCTGGTGGCTTGCCCAGAAGTAGGTCACCTAACACACTACTTCCATGACCTGAGTGCCCATCATCCTGTTCCTGCTGTGCTACTTCAGGTATGGTGTAATCCGGTGGTATAAAGTGCTGATTCATTTTGATCATGTTTAACCTCTCCACGTTTTGGGGCGAGAGACTGGCCCTTCTCACTGTCAGAACGGTACCGGCAGCACTGAAAACATGCACAGCAGAGACACTTGCGACAGGGCAAGCCAGATAGTTTATCGCCAGCCTGTTGAGCACTGGCCATTGGTGCCTTTTCCCAAACCAATATAGCAGGGGGTTTTGATCAAAGTAGACCTCTGTTGGGTCATCCAGATAGGCCTGGACCATCCGTTCAATGCTCATGGGTGCTCCACTTTGCTCAGCCTCTTTTGCCTTTGCCTCAACACTGGACTTAAGCCCTGCCTGTAGAAACCATCCCTGTGCAATGTTGGGGCTGATGCTCCTGTTCTTGTTGATGTTGTTCTTGGTGTTGTTGGTGGTTTTGGCTGCTGTGAGCCAACCGCACTGCCCTCAGGCTCTGAAGTTGAACTTGAAGGCTGACCTGCAGTACTTGTTGTGCCCTGGAGGAGTGGGCCTCCAATTCCTGGCCGTTCTTTTTCTAGCAGACTGGCTTGAACAGCTATCCAAGTTTTGTAGCTAGCAACATCCCCGTCTGAAAAAGGAATGAAAGCGTGCAGTAATGGTTTGTACGGTGGATCAAGAATTGTGGCACAAATGTAATGTTTGGATGACACAATGCCTCTTTGCATCCTTGCATTTTCAGATAAACGAAGGGTTAAGCTCTCCACCAACTCATATGCTTCTTTTTTTCCCTCCATACCTGCATGTATTGCAGACACCCCCTTCAGCTGTTCCTGTAGCATGTGCAACAATGGGATTGCTTGGCCCATAGTACTGTCCTCCTTGCTGACTTCATGTGTGAAGACCTCGAAAGGAAGTAGCGTCTCTGTCAGGCATTTAACTAGGCCCCATTGGTCCATCTCAATGATCATGCCTTTCACAGTAGGATCTTTAGGATGTGCCAGGACAAGTTAATGAAATCACTCTTTTTGTGGAAAGAATTTCCAATTTATTGTTTCATTTTTTGATTTTTGGGTGCTTGACTCTTCACAACTTGATTCGTGCAACACAGAGGCGGATCAATAGATCCCCGTGACAAAAAAGGAAGATTGACAGCCAACACGTGTTTCGCCCACTCACAGTGGCCTTCTGGCCTGGGGCTTCCTCAGGGCGTAATGAATATTAAATTCTAAGCATGTTTATTCTGTTTCTGAAATCCGTTATTGTAACTTTTTGTAATACTTGAGCATTGGGTCTTCATAAACAGGCCCCGTATCGCACGTCAACAGACGTCAACAATCGGCGAGGGCCGGGGAAGTGGTCTCCCATTGTCAAGAACAAGTAACCTTCACCAGATATGCTCTATTAATGCAGGACTGCTGAGGATCTGGACCCATTACCTCCCTTTCACAGCAGCATCCCCTCTTTGCATAACATATTCATTGATTGGTCTGTACTGCTCAAACAGACGTTCAAGCATGTAATAAGTTGGATTCCAACGTGTTGGCACCTCCTGGATGAGTGCTTTAACAGGCATTCTATTATCACGTTGAATGATCCTGAGCTGCTTCCGGGTTTTAAAAGAATGGCTGTAATGTGTGCAGATTCTTCTGTAGGTGGTCAGTAAGTTGCTGACTCTGTCTTATTTTTTCAGAAAGTCTTGAACAATGATGCTAATGCAGTGCGCCAAACACAGGACCCTGAAATAGCCACCATCGGCCATGGCCTTAACTATATTACTGCCAGTTTCTGTGGCAAAAAAGGCAATGTTAAGCCCTCTTGGTCACAGCCATTCAAAGACCTTGCTGTCAAAGTCTTCCAAAATGTTTACAACAGTATGAGATTTCTCCATGGTGAACATGGCTACAGTTGCATATTTCCGAGTGGCATTAAACATTTCAGCAGTGTTAACACCTGCAGATATATTTTCTCTAACCCCCACAAAAGAAATCCAGTCTGCAGTGATGCACATGTAATCAGTGGCTTGGCAACTGGTCCACATGTCTGTTGTCAGGTGGATAGTGTGAACAGCACTCTGCTGCAAAGCTTGTCTAAGCAATTCCAGCACGTCGTGATGTAGTGCTGGACCAGCAACTCTGGCGAAATAGGACCGGCTGGGAACCTTCCATTTTGGGCAGATGGCTATCACAAATTCAAGAAAAACCACCCCTTCGACAAAAGAAAAAAAAGGAGGTCCAGCGCTAACATTTTAACCAGCTTCGCTTGGTACAAACGTGCCATTGGGTGGATGCGTTCATCCTGCCCCTCCGACCTAAACATGCTGAGAATGGTAGCCTGGATTTTTTTTTTCTGGTGTCACTGATGCAGGTGACTTCTTGACGCCAGATGTTAGGCTCAATGTATGTTTTTTCGTTGCGGTACTCTCTTGCCTTGGTCCCCTTGGTGTCTCAGCCTGACTCTTGTGCCATTGCAATGTTGCTGATGTGGGCGGTACTACTGCACTGCTGGGGACAAGGCTGCTTTGTGTAACACAAAAAAATGTCTCCCTCTTGTTCACCTTCCACCGTGATTGGATCTTCTTCTTCTTCATCCCCTCCACCAACAACAAGTGCAGTTTTTTGGCCGCTAAGGTGCACCTCCCACTCGATCAAGTGGTGTTTTCTCAGATGGGATGTTTGGCCTCCGGTACCATAGTGTGTACCAAGCCTACTCCGACTAATGCCTTGTCCACAAATGGAGCATATAGCAATGTTCACCTCCTTCTTGCTAACCAAAAATGTCCAAAACTGGGGAGGTCAATTTTCTGGTGCTGCTAGTGCCACTTGCAATGTCGGATGAACTGGTAGGTCAGCGTGACGTTTGACTCTCTGCAGTACCTACTTCTACTGAGGTGGTTGTGGTGGATGTAGGTCGCTGCCAGCAAAATATGGAAGCTGGAGGTGGTATCGGTGGTATCTGTGTTGGTGGTATCCGTGCCACATCCCTCACAGCAATTTGGGATGGGGTAATGTCGGTCTCAACTGGGGCCGGACTAATGTCCATGATGACTGGCTCGTCATCATCCTCCTCTTCTACATCTACCTCCATAACTCAAAGGCTTTCTGGAATCTTCTTTTTCCCTAGCCTTGTCTCGTGGCGTGTCTCACTCTCAGACTGAGGTGGCTTCCAAGTGACGTCTAGATCATCAGAAGGGGGGCTTGCAGAAGACGTTGATGGACTAATGCTCCTTTTCCTTTCTGGGGATCTGGAAGACAATCGATCTTCTGAAAGAGTGGCTTGCTCTTCTTATTCCACTGCAGGAAGCTTGATCTCCTGAACTGCCCCTATTTGGGGAAGAACAACTACTATTAGGGATGGTTGCGGCTGTTGTTGCCCACTAATCTGAGTTTCCTGCATTGATTGGGTACTACTTTGCGATAATGATAAGTCAATTTCAAAATCACTGTTCGTCGGCATTGGACTCGTGATTAGACTGGCTGACTCTGCGACAGACATGGGCTTGGGCCTACGTTGGTGGGGTGGGTCCACTGATGCGGGGGTGCTGCTCCCAGCTTGCTCCCCCAACTCCGCTGCTGCAAGTGCATTTTTTGGTTTCCCAAAAAAGGTCTTGAGTGACATACCGGTCTTGGTGCTATCTTGAAGATGTCAAAAGACACACAATTGAGGGATGGAATGGACAACAAATCAAAACATTCACCCCCAATCAAGAGATC
This sequence comes from Calotriton arnoldi, assembly GCA_963921515.1. Taxonomy (NCBI): domain Eukaryota; kingdom Metazoa; phylum Chordata; class Amphibia; order Caudata; family Salamandridae; genus Calotriton; species Calotriton arnoldi. Next base: position 38,519 of record CAWUFW010008727.1, on the reverse strand, counting down.
TGGGTTAAATCCATCATTCTTTTGCTCACCATGCCACCCCAGTTTAGACCTGACCATATGCAATTCAGTCTTGACCCTGTGCCTCATGGGAACAGTCCAGCCCAAACTGCCAATCCAGGTCCTCCCTGGACCAGAAACAAGCATCCTTGGACCGGTTTCGGGGTTTCACTACTCATCAGCCAGGATAGCTTGAATCCAGTGGCATAGTGAGCCCAGGACTCACGTCTGTTCATACCCGGCGCACTTAGGGCGAGAAAGCAAAAGTCGCACAATTGATGGACGGAATGCAGAACAAATCAAAACATTCACCCCCAGTCAAGAGATCTGGGTTAAATCCATCATTCTTTTGCTCACCATGCCACCCCAGTTTTGACCTGACCATATGCAGATCAGTCTTGACCCTGTGCCTCACGGGAACAGTCCAGCCCGAACTGCCAAGCCAGATCCTCCCTGGACCAGAAACAAGCATCCTAGGACCGGTTTCGGGGTTTCACCCCTCATCAGCCAGGATAGCTTGAATCGAGTGTTTCTAGTCCAGGAGGACCTGGCCTTACAGTTCGGGCTGGACTGTTCCCATTGGGCGCAGGGTCAAGACTGATTTGCATATTGCTGGGTTCAAACTGGAATAGCATGTGGAGCAAAATAAGCAATGGATTTAGGCCCAGATCTCTGTACTGGGGTGAATGTATGACATTGTTCTGCATTCTGTCCATCAATCGTTGTTTTTGCATCTTGAAGATGTCAGCAGCATGCAGTGGCACAAGTTGAAGAGCTGTCTGTGGTCACACGTCACGTGATGTGGTGCGCAGCAGGACTTCTGTCTGGCAGTCATTGGGAGATGTTGTCTCCTCCTCTTTTGTGCACCTAAAAACAAAGAAGCAAGAAGAACATCAGTGAAATGAGGCATTCATTTTTATGGTTCAATTACTACTAGTACAAACAAACAAATATAATGTATAACTTAGTGTGTGGTCGCACTTATTAGTGTTATTAATATTGTTAAATGTGTTACCTCAGTTATTAAAAAAACATAACAATACAGTGTAGCCATTTGTGAGACTTTGACAACAACAAGGGCGTTCATGGTGTACTGTACAGTACACTCAGGAAGGATAGAAAAGAAAAAGAACAACAACAAAAATACAAATGTAACGGACCCAGTTTGGCATTGTGCATCATGTGGGATGCAGCATTCAGGGAGCTGCAGCTGACAATGGATGGAAGCAATAAGCCAAGAGGAACAAAGGAAAGACATGCAGGCCTATGACAAAAGCAGTAAAGCACACTAACTGCCACCACAAAATGGCCACCAGCCACATGGTCACTCACAAGTCACAACAACATCAAGCAGGAGGCCTGGAAAACAATGAACTCAAGCAGGCTTATATATGGAGTTGGACACAGAGTTTACTAAATAAATTACCCCTGACCCCTGCCAAGGCAAATGTTGGCCCACTATTACAAACACACTCACACACTGGCCAGACAAAAGAGGCATGCTAAACAATGCAGCTTTAATGCAACAATGCCAAAAACAAAAATCCACAGGGCTAAAAAAGGTTTTCAAGTTACAACAACCACACAAGTCCAACAAAGGCATTTAATTAACACACATGAAAAAAAGTGAAATACCAAAAAAAACACATTTTGCATTTCAATCCAATGCCATGCATACCCTAAATGATGTTTAAATTCAACAGACACCATGAGTAGCTCTGGGCCTACTGGCTGAAAGGCCAATTGGCAGACTACTGGGCTAGTGAATTAAATAATTATTGCAACTTGATTTCAAAAGTTGGAGAAAATATAGTGAACTGTGCAACATTTTCCTTTATAAAAGAAGAAAAATTACACACAAAGAAATAACTAGGCCTCTACTGAAACTGCAGGCCACCCACCACAATACATTTTAAAAAAATTATGAAAAGTACAAAAAAATCTAGGTGCATGGCCCCAATCAAACAAACAACACCAATTTTCCAACTTACTTGTGAAGTCCTCAAATCCAACGATATAAGATGCAGCAGACACAAAGAGTAATCCTTCCAGCTCCAAATCCAAATGAAAGTGAACAGGAGATGGACAAAGCACTGGAAGGAGCTTGCTGGACAGGAGTTGGAAACTCTAGGGCACTTCCTTCCCCTTAAAAATAAAAGTAAAAAAAGAAAAAGGACTCCTTGCACAAAAAAGTACAGCCAAATCTGAGGAGTATTTTTTTTATCCAAATCGTCATTTCAAGAAGGTTTTGATGCTGCTCGGGAGAGAACCTTCTCCAGATTGCAGATTCTGCGTGTTCGGGATCGCGTTCTTCACAAAGCTTCCGCTAGAAGCCCGATGGCGCACCCGAATGACGTGTTCACGATCGCAAACTCTCGCGGGACCGTGCGGCCGGCTAGCAAATCTCATGGTGCTCGCGAACGGATTGGAAATTTCGTCGGTGATTGCAGGCACCCGGTAAGTCGCTCCAGTGTGCACGAAAATGCATTTTGGGTGCGCAAACACAAACAAATTCCGCTCCGTTGCGGAGTGCGGAGTTTTCAGGCAACTCCGCGTTTTACGTGGAACGCAGAGTTGTCAAAAATCCGCAAACTCAGCGAGCGGTGCAGAGTTTAACGCCCAGGGTTAGTTTTTATCTGAACGGCTTAGGTTTATCTTATTAGCACTATGGTAGAAATGTATCTACTATTTACTATATTGGTACTTGCAATCTCTTTCGTATGCTTCTGTCTCCTGATTGTCGCAGCAAATATGTTTTGCACAAGACTGACACTAGACCAATAAATACTTATTGAAACTTCCTAGTCGCCAAACTGTGTGCTTTCTGAGAATAAGAAAGCACTTGTGACTGAGCAAAAAGTACAGTACTGTTTTCCACGATCCCTTAGGAATCAGGGTTGTCATCTTCAGTGGTTGCCAGAAACTACCTATACCGTTGTAAGATACAGGCGGGTGGTAGTGGCACTGTAGAGCTAGCTGGTCTAACGGCTGCCATATCCTGTGGGGCTGTCCGGAAGTGGTTTGGACACCAAGGCCTCAGTTTAGGTCATCCAAAACATGCAGGTCCTGGGGATTCCTAGGAACTACACGACAAGCTCAGCTAACTATACCTGCTGAATTTCTCTGTTTTTGTATGAGTGAAATGTCAGTCTAACTATAACGTCCTTGTAACCATTGTTTTTTTAAGTGAATTTCTAAGATTTTTTAAATGATAATTTTTAATTATAACATTCCTTTCCCCTTTGTTTTTTTCAATTTCCAAGGTTTTTTAAAATTCTATTTCTTATTTGTAATGTCCATTTTTTTGTAAGTGAACCTGTAAGATTTTCATACTTTCTTTCTATAATTGGATATTGTGTATTATATTTATATAATTAATACACCACAGATTTTTTGGCGGCACAACATTGTTGCATTTACAGTCGAGATTCTGTCATAAGTAAATGTATTTCACCTACTGAAAAATACACTTAAAGACATTTTTATGAATAAAGTTTAACTCTAAATATGTAGTAGAATATTCCTTTAACTTTTCTTTCTATGATCAATTTAGAAGAAAGCCACCTTCTCACAAAAAGAATTTATTCACGACTGCCAAAGTCATTGTGCTGACGTCGGTAGTCGCGATGGGCGCGTGAGACATATTCTACAGTATATTTAACAGTAGAGGTTTATTAGTATACGTTTTAGACTCATATTTTTCTAGTGAGTTTCCAGAATAATCGCCTCCAAACACTTTTTCCCATTTCCGTGAAGACAGCGGAAGTCGTGATGAAGTTGGTAATCGTGGATAGCACGTGTTTTTCAACAACTCTGAAACTAATATGCAGAGGCATTGTGAACAAGTTTAGTATAGCTGTTCACTATTATAATATTGAAAGTTATGCTTTTCTTTCCATTTTTAAACAAAACTACTTTAAGCTTATATTTTGCGTTTCCACTTCACCAGCGGTAACTGGGAACATGTCGGTAACCGTGAATATCACATGACCAGGAAAGCAAGGAATATCATTGGATATTCTACTTTTCAACAAAATCAATAGGAAGTACACACCCACAACTCCTTCTTGAATCTTCTTTTATAGAACTTCATTCTGAGCAGGTGGATTCATTTTGCTGTGCAAAACATTTGGCCTTTTTTTTGTATCAGAAATGGCAACACAGCAAGGAGTTGAGGGTCAGCAGGAACTAAAGCTGGATCAGGATGTGGAGGAGGCAGACACTAAAGATGTGGAAGAAGAGGAACCTCCGCAAAAGAGAGTCAGTGTGGCATGGGATTCTTTACAGTACCATTAGGTGAATCAAAAACAGCTGCCAACCTTGTGCAATGCACAATCTGCAAGAAGACCTTCTCTAGAGAAACCAACAAGAAATATTCATGTGGAACAACGTCCATGTTATACCATCTAAAAACTCATCATACAAAACCTCTCCAACTGGCGATCAAGCAGAGGGAAACTGGACGACCATCTACTTCAGTGGCAGCAGCAACAATTGCAAGTCAAAAACTCCCTTGAGGTGCGGAGTACTGCAACATATATGGCTCCAGAGATGTCAAGAATGACCACGTACCGCCTGGACTGTAGTGTTTTCATAAGTGCTGGCGAGCTGTCTCTTCACAATGCTGCAAAACAGCATACCTGTTAATTTATTTCCTCTTTTATGTTTTGCACATTTTTCAGTGCACGTTTCTTCAATTCCTGCTTTCCCAGTTGCCATTTCTGTTATTCTAAAAAAAAAAACTTTTTTTTTTACTTTACAAAAGCAGTAAAAAAAAAGGTTCCTGTTGGAACGTCCTTTTACAGTTAAAATAGATAAAGTATGTATGTATGTTTTAATAACTGTATGAGTGGTGTATGGATAATTGAATGAGTGCACAACTGGTGCATGGATGTTACAATGAGCGCAGCAGTAGTGCCTGAGTAAATCTATGAGTGCATAAGTAGTGCCTGGGTGATTGGATGAGTGCAAACACAGTGATTGGGTGATTGCATGTGTGCATGGGTAGTGCAAGGCTGAATTGATGAGTGCTTATGTAGTGCCTGAGTGAATGGAAGAGTAGAACGTTAGTGCCTGAGTGAACGAATGAGTGCATGGATAATAGCTGGGTGAATGAATGAGTGCATGGATAGTGCCTGGGTGATTGGATGAGTACATGGATAATGCCTAAGTGAATAGATGAATGCAAGGGTACTGGCTGCGTGAATGGATGAGAAAAAGGGTAGTGCCTGGGTGATAGGATGAGTGCATGGGTAGTACCTGAGTGAACAGATGAGTGCAAGGGTAGTTCTTGAGTGATTAGATGTGTCCAAGGGTAGTGCCTGGGTGAATGGATGAGTGTGTGGGTAGTGCCTGAGTGAATAGATGAGTGCATGGCTACTGGCTGCGTGATTCAATATGTGCATGGTTAGTGCCTGGATGAATGCACGAGGGCATGAGTGTATGGATGAGTGAAGTGTAGGGCTGGATTATTAGATGAGTGTTTGGATAGTGCCTGACTGAGTGGATAAATGCATGAATAGTGCCTGAGTAAATGGATGAGTGCAAGGGTAGGGCCTGAGTGAATGGATAAGTGCATGGATAATAGCTGGGTGAATGAATCAGTCCATGGGTAGTGCCTGGGTGAATAGATGAGTGCATGGGTAGTACCTGGATCATTTGATGTGTGTATGGGTAGTGCCTGAGTGAATGGATGACTGCATGCATACTGCCTGAGTGAAGGGATGAGTGAAAGGGTAGTGCCTGGGTGATTGGAAGAATGTATGATGAGTGCATCAGTACTGCCTGAGTGAATGGATGAGTGCATGGATAATGTCTGGGTGAATGAATGAGTGTATGGGTAGTGCCTGGGTGATTGGATGAGTGCATGGATAGTGGCTGGGTGAATAGATGAGTACACAGGTAGTGCCTGGGTGAATGGATGAGTAGAAGGGTAATGCCTGGGTGATTCAATATGTGCATGGTTAGTACCTGGGTGAAGAGATGAGTGCATGGGTAGTGCTCGAGTAAATGTATCAGTGCAATGATAGTAGCTGAGTAAATTAATGAGTGGAAGGGTGATGCCTGAGTGATTGGATGAGTGCAAGGTAGTGCCTCAGCAATTGTATTAGTGCAAGGGTAGTGGCTGGGTGATTGGGTGAGTTCATAGATAGTACTTGGGTGATTGGGTGAATGAATGCATAGAGCCTGCATGATTGGGTGAGTACATGGATAGTGCCTGGGTGATTGGATGAGTGCAAGGGTAGTGCCAGAATGAATGGATGAGCGCAAGCATAGTGTCTCAGTGAATGCATAAGTGCAAGGGTAGGGCCTGGGTGAATAGATAAGTAGAAGTGCAGTGCCTAGGTGAATGAAGGTTACATGGGTAGTGCCTCAGTTTCCTTTGTTATGTCTCATCAAACATCCTTCACATCCAGCCACAGCAAATTTACCTCCATCTATGTTTTGACTTACATTACTTCTGAAAGTACAATATTGAAGTATTTCATAAAGACACATCCTTTCCAGATGATGACTTCTTCTTGGATAGTAGGTATCCAGCATGTTATTCGTCAGAATATCTGCACTGTGTGGCTCAAATTCTGTAAGATATTGAATTTCAAGAAAAGACTTCAGTACTCTGTTACTAGTATTGGGAAGCCCTAAACTCACTCATAGAACTCCTCTAGATTTAGAAAACAAACTAGCTGAGCTTAACCGGTCTACACATTCATAGGAGCCTATCTCTTTGTGAGAAAGCATTTTCAAACTAAAACTGTACAATTTCCTCGTAAAACTCTTTTCTGCTGAAATCTCCTCCCACATCTCTTTCATCTCAGTTTTCCCTGACTTTGTTATATAACATGTAAGATACCGAGGAACAGCAATTGAGTTATCTGCAACAAACTGCACATCCATGTTAGCATTCCACATCTTCAGAATCACAGGGTTGTAGTCATTAATGTACAAGGTAGCCTCTGTTCTTCTTAGGTTGTATGTATTTTTCGGTGATTTCCTTGTAAGTGAACATCGGACTGCAGACAAAACGCTGTTGACTCTTCCTCCAAAACGACATCTTGTATATAATTTCCCTTTAGCTCTGTATCTTCGCTGACAGTATTTTCTGCATCTATGATTATGGAATCATAGAACTCGTTGTCTTAAAATGTTGTCACTACTCTCCTTTGGGATGGATCAAGTTACATACTGCTCAATAAAAGACAAAACAGACTCATCACTGTCTGTCCCAAACTTTGGGGCATCTTTTGCCCACAACAGTATGTGAATATGAGGAGCACCGCTGGCTTGGTACTCTTCACACCAAAAGAAATCATTCACTTCACCAAGAGGAGGTTTTGTTTTGTTCAAGATGAAAGCCATCATTGCTTGAAATCTGTGATTAAAATATCTGCAGGGTCTAGTGAGCACAATTCTCCTGGCGTCTTCAGATGAATGTCTTTCATATTTGAATTTGCCTCCTGCAAGAATTCTAGCAGGTCATTCCAAGCATATTCAGCACAACTCAGTGTCAGGAATCAAGTAGGTGCTCCAAGGTTCCTCAACATGCACTTGAGTTTACCATGACACAATACCGATATTCATTAGCCCCACGCTGACATGCCATTAGGTTTATTAAATTGTATTCCAAGGGCTCATCTTTTCCTTGAACTTTTTCCAAAAGTTCTCTTGCTGATATAGGGCCATATTACACATGACTGCTCCGGTGCTAGTTGTTGCTGTACGTCAGAGTATGTGCCCGATGGCATTACAGAGGATCGGTTTGTAATGTGCTGTGATGTTGGCGCAGACTTTGAGCGCTGTGTTTATGTGCGTTTGCGTCTGTGCGCATATTGTATTAGCACACAGACACAAATGCACATAAACACAAACATACTCTGGTGCACAGAGACAACTAGCGCTGGCGCAGTCATATGAAATACGGCCCATATTATGCAAATTAACTGCTGTTTTTAGAATATGATTCACAGCATATGAGAGGCAAGACAAGTCATTCTCAAATAATAGGTGAAATATATACGGAATACACTGATGAAATCTAGGGTCTTCTTAATAAAGTCTACTATATCTATAATCAGCTGCAGGTATTTGCATAGGTCGCTCATCATACCTGCCACCTACTCCAGTAGGAAAAAGATGTGTGAAACACTGAGCTTCTAAACTTTTTCCCACACACTTAATGGAGCTCCTCTTGCTTCCTTCATTTGAAACAGCTTAATGGCATTACAAGTAACCTCTTTAAAATGCAAAGGGGAGATGCTATAATGTTCATACATTTCTTCTGTCCTGGACTGATCCACCTTCTCTATTTGACCTTTTGATGGAAATGTCTGATCCTCCATATGTGTGATATCTTGGAGGATTTCCACATTTCTATAGCAAACATTGTTTTGTACCAGATATAAAGTTGCTTTTTTAACTTTGGCAACATCTCCAACTCCTGCCATATTTTCTTGTTCTTGGTAGGCACACCATTTACAAGAATTACTAGTCATTCCTCTAAATCTCTATCTACCCCTACTGTTTCGATGTTTTTCTTGACATCTAATGACAAATAATCTGGGGCATATTATCAAGGGCTTTATCGCCGATTTAGCGGCACTTTTTGCCGCTAAATCGGCGATTTTTTTAACGCCCTATTAGCAAGCTGTCGCTAACAGGCGTTAGCGACAGCTTTCAGGCGTTAGAGGCCGGGAATTACATCGCCTTGCATGTCAGCGATATTTATCGCTAATGACATGCAAGGTAGGCGTTCCCCACTAAAAGCGACTGTAAACAGTCGCTAACACCACTAACCCCTATTATCAAGGCAGGCGAAGCGATAAAATAAATTGCGCTAAGCGCGTTTATCGCTAGATTTTAACACCTGCTACTGACTATGACTTACCTGTTTAAGGTATAGGAGGTGGATTCTAATGCTGAATCCACCTTAGCGTTAATGCAAGAATATCGCTGGTTTTCCAGCGATATTCTCGTATTTGCCGCTATCGCTGGAAATATTATCGCTATGGAGATAAACCTTACTAATAGGGTGTTATCTCAGCGATATTTTCCAGCGATAGGCGGCGTTAACAGGATTCGCGCTAAGCGCGTTTAGCGATAAATATCGCTATTCCTTGCTAATATGCCCCTCTACCTTTTAGACATTTCTGCAGCTCTGTTGGGGTAACTTGCCTGTCTTCAGCTCCATACATACTATGGCCTGAAATGGATGTATACTTTGAATGAGAATGGACTCATAAATATTTAAACCTTGAAGTGCTTCTGGAATGGGAACCAGTTCTAACTTGTTATGCACAGCTCTGACAGGCATTTTATTATCTTCTAATTTATTGTAGCAGTACTTACATATAACTTGTCAAGTGGACACGTGAAAACTTTCTTCTACAAATAAGAACAGTGCACACTTTTGGCAGTTATCATTATTCTCTATTTAACTTTTTAAATATAAGTCAACAGTCCACGTTTGATTCTTGCAGTGAGTGCGTCTACAGCATATACAAACATACTGTGGATTTTCAGCACATACTGTCTTAAATTTTGTAATCTCTATTTCAAAACTCTCAACTGTAGTAGCTGTGTCCTGTTCTACAACTCCTCCTGTTATCAATTCTTCAATTTCCCTGCAGTCCTGTTCTGGACCAAAGAAACGAAACTGCACATCATCACAAACCTTTTCTACCTCTGCCACAGTACCATGCAACAGTGCCCTATTCATTTCTCCTAAACATAAAGCAGGAGTTTTCACATAATACAGCCTCCTAACTAAAGTTCTCATTGTTGAGTAGTGTACAGCTAACATCCTAAAATGATGAAATGTGCTATGGCATACTTTCTTTGATCAACAAGTTAGTGAATGTCCCTGGAAAGTTGTATCCTTTCTCAGCTTGCAAGGATCCAAACCTTTTAAAGTTCTTATTTTGTGTTTTAAACTTCGCGTTGGGAATATACATAGGAATTTCCTTAATATATCAATGGATTGCTGTCTGATTCTACAAATACTACTACAATTCCATATGTATACAGGGGCCTGACTAAGCCTCCCTTGTACCTCTTCTGCAATAACTTCTTCTACATTTCTCAGTACAATCACCTCTTTTCCTATAGGACTGCCATTCTTCATTTCATAACATCGTCCGCTTTCATCAATAGCATGGACTAAGCTGTTATCCTGGAGATAGCTTTCTTCATTAAAGAAATGCTCTGTACTAGAAGTATGCATACATTCATCCACTAAAACGGTATAAAAGTTACTTCTATTCACTAATCTTACTTCTATTCACTTTTCTTCTGGTTTTGTCTTTTCATGCACAACACAATTTTGTCAAGATTGTTCATTCTATTTAGAATCAAAATAAAAGCTTCCTCTTCAAAGCAAAGGCCTTATCAACTACTCTCTAAATGTGTTGTCTCTGTTTCAGTGTCTCTCTCCTTCTTCTATACTTCTTCATAGCTCTCTGCAGATTTATAACCACTCTACTGCGAAACATTCTGGCTCTGATTTCTTTAAATTGCTTCTGTCTCCTGGTTAAGGTACGTACGTCCATGTCTTTTACAATCTTTTCTGTTCTTGCAATGTACAGTTTGTCCACTCTCATTGTTTCTCATAGTCATAATTTCATTTTCTTTATTTTGTATTTTTTGTTAGTAAGTGAATATATACTTTTAAGAAATGACTTTGTCCTCTTACCAATAGCTCTTTTTTCTTTCACCACTTTTTCAGTATTTTGCCCCTTTTGTAACTCATTTCTGCCAACATACTGTAGTTGCTTCTGTTGCTTTTTCATCCGAGCTTTTGTAGGCATCAAACTGTGTCTAGTTATGTAGATATTGTTCTGTAAAAAAAAAGTATATTTTAATATTTACCCTAGCCAAACTAACCATTAATTTACTACTAACTTACACATAATACAAAAACTGTTTTCATGTAAAGTTGCAGTTTTAAATCTACAGATGAACATAGAAATATTACTAAATGCACTTACTTCAATATAACAAACACAGGGCAAAACACAAAACTTTATTTATTAGTTACATTTTAACATTTTAGTACAACATAGCTACAGCATATCTCACTTCTCACTCATACATGGTGAAAAAACAGTTTATCCCTTCTATAGTAAATTTTATAATGAGCATCAAGGCAAGAAGGCATATTTACAAGCCCCATGCGCTTTCCGGAACGTCAGTTTTTTTGACACACCTATAATCATCACTGCTGTTTCCTGCCTGAGGGAGGGGGAGCGGAGCTGGACTGCAAGCTCCAGGCTCCCTGTGGCCTCTGACGCCACCATCACTGACATTTCGCGCCAGGAGGCGCGTATAAAATCAACACCGGGCTCCCGCAGCGCGGTACGCCCGTAATCATCACTGCTGTTTCCTGCCTGAGGGAGGGGGAGCGGAGCTGGACTGCAAGCTCCAGGCTTCCTGTGGCCTCTGACGCCACCACCACCGACATTTCACGCCAGGAGGTGCGTATAAAATAAACACCGGGCTCCCGCAGCACGGGACGCCCGTAATCATCACTGCTGTTTCCTGCCTGAGGGAGGGGGAGCGGAGATGGACTGCAAGCTCCAGGCTCCCTGTGACCTCTGACGCCACCACCACCGACATTTCGCGCCAGGAGGCGCATATAAAATCAACACCGGGCTCCCGCAGTGCGCGACGCGCGCGGGTGTGCCCGGGCAAAGCCCGGGCCAAGGGCAGGCCCGTCTGCGCCTGTCAGTGACCGACAGAGGCCGGACAGGGTATCCCCTCTTACGTTTTGGAGCCAGAATGGGTAAGCGCAGATTGCCTTCCTCGAATGATATGTTGAAGACGAAAGCAAAGGTCCCCCTTATTTGTGCCTCCATAATATCTTACCTAACGACTGCTGTGGGTGTCATTACATCTGAAATTCATAATGTGGAAGCCCAATTGGCTATGGGAGGGGAGGCAGTTGTTAGTAACCCCCATCAGTTGGTAGCCCCGTTGAATGAGATCTCAAATCCTGATCCTGCTGAGGCTCCTCTGGTGGAAGCTTGTGGTTTAACACGGGACAGTATCTCTTCATTGAACACATATCCGGAAACAACAATTAGAGATGTTGATAGCCCGGACAAAATCCTATCTAAGGAGTCTGTTTCTGCTCCTGTAAGGAAAAAGAGAAAGAAGGGCACCAAGCTGGGATTGAACAATAAGGAGCTGATAATGCAGGAGGGGGCAAGAAGCCGCTTAACTGTGGAGGAGCGGCCGCCCATCCACCCTGTAAACAACACGGACTTAATTTAACCCATATTGACACTCTGTTTGATACATTAAGAGTAGAGATAATTAATTGCATGAAATTTGGGATTGAGGGAATCATGAAGAAATTATCTTGTCTAGAAAGAAAATGGGAAGGTGTGACATGTCCTCATGATATTACCAGGGAATTGGACGGAAATACACAATGTAGTAAACCGCTTTGTAACAAGAATACTCTACATGTTACCAAGGGGACACCCCTGGGGGATGGTTGTGCAATTGCCCCTCACTCAGGGATTACGCCTGGGAAGTCCTCCCAAGAAGCCGAAATAAGTGATAATCAGGTTGGGTTACCTAGGAAGTCGGAAATAAGATCAAAGGCGGAAATCGCAATTTAAAGGGGGGGGTAAACCAGGCTAGGCTCCATCTGCCACCTGAAGCCACTCCACTGGTGGCAGTTTTAACCGGGGTACCCCCTCTTAAGGAAAATGTTGTGGAAGTACCTGATGAGTTAATTTGCAAAGTTAAATTCTGGTGCGCTTTGCACTCTGAAGGAGGATTTAATGCATCTTCACATGTTATTATGGCCAGACGGGTCGGGTAGGTAGGTCCCTGCTCTAAACAGAAGGAGGGTGATTGTGTTGTTATTAATTTTGACCAGAGGGATATTGCGGGCTTGCTTTTTCAAGGTAACAAAAATTGGGGCCAAGAGGGTATTATTGCACTCCCTTTAGGCTTTTTTTACCCGCCTAAAATTTTTGATCGACCGAACAACTTCACTCCCCTTTTTAACCGGCAATTAGACACACACAGGTATGAACCGGACATTAGTTTTATGCCCAGGGGTGACCATCACTCTCAGAAGGGTATAGGTGGAATTCCTGCTGCTCCCCTAACCTTAGGGAAAGATGCAGGAGCAAGCACTGTTAACCACAGGCTAAAATTAACAAATATATTTTCGCCACTGAGCCGTTTGGACGGGAATGACTGACTGATTGCTGGCGCCCCTATACAGGGGCAGGTTGTGGATACTCAGAGGGTGGACCTGAATATTCTGTCCAATAAAGATGGGCCAAGAGCGCCAGGTCTAGTTAAAATACTCAGTTGGAACATAGCAGGACTAAGAAATAAAATGGATGACCCCATATTGAACGATTTACTACGGGAGTATGATGTTATCAGGCTCCAAGAAACTTGGGAAGTTGATAATATTTTTTGGCTGAATGGTTACGCAACATATGCTGAACCAGCAAGGCCCTCTATAGCTAGCAGATCCAAATGTGGTCTAATATCTATGATCTCATTGAAGGTTACAGGAAACCATCTTAAACTGGATTCCGGTTTATCGAATTGTCTAGCTGTTGAAATTGTTCCCACTAATACAACTAAGATTTTAATTGTGAACTTTTATAATTCGCTTGATAGATCTAATGCTATAGAGCATCTATCTAATCTTAAATTGTTTTTGGAATCCTATTAGGAGAAACAAGTCACACCTTATTCGGTTATAATTTTGGGTGATTTTAGCATTCATTTATGTCAAAAAAATTGCCATGTCACAGATAGTTTAGGTCCTGGCAAACACATGGATACACATTTTGAACATACGCAACAAGGGGAATTTCTTGATGACATCTTGGTGGAGTTTGGTCTCCTATACCCAAATGAAGGGATTGGGGAGGTTGCCGTACCTTCTTTTAAAGGTAGGGGAATGACACAACTATTGATTATATTTTCATTAGCCCTGCCTTGGAAGTTTATGTTAAAGATTTTACTGCCTTGTAGTCACAGTTTAGTGACCACAATCCGATACATATGATTTTGGCTGGAGGAATAGGGCTTAATCTTGAGTCAAACAGACGTGCCCCTAATCTACCTAATAAATCAAAAGTTCAGGGTCGTAGACTCAAATGGTGTAAGGTTATCCCTGAAGAGTTTTGTAATGAGCTAGTTGCTAAAGTGGGATCAGAGTTAGAGCTCTGCCGTGACTCTAGGACTTTGGATAGTAAGACCCTCGTGGCCTATGCTGAAATATGCAACCAAGTGGCTGGAGCTTTAACATTTACTTGTAAGGAATATCCAAACAGAGGTGAGAAATGGTTTGACCATAAGTGTACTAACGCTCACCAGAAGTTGATGGTTGCTTTGAAACAAACACCACATGACAAACCCCTTATAGCCAACCTCAGGAAAAATTATAAATTAGCGGTACATACTCGTAAAAAATAAATTAAAGAGGAGGCCTGGAACGAGTTACTTTCCGTTGATGTAATTAAAAATAGTGCTAAGGTCTGGCATGTTGTCAACAAACCGTTCTTTTTAAATAACAACAACGGCTCACTGGATTGCAACATCCCAGAAGAGGAGTGGCTGAACCATTTTAAACATATATTCAGGGATCAGGGGTCCCAAAGTACACCATATGTTGTGGAGAACTATACCTTAGTGTTTACTGCTAAGGAAGTAGTTGCGGCCATCGACCAGATGTCAAGTAATAAAGCACCTGGTCCGGATGGTGTCCCGGTGGATCTTTTTAAAACCAATGTTTTATTATGGTCTAATATACTTGCAAATGTTTTTACTGCAGCTTGTAAGTTTGGCCTGCCACAATCTTGGTCCCAGTCAGTTATAGTCCTGGTCTTCAAAAAGGGAAATAGAGGAGACCCTCGATGTTATAGGCCTATCTCACTGATAGACTCTGCAGTGAAGGTTTTAGGAAGAGTTGTCCTGGGTAAACTCACTGATTGGTTAAACGACTCTAACATCCTCTCAAACCTACAGTATGGGTTTAGGAAAGGGAGAGGAACCATGGACCAGTATTTAAATTTATTTTTACTGGCCGGGAAATATATGATTGCGAAGAAAGGTTCACTTTATCTGGCATATATGGACCTTTCTTCTGCCTTTGATAGAATAAATAGATCAAAACTATGGCACTTGTTATTAAAACTTGGTCTAGACAAGAACATTGTATATTTTCTGGCCGATCTACACAAAGACCTAACTGCTACAGTTAGATTTGACCAAAAAGGCAACCTTACTAGAAGCATCCGTATTGTTAAAAGTGTGAGACAGGGATGCATTCTAGCACTACTCCTATTTACCTTATATATCAATAAATTGGATTTGGTTTTAATAGGGTGAGCAAGGACATCCCGCGTGTGGGAGAGCGGTTAAATCCGGCTCTCCTATACGCGGATGATGCCGCCTTGATAGCTAGAACTGCAATTGGCCTACAGCACCTTTTAACTTCCTTTGCCGATTTTATGAAGTCATTAGACCTGGATGTTAATTTTTCTAAATCACACACAATGATTTTGGGGCATAAACCAAGGAAACTAAAGACTCTTTTTTTGTGAAAACAATGTGATATCACGGGTAAATTTGTTTACTTATTTAGGGGTTTACTTGATGAAAGGGGATCGTGGATACCACAAATGAAAGCTAAAAGAAATGTAATGGTCAGATCCACCTTAGCTGTTCTTGACTTTGCCCGCAGATTGGGGGCAAAGCCAATGCAAGCAATGTTAAACATATATAGGGCTAAATGTATCACCATAGCATGTTATGGATCTGACATATGGGGATACAGAGAAGCGAGAGACGTCCAAATAGTTGAAAATGAATTTCTTAGAAATTTGTTATCTGTCCCACAGTCAACATCCTCTTTTATAATTCATCAAGAAACTGGGCTAGGTTTTATATCTGACCTAATCAGCATGCCGCCTTTATTAAAGTGGATAGGCATTTGCGCAAACCCAGAGCTAGGGATGAATCATGAAATTATTCGTGATTGTTTAGCGCTTGACTATGCAAGCAGTATCCCTTGGCTGAGCTAAGTAAAAAAGCTCGCTACCGACCTAGGAAGGCCGAAATGTTTAATTCCCCAGAAAAATTGATTAAAGCGGATTTGACTTGGGCTAAAAATATGTTTTTGCAGGGTGCACAGATGGATAGGGAGGCTAGGGAAATTTAAAAACCATTGGTGCGGACACATCAATTATTGACCACTTCAAGGACCATGGAACCCTATTTAAATATAGTTACAAATGAGCATCATCGTTTCCTTTTAGTGAGATTTAGATTCAATCAATTACATCTACTTCTTGCGGAACCGAAGGGATGGAAAAAGATTGAGGACCTGGGTGCTTGTTCATGTGATAATTTTTCGACCCAGGACTCAATGCATTTTACTTTATTCTGCGAGCATTTTATCCATATCCGGAATCAGTTCATTTTACCTATTTTAAGGGACAAATGATGTTTACAGGGAAGACCTGCTTTTATGTATCTACAGATGCTGACTAATGTGTGGAAATTTTTAACATTGCTAGTTTTCTGACAGCAGCGGTCAGAATAAAGAAAAAAAGAGGGATTACTATGAATTAGATCATTTTTAACCTCGACAAATTTTAACCTTTATATTATGACTTGTCTTTTATATGATCACAATATATCTTCTTTGTATCTTGTTGGTGTTTGTGCAATTGTAATATGTAATGTGTTTTCTGTAGTATGCTTTTATGGTTTTAATTAACCGAATAAAGTGAATTTGACTGACTGACACACCTGCACCGTAATGTGGTGCTCTATATTTACAAATCCACATAAAGCCACTCTGCATAGCTTTTGAGGGCCTTATAAATACAAGTGGTTTTCAGGCAGCACTTTGCCTGAAAGAAGCATGGCATGGGTGTTGCTGTGGGTGGTGCTCCCCAGGGGAGGTGTAGGGAGATGCAACAAGAACAAATATGTTTCTTTCTCCTCATTTTTTCCTGTTTCTATGAGTGCTGCATCCTACAGCATGCATACAAAGGGGAAAATGCCTCTTGTGATTGTTTCTGTACAGAAAGGAGTGCCTTCCTGCACAAAAACAATTATCCCCACTACACAGGCACCCTTGGACCATGGTGCAAGGGTGCCTCCATTGGTGCATGGCAACCTGTTCTGCACCAGCACAGGTGAGAGCATAGGAACCCATCGTATTGTTGTAAATATGACACATCCCAGTGCTTTGAAAGTAATGGAGCATGAAGCAGCCAAATGGCTTTCAGCTCCGCACTGCATTGCTTTCTTCTAAATTTAGTCCCAAGTGTACAAGTACATACAGTGCCTCAACACTATAAATTCAAAACCAGCATAATAGCTATTGGATGCCTCTCGACCACTGTGTTAATGTTCAAATTACTATCTCAGTACTATTCTACTTAAATGTATCAAATTCAAATTTTTGGGGAAAAGGTGCACAAAACAATCTGCATGCTAATGTCTATCAAAGCATATACCTCACTAATTCTTCCAACTACAGCCAAGAATATGCACAGCTTCATATATAATTCACCAGATAGTTCTAAAACACTACATATTGTTCAGTAAAACTTGTAAAAACACGTATTTGTGGTTGAATACATGAATACTCCCTGGGTGATTGAATTGGTGAATACATAGTACCTAGGTGATTCTGTGAGGATACAGGTACAGCCAAGATGATTCCCTGAGTATATCAGAACTCCATGGTTCATTCCATATCTGCATACTTACTACCTGCATGTTTACATGAGTATATCACTACTATCTTGGTGTTTGGTTGAGTGCATGAGTAATGACTGGGCGAGTGGATGAGTGGATGGGTAATGCCTCAGTGAATGAATGAGTGCAAGGGTAGTGCCCGCATCTTTAAGTAAGCTCAAAAGTCCCACCGTATATATAGCTATGTGCAACCACAAGAACCATATCTCACCATCTAAGTGTTTGCAAAGTGGTCAAATAAGTTAAAAACCACACTGACAAACACTTCCCAATACATACCTAACAACTATTACTTCTTTCTAATTCATATACAGGCAGACAACATGTTCTCATTTTTTTTAATTGTGACTACGCTACTCCTGTGAATATATCTTTTCATATCATTGTGATATTTTTTTTTATCAGCCTCCCATATACATCTTCTTTTCTTATATAATTTTTATAAAGAATGAAAATGTTATGTACAAACCAGTGAATTCAGTTTGTGGACTATATTGTTTTTTAATCTCTTTGTGGATAGTTTTGACACGGTTAGGTTTTTTGAAAACTACACACAAGAATGGTACACCTCTCTTAGACAAAGCAACCATAAAATGGCAACCTCTTCAACTTTGCACTCGCTGGGCCTGATTCACAGAACTAACTTACGTCAAAATCCTAAACTTACAACAATTTTGGTATTCACAGAATGAACTTACACATTTGGGTATTCACAGAATGAACTTACACATTTGGGTATTCACAGAATGAACTTACACGTTTGGGTATTCACAGAATGAACTTACAACAATTTTGGTATTCACAGAATGAACTTACACATTTGGGTATTCACAGAATGAACTTACAATAATTTTGGTATTCACAGAATGAACTTACACATTTGGGTATTCACAGAATGAACTTACAACAATTTTGGTATTCACAGAATTAACTTACTCATTTTGGTATTCACAGAAGACACTTACTCATCAATGAGTAAGTGCCTTCTGTGAATACCAAATGTGTAAGTTACACAAAATGTGTAAGTTACACAAAATGTGTAAGTGTCTTCTGTGAATACCAAAATGAGTAAGTTTATTCTGTGAATACCAAAATGAGTAAGTTCATTCTGTGAATACCAAAATGGTAGTAAGTTTAGGATTTTGTCGTAAGTTAATTCTGTGAATCGGGCCCGCTGATCTTAATAAAGGCAGCAAATGAAATCATGTGTTTCATTTTAGACTACACTATCACCTCTTGTTAATGGTTAGTATCTGTTGACCCTTTCCCTCTCTTTCAAAAATAGATTCCTATCTCTGTGTGTTTGCAATGTTTTCGAGATCAAACCTCTATCTAGCTTCATTTTTAAAAAATGTAAATACCACACAACAGTTTATTACATAGACTTGAGTTGGAAATTATGTCTTGCCATTACTTAAATTTTGTCATCACTCCTCAACTTTTTAAAAACTGCTCTGTCTCTTTAACACTCTTCCCCCAATGCACTCTTACCTCAGCGTACCTAGCAACCCAGTGCATCCTGTAGGTCACAAGTTAATAACACATTCTAGAAGCGACATGCTGATTCCAAATAAGATACAGCAGGTGTGCTTTACTCCACAGATTCAAAAGCATATCAATGTCTGTATAACACTTCTTTCCTTAAACAACAGCCAATAATAAGACATCTTGCTGAGTCATCCAACACACTACGTAATTGTATTTGCTTTCATGCTGACAGAATCCAATGAAATGTATCTTTATAAAAAAACACCTCCATTTTAACTGCTTTTTATTTGAAAAACTACCTTATTCAGCTCCAGCCTTTTCCTGACTGCTATTGCTCCTTCACTTCAAAATGCTTAGAGTATGGATTGTGGGCCACAGCTATATCTATTGGGCTAAAGACGCTGCAAAAAAAGAGAGGTATTGACAGAGACTTGGGTTTGCCAAATGTGCAGATTATTTGGTTTGGCCAGAGAGGGTTAAAGTTTCATCAGTTACTTGCTTTGGTTAAATCCATTGTGGATTCCCAAGCTCCTCACCTCATGATTGTGTACTGTGGTGGCAATGGCCTAGGCACATTGATGAGGGTGGGGCTGGAAATCCTAATGAAAGAAACTTTTTTAGAACTGATGTTGCTTTTCCCTCACACTGTCTTGGTGTAATCTAATAAATGCCAAAGACAGAAATGGAAGTGGTCAAAACAATTCTGTCACACAGATTGACTGAAGCCAGGAAACATTTTAATAAAATTGTTTCTGCATTCCTCAGAGACCATCACATGGGCTGTATCTATAACAACAATCTGCGTTTTGACATGCATGGAATTTATAAAAATGATGGAGTGCACTTTACAGATGAAGGCAACAGGGATTTTCTAACTAACCTGAAAATCTGCATCCTCTCTTATCTGTAGCAACCATATACAAACAAAACAACGCAATGGCTCTTGTCAGAGCCATCCTAATACCCAAAATATTGTGAAGTTTTTTCTAAAGTGTTTTTTTCCTTTAGTTTTGGGGGATCATGACGACGTTGCAATCTCCGCAAACATGTCAACAGAATGGAAAACAAAAGCAGACATTCAATGGCCACCAACACATCCAAAAATAATATGCAAAAAAATCCATTCTGAACATTGCACTACACATATTATTATATACATATTTCTTTCAAAGCATGTTTAAACCCATATTTTTGTACTAAGTTTCTTTTAAAACCATCTTTCAGACCTATTTTCTGTTTTCTCAGTTATTTGGGATGTCGCAATTATGCCGTTAACCGCGACGATCGCGCCTTTTCCATAAAGTGAAAATACATACATGCACAAACACTACAGTATTTTACACACTAGGAGCCTGATTCACAAAAGTAAACTTAGACCAAAAATCAAAGTTTAGACCTAAAGTCTAACTTTACTGCTACTAAAATTAGACTTTTTGTCTAAGTTAAACGTTTGATCTAAACTCAGACCAAAAGTCTAACTTTAGTAGTAGTAAAGTTAGACTTTTGGTCTAAGTTAGACTTTTGGTCCAAACTTAAACCAAAAGTCTAACTTTACTAGTAGTACAGTTAGACTTTAGGTCTAAACTTAGACTGCAGGTCTAAACTTAGACTTTTGGTCTAAGTTCACCTTTGTGAATCAGGCCCAATAGGTTTATTACTGTTCACTTCAAACTCATGTTTTTCTAGTGTATATCTAGGACAACCATCTTTAAAACCTATTTTCCATTTTCGCGGTGACTCAGGAGATCGCGATGACGTCACTCACCGTGATCCCTGCGGTTACAGCGCAATGCAGAAAGCAAAAGCAGGATTTCAATAGCCACCACCACAAAAAATTATAACTATATAATTAATTCTAACCATCACAGTAGATAACTCACTATATAAATAACTCTATAAAAACATTTATCAGAATCTCAATATCTCTATAAGAATGTGCATTAATGATTCACCAATATTTGTGACGACGTCGTTAGTTGTGATGTCCCCGCGACAGTAAATGAGGGGTCGCACTAGTGATTGCGGCGTCGTCGCAAATATCGCGCGCGATAAAGAAAATACATTTTGGACACATAACTTGTGTCACTAACATCTCCATTTCTCAACCATGGGGTCAGAGTATCTCCACCCTGACCCCCCTTATGTGGGCTTTCACAAACATTGTCAGCCTAGGGAACCGTTCCTGATAGATAACTTTCTATTCAGGTTGCAGTCAGCCAATCAGAGCATTCCCCTTGGGCCGTGGAGTCGTGATTCATCGCGAAACCTCTGCAAAATATCCTCCACCAGAGATATCACTATAATTTTTGGCTTAAATTTCTCAAAAACTACTGAATGGATTTACACCAAATAAGCAAATGACACTTCCTTGAACTGACATCTACCTCCCAGCCAAATTTGGTGTAAATCCATTCAGCGGCTCAGGCTGTAGAGGTGGCTAAAGGTTCCTACGGGAATTAACATCACACATCACAAACACAACCTTATGTTGCACCATAAATTCTCAGTCCCTACTGCATAGACCACCCCCAAATTTTCCCAATCAATAGTACCCACTATCACACTTTTTTGTAAAAATTTCATGCAAATTGGTCAAACGATGCCAAAATTATAAGTAAAAAATGCTTTTCCTATGGAAACT
Source organism: Calotriton arnoldi (assembly GCA_963921515.1). Taxonomy (NCBI): domain Eukaryota; kingdom Metazoa; phylum Chordata; class Amphibia; order Caudata; family Salamandridae; genus Calotriton; species Calotriton arnoldi. The sequence goes on along the minus strand of CAWUFW010008727.1, from coordinate 16,642 downwards.
AGGTCCTAACTATAGCTACCTACTGGAGTTATATATATATGTATATATATATATATATATATATTCACTGAAAAACCATAGGTTTCAGGCACGTTATAGTTAGAAATTAGCATTTAAAAAACCTTAGAAATTCACTGAAAAACCATAGGTTTCAGGGGCGTTATAGTTAGTTGGACATTTCACTCATACAAAACCATAGAAATTCTCCCGTTATAGTTAGTTCAGCTAACTATAACTCGCGCACCCGCAATGCACTGCTGATGACGTCACATATTACATCACTCATGACATGGTCAGTGACATCACTCATGACATCACTGATGACATCACTGATGACATCATCCTTGTGATAGAGTGGCAGACCTCCTCTCACCCTAATATAACCTTTGATACACACACTCAAAAATACAAACTAACATTTTCAAAACAATGGACATACCAATACCAGTTACAACACACCTATTCAGTAATTCCAAGATCTACACACACATCCATTCATTCACCAACAGTCCCTCATACATGTACTCACTCATCATATGTACTCATACACCTATACATCATGTTACACACCGCCACTCATCCATAGAGTTACTCACACACATAGTCACACATGCAAACAAAGTATCAAACATCCATTTACTTGCATATACAGTTATACACACACTACCACACTTACTTCTACAGAAACTTACACATACTTACTCTCTTAAACAATCACTTATAGAAACACCTACTTATTTGTACAGGAACTCTTCCAATCTCTCACTCTCACATATACTCACTTATATACACCAATACTCACATATACTAGTTTAAAACATATGTAGTTACTCATAAAGACACTATTGAGACAGTCATTCACTCACTAACACACCCATACACATACTCATCCACCTATACAGTCCTGCACACATGCTGTCTTCAACACATACAAACAGTGAGTCACTCATTCATGCAACTATGCACTAAGTAATACCCCCCACCGAACCATACAGACACTCAGACACTCATACTGATACTCAAAAACCAACTAATCACCCATATAGACACTCATGTAGCTACTCACCAACCCATGCAGCCACTTATACACAAAGTGAGAGACTGATACAGATATTTTCATATTTAAACATTACTCACTAACCCATGTATTCACTAAGATACACTTAGTCAGTTATACAATCAATTTTACAAAAAAATCATCCATTTAGACACTTATATACCCATTTATTCTTCCATCGACCTTGAGATATACATATATAAAACATATTTAATTTTCAGAAAAACACACATTCACTGGATGATGTCATCAGTGATGTCATTTGAGATGTCATCAGTGATGTCATGGGTGATGTCACTGACCATGTCATGAGTGATGTAATATGTGACGTCATCAGCAGTGCATTGCGAGCGCGCAAGTTATAGTTAGCTGAACTAACTATAACGGGGAATTTCTATGGTTTTGTACGAGTGAAATGTCCAACTAACTATAACGCCCCTGAAACCTATGGTTTTTTCAGTGAATTTCTAAGGTTTTTTAAATGCTAATTTCTAACTATAACGTGCCTGAAACCTATGGTTTTTTCAGTGAATTTCTAAGGTTTTTTAAATGCTAATTTCTAACTATAACGTGCCTGAAACCTATGGTTTTTTCAGTGAATATATATATATTTATTATACTATGTATACATGTGAAAATGTCTCGGTCCCCTGTTTGCCTCGGTGGCACGGAAAAAATGGGTGGAACTGACGTCAGCACGCCAATGAGGTCCTCTTATGGCTCCGATGACGTCATACGGTGTCGCGAGCGGAGCCGTGCTCGTTGACGTGGGAGAGCTCGGAAAGAATTTCCGTGGAATGCTGGTGCAGGGGATATTCACCTAAGTGTTCAGGCTAGTCCTTTGGGAGCAACTGTTTATGTTGCCACTCCAGAAACCGAAACCAGTGATCCGAGGGCAGAGGCCCTGCAGATGGCACACGAGGTGGGGTGCCCAGTCGTGTGCACCAGCGGGGCAGCGAAGTGACAAGCACCACAACCCACAAAAAGGTAACGAGGGCACTGAATAACACAGGATCTTCTTTGTATCTGGCAGGAACAACGAAGTTAAAATGCCCTAGTACCAAAATGTAGAATTAGTGCTACAACGGTCTTCAAGAGGACCTGCGATGCCGCTTCTGCCTCCCGTACCCTGGAGGCGGCACATGGGTCACGCGGTACGGTCATAAAGCGGTGGGACGCACACTCGTTGACCTCTCATGGCACTGCTCCACACTTCAGGGAGGTCGCTTTCCATTAGCTATGTTTTCTGATGACATGTCGCGCCGGCCCCGTCCAACAACAGAACTCCTTTAGATCCAAACAGATTCTTCCACTCTCTCACCGGAAGTGAAACCAGGCCACGCGGACACTTTCACAATACAACAGCCGGGAATGCACTTTTCGGTAAAAAAACCATATTCCTTCCTCCTAATTAATCAAATAAACGTCTCACTGAAGAACAGGGGCCAGCTTCGATCGGTAAACAGCCGTTACAACGACTTTTTACTTTGCGATACCATTACAACGCATGCATTACCACACATGCGTTGTACATCACAAAGTCATTACTATGCATTTTTAGAACGCATGGTCATTTACCACACATGCCTTTACAACGAATTTTGTTGTAAAGGTATGTATGGTAAATGACCATGCGTTCTAAAAACATGTAGACGATCCATGTTGTTGTAAGGAAACAGAGGCTGTTCCGTTTCCTCACAACGACGTGCACCGCCCCTCAGAGATGACGTGAAGCAGGAACCACGAGGAGAGAGGAACCATGAGGAGTGAGAGGTAAGGGGATTGGGCATGGGGTGGGGGTTTCTTTTCTAGGGTTTAGGTAGTGCAGTGGTGTTTCAGTGGTGTAGGGGGTTGTGCTGGGGGTAGTGTTTTAGGGTTTAGGGTAGTGCAGTGGTGTTTGGGTAGTGTAGGGGTCGTGCTGTGGGTAGTGTTTTAGGGTTTAGGGTAGTGCAGTGGTGTTTGAGTAGTGTAGGGGGTCATGCTGGTGGTAGTGTTTTAGGGTTTAGGGTACTGCAGTGGTGTTTGTGTAGTGTAGGGGGTCATGCTGGGGGTAGTGTTTTATGGTTTAGGGTAGTACAGTGGTGTTTGGGTAGTGTAGGCGTCATGCTGGGGGTAGATTTAGGGTTTAGGGTAGTGCAGTGGTGTTTGGGTAGTGTAGGGAGTCGTGCTGGGGGTAGTGTTTAGGGTTTAGGGTAGTGCAGTGGTGTTTGTGTAGTGTAGGGGGTTGTGCTGGGGGTAGTGTTTTAGGGTTTATGTTAGTGCAGTGGTGTTTGGGTAGTGTAGGGGTAGTGCTGGGGTAGTGTTTTAGGGTTTAGGGCAGTGCAGTGGTGTTTGTGTAGTGAAGGGGGTCATGCTGTGGGTAGTGTTTTAGGGTTTAGGTAGTGCAGTCGTGTTTGTGTAGTGTAGGGGGTCGTGTTTTAGGCTATAGGGTAGTGCAGTGGTGTTTGGGTAATGTAGGGGTCATGCTGGGGGTAGTGTTTTAGGTTTAGGTAGTGCAGTGGTGTTTGTGTAGTGTGGGAGGTCATGCTGGGGTATATTTAGGGTTTAGTGTAGTGCAGTGGTGTTTGGGTAGTGTAGGGAGTCATGCTGGGGGTAGTGTTTTAGGGTTTAGGGTAGTGCAGTGGTGTTTGGGTAGTGTAGGGAGTCGTGCTGGTGGTAGTGTTTTAGGGTTTAGGGTAGTGCACTTATGTTTGGGTAGTGTAGGGTGTCGTGCTGGGGGTAGTGTTTTAGCACTAAATTTTCTTTCTACAGCACTAACCATAATTTCTATGACAAAATGAACCCCCTCATTTTGTTCCTTTTTAAATTAAATGTTTTAAGAGTTACCAGTTTTAGGGTTTATGTTAGTGCAGTGGTGTTTGGGTAGTGTAGGGGGTAGTGCTGGGGTAGTGTTTTAGGGTTTAGGGCAGTGCAGTGGTGTTTGTGTAGTGAAGGGGTCATGCTGTGGGTAGTGTTTTAGGTTTAGGGTAGTGCAGTCATGTTTGTGTAGTGTAGGGGGTCGTGTTTTAGGGTATAGGGTAGTGCAGTGGTGTTTGGGTAGTGTAGGGGGTCATGCTGGGGTTAGTGTTTTAGGGTTTAGGGTAGTGCAGTGGTGTTTGGGTAGTGTAGGGGTCATGCTGGGGGTAGTGTTTTAGGGTTTAGGGTAGTGCAGTGGTGTTTGTGTAGTGTGGGAGGTCATGCTGGGGGTATATTTAGGGTTTAGTGTAGTGCAGTGGTGTTTGGGTAGTGTAGGGAGTCGTGCTGGGGGTAGTGTTTTAGGGTTTAGGGTAGTGCAGTGGTGTTTGGGTAGTGTAGGGAGTCGTGCTGGTGGTAGTGTTTTAGGGTTTACGGTAGTGCAGTTATGTTTGGGTAGTGTAGGGTGTCGTGCTGGGGGTAGTGTTTTAGCACTAATTATTCTTTCTACAGCACTAACCGTAATTTCTATGACAAAATGAACCCCCTCATTTTGTTCCTTTTTAAAATAAATGTTTTAAGAGTTACCAGTTTATTCCAATCAAGATGGCTTCAGGTGTGCCATCATTTTGTCATAAGTAAGACTGTTAGTGCTCTAGTTGTTCTTTAGAACACTCTGGGAAGCTGCAGTAGAACACAAAGGCATCAACTGACAGGCTGCTCCTGTTGAAATATAACAGGAAGATATTTGAGATATCACTTAAAACATGTCCTAATTTTTCTTTCTTCAGCACTAACCATAATTTCTATGACAAAATGAACCCCATCATTTTGTTCCTTTTTAAATTAAATGTTTTAAGTGTTACCAGTTCTTTAGAATACTCTGGGAAGCTGCAGTAGAACACAAAGGCATCAACTGACAGGCTGCTCCTGTTGAAATATAACAGGAAGATATTTGAGATCTCACTTAAAACATGTCCTAATTTTTCTTTCTACAGCACTAACCATAATTTCTATGGCAAAATGAACCCCCTCATTTTGTTCCTTTTAAATTAAATGTTTTAAGTGTTACCAGTTTATTCCAATCAAGATGGCTTCAGGTGTGCCATAATTTTGTCATAAGTAAGACTGTTAGCACTCTAGTTGTTCTTTAGAACACTCTGGGAAGCTGCAGTAGAACACAAAGGCATCAACTGACAGGCTGCTCCTGTTGAAATATAACAGGAAGATATTTGAGATCACACTTGAAACATGTCCTCATTTTTCTTTCTACAGCACTAACCATAATTTCTATGAAAAAATGAACCCCATCATTTTGTTCCTTTTTAAATTAAATGTTTTAAGTGTTACCAGTTTATTCCAATCAAGATGGCTTCAGGTGTGCCATACTTTTGTCATAAGTAAGGCTGTTAGCACTCTAGTTGTTCTTTAGAACACTCTGGGAAGCTGCAGTAGAACACAAAGGAATCAACTGACAGTCTCTGCCCTTGTTGGATGTACATGTTTTACTGAGAATGTCAGACTTCATTCTCACATGACTGAGAAAGATAATGTGAATTTACAGAAAATATGCTCTCATTTTAGCTTCTGGAGCACCTTCCAAAACTGTATGGGACAAGCATGTGAAAATAGTTTTCTCTCAAACATGATTCATGATCTCCCAGCAGAAGGTTTTTCACAGGGTAAAATCACCTTAGAACACACCACAATTCCTGAAATTAGTATGGTACCATCAACAAATAAATTCTAATGTAACTAAAGTCTGTTATCACCCTTTATAGTTCTCCTTTTGGTAACCCTCAAAATCTTCGATTCACTACAATGCATTTCAATGGGGTACTATCATTTATATTGGTCCCAAGATGGCTGCCAGCAATTCCAGGATGAAGTGCTGACAGCCAATCAGATCTCACGATGACATGTGTGGTTAGGCTCCGCCCAGATATATATGTGTTTTCTTTTCAAATTTCTCAGGAACTACTGATTGGATTTACACCATTTAACCAAAAGGCACGACTCTGAACCAAGGGCTACCTTTTTGCCAAATTTGGTGTAATTCCGTTCAGCAGTTCGGGCTGTAGCTGCGACTAAAGGTTCCTATGGAAAAATACATGGGGAAAACACGTTTTGGGACCCCCCTTTTTTCTCGGCCCCCGCTTGCCGAATCACCCCGAAACTTTCAGGATAGGAGCGAACTAGAGCGGGCCATAAGTTTTGAAACTTTCGCGAAGATTCGTCAACCGGCACCAAAGTTATTTCAAATAGAATGTTGTGGATTTCCTATGGAAAATAGGTCCTATCTATAACTATCTACTGGCGACCGCCAGTAGATAATATATATATATATATCAACAGTTCAAATCCATAAGGTAGGAATGAGGTGGCACACCAGATTCAATACGGGTAATTTAATCACCAACCAACAACGCGTTTCAGCCGCAAGACGGCCTTTGTCGACTTCTTTTCAATCCTTCTCGGTCACCATTTTGTATCCATGATGATATAATCAACATAGAAGAAACATTACGGTTCACAATCACCATGATTCTAATAACGGAAACATTTTGTCTCATAAATGCATAACTTTAGATTAATAATTCATTGTGTGTAAAGACAGATGCGTGTTTCATACTATAATGTGCTTAAACGCATGATTTTACATGAACGTTCGAACTAAAACGCCAATGCTAGTCCAAATTATAAAAATGAAAAAATATACATAGCGTGCCACACTATTACTGAGGCACAAAATTCATATTATATCAGAATTTTCATAAAATAAACATATATATGAGAACAGAAAATATACAATTATAGTACCTTAAAATAAGTACATATTTTATGTTGGGTATATCGACGCGTAGCAGCACAAGATTGTAATTAATGCCAAGTGGCACACAATTCCTGTTATGTAGTCAATCATTTCCACACATGTGAGTTAATATAAATTCATGTGACACTAGTTACTAAATATTATTGAATAGCATCTAATAGAATACTGGTGACAAATGAAGGATTGCGTGTGGTATCTGAGAGTATCTTTCTTTCATAGTGCAGGGATGTGAATAACTAACATGTGTCTAACTATAATATTGGGGACATGTAAGAGGACGAGGAAGAAAGGATTAAAATACCCAATAGGGTATATTAAAGGCAGGAACCATAATGAAGGGAATTGTATTATCCCAGCATGCAAGTACAATCTTGAGGACATTGCGAAGTGCCCGATAGGTTCCAGCAAATCCATGCCTGATGGCGGAAGGAAAGGAGCAAGTGCCCCATAGTCCAACATCTAGAATTACAGTCCTAAGTGATGAGTGCACCCTATGTTAAAATTGCAAGAAAGTATAGTAAGGGAAAGGAAAACCCTTATGTTAATAAAACACCCAAAAGTGGAGCAAAGAAAAGGAAATCTCAGTATGTAAAGGATTTAAAAGGACCGAAGTCCGGGAACAATGTTCATGAGTAACGGACATGGCAACATGCGCACAGGGTACATTACACCCCTATATGGGTGCACAATTCTTCCTCCTTATTCAGACCATAAGGGGTTCTTGTGTTGAGGTCAATTATGTATTTAGATTCAAGAATCCGTAACTCTTTTTCACGATCTCCCCCTCGAATGTGTTTGTAGATCCTGTCAAAGCCACAGAAATTAAGAAGTTTTCTATCACTGTTGTGTGCATCATAAAAGTGCCTCGCTACTGGATAATTGAAATCCATGTTAGTGATAGCTCTCTGGTGTTCCAAGATGCGTTTTTTAAAGCTAGTTTTGTGTTGCCTGTGTAACGCACATTTATGAGACAAAATGTTTCCGTTATTAGAATCATGGTGATTGTGAACCATAATGTTTCTTCTATGTTGATTATGTCGTCATGGATACAAAATGGTGACCGAGAAGGATTGAAAACAACTTGACAAAGGCCGTCTTGCGACTGAAACGCGTTGTTGGTTGGTGATTATATTACCCGTATCGAATCTGGTGTGCCGCCTCATTCCTACCTTATGGATTTGAACTGTTGATGTTTTGTGGTAACTGTCGCTATGGCTGGCACAGGCGCTTAATGGCAGGTGAACTGCGTTTTCTGGCAGTACTTGGTTCGTAAAATATATATATATATATATATATTCACTGAAAAAACCATAGGTTTCAGGGACGTTATAGTTAGTTCGACATTTCACTCAAACAAAACCATAGAAATTCCCCCGTTATAGTTAGTTGAGCTAACTATAACTCGTGCCCCCGCAATGCACTGCTGATGATGTCACAAATTACATCATTCATGACATCACTGATGACATCACTGATGACATCACTGATGACATCTCAAATGACATCACTGATGACATAATTGATGACATCATCCAGTGACTATGTGTTTCTATAAAATGTAAATATGGTTTATGTATATGCAAAGGTGTATTGAAGAATGAATGGGTGTATAAGAGTCAGGATGGATAATTTAGTAGGTGTGTGACTGACTGTATAAGTGAGTGATTAATTGTGTCTTACTGAATGCATGTGTTAGTGACTAATACAGACATTCACACAGTTTAGTTTGTCAGTTGGTGTGTAAGCGGTTCCATGGGTTGGTGAGTACCTAAATGAGGATCTATATGGGTTATTGATTAGTTGTTTGAGTATCTCTATGGGTGCCTGAGTGAATGTGTGGGTAGGTGGGGTTGGGTGTAACTGTCCATAAATGTGTGAGTAGGTGATTCACTGGGTGTATAGGTTCAAGAGAGCATCTGTGAAGAGCTGTATGGATGGGTGAGTGTGTGTATGGGTGTGTTGCTGAGTGAATGGATGCCTCAGTGGTACATGTGTGAGTAACTGCATATGTGAAAGGCGGTGTATGTGAGTATTGGAGTGTATAAATGACTATATGTGAGAGTGAGTGATTGTGAGAGTGGCTGTATGGATCAGTGTGTGCTTGTATTACTTATTGTATTAGAGTGTAAGTATGTGTTAGTATATGTTTAAATAAGTGAGGTGGTGTGTGTATAACTGTACAGGTGAGTAAATGAAAGTGTGATTGATTATTTCCATGACTGACTAGGTGTGTGAGTAACTATGAATGAGAGGCGGTGTGTGAGTGTCTGTACAGATATGTGAGTGCATATGATAATGCAGTATTGATGGCTGACTGTATGTATGAGTGACTGTATGGGTGAATGAGTGGATGTGTGTGTAGAGCTAGGAATTAGTGAGTGGATATGTACTAACTGGTATTGGTGTGTTGATGGTTTCAAAATGATACTCTGTATTTTAGAGTGGGTGTATCAAGGGTTATATTAGGGTGTGAAGAGGTGCATCAGATTTTCACATGGATGATGTCATCAGTGATGTCATTTGAGATGTCATCAGTGATGTCAACAGTGATGTCACTGACCATGTCATGAATGATGTAATATGTGACGTCATCAGCAGTGCATTGCGGGGGCGGTAGTTAAAGTTAGCTCAACTAACTATAACGGGGGAATTTCTATGGTTTTGTATGAGTGAAATGTCCAACTAACTATAACGTCCCTGAAACCTATGGTTTTTTCAGTGAATTTCAAAGGTTTTTTTAAATGCTAATTTCTAACTTTAACGTGCCTGAAACCTATGGTTTTTTCAGTGAATTTCAAAGGTTTTTTAAATGCTAATTTCTAATTATAATGTTCATAAACCTATCTTTTTTTTCTGTGTTTTTAAATTATCATCCCATTCTCAACCTGGTCAAAACTGCAAATCTCACCACTTTTCCCTCGATGCCTTCCGCCAAAAAAATCACCACAAATGAGAGCCACAACTAACGCTAATGATATGCATAAGTAGGCGTTCCCGTGGAGAAAAAAAAACGAAAACACCACTTCCCCATATTTTCAACGACCAGCCAAATCTGCAATGCGATCCAAAAACCAGGCGATAAGCCGAGTTAGCAGTAAGAAGTTAACATCAGCCTTTAACTGGTGTAAGGAGGTGGACTATCTACAGCGTGAATTGGACCCAACTCACAGCCACATCTAAAGACCAACACGTGATACAGCTACTGATCATGCACCTCCGACACCCAACAAGGCCACAACACCCACCGCCACCACCACCAGGACCTCACCACCAGGACCTCCCCCCCGGACCACCCCCCCTACTACCACCGAGGCAACACAAAACAGGACAACGGACCTTCCCAAAACGTCATGGCCCCTCAGCCACACAATAGCTGAATGTTGGGACATGTGGGAACCAAGTATGTGTGAAGGAGGCAAGTCACCCATCAACCGCCCTCATCGCCGCCACCGATGACATCAGGACCCTGCTAGACAACGGAGAAACAGCAGCCCTCATCCTCCTGGACCTATCAGCCGCCTTCGACACGGTCTGCCACCACACACTACGAACACGCCTTCACGACGCCGGGATCCAAGAGAAGGCCCTGGACTGGACCACATCCTTCCTTTCCGGCAGAACACAAAGCGTCCGCCGCCCCCTTCCGATCCAAGGCCACCAAGATCATCTGCGGCGACCCTAAGGCTCCTCCTCAGCCCAACGCTGTTCAACATCTACATGGCACCCTCGCCCACGTCGCCCGACAGCACAACCTCAACATCATCTCCTACGCCGACGACACCCAGCTGATCCTCTCCCTCACCAAAGACCCTCACACCGCCAAAGCCCACCTCCACGAAGGAATGAAGGCCGCCGCCGAAAGGATGAGGACCAGCCGCCTGAAGCTGAACTCGGACAAGACGGAGGTCCTCATCCTTGGTTCCAACCCTTCAGCCTGGGACGACTCCTGGTGGCCAACATCACTGGGATCAGCCCCGCCACCCACCGACCACGCACGCAACCTAGGGGTCATCCTCGACCCCACCCTCTCCACGACTAAGCAGGTCAACGCCGCTTCCTCATCCTGCTTCAACATCCTCCGAATGCTCCGCAGGATCTTCAAGTGGATCCCCACCGAAACAAGAAAACAGTCACCCAGGCCCTCGTCACCAGCAGGCTGGACTACGGAAACGCCTCTACGCAGGAACGACGGCTAAGCTCCTGAGACGGCTGCAACGCATCCAGAACGCCTGCACGTCTTATCCTCGACATCCCCCGACGCAGCCACATCACACCCCACCTGAGAGACCTGCACTGGCTCCCTGTCAACAAGAGGATAACCTTCAAGCTCCTCACCCACGCACACAAAGCACTCCACAACTCCGGACCAGCCTACCTCAACAGACGACTCAGCTTCTACACCCCACCCGCCAGCTCCGCTCGACCAGCCTCGCCTCGCCACAGTCCCCCGCATCCGGAAAACGACCGCCGGCGGCAGATCCTTCTCCCACCTCGCCGCCAAGACCTGGAACACCCTCCCCACCAACCTCCGACAGACCCAAGACCTACTGGCCTTCAGAAGACTCCTCAAGACCTGGCTCTTCGATCAGTAGCAGCACCACCCCCCTCTTCCCCCAGCGCCTTGAGACCCTCGCGGGTATGTAGTGCGCTTTATAAGTGACATGATTGATTGATTGATTGATTGATTGATAATAATGCACACAATACCAAGTGTAGCGGTGATGTGCTGGACAGACCTCACTATGCAGAGCACAAACCTCTCCATGTGTACATATACTACTGATACTTGTAGTGTTGTGCACAGTGGACGCAACCATGTTACCTCAGGCAATGGGGAAGATCTCGGTCATGTAGCTGTGTTGTCCCCCTGGAAGCGTAAGCGGAGTGGGCTGGTCTAACGTACAGCACTCCAGCTTAGGAGCATGAATAAATAGGCTGGGGCTCTGGGCGTGGTTCACTTGTGGGAATGCCAAAGCATCTACCAGAGCGGCGGCCCTCACCCTGCCACGTGGTTGCCGCCATGTCTGCGGGCCTCCTCGACACAGGCCCCCTGCGAACCCAGCGGCACAGCACCGCAGACTTATGTCTGTACAGAGTACTGCCTTCGATCTACACTGCGGACAGCAGGGCTCACAATTCAGATGCAGTGGCGATTTCAGATCAGGCAGTCCAGTAGGCAAGACACATTGCTGCCACTGCGCCCCGCCCGGACCACGCATGATCGCAGGCTGCGTACACGCTGAGCGCCAAAGGTACCACTAACTCACTGCACCATAAGTCATCGCCACGTGGCCTTATTAAGGCAGAATTCATTAGACAAAAGACATTGTTCCCAGTGCGGCCCGCCGGGACCACGTATCATCGCAGGGTGCGCACACGCTGAGTGCTTCAGGTGCCACTAACTGTGCAGCTCAACTCAATGCCACGTGGCTGTACACCCATCCTGACCGCTGCCTCCGGCCTACACTGGGGTTAGCACGGTTCACAATTCAAGATTAGTAGCGATGCAAATTGTGTAAGAGACTATAATGGGTTAACAAGATCAAATGCTCCCAATCTGTGCAGCTCAAGTCAACGTCACGTGGCTGTGGGTATTTGCTGACCGCTGCCTCCGGCCTACACTGTGGAAGACTGGCGACACGTGGTGCCACTAACCCTGTTCAACACAAGCCGATCCCACATGTGGAACTGTGTCCTGAGTCCTGAATGGCAGTGACCCCAACTCCGTGAGAGAACCACAGCAGCAGACTCCTTCGATTAGTGAGGCGTATTTGCATATGGAAGGCCGGCGACACATGGTGCCACTAACCCTGTTCAACACAAGCCGATCCCACATGTGTAACTGTGTCCTGAGTCCTGAATGGCAGTGACCCCAAGTCCGTGGCAGCGACCACAGCACCAGACTCCCTTCGATCAATGAGGCATATTTCCATATGGAAGGCCAGCAACACGTGGTGCCACTAACCCTGTTCAACACAAGCCGATCCCACATGTGTAACTGTGTCCTGAGTCCTGAATGGCAGTGACCCCAAGTCCGTGGCAGCAACCACAGCACCAGACTCCCTTCGATCAGTGAGGCATATTTCCATATGGAAGGCCGGCAACACGTGGTGCCACTAACCCTGTTCAACACAAGCCGATCCCACATGTGTAACTGTGTCCTGAGTCCTGAATGGCAGTGACCCCAACTCCGTGAGAGAACCACAGCAGCAGACTCCCTTCGATTAGTGAGGCATATTTGCATATGGAAGGCCGGTGACACATGGTGCCACTAACCCTGTTCAACACAAGCCGATCCCACATGTGTAACTGTGTCCTGAGTCCTGAATGGCAGTGACCCCAACTCCGTGAGAGAACCACAGCAGCAGACTCCCTTCGATTAGTGAGGCGTATTTGCATATGGAAGGCCGGTGACACATGGTGCCACTAACCCTGTTCAACACAAGCCGATCCCACATGTGTAACTGTGTCCTGAGTCCTGAATGGCAGTGACCCCAAGTCCATGGCAGCGACCACAGCACCAGACTCCCTTCGATCAGTGAGGCATATTTACATATTGAAGGCTGGCAACACGTGGTGCCACTAACCCTGTTCAACACAAGCCGATCCCACATGTGTAACTGTGTCCTGAGTCCTGAATGGCAGTGACCCCAAGTCCGTGGCAGCAACCACAGCACCAGACTCCCTTCGATCAGTGAGGCATATTTCCATATGGAAGGCCGGCGACACGTGGTGCCACTAACCCTGTTCAACACAAGCCGATCCCACATGTGGAACTGTGTCTTGAGTCCTGAATGGCAGTGACCCCAAGTCCGTGGCAGCAACCACAGCACCAGACTCCCTTCGATTAGTGACGGGTATTTGCATATGGAAGGCCGGCGACACGTGGTGCCACTGAACCTGAACTACGCAGGCTGGTGGGGCCACCAACCTATGCACGTGGCTGTGGGCACTTGCTCACCGCTACCTCTGGCCTACACTACGGTCAGCAGGCCTCACAATTCACATAGAGTCCCGATTGCACATGACGCAGACCAGTAGGCAAGACACATTGCTCCCAGTGCGGTCCGTCCGCACCAAGCATCATCACAGGCTCATACAGTCTCAATGCTTCTGGTGCCACTAACTGTGCACCTCAACTCAACACCACGTGGCGATGGGCCCTTGCTGACCGCTACCTCTGGCCTACACTGCGGTCATCAGGGCTCACAATTAAAATTATTTCTTGATTCATTAACTACAGAGTCCAGTAGGCAATCAACTATCACAGTCCTAAACCCTACATAATATCCTTTTAGTATCCTTGCTTCAAGAACTTTTTTATATCAGTTATAGTTTAGTACAATTACCAAATTCATCTTCAAGTGCAAATGAACACTCAATAGCAGTCTACACTGCGGGCAGCAGAGCTCGCAATTCGATTTTTAAATGCTAATTTCTAACAAGAAGATTGTACTCAGAAAATACAACACTTCGTCAGTGTATTCTATACTTATTTCATCTTTTCATGATACGCCTACACTGCGGTCAGTAGAACTCACAATTAAAATTAAGTATTGATTCATTAATTACAGTGTCCACTAGGCAAGTAACTATCACAGGCCTAAAATCTACATAATATCCTTTTAGTATCCTTTCTTCAAGAACATTTTTTATATCAGTTATAGCTTTAGTACAATCACCAAATTCATTTTCAAGTGCAAACGAACACTCATTAGCCGTCTACACTGCGGGCAGCAGAGCTCGCAATTCCAACTTTGGACACTTGGTGCCACTAACCCTGTTCAACACAAGCCGCGACACGTGGTGCCACTAACCCTGTTCAACACAAGCCTGCGACATATGGTACCACTTGTGAGAAGTTGGCCTGGTATATGCTGTCCACTAATTATAGTGGGCACCTTGCACCAGTCCAAACAACCCCTTATTGGAGATAGGTTAAAGACAACCTTATTGAAAGCTATCCTAGTGGTAGCTATGGAGAGCAGCCTTCAGGCTAAGTCTTGAAGGAATGTAAAGCAGCTTGTTTTACCAGTCTATAATCTCTTGAGTGACCAAATGAAAGAGCACCACACCAGGTATATATTCAAAATATATGTATTTATTGCTAAACACACCCTCTAGTCTCTTTATGAGGCTAGAGTTCGAAGTACATAAGTTAGAAGTTATTTAAACACAGTAATAGCACAAATACACGTTTGGGCCCTAGGGCGTACTCAAACCATATACCAATAAAGTGGTATAAGAACCACGACTGAACTAGACACTAGGCCTAGAGCCTCTAGAAGTGCTTGGACCACAAGGAACCACCCAAGCTAGTGACACAGGGGACCCACGGAGACGCGTGCAGTGTAAATACACAACCGCGATACGCCGTTGACTTCTATGGAGAATGTCGTGATCGGGAAATTAGAGAAAAGGGACACTTAAAAGAGGACTTGGACCAAACCCTTTGAGATCTAGGACTTTGAAGAGTTTCTACCCACGGGAGCACCGGAGTACTGTGTTACCTCACCCAGGGAAGCCGGGTGCATAGGTGCCTTTCGGGGTCGGGTTTCGTCGTCGATTTGAATGGCGATCTGCTGCAAAGTGCTGCTGGCGACCAAGTGAAAAGTGTCCGGGTGGATCCAAGAGTG
This sequence comes from Calotriton arnoldi, assembly GCA_963921515.1. Classification (NCBI taxonomy): domain Eukaryota; kingdom Metazoa; phylum Chordata; class Amphibia; order Caudata; family Salamandridae; genus Calotriton; species Calotriton arnoldi. Next base: position 1,224 of record CAWUFW010008727.1, on the reverse strand, counting down.
GATCGGAGTTCTAAAGAACCTGAAAGCAGAGGGGACAGAGTCTGGGTCACTAGCCAGTGACCAGGAAGGCGATGGACAGATGCCCACCGATGTAGAGTGCTTCAGGTGCGTTGACGGTCGTCTTGACTCTTCAGCCACGAGGTCCAGGAGGCGTTGTCGGCGACCAGGAGCAGGATTCGGGCTGGTACACGATGTTTGTCGAGTGCTGAGGTGTCGGCGACCGGATTGGACCCAACAAGCCTTGGCAACGGCAAGTCTCAATGCAGAGGAAGATCGTCGATGGTGCAGACCATCAAGGTCTGGGGAACTCACCCAGCGAGGGTAAGTGAGGGCAGGCCTGGAGCAACCAGGATGCCAAGATAGGAAAAGATTGGCCTTCGTTAAGGGTTACTAGCCAACAGGCTAGCGACCGCGAAGGAGCCTCGTGACGCCACACGTGGATCTGGCTTACAGGACACTCGTGGAGTGGGGGCCAGTGATCTTCGGTGCAGGTGGTGCTGGAGGCTAGGGCTACTCGGTAGCCAAGCAGGGGAGTCACTCCTTGACCCCAAGGGAGATTCTTCTGTCCTCTAATCGTGAGTAGAGCGTCGAAGGTCCAGGATTCAGTTTCAGAGTTTCATCCAGGGATAATCTAAAGTCCTAAGGACTGGGTTCCTATACTTATACTAAGGATAGGGGTTGGACTACTCTGTGGCCCCACCTATGGGTGGGTCAGGGCAGAGGGGTGGCTACACCCCTTTCCTTTGTCCAGTTCGCGCTAAAGCAGGGGCTGCAAGCCCCTGATCCGGTTTGAACTGGGGTATGCACAGGGACACCAAATGTGCCCCCAGTGCAGGACTTCAAAGCACCCGAAAGTGCTCCCGCCCAGCCCCAATACACATTATCCTGTCTGGGGAGGTGGTCACACCTCCTGGGACAGGAAACCTATTGTCCAGGCCTCCCCTGCCGGAGTTTCGTCCAGCAGCAGGAGGCCAGACTCGTGTCTGTGGCAGCAGCATCCATTTTGTGATGCCAGGGCTTTGGAAAGAAGTTACTGGGCTAGCCAGAGTTAACATGTCTTTCCCTCTAGAAGGGTGGAATGCTACTCCCGCCGCCAGAATTGGCGGGGGGGTAGTATTCCAAGATGTTTGACACCAAACACGACATGTTTAGGTGCAGCCATTCCAAAGTTAGCATTTAACGCGAGGTTATAATGCGCTTAAGAGTATATGGTCAGGTTGCACT